>OFHU01001209.1:0-600000 GCA_900245905.1 Lacerta viridis | reverse complement strand
GAGACAGCGCTGCAATTCCCACGGTGGTTAAACAGTCCACCCCTCTTTGTAGGGGAACTCTGGGAATTGCAGTTCTCTGGTGGGAACAGGGCGCTGCCTTAACAACTCTCAGCACCCTGAAACTACAGTTCCCAGGATTCTTGGTGCACCGTGACTGCTTGAAAGTGATACAGCACTGCTTTAAATGTAGAGTGATGGGACTCGAGAAAGGGGAGTGTTTGTAGGATGTGCTCGGTTTTTTCGTGAGGCTTAAATGCCATAGAGCTGAAGGAGGAAGTAGGAAAGAGTGCCGCTCTTTCCCACTTCCTCTTTCATCTCTATGGGCTTTTCGAGGCTCTGGATGAATTTGGCACCCAATCTGAATTTTCGTTTTTATTTTAGCCTGATCCGGGGAAGGGAGGGCAGAAGTGGCTAGAGGGTTGCCATGGGGCTCGCTCCAAAATTCAGATGCGTCTGTTGGGTCTTGATAAGTTGGCAACCCCTGCCTTAGAGATAACCTGAAAGGGAAAGTCTAGCCTTTTGATGGATATAACTGATCCTGTAAGGGAAATTTGTGGGTATTTAAAGGAGTGGGTTTGTCTCACACATCACGATGGGCTTTCAGAGCTAGGGGGTGGGGCAGGACCCTTGGCTAGCCAGGGTTGTCATTTATTATTATTATTATTATTATTATTATTATTATTATTATTATTATTAAATTTATTTCAGGAGTCATCAAGGGAAGCTGCTTAACGCTGATTTGGGTTGGGAAAGTAATATTTCAAGGCTGGAGGAGAAAGGCAGCAGGATGAGGGCCTCTCAGCTTATAGGTCTACTCTTGAGTAGGGCTAACATTGCACATGGCTCATGGCCTTTTAAATTACCAAAATGAGTCCTGGTCTGTCAGTCTTCCGCGGTGAATGAATCTAAAATGCTCTCAAAAGAAAATGGGGTGGCAGGCCAAGAATTGGACCGAGGGGGTGAGTGAGAAATATCTCCCCTTTATAACCCCACCCCCCCACCCCTCTTGCGAGCAAAGGAGTTCCCTTAATATGCCAGCTGACCCGTTTCATATTTCTCCTAGCATTGCCCCTCGCCAATAGTCGTGCTAGCCACAGGAATGACTGAACAGGACCGACGGCAATTTAAAACACATCACAAAAGGAAAAAGCATTGGGGAGGGAAGAGGAAACCAAGCGGGCTTGAGGGGGCACCGAACAAAATTGGAGAAAACCCTGTTGTCTTTATAATCCTCAAACGTGATCAAAACGTGCCTTCTGAAAATGCGATTTAAAATGATGGCATGAGCCCCTTTTCCAGTCCCCGCCCCTGTGACCCCAGTAAGTAAAAAGAAGCCCGCAGGATCAGGCCAGTGGCCCACAGAGCCCTGTTCTCACCTGTCATTAAATTTCAATAGACCCAACAACTTGCAGCATTCACCCAGTTTGGGGTGGTTTTTGTTTGTTTGTTTGTTTGCAATTACTCACCAACCCCAAATTCACGAGGCGCCTCGAATTTACCAGGGTTTAAAAAACTAGGCACGACCTGCCCGCATTTATTTTGAAAAATTTGAATATATAGTAGGGGAATGTTGTGGAACGGTCACTTTAATTTTTTGAGGGGGGTCTCCTGCTTGTGGGGCTTGTGGCTGGCGGGGAAGAGAGATTTGGGGCGCAGAGTCAGTAGCAGCCGGGGAGGGGGGAAGAGTCCCGTTTCTCCTCCTTCCTTCTCTTCACGCCCCACCCACCGCCCCCATTATATGGAGAATAAGGAGGGTGGGGAGTCTGGATTTATTTCCTGCGGTCTCCCCCACCCCCACCCCCCGGCCCCCATGGGAGTAGGAGCCACAGGAAGAGGCAAGGGTGGAATTTGAGGGGTGGGTGGGTTTTGCCTATTGGTGGCAAGGGGGGGGGTGCACGCCAGGAATGCTTCCATGCCTTTTTGGGGGCGGGGGGTAGGTGGAGCTGAGCCGAGCAGCCAGCCAGCCAGCCATCTGTTTCTGATGGGGCTGGCTTCTGTTAAACCCGCATTCCTTCCTCTTTAGCAAAAAAAAAAAAAATGTCTGGTGGGAGGGGGTTTTTCAGGGGGGGGGAGAAGGGTGCAGAATTTGGCCGCGGGAGCGTGGCCGGGTTTAAGGCTTGCCGTCGGCTCCCTTGGACGTTTTGATGCTTGCCTGCCCGACGGAATTTATTTCAAAGTTCTGCTCCGTTGCGTCCTAACGGCTGTGCTGAATCGGGCCCGATGGTTTTGGCGCAGAATCCTGGCCAGCCACACGCTTTCCCTTTAATTTCGAGCGCGCGCTACTTGAAATCGTAGTATGCATTTTGTGTGCGTTCTTCTTTGTATGCTGCCCATCTGACGGACGGGGGGGGGGTTTCCCCCAGCCACTCTGGGCGGCTCCCGACAGAATATTAAAAACACAGCAAAACGTTCAAAACTTCCCTGTCCAGGGCTGCCTTCAGGTGTCTTCTAAAAGTCAGGTAGTTGTTTATTTCCTTGACATCTGAAGGGAGGGCGCCACCACCGAGAAGGCCCTCTGCCCGGTTCCCTGCAACCTCGCTTCTTGCAGGGAGGGAACCACCCTAACTAAGGTCCCAGGCTGGGTGTCGGCAACTTTTTAAAACAACTTTGCAACCGTAAAAACAACCATTTAGTGCCTCTTGTCTAGTAAATAGTCACTCTCTGCTTGGTAAATCAATATTATTCGCCGCCGCCTTCATATTGTGAAACGTTGCGTTGTTTTTAATGTTGTGGACCGCCCTGAGAATCTACGGGGCCGGGGCCAAAACCAAATCTAATAAAAAAAGCTCCCTACAATCTGTCATGTCCCCAGTGTGTGTGTGTGTGTGTGTATATATATATATATACACACACGTGTGTGTGTGTGTGTGTGTGTGTGTGTATCTCTGTAAGGCAATCTTTGTCCCCAAAGGCTTGCAGTCTTTATTATTATTTAAAAATATACATGCATAAATACACACACACACACACACACACACAAACACACACACACGAGAGGAAAGAGAGTTGGGGAGGGAAGAGGAAACCAAGTGGTCTCAAGGCACCAAAACACATGCGAGCACCCCGGCCACTGGCACCCATCTTTTGCAAAACCACAGACGCCATGCCATCCCTGTTGATGATGGTTGGAGACAGAGACAGAGAGAGAGAGAGAGAGAGAGAGAGAGAGAGAGAGAGAGAGAGATTTCCCCCGGAGAGGACAGCCATTAGCTTCTGCATTCTTCCTACGATGGTGGGGGGGGGAATAATCTCTTCTCTCCCCCAATTCCCCCTAGCAAACCTCTTCTTCGCGTAGCTTTTCCGCAGAAGGGAACTCCCGGTAACTATCCGGGTATTTACTTGTGGGGGGGGGAGAGGGAGACAAAACTAGGAAGCCCCACCTCTCATTCATTCTGCTGCTGTTCTGCTCGCCTCCCAACGGTTGCCCGCCTTCCTCTGCTAAGAGCAGCGAAATCTGCTTCCTCTAATGTTTGGGGTGGGGTCTTATGAAAGATCTGACGCCCTTTCCTGAGACCTGGGTGCAGAGCGGCTGAAATGCCTCGCTTCCGTATGTTGAGAGAGGGGTTTATTTATTTGCTGTTGCTGCGTTCTCCAAGGCAGCCCTCCCCCCACAACGACCCTGCGAGGTACGTTAGGCTGGTAAAGGGTAAAGGGACCCCTGACCATTAGGTCCAGTCGCGGACGACTCTGGGGTTGCGGCGCTCATCTCGCTTTACTGGCCGAGGGAGCCGGCGTACAGCTTCCGGGTCATGTGGCCAGCATGACTAAGCCGCTTCTGGCGAACCAGAGCAGCGCACGGAAACGCCGTTTACCTTCCTGCCGGAGCGGTACCTATTTATCTACTTGCACTTTGACGTGCTTTCGAACTGCTAGGTGGGCAGGAGCAGGGACCGAGCAACGGGAGCTCACCCCGTCATTGCGGGGATTCGAACCGCCGACCTTCTGATTGGCAAGCCCTAGGCTCTGTGGTTTAACCCACAGCGCCACCCGCGTCCCTAGGTTAGGCTGGAGGGGATGCAATTGCGGGGGGGGATTGAACCCATCGGTCTCCCGCAGGTTCCCCACCCTCAATGAATCCCCTGCGAGGTTGGCCCAGGCTGAGAGAGCCAACGACTGCCCCAAGGTCACCCATTCAGCTCCATGGCCAAGTGGGGATTCGAACCCAGATCCTAGTATTATTACCCCGCCGAGAGTCTCCGCTTTGACAAGTCTCTGTGGATTTGCTCGGCCGAAATCATAAGCTCTCCTGGGTTGTGTTTTGTTTTGGGGGGTGGAGAGGAAGAGGTGGGGTCTCCCCACCTCTCGGCTCCGATTAGACTGAGTAACGCTTTGCTATCCTCCCTGACGTGGGGTGTTTTTGTGTGTGTGTGTGTGTGTGTTTGTTTGCTTTGCAAGGGGTGGGGTGGTCCTCCAGTGATGCGTGCCGCCTTCCTCTCGGGGAGGGCGCAAACCGCCCGCCCACCCCACCCACGAAGCGTGGCCGCGGTGCCACCCTCCCAGAGCGGCGGGGAAGCGGGCAAGGCGAGGGTTACCTCGGGCCAAGAGTTTTCGGAACACGTCGGAGAAAGAAAGAATTCGGTGTACTCTGAGTCATCCCCTGGTTTCTGGGAACTGAGGCTCAGCGCTCGAGCTGGATTCAGAGGCGATCAATTTAAATTTCTTCCTTTGCGTCCTCTCTCACTTTCCCGGGGGGGTCGGGGGTGTTGGCTTTCCGAATCCAAGCAGGAAAATAATATTTTTTTTCTTTTCGGGTGGTTGGCACAGAAGAAAATCTCTCTCTCTTTCTCCCCGCCTTCAACCCAAACCCATTGCCATCTCTCTAGAGAACATGGAGGTGGGTTTGTGTGTGTGTGTCTTTTTCCCACCCACCCAGTTCACTCCCAGAAGAGTGTGCGGTTGTGAAACTTGCGTCCTCCGGCGCAGATATGAGGCTGTCCTCCCTCTGAAGGTTGTGTTGCAATCACGGTGACTGCTGGGTTTTTTAGTTCCCACCCCAGTTTGCGGAAAGGCTTATTGGCGGCCTTGACGCATTTGTCGAGGGTGGCAGGTTCCCTGAGCATGTGCAGAGCGCGTTTGCACCCACCCACCCACCCAGGGCGGGTGCGCCGTTGTGCAACTTCATCCTCCGGAGCAGGTAACAGGTTTTTGAGTTTTGATTTTCCCCCTCTGCTGTTTTGCAGAAAGGTTTGTCTCTGCTTCGAGGGCGGCAGAATTTCATTCCACCACCACCACCCTTGCCTCTGTCGTGAGCCTTTGGAGTGGGTGTTTTGTGTGTATTTCACATTAGGGGAAGTTAAGAGAAATTGACCAGAGTCTGGGCTCGGTCTAGCCGCAACCGAGTGGTAAAGCAGCTGTTTTGCATGTAGAACGTCCCGGATTCCAATTCCCAGCATCCTCTACAGGAAGACAATAATAAGCCAGCCAGACAAATAGCTAATAAAGCAGTTTCTTGTGTTTCCGGCTCTAAACCAGGAAATGGCAACGATTCCTTAGAGCGTGCGCAGAGCGCCTGGCAACCAGAACCAGACCCTACAGACCGAAGGGGTTTAGGGAACGGCATATCCACACTGGAAGGTGTGGCCTCAGGCTGTCTTCCTTCCCATTTTTAAAACAAGCGGTGTCTCTGAGCCCGCTTTACTTTTCCTCTTCCCTCCCCAGCCCTCTTTCCTTTTGTGAGGCGTATTTGAAATGCGCCGCTTCTTTCATAGAATTGTAAAGCGGGAGGCATACCGCTAGGGTCCTCTAGCCCAACCTCTTGCAATGCCTCAGATTATGGGTATGCTTTTTTTTCCTTCTTAAAACGCCCCCCCCCCAAAAAAACTTCCTCTCTTTTAAACCAGGCCCAATAAGGTATAAAGCTGGCATGTGAATTGGCCAAGCTGGTGTCCTCCTGGCATTTTGTGACTCCCACTTCCCACCCGCCCGTAGGCATCAGCTGTGTTGGCCGGGAACTGTAGTGCAAAGCGCCTGGCAGGCAATGGGCGGCATGGCGGACGGGTTTCCTTATTTGTGGTTCCTTTGACCCGTTGTTTCTGATGCCAGGCTGGCAAATCTCTGCAGGATCCAGCTGCTGTTTCTGCCTATTTGTGTGTTTTTGTGCTTGCGTGCAGATAATTGGGCCTCTTCCTTCTCTCTCTCTTTCTCTTTCTCTTTCTCTTTCTCTTTCTCTTTCTCTTTCTTTCTCTCTCTCTTTCAAAAGAAGCGAGCGCCAGGGGAAGAATTTATTTTTAGTCCTGCCACGATCCTGTGGCACTGAGGTAGCTGGGTACTCAGGGAATCGTCAGCCTCCGGTTAATGACAGCGAAGGGCGAATCTCCTCCGTCTTCAGCTTGGCCTCTGACGTCAGAGGAAACGCGAGGAGGAGGGCAGAGTGAGAGACTGGCTCTCTTCTGCGGCAGGGGGCAGAGCGCGTTAATGGTTAGAGCGCCCAGCAGAAAACAGATGGCAGTTTAAAAAGAAAAAAGAAAAACTGAGGAGGGGGGCGTTGAGCCTTAGGGGGCTCAGAGCTATGAGTCACGGGTGGGTTTAGTTTTCTCCAAGCTGCAGAAGCTTGGAGAGCCCTCCGTTCTTATTTCAAAGAGCTGTGGAACTGGGAGGGGGACCCCCAAGAGTCATCTAGTCCAGCCCCTCGCAAGGCAGAATTTTTTTGGTTTGTTTTTTTTTGCATCAAATGGATGTAGATTCTAAGCTGTTCTTTCTGTGCTGGTGCATAACCCCGAATTAATTTGTTTTTGGTGTTCGTTTGGCTCATTTCTCTCCCTCCCTGTGCTATATCGTCAAGTCATGGAGTCTGTGAAATGGGTTTGCGATATCCTCCGAGGCCGCGGTGATATAATGTGCGGTCATTATTTCGTTTGTTCTCTATTGCTTCGCGTTAGTAAAGCGCTTTATTGGCCATGTTGATTGCCCTTGCGATTTGCTGGGGGGGGGTGTTGCTTTTAAATTTTCCAACGGCTGGCTTTTGTGGGGGTGGGGGGCCCTCTGCGAAACAGGTCTCCGCATTTCTGGACCTCCCTCGTTCCCCCGGTGCCTGGTTTCTATAATAAACAGATAATTTATTTACTTGGAGGTGGGAGGCAGAATACACCCCCCCCCTCCACAAAATTTATCCCCCTTTTGCCAGGAGGACAGTGTGCTTGGCAAACCCAGCAGACTCCTTGAGCGCCGCTGAAATCCCAGCAGAGGGGGCTGCTCACGAATTTACAGCGGTGGGGGGGGGGAGAAAGAGAAAATTTATCCTTGGACTAAAGGCTCCCCCCCCCCAGACCTTTTCTGCATATGGAAATTGCCATCTGGGCTGGCAATTTTGAGAACAAAGGAGTGCCTTCCATTCAGCTGGTGGAGCAATATTTTTTCGGGAGGGGTGGGGGGGTTGAGCCTTTTTTTTAAAAAAAGCATGCATTCCCCCCCCCAATGCAGAGGTAGAAAGATTCTCTTCCAGCTGTGTGCAACTTCCCCATCACTGTTTAATCAAAATTAATAATAAATATTGCTCGCTGCATTTTGCAAGGTGATGGGTGGTGGGGTTTTTTGGGGGGGGTTTGTTTTAACCTGGCGGGGGTCCAGCGGTCTTTTGTGCCGCCGGCGGGGGCGGCCGCTGCAGGGAGAGACACGGACCGGGAGTCGTGACTTGCGGCCGGCGGATGGGGGGGGAGGGACACACGAGAGGGTGCTTTTGACGGAAGAGGCTCCTTTGCGGCTGGGCTGATTTGGAATTTCGTGACTGGCGCAGGCTGGGGGGGGGATGCCGGACGCCTGGAGATTTGGAGAAAGCGGCTTTCCCCCCCCCTCTGCCCCCCTCCCAAGCTCTCCAGACTTGGGGTGGGGGGAGGCCAAGTTTCTAGTCCTGTAGATCTGCCCTGGGCCACCTCAAGCCCTTGTTGGGTGGCACGAGGTTGTCATTTGTTTTGGCCCTGATGGAAGAGACCACCCTTTGCTTCATTGCACTGGCAGATAGACTGCCCTTTGGCATGGCTGTTCCATATACTAGCGGTTAGCTCCAAATACTCGGTTGGGGGGGGCGGAATCGGTTGTGAGTTGCCTCCCGCTCCCCTCCCCTGCTTCATTCGTGCTGCAACCCTGCAAGGACGGTATGCTTGAGAGGCTCTGAGCTTCACGGCTGTGGGGTGGGGTTTGAGTTCGAATTCTCTCCTCCAGAGGCACCATGAGGGTCATCTAGTCTGACCCCCCCTACAGTGCGGGAGACAGGGTCTCCCCCCCCCCAAAAAAAATCACTGAGTTGTTCCTGGGTTTCAGTGCAAGCAGCCTTTCCACATACCCTTCCTCTGTAACATCCTGTGGCAGGGAGTTCCATAGGGTAATTACCAGAACAGGCGTGTTTTGCCTCCTCTTTTTGCCCTGATGGCAATGTGGCGCACTGCGGCAACCAGGAAACCCAGTCTCTGCCCTCGAGGCGCTTACAGTCTTGGCCTTCGGCTGCGAACGAAGGCAGGAAGAGTAGACCACGTGACGGAGGAATTAACGTCCGCGATCTTCCGCTTCCCTGGGGATAGGAATGCTTTACTCTACAGCTAGCGGGGCTGCACTCCGCACATGCTCAGGAGCCCCTCGTGGGTATTTTTTGCTGCAGTCCCATCCCAGTGTTGGCGAAGGGAGTAAAGAAACAGTTACCAGGTCTGAATATTCTAAAGTGTACGGTTTGTTAAATCAATTTTTATATATATATATTTTTAACAAACTGGGTTTTTTTGCTTGATGCTTTCGGCATCTGTTTCGTTCACGGCGCCGTCCCTGCAGAAAACAGCGGAGTTGACGTCCGCCCCGCTTCTCCTCTTTAGATGCCTTCTAACCTTTTGAAAACAATAATAATTTTTTTTAAAAAGTTGCGTGCTAGAGGTGGTTTCAGGTCTACTTCCTGCAGATAGCAGCCTGCTACCCTCGCTCTGCTCCCCAGCTTCCCGGGTGTCCGAAACCCAGAGCTTCGCTGCTTTTTTCGCCCACTGCCTGCATCCGGTCGATTCACTTGCCTCCCCCCCCCCTCGGTTCCCACGAGTTTCTCAGAAACTTCGAAGCCGGGGTTGGGGGTGGGTGTAGCCTTCTGTTTCTTCTGTGTGTAGATGGGGCGTGAGCACTTGTGGGGGGAAGTGGGGAGGTCTAGGGTGTCGAGAGGATCCCAGCAGGTGCCGGGTGGGAAGATCAGGGTCACGGATGACGCAAGGAGCGTTTTTGGGCGCGCTTAGATTTTTCCCCCCCACTCTCTCTCGCTTTCGCTGACGTTTCTGCAGGAGCAAGAAAGTGCTCTCCTCTCTGTTTGTGTGCATTGCAAAAAGTTTTTCGGAAGCTTCCATAAAAGCAGAAGGGAAACTGCTCCTAAACCTCCACTGGGGGAAAAGGCTCGGGAATAAACTCTCCGCAAATCCCAACGGCCTTCTTTTTCTATATAATAATTTTTATTTAATTTTACATACATTCTTTTAAAACATCCATTAGTATTCATCTCTTATGCATGTTTTTGACTTCCATCAACCGCATCTCAAGATTTTCACATTTCCTAATTTCTTCTTGCATTTCCAACTTCACTGTTACTTTTTTTATCGCAACAATTAATTATTACCATCCGTTTAAATATTTCCTAAAGTTAACCTTACAAAACTTCTTGCAAACCTAGCAGCGTGATTTGTTGTTTACAATTGTCTTTCAAACATTTCTCAAATTTAGTCCAATCTTTCAGGAATTCCTGGTCCCGCCGGTTTCGAATTCTTCCTTGTCATCTTGTCTAATTCTGCACAGTCCATTAATTTTATCTAAATCCCTAAGGCCTTCTGTGCCTCCTTCCGGCAAATCCTGCAACCAACCTGGTTGCCAAACCCTTTTTCTGCTTTCCTTTGGACCCCGAGGCCGGGGATTGAGCCTGGCCATGCCTTCTGCATGCAGCGCAGGTGTCCTAGCGCTGAGCTGTGTGGCCCTCCCATTTCGTAGAATTGCTGGAAAGGGTCCCCGAGGCTCATCTAGCCCAACCCCCCTGCAGCGCGGGAACCTTTTGCCCCACGCGGGACTCGAACCCAGAACCCTGGAATTAGAAGCGTCCCGTGGTTTTAAAGACCCACCCGCTTCCCGGCTGCTTTGCAGACCCTTATCTCGGTGGCGGCGAGGAATGGGGTGGGGAAACCAGATTATTATTCATTTTGCTCCTCGTACCCTTTACCTTCTTAAGTTGGCGAGGGCGAAATGTCTAGTTAGGTCCTTTTAAAAGGCTCCACCCTAGACCAGCGAACCCCACCTGTTTAAGCAAATATTTACTGCAGCCACCCCTCCCGGGGACCAGGGCTTGCTCTGGGGCTTCCCCACCCAAATCCCAGCAGATCGCACAGGTGTGTCGGGTTATTATGGTCTGCCCACAGTGGTGATGATCCTCTCGGGGCATGGGCTGCAAATGGGCGGCGGGCACTGTGTTTTGAGAAACCCGGCCCTCAAATCTGCTGGCTGTCTCTTCTCTCCCTCCACCCCCTAAGTGGAGAATCAGCCCCCCGGCAGGCGGAAATCCATCAGGTGCAGCTGCTCTCAAACTCGGAATGACGGGAGGCAGAGCTGCGCCTGTTGAACGGGCTGCCTGCCACGTGACCCAGCCTTTGAACTGTGAGCTAAACTGACAATATCATCATACAAAAAGTATACATAGATATTTCCTCGGAGGCAAAGCCCTGTATATGCTTTAAAACACCAAAGTGCCTATTCAAAGTGCAATATACAAAGTGCAATATAATGTTAAAGATGGTTATGCAAAAGTCTATAAGACATATGGGTCTATCTTCCCAATGTGGTTAAACGGTTTAAAAAAACAAAATAAAATTAAGACTGAGCTTTAGCATACGTGAAAAACTTAAAACATTTCCTTTGGAGTATAATGTAACTTAAATAGAAAACTATATTTGGGAAGATTCCTCCAAAAGCATTTTATTTTAAAAATCCAATTTAAATTTTAAAAAAATTGATTTAAATTTTAAAAAAATTGATTTAAATTTTAAAAAATTGATTTAAATTTTTAAAAAATTGATTTAAATTTTAAAAAAATCCTTTTTGATACTTCCCGCCTCTCAGTTCATCCTCTTCTTCTCTCCCCAGGTAAACGACTTCCTCTCGGGAAGATCTCCTCTCACCCTGGCCCTTCGTGTTGGCGACCACATGATGTTCGTGCAACTCCAACTCGCGGCGCAGCAGAGCGGTGGGCAGCTGCAGCATCGCCACCTCATCGCCAGCCGCGGCGAGCCCCTGGCCCCGGCGCCTCCGGCCGGCTCCGACTGCCACGCCCTCCACGGGGGCAGCAGCCACGCCCCCCACTTCGCCCGGGTCCCCGCCCCTCCCGCTTGCCAGGAAAGCCCCGCCTCCCCGCCGCAGGTCCCGCCCACGTACTGTAGCTCCGCCCACCCGACGCCCGTCACGGCCGGCATGTTCCGCTCGCACGGGGCCCAGCCGGCGAGCGGCGGCGCGGGGAACGCCTCTTCATGCTCGGAGGTGAGTCGTGGTCTCGTCTGCGGCACCTGGTCCAACCCAATCTTTTTAGCCCAGCGTGAGACTCGAACCCACAACCTGAGCGTCGTGCCTGAGCTATTCCAATGGGGGATTGTTTTGGGGAAACAAGGTTTTCACTGTCAGGGCCCTCTACGTCTGAATTGGGTGAGGGGGTCTTATCGTCCACCGTCACAGGAAGGAAATATGTCCGGTTTTGGCACATTGGTGTCAGAAAAACCAGGCAGAATAGGAAGGAAGAATGCCCGATTTGGGCAGCCGTGGTGCCAAGAGTCTGTTGGCTCTGGTTGCAAACTGCCATTGATTTCTCCACCCTGCCTTGGGAAAGGAGACTTCCCCACCAGTGTGCAATGGGCAAAACTGCCGCAGGTCCTCCCCAAGGGCCGAGTTCGACAGCAGGACAGGAACCAAATGTTGAGAACTGGGGTGGGGGTAGGGGTTCAAAAAGCAAGTTTCTAGTCCTCCGTGATTGCAAATGGGAGGTGTGTTGAGCTCATAATCCGAAGGCTGGAGGGCTGCTTCCGATTTTCTTAGCTTGCCTCTCCGCAGCGGTTGCTCTCGAGACAAACCGAGCGGCTCGTGGCAGTTAAGCCCTGCTCTTAAGTAGACCCGTTGAAACGAATACACACAACTAACAGGACACAAACCTGTTCGTTTCAGTTGGGAAGGGTTATCGCTTCTCGGCCTATTATCGCTTCTCGGCCTTTTGGCTAAGATCAAGTGTAGTTCAGTTGGGAAGGGTTAACAGAAGAGCTTGAGGCTCTTGGGGTCATGGGTTCGAGTCCCACGTTGGGCGAAGGATTCCTGCAACGCAGGGGGTTGAACTCAGTGACGATCCCTTCCAACTGTTACATGATCTCACTGTATTGCCCCCTCCCCACCTTGTTCAAAAGTTTAAACCAAGGGCTAAAACCAGGGTCCAATCTTCAAAGCCGGTGCCATCCTCTGGCTCCTGAGCGTGTGCAGAGAGCCCCTGCGTCGTAGCCTTGAGCCCCACATTGGACAAAAGATTCCTGCATTGCAGGGGGTCGAACTGAGGGACCCTCGTGGCCCCTTCTACATTTCCATGAGTCTGTGAAAGTCTGTGATCTTGGGCAGAAGCCTCTAAGGCTCTAGTCCTCATGAGGGGCCGATTTAGATAGGGAGAGCTCCCTTACATGCTTCTGTATTGTCTACACCGATTGGCAGCGTCTCTCCAGGGATATTCCTGACCCTATCTGCAGAGGATTAAACGTTTTTTTGGGGGGGGGGGCCTTCTACATGCAAGGCAGGTGTCCGGCCACCGAGCTGTGGCCAGTCACCGTTTAGGGCCAGAAATCTGCCGCATGCCAAGTCAGAGCATTGGTCCATCTCGTTCGATATTGTCTGCACTGACTGGCAGCAGCTCTCGAGGGGGGGGGGTTAGATGGAAGGCAGTTCCCAGATCTCCCTGGAGATTGAACCTGCATTCAGACCAAATGCTCTCCCATTGAACCCACAGCTTCTCTTGCCCCTGGCATCGGAAATCCCCAATTTTGGCCCAGGTGCCTTCCTTCAAATGAGACTTTCTTGGGGGCACCCTATGTTTTCAGGAAAAGCCTTTTCCGAAGATGGTTTGGGGGCAGGGGGAGGCAGGGGTCCGCATCTCTATTCAGGAGGCTTCTTTCAGGAATTCGTTGCCTGTGATTCTGGGGTTGGACTAGATGACCCTGGGGGGTGCCCCTTCCGATTCTTTGCACAGACTTCAATTTTCCCCCTGCCCTCCTTTTCACAGGTCGATTGCGCCACGCGGAGCAAACCTTCGCCCAGCGCCAGCCCGGTTCAGCCTTCCCGACCCCGTAAACCCGGCGCCGTGATCGAAAGCTTCGTGAACCACGCTCCGGGTGTCTTCTCGGGGACGTTTTCTGGTACGTCTTGGTTGACCCCTTACCTTCTCTTCCTCCGACCCCCCTCCACCTTTCGTGGGAACAAAATGCAGCTTCGTGTTGTGGGGCGGGGGGGGGGGGTTGCGAGCTTCAGAACATCACAGGGTGCTTTTCCCGGCTGAAGAACAGCCCCGTGGAGCCCTGAAGCTGGCGGAAAGCCCATGTGCCGTTTTTTACAAACGAAAATGGACCCAAATGAACTGGGGGAGCCAACTGGTGGGTTTCTGTACGAAGCAGGTCTGAACCTGGTCTGTGCTGGTTTCCAACAAGAGAAACCCAAGGGAATTTGCAGCTCAACATTTCTTTAAAATATATATATATATCTGTTTGCCAGGCAAAAGTGTTCTCTTTTAACCAGTCCTTTGGTTGATCTGATTTACATCCTATGCCCTTTCAAAATGTGGGTTTTTTTCCCGGTGGGGGGACGACGACTATTGGGTTGTTGTATTTATTCTTATTAGTTATTTTACAGTTTTATATCTTGATTTTCTTAACTGCCCTGAGACCCCTGGGTATAGGGTGGTATATAAATTTAATTTATTATTGGTAGTAGTAGTACTATTTTAAAATTGTCTTGCTGGTTGCGGTTTGGGAAATCTGTGACACCCCCAGCCCCTTCTAAGAATGTTGCAGGACTCTGGTATATCCACCAGCATTAGCCAGCATGACTAGTGGTTGGGGATAATTGGGGCTGTATTCTAGACTTTCTCAACTTTTGGTCCCCCAAATGATGTTGGCTAAATCTCATCATGCCCTAACCACTGCTTGGGGGTAGTGGGGTTTGGAGTTTGGAGAGCCAGAGTTGGAATACTTTCTTGTCGTCTGGCAACATTGAAGAAGCTCATCGGAGGGTTTTAAGCAGACGTTGGGCCGGGATGTACCCCAGGCAAGCTTATTTAAAAAAACAAAAACAAAGGAAAACACTCTAGAGTTTGCTCCCTGGCCCAGATTATTGCCCCTTCCTCCTCTCATGAGGACTAGAAACCTGCCCTTCGAAAATTTTAGCATTCATCCTAATCAAGCGCAGGAAAGGGAAGTTTACAAGACTCAACATCAGGAAGAACTTTCTGGCAGTCTCTCTCTGCAGGTGGCGGCCTCTCCTTCTTCCTTGGAGGCTTTTCGGGGAGTTAAGATTCCTGCGTTGCTGGGGGGTTGGACTGGATGACCTTTGGGGTGTCCCTGCCCGCTGTACAATTTCAAACCCTCCTGACCACAAACACAAATTGTGGGAGGGAGGGTTTTTTGGGGGGGAGGAAATACCAGCCAAACAACCTCACCGTGTCCCGGGATGCGTTTCGATTGAAGCTTTCGAAAACGATAACCTTGAGGACTAGCGACTTGACCGTGATTCCGCTTCTCCCTCGCAGGCACTTTGCACCCGAATTGCCAAGACAGCAGCGGGCGGCCCCGGCGGGACATCGGCACCATCTTGCAAATCCTCAACGACCTCCTGAGCGCCACGCGGCACTACCAGGGCATGCCGCAGTCGCTGACGCAGCTGCGGTGCCAGACCCAGTGCTCCCTCTCCTCGGCCTCGTCATCGTCGCCACCCCAATCCCCGGATCTTGCCAGCAACACTACCTCAGAGAAAATCGCAGCAGCTGCTAGCCAGTCCTTACACTTGGGGGCCCCGTGCGCCAGCCAAGTGGCAGCCTCGAAGCCTTCCGGTGAGTTGGGGTTTGAGGATGTGGGGGGGGGGATCGTCCTCTGTTTTGTTTGTTGTTGTTTAGTCATTTAGTCTTCGTGACCCCATGGACCAGAGCACACCAGGCACTCCTGTCTATCCACTGCCTCCCGCAGTTTGGTCAGACTCATGTCGGTAGCTTTGAGAACACTGTCCCACCATCTCGTCCTCTGTCGTCCCCTTCTCCTTGTGCCCTCCATCTTTCCCAACATCAGGGTCTTTTCCAGGGAGTCTTCTCTTCTCATGAGGTGGCCAAAGTATTGGAGCCTCAGCTTCAGGATCTGTCCTTCCAGTGAGCACTCAGGGCTGATTTCCTTCAGAATGGATAGTTTGATCTTCTTGCAGTCCATGGGACTCTCAAGAGTCTCCTCCAGCACCAGAATTCAAAAGCATCAATTCTTCGGCGATCAGCCTTCTTTATGGTCCAGCTCTCACTTCCATACATTACTACTGGGAAAACCATAGCTTTAACTATACGGACCTTTGTCGGCAAGGTGATGTCTCTGCTTTTTAAGATGCTGTCTAGGTTTGTCATTGCTTTTCTCCCAAGAAGCAGGCGTCTTCTAATTTCGTGACTGCTGTCACCATCTGCAGTGATCATGGAACCCAAGAAAGTAAAATCTCTCACTGCCTCCATTTCTTCCCCTTCTATTTGCCAGGAGGTGATGGGACCAGTGGCCATGATCTTAGTTTTTTTGATGTTGAGCTTCAGACCATATTTTGCGCTCTCCTCTTTCACCCTCATTAAGAGGTTCTTTAATTCCTCCTCACTTTCTGCCATCAAGGCTTTGTCATCAGCATATCTGAGGTTGTTGATATTTCTTCCTCTGTTTACCTTCCTGCAAAGGGAGTCCAGAATGTGGCACGGCTCCGGCATCTAACGAAAAATCCTCGGGTCATGAGGACTAGGAACTTGCTTTGCAAAGGGAAGGGCTGTTGGTCAGTGAGGAAGCCGCTGCTGCTCTTTGCATGCAACGGGCCCGAGTTCGAAAGCTGACTTCTCCAGGTAGCAGGGCTCTGTCTGAAACCCCTGGAGAACCACTGGCGGTCAGTGCAAGCAATGCTGTGCTAGAATAAACCAAGTCCCAAATTTGGAACCATGAGGGCTAGCATCTTGACTTTCGTGACTCCGCAAGGAGCAGCCTTGTACATGCATATATTTAGCCCCAAAGAGCTTTCCTCGCACTAGGTCCCGGGTTCAGTTCTCCGACGGCACCTCCCCTGCTTCTGAAACCCTGGAGAGCTGCTGCCGGTCAGTGCAGGCGGTATTGAATTACATGGGCTTGATATCGGGCACGTTCTTCTGTTTGCTCCTTTTTCCCATTCCTCCCTTCTTTAAAAAAGGGGGAAGTGTGGCCTTGAAGGGCCTCTTAACGTCTGCGTGGAAATAGGGTACAGCAAAAGGAGAGGACTTGGGTTGATTTTAATTTTAATTTTATTTTATAATGGTTCCTCCAGGCTGAGGGCGAGGAGAAAGAAAGATGTGCTCTTGATTTTCTAATTTGGCTCGGATATTCTAGGTCAGGGTGACCCTGTTTGCTGCCAAGGATGAAGCAAACAGCTTCTGTCTAGATGCTAATGGGTGGCATTAACCCCTTTTGCAAACCCGGGAGACGTCTTCTGGAGCCTATTCCCAGTTTTAGCCTCTGCCGTTCGGTTTCCATGGGTGCAGTTGGTGTGCGCCGGCCCGCCTCTGCCGGAAATCCCCGAAAACACCTTTTTCTCGTGCATGCTTTTAATGGGGGCCACTTAATTATTATTATTATTATTATTATATTATTATAATATTTCCCAGCCACTCTGGGCAGCTTCCAACAGAATATTAAAATGCAATAATCTATTAAACATTAAAAGCTTCCCTAAACAGGGCTGCCTTCAGATGTCTTCTAAAAGTCAGATAGTTGTTTATTTCCTTTACATCTGATGGGAGGGCGCCACCACCGAGAAGGCCCTCTGCCTGGTTCCCTATAACTTGGCTTCTCGCAGGGAGGGAACCGCCAGAAGGCCCTCGGAGCTGGACCTTGGTGTCTGGGCTGGACAGTGGGGGTGGAGACGCTCCTTCAGGTATCCTGGACCGAGGCCGTTTGCATTCACAACCCGTTCTTCCCAGTTTGGATCTGCTAAAAGGGGGGGTCCCCACCCACCCCTTCTCTCTGGCAAAAGCAAGAAATCCCCCATTTCCGGTTCTTTTCAGTTATGTGCCCTCTTCTTGTGGCAGATCTCCCAAGGTCTCTGCCCTCAGGCGCTTACAGATAAAAGCAGATTTAGGTCAATCCAGAGGTTTTGAGCAGCCCTCCCTTGCCCCCTTCCTCTGTTCAATGATGGGAACTGTAGTTCGAAGCGTTCAGAGGGCGCCAGGCTATGGAATGATGGGGGAAAGTATGCGAATGACTTCTGAGCAATCCTATCCTACTTCTCGAAGTCCCATTGGACTGAATGAGTCATTTTGCAGCCGAGATGCACATAGGGAATGCCCTGTGAGCTCATGGTTTCATTTGGGGGAAATCATGGTATAGGAGAGTTGGGAAGGGACCCCCAGAGTCATCTAGTCCAACCCCCTGAAATGCAGGAACCTCTCTTGCCCGACGTGGGTTTCGAACCCACGACCCTGAGATGATAAGAATCCCATGCCAATCCCAAATCCAATTTAAGGATTGAACTTGACCGAATGTTGCATGAGGACACCCGTAGAACAGGCACCCCCAAACTCTGCCCGCCAAATGTTTTGGGGCTACAACACCCATCATCCCTAGCTAACAGCCCCAAAACATCTGGAGGAACGAGTTTGGGGGTCCCTGCCATGGAAGAACATCTGGATTTGTTCTCCAGAGGTGCTGGGGATCCCAACACAAAAGTGGCATTTACACGGTCCTTCCCTGCGAGGAAGATTAGGCCGAGAGGCAGTGCAACCAGCCCCCCCCCGTGAGCTTCACGGGCAAATAGGGCGCGATTCGAACCCCTGTCTCTTGCCAGGTTCTAGTCCCGACATTTTAGCCGCTGGGCCACCATTGCAGTGAGTGACTATGGAACTCCCTGCCACAGGAGATCGGTTGAAATTCACAATCCTGTTCCTTCCGGTGGGTCTACTCTTGAGTGAAACCCAGTTGGCCACCCCACTCCGCCCACCTTCCCCCTTTCATGCGCTGTTGATTTCATCCTTCCTCGCCAGCTCCACTGGGAGAGCACGAAGCTCTCTTCCATCTCATGGTTGCGGGTTCGAGCTCCGCCTTGGACGAATGTTTCCCCACACCACAAGGGGGTTGGGCTGGATGACCGTCGGGGTCCCATGCACAATGGCACCATTCCTCTTACCCGTGTTGTTTTGCAAGCCCCGTGGGGCTGAGTTAGTAGATTAGCGAAGTGGGGTGTGTGTGTGTGTCATAGCTGCTCCCTGGATTCCTCCCTCCCTCTCTCTTTTTCTCTCTCTCTCTTTTTCTCTCTCTCTTTCTGCTTTCACGCCTCTTCCTCTCCGAACCCCGTAGGCTGTGCGGCAAAGGCCCCCCCCCTCGTCCCAAAAATAGCAAGGCGAGTTGGCGGGGGCGCAGCAGAGAAACCGACACGGTTCCTGCTTTTCTTTCTCCTCGGCGGGCCGCTCCGCCCCGCGCCCCCCCCCCCACCGCCACCTCTCTCTGTGGCACAAACGGAAAATTGGAGGCTCCTCTCCCTGCTGCCCTGTTTGACGTCTGCGGGAAAGAGGTTGACAGCTCTCTGTCTGGCAGCCAAGTTCTGGCAAGGCGGCGTTCCAGGCTGGGAGGACAGGGGCAGATCTGCCTCTCTTCTCTTCCCCCTCCCCCCCCCAAAAAAAATCTGGCCGATAGCTCCTGACTTCCCTGCGCCTCCTGCCTCTCTCTGTGTCTCCACCTCATTTGGGTTATTATTTTAAAACACTGGGTTTGCAATTTTCCTTGCTGCGAGAATTTCAGGTGGGAGACGAGTGTGGGATTTTTTCCCCCTCCCTTCTCTCTCTCTCTCTCTCTCTAACTCACCTGCCCTGCTCCCCTCCTGGCCGTGTTGGATTTGAACCCGTTTCCTCTTGGTTTGACCTTCACCCAGCCAGGCTACAAAACAACAACAACAACAACAAACTGCGCTGTGTTGCTTTGCAGGAACGAAAGGGGAACGCAGATAAGCCTTGGCCGCAAGCGGTAGCCGCGAGGCTGTTCCCCTCTGCCCTCGAGGCAAGTCCCTAGTCCTCATTGAGGCCGCGGTGGGCAGGTGGCTCCAGGCTTAAGAGACTCTGTACGGAAACACAAAAGCATTCGATGGGACCTAGAAACGCCTCGCAAGATTCACTTCCCCCTTGCCTAGGGGACCTCGGACAGTCGCCCCACACGACTCTCCAGAAACCATGAGCTCCTCTCCTCCTCCTCCACCTTCCCCTGTTCGCACACTGCCCTATATCCGCCGCACGACGCCTGCCAGAGTGGGCGCCCCCCCTGCCCCCCCTGCAGAAAGACTGGCACCCGGTGACGTGCGACGTGTCTGTAGTTTTTTTTTTACGCTTGTGCATGAATCGTGAGTGCTGTGCATAGTTCGGATTCCACCCTCCACATCCTGCTCCTTGCTGGCCCCACCACCCTGCATATCTCCGGAGTAATTTTCTCATCCTCTCCCCAATCCGGCCACTTCCCTTTCTTTTTGGGGGGTGGGGAGTTGGATGGAAACAGGTTTGGGTTTTTTGGAGTGGCGTGGCTGTCACAACATGCCGAAATGTGTCAAGCATGGCTTTGCCCCCGATTTCTGTGCGCGCACCTGCAGGTTGGCGGTTGCGTTTGGCGAGGGGGGGGGAGCAAGCCCCCCACCCACCCCCTCATTTCCTTTATTCTTTTATTTTTTTTTCTCCTCACTGCTTGAAAACAGGTTCCCTTCCTTTCTTGCCCCCGTTTCTGAACCATAAAAGGTTTTGACGGCTGGTGTGTTGTTACCCCTTGGTGGGGCTGGGGTCTAGGGGGCAGGCCACCACTTCCCGACCTAAAACGCGAAAGGAAGGGGGGCAAGAAAAGAGCAGCCATTCAGCTTTGGGGGGGGGGGAACGTGTCCCATTTAAATAGTAAACCTTCGCTAGTTTGCAGATGGTTTTTGTCCCGGAGAGATCACCCTGATGAAAACATTTTTGCATGCTCTCTAGTTTAGTAGGGCCGTAGAATTGTAGAGCTGGAATGGGACCCCCAGAGTCATCTAGTCCAACCCCCTGCAATGCAGGGATCTTTCACCCAACATGGGGCTCAACCCCCCCCCCACGATCCTGAGATTTAAGTCTCGTGCTCTACCGATTGAGCTATGGGTAGGCAAACTAAGGATCCAGCCCAATCGCCTTCTAAATCTGGACCGTCGGGGAATCAGCGTGTTTTTACATGAGTAGAATGTGTGCTTTTATTTCAAATGTGCCTCTGGGTTATTTGTGAGGCATAGGAATTTATCTACTTGCACTTTTGACGTGCTTTCGGACTGCTGGGTTGGCAGGAGCAGGGACCGAGCGACGGGAGCTCGCCCCGTCATTGCGGGGATTCGAACCGCCGGCCTTCTGATCGGCAAGCCCTAGGCTCTGCGGTTTAACCCACAGTGCCACCCGTGTCCCTGGATTATTGAATAAACCTCCCCAATTATGAAACTCTTTTGCGTGGAGGAGGGGGGGATGCCTTGCCTTCCTCAGCCTGTCCACAGTCAGTGAGTCTCTCTCCCTCTCTCTTATCCGGAGGTGTTAGTGCAATCGTGGTCTCCTCGGATGAATTCCTCTAGAATAAATACCACCCCCAGATTATGTCCTGCCTGTCACCAGCGTGGCACATACTTCCGCCTCCTGCCTCCCTTTGGCTCTTATTAGTGCGCATCGCTCAATCTTTTCTTCTCCTTTGATCCCCCCACTTCTCCCACGTAATTTGACGCGGGGGGGAAACTGAGGCACGGCGTGCAATCGGCGGCTCCGGTATCCACCGGCTTTTGCCTTTTCGGTTTTCCGCTTCCTGGTTCTGCAGAGGGGAGGGTGCTTTGATTCCTTTAAAGGGGGGGAGCAGAGAGAGAGAATGACGGACTCTCCTGGCAAAGGTGGGGATTTGAACCCTGGACTCTCCCGGCTCCTAATCCGGGACTCTCACCCACCTTGAGGGGGTGGATAGCTCAGCTGGTTTGAATGTGGTGCTGAAAAGAACAAGGTTGCAGGTTCGATATACGCTGAATATTCATCTGCATTGCAGGGGGTTGGACTAGATCAGGGGTCAGCAAATTTTTTCAGCAGGGGGCCGGTCCACTGTCCCTCAGACCTTGTGGGGGCGGACTGTATTTTGGAAAAAATAGAACGAATTCCTATGCCCCACAATAACCCAGAGATGCATTTTAAATAAAAGGACAATTCTACTCATGTAAAAACACGCTGATTCCCGGACCGTCGTGGGCCGGATTCAGAAGGCGATTGGGCCACATCCGGCCCCCCGGGCCTTAGGTTGCCTACCCCTGCTTTAGGGTTACTCTCATTTCGACTCAAGAAAATTGCCATTTTATAGAAAATAAATAACAGCCAATGGACAAAACTACGAAGATTCGCAAAACGTTTAGGGGGGTTGGTGTCCCCCTGCGAGAGTGTGTCCCTCTAGAAGAAAAAAAAAAAGCACGGCCTACGGCGGGCGCGAGGATTTAAAAGGCACGACCCTTTGCCCGCACGCCGGAACGAAACCCCTTGCGTTCCTCGGAGGAAAAGCGAGGTAATAAAATGCAATAAAGACGTCTCCGCGGTCAGGTTTTGGCAAGCTCCCTTTTCGTTTTCGCTTCCCGCCACCCCCAAACAACTCGCCGTTTTCTGGCGCCTCCATCCCTTCTCCCTCCTCCCCCCCCCGGCTCTTGCAAAAAAAAAAAAACCGCTCAATTGTTCTCCCGCCCACGGGCTGCTATAGCAAGCCGCGGAAAAAGGGGGGGTTAGAGAGAGAAAGGCACCCTGTTGACGGCAGAGAGTGGGAGGCACGAAGCCAGGGGCGACTTCTTGTTCTCCTCTGAGAGGGGAAGTGTTCGAAACCCTCCGGGGGCGGGCGGGCGGGAGGAAGGAAGCTAGAATGAGAAGAAAGAGAGAATTTTTTTTTTTTTAAGCGTGCAAGAAAGGCATTGTTTTTGATGCTCCTTGAGCTTCCTGCCTCTGTTGCCATGGAGACAGGGTCTTTAGTTCTCCCGCAGATGCGTCCCCCATGCTGAGGTGATGGAGGTGTGTGTGTGGGGGGGGGGAAGTCCTCCATTTCGAGGCTGGCACACCCGCCGCCTGCGTTTCTGCTCTCCCCACGCGCACCCCCCCTCTAGGGCAGGCACGTCCAAACAGGTAGATCGTGATCTACCAGTAGATCACTGGACATCTGTGGTAGATCACTGGCTCCCCCCAAAGAAGCCCAACAAGTTTGGCTCCCCTAAAAAAAGCTCAAAACTTTTGCCCTGCATCCCCCCAAAACGGGGCTTTCCTTCTCCCTAAAAAGAGCTCAGCAACTTTGACCTGAACCCCAAAGAAATGGGCCTTTCTCCTTCCTCAAAAAAGCTCAACAACTTTGATCTGAACCCCCAAAAGGGGGTAGATCACTGCCAGTCTTTAACTCTGCGAGTAGATCGCAGTCTCTTGGAAGTTGGCCACCCCTGATCTAGGGCAATGGGGTGTGTGTGTGTGTGTGATGCCCTCGTTTTAGTTTTCTTGCCTCCGATCTCGGTGGGAAAGAAGCGGGGAGAGGGGTTTCCTCTTCTTGCGGTGTGCCAGGTGGCGAAAGGGCGGCCGTCTTTTTTTATTTATTAAATTTGTAGGCTTCCCCCGTCCGCCCGTCTGTCTGTTCTAGAGAGGCAGCGAAGTGTGCCTCTGAGCGGGTGAAGCCAAATAGCTGCATTTGCAGAACTGGGGGCGCAATTCTGGGGCTTGTGTCTGGAGGTCCGGTGCTCCCCAGATGACAAGACCCCCCCCACCCTCTCGGCCTCGAAGATGGGAAGCGGAGCAAAGATGTTTGGCACCAGGTTGGCTGCAGGAGTTGCAGGTGTATGAGGCTCTATCCAACTGCCTTGGGGACTGTGGATTTGTGTAGGGTTTGCTCCTGAGCATCTTCTAAAAATAATAATCATAAGAATAATCATAATTAATAATGATTTTATTCTTTATACCCGTCTTAGGGACTCTAGATTTGTGTAGGGTTTGCTCCTGAGCATCTAAAAATAATAATCATAATAATAATCATAATTAATAATGATTTTATTCTTTATACCCGTCTTGGGGACTCTAGATTTGTGTAGGGTTTGCTCCTGAGCATCTAAAAATAATAATCATAATAATAATCATAATTAATAATGATTTTATTCTTTATACCCGTCTTGGGGACTCTAGATTTGTGTAGGGTTTGCTCCTGAGCATCTAAAAATAATAATCATAATAATAATCATAATTAATAATGATTTTATTCTTTATACCCGTCTTGGGGACTCTAGATTTGTGTAGGGTTTACTCCTGAGCATCTAAAAATAATAATCATAATAATAAATGATTTTATTTTTTTATACCCCACCCATCTGGCTGGGTATCCCCAGCCACTCTGGGCGGCTCCCAACAGAATATTAAAACACAATAAAAAAAAACTTCCCTAAACAGGGCTGCCTTCAGGTGTCTTCTAAAAGTCAGATAGTTGTTTATTTCCTTGACATCTGATGGGAGGGCGTTCCACAGGGCGGGTGCCACCACCGAGAAGGCCCTCTGCCTGGTTCCCTGCAACCTCACTTCTCGCAGGGAGGGAACCGCCAGAAGGCCCTCGGAGCTGGACCTCAGTGTCCGGGCTGAATGATGGGGTGGAGACGCTCCTTCAGGTATACTGGGCTGAGGCCGTTTAGGGCTTTCAAGGTCAGCACCAACACTTTGAATTGTGCTCAGAAACATCCTGGGAGCCAATGGAGGTCTTTCAGGACCGGTGTTATATGGTCTCGGCGGCCAGTCCCAGGTAGATACCGTATTTTTCGCTCCATAAGACGTACCTAGTTTTCAGAGGAGGAAAGGGGGAAAGCCCTGTTTTTTTGAGGATCAGCTGAAAGTGGTGCAGCTTTTTTTGCAAAGAGGAAAAGCCCCGTTTTTATGGGGTCAACTCACAGTTCTGCAGCTTCTAGTCCTACAGCCATTTCTACAGTTTCCAGACAGATAATCTAATCAGCCAGTCACATGTCGCTGGGGAAACAAACAGCCTCCCTCTGCATTCAACAATGGGCAAGGGGGCGGGGCTGGAAAGGGAGCCTTATCTCTCTCCCATCACTTGCTGAACAGCTGTTCAGCGGCTTCCTTTCAACACCCCCTTCTCTCTTTGTAAAAAAAAGAGCACGATCTGCTTTTGGCCCCTAGGCAATTCGGCTCCAGGGACCATGCATTCGCTCCATAAGACGCACAGACATTTCCCTTACTTTTTAGGAGGAAAAAAGTGCGTCTTATGGAGCGAAAAATACGGTAAATAGGTACCACTCCGGTGGGAAGGTAAACGGCGTTTCCGTGCGCTGCTCTGGTTCGCCAGAAGTGGCTTAGTCATGCTGGCCACATGACCCGGAAGCTGTACGCCGGCTCCCTCGGCCAGTAAAGCGAGATGAGCGCCGCAACCCCAGAGTCGTCTGCAACTGGACCTAACAGCCTTTACCCTTTTAGACAGGGAACTAGTGTTGTTGTTGTTTTTTGCATGGCCTTCTCGGAATTTCCCCGCGGCCGTTTCATTTCTGCAAGCCCCATTTCCGACCCCTCGTTTAACCTCTCCGGTGTTTCTTCTCTCCCCCCCCCCAGGCGACCGGTTGCGGCAAACGGAGAACCGCGCTACCCGCTGCAAAGTGCAGCGCCTGCAGCTCTTGATGCAGCAGAAGCGACTGCGCCGGAAAGCTCGGCGCGACGCCCGCGCCCCTTACCACTGGCTCCCGAACCGGAAATCCAGCCGCACAAACAGCAACAGTAGCGTCTCCAGCGAAGGGAGCCTTGACCTGGACTTCGAAGACTCCGTGTGGAAACCGGAAGTCAAACCGGACATGAAATCCGAATTCGTTGTAGCATAAAAGGAAGACGAAGAAAAATAAATGACCCCCAAGACCGCAAGGAGGGGAAGGCGAAGAGACCGAAGCTTTTTTGCGGGGTGGGTGGGAGGGGGTGTCAAACGTGAAGCGGGGGGGGGGAGAGAAAAAGACCCATTTAGTAATAATTAATAATACGTTTTTTGGTCCGTGCGAGCAAAGTCCTTGGGTGCTTTGATCATTTTAGGAAAAAAAGATACACACACACACACACACACAAACAAACAAACAACACTTATTTGCTGTGGATGGCGGCGGACGGACCGGCCCTATGGAAATACCTTTAGACAGCTTGAACCCGTTGGAACAGTATTTTCTATTGTTTTCGAAACTCTGTTTTTGTTTTAAGAACTGAAACGGCTTGGGATGGAGCGAGGAAGAGACGTTCCTTCCCAGGAAGTGGACTTGAAAGGAACTTTTTATTTTTTAAAAATTCGGTTTTTCCTCTCTCTCTCGGTTTTGTATGTGTGTGTGTTCCCCCCCCCACTCGTTTTCATTTCGCGGTGGTTTTTTTGTGTGTTTCTTCGATAAGGAGGAAGATCCTTCGAACAGCTAGCTGCCTTAGACCGACGAGTGGAAGAGAAGACTGACCCAGGCCAGGAAAAAACAAAAAAACAGTGAAGGGAGCTGGACTTTTGAGATGTGCGGAAACTGGGAGGACTTTACAAACCTCTTGGGTTTTCCTGGTTTCGTTAATTTCGAGGAAAGGTTTTTTTGGGGGGGAGGAACCCTTGTTTTTTGGGTGTGTGTTGAATGCTGCTCGCTTGCCTGTGGAATTGGCGGGGTTGTACCTTCCGAAAAAATTGGAGACGGTTTTGTTCCTTGCTTTAAAACAAGCAAACAAATGCTGAAAGCTTCCCTTTATTTTAAAGTTTATCTCTCTCCTGAATGGATTCGGTGGTTTCTGTGTTAACGGGAAGAGCTGTGCATTCTTCAGGAGGAGGGGAGGGTCCGGATTTGGGGGGGGGGTTGATTTAATATTTTGGTTTAAAAAAAGAAAAAAAGATGGATTTGAGGATGTGTGCATGTACGTGTGTCTATCTCTTGTCTCTCTTCCTCTCCGCCTTGTCCCACATCCTTAAATAATATAGCATTTTTGACCCCCCCTCCCCAGTCCTGTCAAATCGAAGCGCTTCTCTCCCCACCCCACCCCCTCCCGCCCCGTCTGCGTCGCGAGGAATCTCCATGCACTTTAGAGGTTGTGAATTGTGAAGCGATAGAAGCCTGTTGTTGTTGTTGTTGTTTTTCCATATTAAAAAAAACAACGACCAGCAGGGCAGGGAGAACGCCCTTCTTGACCTCATCCTGACTTCCTTTTCCCCTCTTGAGAGTTTCCTGTTTTGTTTTTTGTTTGCATTGCATTGGTTTGCTTTGCTACGATACTTTTTTTAAACAAAATTGCGTGCATGAAAAATTAGAGGAGACTGGGCGTTCTCTCTCTCTCTACCCCCCCCCCGCCACCCCTTCCTTTATCGATGGAAGAGGTATTGCAAGGTGAGAAATCTCTCGAGACCAACCTCTGCAGCTCCTTGGAATCAGAGGAATCTCAGAACCGTTGCTTGCCCTAGCTCAGTATCGTCCAAAGTCCCCTCCTCGCCAGCAGCTCTTCGTTTGCACTCAAAACACTCCGCCACCATCCTCTATAGCTCCTCCTCGTGGTACAGTCATCTCCATCGCTCTGGCCTACCGAACAGCTCCCTTTCCCATTTTGAGGGGTGCCCGGGATATTAGCCTGGCGGCACCCAGCGCCGCTGCTGCCCCCCGTTCCGTTTTTAGCTCCCGGGACGATAACCCGGAATATCCGCTTTCCACCACGGGGCGGAAACCCCCTCCGCAGATAGATAGAACTGCGATTCCGCACGTGTCCGAGCAGGAATCGAAAACGTAACCACCCCGTTTTAGAGACCAAAATATTATTATTATTTTTTCCCAGGATCTCCCCCCATCAAATTCTTCTGTGTGTGTGTGTGTGTGTTTGTGTGTGCGTGTGCGATTTTGAAATAAAGATTTAGTGACCTAAATTAGTATCTAGTTATTGCTTATTTAGATACTTGGGGTTTTTTTTTTTAAAAGAAAAAATATTATTTATAGACTTAACAATGATCTGAGCCAGTAATTTTTCATAGGCTGTAGTGGGGTTTCCCCCCTCCTTTTTTTGTGCAAATCTAGCAACCACAGTGTGTGTGTGTGTGTGTGTGTGTGTGTGAGAGAGAGAGAGAGAGAGAGAGAGAGAGAGAGAGAATGTACTCAGCAATAGGAACCTAACATAAATGGGGGGGGGGTGGAGGGTGAGAATACACGTAGGATAACTTCGGATTTAGGCCTTAAAAGTTTCCAGCAATGTGGATGCAAAAATAAAGGCATGCGTCTGTAAACACTGATCTGCGTCCTGCCCCATCAGTCAGAGTACGGCCCGTTGCGATTCATGGAAACAGCTGCCGCCGTTGCTCCAATAATTTCAGTGGGTCGGTAGACTTTGTAGGGGTTCACCTCTCTTTTCCAGTACGGGACCAATTGAAAGCGGGTCGCGCCCTTGCAAAGTTTTCTGGGGGGGGGGATTTTGTACTGAAGGGGCGCAGCTGGGAGATTTATTTTTTTTAGCCTCTTGCAGAGGGTTGGACTCTGATAGCAATGGGGCAGTTAGACGGGCTTTCCTCCATTAGAGATTTCCCCCTTTGTGTTTCAGCTTTTCTTCTTTTTTCGAAGTGTGTACGTCTCTCTGTGCGCTGTGTGTCGGATGAAACCATTCCCATGTCCTTGAATCTAGACCTGTGTATGTGTGCGTTCACACCGTTACGTTCAGTAAGGAGACCCTTGGAGGTTTTTACCGGAACAGACGAATTAAGTTTTAATCCAGTGACATTTTAACACTACCTTTCTGCTCCAGTGTACATTTAAAAAAAAAATAAGAATAACCGGGGGGTGGGGAATAAAAAAGCAGACTGAACTTTAGAAGCAAGTGCCTCGTTCTGGAATTCTTTGCACATTTTGGTTTTTCTTTGCCTTATGCTGAATTCGTGATCCTCCGGTCAACCCATCAAATCAGCACCCTATTTAAAAAGGTGTCTTCTTAGCCCTTCCCACTGCTTTTGGAAATAGAGAGACATTCTGGGGGGGGGGATTGTAGAGTTGGAAAGGGACCCTAAGGATCTTCTAGCCCACCCCCCCCTGCGATGCAGGAATATACAGCTGCCCCATGCGGGGATTCGAACCTGCAACCTTGGCATTATCAGCACCAGGCTCTAAACAGCCGGTGCGGGTGGTGCTGTGGGGTAAACCACTGAGCCTCTTGGGCTTGGCGGTCGGAAGGTCGGCAGTTCGAATCCCCGCGACGGGGTGAGCTCCCATTGCTCCGTCCCAGCTCCTGCCAACCTAGCAGTTTGAAAGCACGCCAGTGCAAGTAGATAAATAGGTACCTGCGGCGGGAAGGTAAACGGCGTTTCCGTGCGCTCTGGTTTCCGTCACGGTGTCCCGTTGCGCCAGAAGCGGTTTAGTCCTGCTGGCCACATGACCCGGAAAGCTGTCTGCGGACAAACGCCGGCTCCCTCGGCCTGAAAGCGAGATGAGCGCCGCAACCCCAGAGTCGCCCATAAAGGGGTCCTTTACTTTTATCCATGAGCTGTATCCATGCTGCGATGTGGGCAAGGATCTCTCTGGCCCCGGAGGACTAATCGCATTTCCTTTCTGTATCGGTTGCCGGTGTGTTAAATTCATACGTTTTTAATTTTTCCATCCTCCGAAACCCAAACCCAAAATGTTCATTAGCTGGGGGTTTTTTGCACTGGTTCAAACCGTGAGCCGTTTGATGCCAACGGGACGACACCCACATAATTTGTATGGCTGTTTGTGACCCCGTGTCGATGGGCCTTCTCTGCCCCCCACCCAAAAAAAATCAGCATGGGTGATTTTTCAGTCTAGTCCCTCAAAAAGGGAGAGCTGTATCTCTCCCCTTCCTTTCCTCCCCCCCCACCATGAAAGAAATCCAAAAACTGCTTCCTCCAGATATTTTTCCCCCAGCCAGTTTAGGCTAATCCTAATCAGTTAGCCCTGAAATACCTTTACAAAAGGCAATTTTGGCAATGCAACTTGGTCATGCCTTCCCCGTGACCCGGCCCAAATCATTTGTAGCTAGCTAGGACAACCCCCCCCCCAAAAAAAATTTCGCGTCTCTAAAAAGGTGCACAGCCGCTCCCAAACACACCGCCATATGCCTCTTCCAGCCTTTTCGCGCACCATCCAGGTGATAAGAGCCCCTATTGGCTGGAGGGAAAGGAAACTGCTCCCCCTCTGGCGAAATAGTGTCGTTACACTTCCTGTTTCCTTCCCCTAGATGTGAAGTTCCTTTCGTATGTGATGCTGTAGCGGGTTTTTAATTTTTCTTTTTTTAAAGAAAATGTGTTGGTTTTTTTAATTATATATTTAAATGTTACTACTTTTTTTTTTGTATGGTGTGTGAGTGTAATCTTATCGATTCCTGCCCTTGCTGTGCATTTCCCCCTCCCTTGTGTGTTTGTTTGTTTTTCTGTTCAGGATTTTTTTTAAAAAAAGAATGAATGAATAAATAAAAGTCTATATAACAAAACAACAAAATGGAGAGCCAAAAGCATTACAACATAACTCTGTGTGCTTGAGCGTGTGTGTGTGTGTGTGTGTCTTGGAAGAATGTGGGAGGGGGGGAATACGTAGACCTGTTTTATCACCTCATTTAAGTTACCTGTATTAAAAAAAAAACTTTTAAAAATAATAAACACAAAATAAAGATTGCTTGAGCCACACTTCTTAGCCTAAATCACCTTATTTAATGTTAAAAATGAGATGCACGTTTGCAGGTTGTGGTGGCTGGGAGAGAACAAGCCAAATTCATCCGAGATTGGGGAAGGAATGCAAAATTCACACTTTTTTTTCTTTTTTGCATCTGTCTCGAGCACTTAAGGATGCGATCTTATATACATGTAACTGGCATTAACCTCCTTTGACCTCACTGAGGCTATTGCTGAGCATTACCTGTTTGGTTTCCCTGTGCTAGCAAATCCTCTGAACCCCAATTCGCTGAAGCGGTCAACTGAGCATGTGCAAGAACTGTCCTGGGTTTACACACCTCAGCTCAACTTGGTGAAGTTTTCAAATGGTTCTGTGCACGTCAGGCCTCAATGCTACATAAGGTGAAACTCGAAAAATTAGAATATCGTGGAAAGGTTCATTTCTTTCAGTAATTCAACTTAAAAGGTGAAACTAATATGAGATAGACTCATGACATGCAAAGCGAGATATGTCAAGCCTTTATTTGTTATAATTGTGATGATTATGGCGTACAGCTGGAGAACCCCAAAATTAACAATTTCAACATTGGGAGCCGCCCAGAGTGGCTGGGAAACCCAGCCAGATGGGCAGGGTATAAAAAATAAATTCTTCTTCTTCTTTGGCGATCCCTCATAGCCAAATAAGATTGTCTTCCATGAACACGGTTTTAAAAGTAAGTCCGTAAGTGACTCTGGAGGCCAATTCTGGATCCACACGTCCTTTCACAGTGGGGACATAGGTTTCCGGGCAGGAGTGGATCCCGGTGTGGGTTTGCCAAGCGTGCCTTCCTCTTAGCACGTTTCTCCCTTGCGTCCTGAGTTTGAGTGTCTTCCAAGCCCACAACACCTTTGGGAAAGGCTGTTCTCCAACTGGAGAGCTCACAGGCCAGTGTTTCCCAATGTTGGTTTTATACTACATTTTTTAAGATTTGCCTTGAGAGAGTCTTTAACCTCTTTTGTTGACCACCAGCATTACGCTTTCCATTTTTAAGTTCGGAATAGAGTAGTTGCTTTGGAAGACGATAATCAGGCATCCGCACAACATGACCAGTCCAACGAAGTTGACGTTGAAGAATCAATGGTGATCTTTCCTTATTATTATAAATCTTCTTGCCCCTCTAAGCAACCTGCCTTCCAAATCCTGACCCAGCTGGAGTTTCCGTACCATCTTCTGAGGCAGGCCTGTGCGTAACAGGTTGCAGCAATCTAACCTGGCCTTTCTTGGGGCCCCTGGACCTGCCGAAAATGTGAAACCTGGCAACTTCGCCGTTTCGCATGACACCCAAATGACTGTTTTCTGGAGATGTGTGGGCAGAGGCCAACCCCTCGCATTTCCAGTAACGCGGAGGAGAATGTGAGCTGGGGGGAGTTGCACACATTTCTCTGCAGTTTGGGGTTTTGCAACCCGGGCCTTACCACTTCTGCTCTACGAACACATCAAACGGGAGGTGGGGAGCGTCGGGGGGTTCTCCCAACCTGATCAGCACCCGTCCAGACTGTAGAGTTGCAAGGCACCTTGAGGGTCCTCTAGCCCAACCCCGAATCTTTTGCACAACGTGGGGCTCGAACCCACAACGCTGAGATTAACAGTCTGATGCTCAACCAACTGAGCTGTCTTATTGTGAGTGTGGGTGGCGCTGTGGTCTAAACCCCTGAGCCTCTTGGGCTTGCCGATCGGAAGGACGGCTGTTCGAATCCCTGCAACAGGGCGAGCTCCCGTTGCTCTGTCCCAGCTCCTGCCAGCCCAGCAGTTCGAAAGCACACCAGTGCAAGCAGATAAATAGGTGCCGCTGCGGTGGGAAGGTAAACGGCGTTTCCGTGCGCTCTGGTTTCCGTCACGGTGTCCGTTGCGCCAGAAGCGGTTTAGTCATGCTGGCCACATGACCCAGAAAGCTGTCTGTGGACAAACGCCGGCTCCCTCGGCCTGAAAGCGAGATGAGCGCCACAACCCTGGAGTCGCCTGGAGGGGCCTTTACCTTTACCTTTTTTACCTACGTGGCTCACCAGTGTCTACGCTGACCATACAGAAATCTTGAGAGTCTGGTGCACCAGGTAAAGGTAAAGGGACCCCTGACCATTAGGTCCAGTCGCGGACGACTCTGGGGTTGCGGCGCTCATCTCGCTTTACTGGCCGAGGGAGCCGGCGTACAGCTTCCGGTCATGTGGCCAGCATGACTAAGCCGCTTCTGGCGAACCAGAGCAGCGCACGGAAACGCTGTTTACCTTCCCACTGGAGCGGTACCTATTTATCTACTTGCACTTTGTGCTTTCGAACTGCTAGGTGGGCAGGAGCTGGGACCGAGCAACGGGAGCTCACCCCGTCATTGCGGGGATTCGAACCGCCGACCTTCCGATCGGCAAGCCCCAGGCTCAGTGGTTTAACCCACAGCGAACACCCGTGTCCCCTGGTGCACCAGACAGAAGTCTAAATTAACAGGGACCCTGGCAGCTGTTGCCTTGCTGGTGGGTTTTTCTATTTGCCTGCTGCAGGGAAACGAGATGCTAAATGAAATGGGCCTTCAGCCGAGCTGAGACGGACCTTAGCAAGAGACGCCTCGGAGCGTCAGCCACCGAAATCTGCGGCGGCAAGCGCAAAAACCACACAGAGCCCCTCGCGCCCAAAGAAGGGAAATACTGGCCTCTTGTTTCTCAGAAGCCAGGGCTTTGGCACCCACCCACGCACCCATGCCGTGGCAACAGCCCACAGGCCTGTTTGCTCGGGGCCTCTGGTTACGAGGAGAGGCATTTTTTCACATCCGCCCACCCTCACCCCTTCCTCTTTCCCCTTCCCCGGGCACGGGACATCCTCTCTGAGGCTTCATGGCCTCGGCATTCCTCCCAGACCTGCGGTTGAGGTGAGGGAGAGTCTGTGCCCTGTACATGCTCAGAAGCGCCCTTGTCCTTGGGCACCAAGCCTTTGTGGTTCCATGTTGCAGGGGGAGTGCAGTGGATTATTTTCAGGGCCGACCTTCCTGAAAGTTTGTACCGTAGCATCATAGAACGGTAGAGTTGGAAGGGAGCACGAGGGTTATCCAGTCCAACCCCCGGAAATGCAGGAATCTTTTTGCCCAGCACGGGACTCGAACCCATGACCCTGAGATTAAGAGTCTCATGCTCTACGGTGCTACTCAAATACGCTCCTCTCTGTCCTCCATTCAGGGTGAGCAGAGATCAGGTTGGGGAGAGGAACTTGCCCAAGCTCATTCTTGGTGTAGCCCTGAGGCATTGTGGGAAATTTATTCGACAGCTGCCCAGGGGGAGGCCATTTTTATTTTCCCACGATGCACTGGGGATATTTCCCACAATGCCCCCGAAGCAACACTCTCCTCTGATATAGGGTCACCATATTTCAAAAAGTGAAAATCTGGAGCATTTTTGGACAAAGTTGTTGAGCCCTTTTTTTTGAGGGGTGGGGGGCAAAATCTCAAAAGAATAAAAATAAAATTTTTGAGCAATTTCCGCCCAGACGCTCTTGACAAGAAATTCCCGACTCTGGCCTTCATCACATCGGAGCGTCCGGTTAAATAAAGGAGCCGCCATTTCAAGTTCCAAGGCTCCATTCATGCCATACGTATAAAGTACTTTAAACTTTTATGGCTCCCCCTCCCAAAGCCCTAGGAGCTGTCATTTTTAAGGGCATCGAGAGTTGTCGTTGCTCCCCTGGCGGAACTACAATTCCCAGGGAACTCTGGGAATTGTAGTTCCAGGAAGGGTGGGGCTGCAGGGGCCGGGGTCTCCTAACAACTCTCTGCAAACTACAGCTCCCAGGATTCTTTGCGGGGAGCCGGGACAGTTTAAATGTATGAATGTGGCAGCAAATCCCCCACGATGCCCATAATAAGCGCCTCATCGGGGCATGCTGGGAAATCAAAATGGCTGGGCCATAGCGGCTTTCCAGTTAACCCTTTCAGAGCCAGAGAGCAGCTGGCGTTCAGGGGTGAAGAGCCGCCAAACCTACCCAACCTGTTTCCTTCTCTCCTGAATGCCAGGCGACCTTTTGCCAAACCTCCGGGGTGGGGTGCTTGGTTTGAGTCACACCTTTCTCGCAGCGCGGAAGTTAGAAAGCAATAATTCTCCGCAGCCGTCCCTGGCCAGCGTTTCCTCGAGAGCCTGGATCGCACCCAAAAATTCTTCCATGCCTGTCGGATCCTGGAATAATAATTTTTTTAAAAAAAAAGGCATGTGCCGAGAAACAGTGCCTCCAGGCCCTCCAAGTGTGTCCCTGTTTTCCAGGGACGTCCCTGATTTACAGAAGCTGTCCCGCTTTCTGATTTGATCCCACAATGTCCCACTTTTCCTTAGGACGTCCCTGTTTTCCTTGGAGGGTATGGAGTTATCCAATCCCCCAAAATGTCTGAAGGCAATCCTGTATTACAGTATTATTATTGGAAGTTTTGAATCTGTGATATTTTAATGTATTTTAATATTTGTTGGAAGCCGCCCAGAGTGGCTGGGGAGACCCAGCCAGATGGGCGGGGTACAAATAATAAATTATTATTATTATTATTATTATTATTATTATTATTATTTTATGTATAGCAGGGGTAGGCAACCTAAGGCCTGTGGGCCAGATGCGGCCCAATCGCCTTCTCAATCCGGCTGCGGACGGTCCTTGAATCTGCGTGTTTTTACATGAGTAAAAAATATCCTTTTACTTAAAATGCATCTCTGGGTTATTTATCGGGCATAGGAATTCGTTCATTTCCCCCCCCCAAAAAAAAATATAGTCCGGCCCACCACATGATTTGAGGGATGGTGGACCAGCCCATGCCTGTAAAAGGTAGCTGACCCCTGCTGTATAGAGAAGGGTTTTTGTTTTTTTTTAATGTTTTATTGTGTTTTTATATGCAGGTGAAACTCGAAAAATTAGAATATCGTGTGAAAAGTCCATTTATGTAAGCAACTGTTTTCATTAGCTACTGGGGTTTAATATATGAGATAGACACATGGCATGCAAAGCGAGATACGTCAAGCCTTTGCTTGTTATAATTGTGATGATAATGGCGCACAGCTGATGAAAACCCCAAAGTTGAGATTGTTAATTTGGGGTTCTCATCAGCTGTACGCCATAATCATCACAATTATAACAAAGGCTTGACATATCTCGCTTTGCATGTCATGAGTCTATCTCATATATTAGTTTCACCTTTTAAGTTGAATTACTGAAAGAAATTAACCTTCCCACGATATTCTAATTTTTCCAGTTTCACCTGTATGTTGGAAGCTGCCCAGAGTGGCTGGAGCAAGCCTGTCAGGTGGGTAGGTTATAAACAGTAAAATTATCGTGATGGAATGGGACGTCCCTATTTTCATCGGTTAAATGTTAGATAATACATGCCTCTAGCCCTCATGGAGGCAGCGGATCTATTGAAAGCAGCATCCTGGCTTGCTCTCTGCTGTGACGGGACGTCCACAAACACCCCAACTTGCGCAGGCGAGCGAGGGAAGAAAGCTGCGAGAGAAGAGGGAGGTTGTTTGGGGCCGAATGGAACGAAAAGCAGAAGCAGAATCACGGGGGCGAATGTTACGGCAGGAAGTTGAGCTCGCAGGCCTTTTAAGACGAGAGAGAGAGAGAAAGCGGTTGCGATCTGGGGGCAGGCGAGAACTTAACACAGGGGCCCGAAGCCTGACGGAGCTGTGGGTGGTTTATTTCTTCTTCTTTGGCGATCCCTCGTAGCCGAGTAAGATTGTCTTCCATGAACACGGTTTTGAAAGTGAGTCCGTAAGTGACTCTGGAGGCCAATTTTGGATGCACACTTCCTTCCACGGTGGGCGCATAGGTTTCCGGGCTGGAGTTGACCCCGGTGAGGGTTTGCCAAGCGTGCCTTCCTCTGAGCACGTTTCTCCCTCTTGTCCTGAGTTCGAGTGTCTTCAAAACCCAAGACACCTCTGTGTCTCCAACTGGAGCGCTCGCAGGCCAGTGTTTCCCAGTTGTCGGTGTTCATACTACATTTTTTAAGATTTGCCTTGAGAGAGTCTTCGAACCTCTTTTCTTGACCGCCAGCACTACGCTTTCCATTTTTAAGTTCGGAATAGAGGAGTTGCTTTGGAAGACGATAATCAGGCATCTGAACCACATGAGCAGTCCAACGAAGTTGATGTTGAAGAATCATCGCTTCGACACTGGGGATCTTTGCTTCTTCCAGTACACTGGCATCAGTTCGCCTGTCTTCCCAAGCGATGTGTAAAATATTTTGGAGACACCGTTGATGGACTAGAGACGGCGTTTTTTAAGTGGTCCATGTTTCACAAGCGTACAGTCAACTTGGTAGTACAATAGCTTTGTAAACAAGCGCTTTGGTTTCCCCGCGATTGTCCCAGTCCTCAAACACTCTGCCCTTAGATCGGTAAAAAGCTGCACTTGCAGAGTTCGGTCGACGCAGGATTGTGGGTGGCAGGTGATTTCAGCAAGGAGTATGGGAATGGACATGCTCTGTTAAAAGTGAGGGAGAGGACTCTGGGGCAGCTTGAAGGGAGAGGGGGAAACCTCGCATGGGGGGCAGCTCATACTTGGGCCGTGGAACTCCCCGCCGCAGGAGGCGGCGACGCCGGCCACCAACACGAGTAGCTTTCGAGAAGAAGATTGGGCGAATTCATTGCGGCAGGGAGGGCTGACGATGGCTACCAGCCACAAGGACTCCGCTACCTGGTTGGAAACCGCAAGAGGGGAGAGATGCTCTTGTGCGGCTCGGGGAGAATTAGAGAATTGTGCTTCTAGTCCTCATGGGCGAGGATACGCCGGTTGTCGGCTGCAGCGGCAAATTGCTCCCTTTCCCTTTGTGTGTGTCTCTTTCCTTCTTTCAAAAACCTACAGAGTTGCTTGCGAGATCTGGCGGCAGGTAGCAGCAGAACCCCACACACTCTGTGGTTTGCCAGTGAAGGTTTGGGCTGCGTTTATCAGAAAGGCTCTGGGTTCAACCAGAAGCTGAACAGCTGGGGTGCTGTTTTTGTGTGTGTGTGTATGTGTGCATCATCTTGTGAACAGATGAAGCTCTGAGCAGAATGCCGGAAGCTAGGGCAGCTGTGCAAGCATCCTCTTGCTCCAGAACAGGATCAGGGCCCCCCCAGCTTTTTTGGGGTGCCACACAGAGGTGAAAGTCAAGGTAGAACGCCCACTTAGCATTCAGGAGGTCCCTTGTCGCAACATCTCAAGGTCAGGCTGGGAAAGTCCTTTGCCTGAAAGTCTGCTGCCGGCCAGAGCCGACAACACTGACCTAGCTGGACTCCGGTTAAATCAGCGTTTTGCTCAGAAACCTGAGGACTAGCACCGCTCTGTTCTGCGTTGGTCAGACCACACCCGGAACACTGTGTCCAGTTCAGTGGCCTCCACAATTTAAGAAGGATGTTAAGCTGGATTTATGATGCCGGACTTCTGATGGGCCTCTTTTAGTTTAAACTCTTCCGGTGGAACCTCCCAGGCCAGAGGCAGTCTACCTCGATTCCAAGGTTTTTTTGGGGGGGTATCCGGCCACCGTGAGAATGGGATGCTGGGCTGTGATGGCCGCACGCTTTTGGCCTGATCCAGAGGCAGGTCGTTCTTACGGGGGGCAAGCAGAGCATGGGGCACCTCGGCTAAGGAGGCGATGGTTTTGCAAGGCCTCCGAGGAAGTTCGGATCCAGCTGAAACGGCAGCCCCAGGGTTCTCGAGAAGCGACAATTTTGTGGCCGGTGAGAGGAAGCAGCCGTGCGCAGTTGCACAGGCAAATGCCCCAGAGGGGGGGGGGAGGCCAGCTGTCTGCGCACTGCGGGTTTCGGCGCGCTTGACGTCATTTCGAGGAGAGCAAGGCCTTCCTCCTCCTGTGCCAAATGTGGCGCGGCAGAACTGAACTAAAACAAACAAAGATGAGAGAGCTAAGGGAGGGCCCAGCCGCAGCAGAGCCCTCCTTTTACGGCAGAAGGGATGTGGGATCTCCCCTGCCTCTGGCACGCTTAGAGAAGCGCGCACGGGTGCGTTTTGTCTGTGCGCATGGAAAAAAGTCTTCTTGCACACGCCCTGTGCTTTGGTGCTAAATCGAGGGAGGGGAGGGCCGTTTGTTCCTGGAAATTATAAACTGTGCCACAAGACCACATCAGACTGCAAGAGCCAGGGGCACTCCTTTCTGGACCAAATAAAATTTTTGAGCCCCGCATTTAGAAATCTAGCTGTTCAGGATCTCCCCTAGCTTTCTTCTTGACCTGCCATGGCCAGATTGTTTGTATGGTTTAGCTATGAAGGAGGTGCACTCCAATACTTGAGGCCCCCTCAAGTATTGGTGCAATCTAAAGATAGGAGGAGCACCTCAATGAGGACTAGTGTCTTGTGTCCAGAGCATGGCCTGCAGAGATTAGTGACAGACCTGATGTATGAGTGCCCTTCACGATTTCCTTCTTATTTTTTTTTTATTTTACAAAACATGTTCATGTCGCTGGATTGCACCTCCGAGCTGATTACTAGAAATATTAATGCAATCAATAAATTAATGGTCATTTTTTTAAAAAAAAGGTCAAGAGTCATTCTCGGAGTAGAGCCGCAGAAATTATAGGATATGACTGACTTAGGTCCATTCATATCAACCGGCCTACTCTGAGCAGGACTTAGCTGGTCAATAACCCACGGTTATCCTGGATTAAATCTCTTTTTTAGCCCTGACATGGTCGCATTCTGCGACAGCAGAATTTTGCTTCTCTTGCTGCTCTATATAGACAGAACCTCTGTGTGTACATGTTTGCTTTCTGCCAGCAGGGGATTTTGTTGTTGTTGTTGCTGCTGCTGCTCTCCAAACAGAGCCTCCACATTCAAGAGCAGTCTATCCCTGAAGTGCAGGATGTCGCCTTCGCACCCTGATTGAGAGGAGGGGGGAAAGGGGCTGGTTTCCCCTTACACCATTTTGCCCGAGCGCTGTTGGCAACAGAACAAAGGGTGGCTGGTCTTACCATTGGGTTCTGTAGAAATCACAGAATTGTAGTTACAATTGGGTAGCCGTGTTGGTCTGCCATAGTCGAAACAAGATGGAAAATTCTTTCCAGTAGCACCTTAGAGACCAACTGAGTTTGTTCTTGGTATGAGCTTTCGTGTGCATGCACACTTCTTCAGAAGCACAGAATTGTAGACCCCCCCCTCCCCAAGTGTCCCAACTCCCTCCTCCATGTGACAGCCCTGAAAATATTTGAAGATATCTCCTCTCAGTCTCCTCTTTTCCAGGCTAGACATACCCAGCTCCTTCAACCGTTCCTCATCGGGCATGGCTTCCAGGCCCCTGGATCATCTTGGTCGCCCTCCTCCGTGCCCCTTCCAGCTTGCCGACATCCTTCTTAAAATGTGGGCACGCAATGAAATGAGCTGTGCGCTCCTCTCCCCCCCCCAACCCCCATTTCAAGTGGGCGCCAGGTTTGCAGACCATCTGACACAAGGCGAGCACATGGGCAGGAGAGGAGGACAACTGTCTCTCGCCTGCCCACACGCTCACACACACAAAACATGGCATAAACAGAAGTGTTCTTTCTGACGCCACCCCCCCCGTATACCTAGAGATCGCCCACCCATGTTTGCATCACTCTCTGCGCTCTCAGCTCCAAATCTCGACTTGCAAGAAAACCCCAGCTTTACGGCCCCCTCTAAGCCATAGGGAAAGGGACGCGGGTGGCGCTGTGGGTTAAACCACAGAGCCTTGGGATTGCCGATCAGAAGGTCGGCGGTTCGAATCCCCGCAATGACGGGTGAGCTCCCGTTGCTCAGTCCCTGCTCCTGCCCACCTAGCAGTTCGAAAGCACGTCAAAGTGCAAGTAGATAAATAGGTACCGCTCCGGCGGGAAGGTAAACGGCGTTTCCGTGCGCTGCTCTGGTTCGCCAGAAGCGGCTTAGTCATGCTGGCCACATGACCCGGAAGCTGTACGCCGGCTCCCTCGGCCAGTAAAGTGAGATGAGCGCCGCAACCCCAGAGTCGTCCGCGACTGGACCTAACGGTCAGGGGTCCCTTTTAAGCCATAGTGAACGGTTGGAAGGCTGTTGCATGCTTGCTTTCTCCTAGAGGGCAGGATTCGACCTCATGGCTTCGAGTTGCAAGAAAGGAGATTCTGGCTTAACATTCGGCCAGAGGGGAGCGGGACACACTTTCTGGCAGTAAAGAGCTTTTCGGCAGTGCAATGGTCTTCCCTCGGGAGATGGTGGACTCTCCTTCTTTGGAGGTTTTCTGTCAGGGGTGCTTCAGCCGAGATTGCTGCCTTGCAGGGGGGTCAGACTGGATGGCCCGTGGGTCCCTTCCAACTAAGATTCCATGGAGTGTAGTTAAAGTTATGGTTTTCCAGTAGTGATGAGAGCTGGACCCCTAATTTATGAACTGTGGCTTGCCGTTGTTTTATTGATTAGTTTAGAAATTGTTTATTGTAAATGTTGAGTGGATTTCTGTTTAACTTTTATATGTTGATATTATTTTATATTACTCTAATAATTGTTGAATGTTACTTTTTGATGTAGGTTGCTTATTTTAAAGTTTTGTTTTATTATCACATTTTTGTATTGCATTAGATTGTTATAAGATGTACATTTTTTGTTTCTTCTGCTTGTAAACCGCCTTGAGTATTGTAAGATAGAAAGGCGGTATACAAATAAAATTTATTATTATTATTATTATTATTATTATTATTATTATTATTATTATTATAAGGAAGGCTGGATCCAAAATTTGGAGGTTCATAGTTAATGTTAAGTATGAACCCTGTGCTTGCTGTATCAAATCCTGAGTTTGTGGGGCGCTGCAAAACACAGGGTTTTCGCTGCAAAACACTGCAAAAAACAACAACAACAACAACAACAACAACAACAACAACAACAACAACAACAACAACAACCCTGGCAAGGGTTTGTAGAGGATACCAGATTTGGGGGTTTTGTAATTTATTTTTTCTGCAGCTTCACTCGGCGGGGGCTTAACCCCACCATGCGTCCCATTTGCTGGTCACGCCGGAGTGTGACATTGGAACAAAGGAAGAGCCTCCCGGATCAGGCCGGTGGCTCACCAAGTCCAGCACCCTGTTAAACAGTGGAACTCCCTGCCACAGAAGGCAGTGGCAACCAGCAACTTTTTTTAAAAAAAGGATTCGCCAAACGTAGGGATTGCTACCAGCCGCAACGGGTACGTTCTGCCTTCGCAATCGGAGGCGGCGATTTCTCCCGAATATCAGTCACTGGGGGAAGTAGGGTGGGAGAGTTGCTCTCGCACTCAGATCCCGCTCGAGTGTTTCCCTGTTGGGGGGGCATCTGGTGAGCTGCTGTGAGAACAGGGCATTGGAGACTCGGATGCAGTGCGCGAGAAGCCGCTTGTTTCGAAACTTGAGAGCTGTTTTGAAACCAGATTTGAAGAGAGTCGGGTGGGTGGGCGAGTTTTGCAAGAGCGGCAGGGTTTTTTTAGAAGCAGATATGACTTCCTCCCTGCCAGCCTCGGTTTCGAGACACCTCGGAAGTCGCAAGCCCCAAATCAGGGGAAGGGCTAGGCCGGGTCATCGGTCAGGGAGGGACCCACAACCTCCCAAGAGTCATAGAATCGTAGATTTGTAGAGTCGGAAGGGACCTTAAGGGTCATCTAGTCCAACCCCGAGGTTTAGGAATCTTTTGCCCTGTGTGAGGCTCGAACCCATGACCCTGAGATTAAGATAGGAGGTCGAGGACTCGTGCTTTTTTTTTGTTTAAGGCAAGGAATCAACGTCCCTGAATATTTTCGACGACGACGGTCTAGATATATTGTCAGAAGGAATGGTCTTATAAAGGATTAAACAGATGATAAATGATCTTGCAATTCTGACCTGGTTGGGGGCAGAAAAAGCATCTTTGCACCGAGGGCCGCATTCCCTCCTTGCCAGCCTTTCCAGGGCCACATGCCAGTGGTGGGCGGGGCTCCGAGGCGGAAGTAGGCGGAGCAGTCAATGTAAATGTGACCTCTGCACCCTAGACTCCACCCATTAAAGCAAGAGGCAGAGCTAAAGTTCAACGACTCCTTTCCAGCCGGTCAGAAATGCCCAAAGAGAGGGCGGAGCAGGCTCTGCAAGGGGTGTGGCCTGTGGGTCATCCCGAGGGCCTGACAGAAAGTTCCCGAGGGCCAAATTCCTTACTCTATATCCCACTTTTCCTCCAGGGAAAAGCTCAAGGCAGCGTACAGAGCTTTCCTCCTCCCCATTTTTGCCGAACAACAGCCCTGCGAGGTCGAGAGGCAGCGTGGCTGGCCCCCAAGGTCACCACCCCCCCAGCTTCCTGGCCGCTGGTCCCCGAGTGAGGAGAGAAGTTTGCAGGGGGAGTTTATCATGTGCCAGTGCCTTCTTTGAGGAAGAAATGCAATTTAAAATGCAGGAAAATGCGTGTTTTGGGGAGTTAGCAGGGACCAAGCGGTTGCCCCATGGGATGGCGGGCGTTTGGGAAAGGGGGGCAGATTCAGCAAATATCAGCGGAGAGAGAGAAAGAGAGAGAAAGAAAGAGAGAGAGATGCCCACGCCATGCTGCTCTTCCCGGCAGTTCCTCAGACACAGCACCTGGTGTCTGTGCCAGCGAGCGATTTGGGGTGGGGGGGGGGACCGTTCCTTGCCAGACGCCTGGTGGGCGGCATTCGAATCGCCTGCAGGGAACACGGCGTGTGCTCAGGAACTGGGGTGTTTGGGGTGAAACCTGGGTGTGTTTTAAATAATAATAATAATAATAATAATAATAATAATAATAATAATAAACGTCCTGCTCAGCTCCCGAACTGCACAAGCTGGAGGGGGAGAAGAAGAAGAGGAGGAGGAGGAGGAAGAGGAGGAGTTTGGATTTGATATCCCGCTTTATCACTACCCGAAGGAGTCTCAAAGCGGCTAACATTCTCCTTTCCCTTCCTCCCCCACAACAAACACTCTGTGAGTGGGGCTGAGAGACTTCAAAGAAGTGTGACTAGCCCAAGGTCACCCAGCAGCTGCATGTGGAGGAGAGGAGACGCGAACCCGGTTCACCAGATTACAAGGTCTACCGCTCTTAACCACTACACCACACTGGCTCTCTGCGAGGAAGCTCAAGGGTCCAATGCGGCCCTCGAGACTTCTCCAGTTGGCCCTCGGGTCTCCTCCCCAGGAAAACGAACACAAGCCACTCCTCAGGCCTCTTCTAGGATGGCATCCACTGTGACAACTTGCCAAGACGGAAACCTTGCTTTCCTGGAAACGCTTCCGAATCGAGGCCTGATCTGGGCTAGGTCAGTTGATGGGAGGATGTTGGGGCTCTAGGGCGGCAGGTTCGAGTCCCGCGTTGGGCAGAAGGTTCTTGCATCGCAGCAGGTTGGACTAGATGATGCTCATGGTCACTTCCACCTCTACAATTCCCCAAGGAGGGAGGGAAGAGGGGTGCGTCTGCTGCCCTGCCGAAATGCCGGGAAGTTTGGGAGAAGGGATCTCGCATCTGCTTAGCCTGCAGAAGGTTCGATCCCTGATGGTACCTCCAGGTAAGTCTCACCTGTCCTCCCAACGAATGAGCTAGCTCAGTTGGTCGAGCAATAAGGCTCATCATCTCATACCCTCCAACATTTCTATGATGAAAATAGGCAGCATTCAGTTGTTGTTGTCATCGTCATCCATCCCACTCTGGGCAGCTTCCAACATATATAAAAACATAACACAACATTAAACATTAACAAAAAAACACTTCCCTATAGAGGGCTGACTTCGGAGATCTTTAAATGTTTTGTTGTTACTTATTTCCTTGACTCAGGGGCCGGATAACTCCATCCTCTCCAACATTTCTCCGATGAAAATAGAGACATCCCTGCCGACTTTTCTCCGATGAAAATAGGGCCATCCTATTCCATCCCCTCCAACATTTCTCCCATGAAAATAGAGACATCCCTTCCAACATTTCTCCGACGAAAATAGGGACGTCCTATTCCATCCCCTCCAACATTTATCCCATGAAAATAGGGACGTCCTATTCCATCCCCTCCAACATTTCTCCGATGAAAATAGAGACATCCCCTCCAACATTTCTCCGATGAAAATAGGGCCGTCCTATTCCATCCCCTCCAACATTTCTCCGATGAAAATAGAGACATCCCTGCCGACTTTTCTCCAACGAAAATAGGGCCATCCTATTCCATCCCCTCCAACATTTATACGATGAAAATAGGGCCGTCCTATTCCATCCCCTCCAACATTTCTCCCATGAAAATAGGGACGTCCTATTCCATCCCCTCCAACATTTCTCCCATGAAAATAGGGACGTCCTATTCCATCCCCTCCAACATTTCTCCCATGAAAATAGGGACGTCCTATTCCATCCCCTCCAACATTTCTCCCCTGAAAATAGGGACGTCCTATTCCATCCCCTCCAACATTTCTCCCCTGAAAATAGGGACGTCCTATTCCATCCCCTCCAACATTTCTCCCCTGAAAATAGGGCCGTCCTATTCCATCCCCTCCAACATTTCTCCGATGAAAATAGAGACATCCCTGCCGACTTTTCTCCAACGAAAATAGGGCCATCCTATTCCATCCCCTCCAACATTTATACGATGAAAATAGGGCCGTCCTATTCCATCCCCTCCAACATTTCTCCCATGAAAATAGGGACGTCCTATTCCATCCCCTCCAACATTTCTCCCATGAAAATAGGGACGTCCTATTCCATCCCCTCCAACATTTCTCCCATGAAAATAGGGACGTCCTATTCCATCCCCTCCAACATTTCTCCCCTGAAAATAGGGACGTCCTATTCCATCCCCTCCAACATTTCTCCCCTGAAAATAGGGACGTCCTATTCCATCCCCTCCAACATTTCTCCCCTGAAAATAGGGCCGTCCTATTCCATCCCCTCCAACATTTCTCCGATGAAAATAGAGACATCCCTGCCGACTTTTCTCCAACGAAAATAGGGCCATCCTATTCCATCCCCTCCAACATTTCTCCCATGAAAATAGGGACGTCCTATTCCATCCCCTCCAACATTTCTCCCATGAAAATAGGGACGTCCTATTCCATCCCCTCCAACATTTCTCCCATGAAAATAGGGACGTCCTATTCCATCCCCTCCAACATTTCTCCCCTGAAAATAGGGACGTCCTATTCCATCCCCTCCAACATTTCTCCCCTGAAAATAGGGACGTCCTATTCCATCCCCTCCAACATTTCTCCCCTGAAAATAGGGACGTCCTATTCCATCCCCTCCAACATTTTGCCGGCGAAAATAGGGGCGTCCTCAGGAAAAGCGGGACATTCTGGGATCAAATCAGAAACCGGGACGGCTTCTGTAAATCTGGGACTGTAAAGCAGGGACACTTGGAGGGTGTGCAATCTCAGGGCCGTGGGTTCGAGCCCCACGTCGGGCGAAAGATTCCTGCCTCGCAAATCTACAGTTCTATGGTTATTCCAACCTCCCGGCAGTCTCATCGGTCAATGGACAAGAGATCCACGCAGATTTCTCTAAGGGACTTGCGGTGGGGGGCGGGTTGCTACTGTAGAGGGCACAGGGGGGAGCCGAGTGGTAGGCAAATGAAAAGCAGACCAGCCCCCCCCCTTCCTTTTAAACAGTCTGTGCTGAAGTGGGGCTTTCAAAGCAGGCCAGTCCTCTTAACCTCAGAGGAGGGGAGTCAGGCCAGGATGCCTGGTCGATGAGATCAGAGGGGGGACGCCTAGCTAGGGAGGCCCCCTCCCTCCATCCCCACCCACCCATTCGTCCCCCCCCCCACCCTTCCCCACATTCCAGGGGTTAAGGAACAAGTTGAAACAGCTCCCAGAGCGAAGTTGGGAACAGGCCGTCCTTTGTCCCAGCGCAGCTGAGCGGCCTTGAAATTTAGGTCCACCGTCCGTCCCCCCCAAAGCAAAAAATGGCAAGTCAAATCTCAGAGGATGCTTTTTAAAGAGGGGCAGGGCAGTTTTTGCATCCCACCCAAGATAGGAAAGCAAGCTTGAGTTTTGCACAAACCAGACTCTTTGCTCGCTTCCTCTTGGGGGGGGGGAGGTGTTTTGAAATTTCGTTTTTGCAACGAATGGTGAATATCAGTGTGGTTCTGATTATCAGGTCCAGTTCCAGAATGGCCAGGTTTATGACGAAGTTTGCCTCAAAAACGATGTATAATCCAGATCATATGAAAAGAGTCTGGAGGTTCTAGTCCTCATTGAGTCTGGAGGTTCTAGTCCACCCGCCTTCTCACGAGCCCTGCATGAAGATTCTCTTAATTTTAAATTAATTTATTGTTGTTGTTGTTGTTGTTGTTGTTATTAAAAAGGCATTCATCTGGAAAGGAATGAAAATTGCGCCAAACGGCCCGGTTCGGTTCGACTTTTCGTACGTTCCAAAACAATATTGCAGGCTCTCCTCTTCCCAGACGGTTGTAAATTCTGCTTTGCAGAAAAGAGTAAAGAATATGATGGGAAGGTGTTCGGAAAAGAGGGGCTCTAAAGTCACACCAAGGGTGGGGTCCTGTGCCTCTGAGGATACACAGAGCGCCTTTCCCTCTGCCGCCGAATTGCTTCGGGGGGGGGGGATTTAAGTGCGAATCTTTGATTTGGAAGGGACCCTCAGGAACACCTTTCACCCAAGGCGGGACTCGAACCCACGACCCCGGAGAGTCTCACGCTTTCGCTCAGGGTTAGGCAGCAACAAGGCCCTGCTCAGGAAAAGCAAAGAGATCCCCCCCCCTTTCTTTCTTTTTTTTAAGGGGAAAGCTCGCCTTCTGTAAAGCCTTGGTGGGGGAGTGGGGAGAGACTGGCCATTTGCTTCTGAGATGTGCATTAAAGAGGGGGGGGGAAGAAATCAGCATTTTTGGGGTCCCCAGATGGCTCTTTTCAGAGAGGGAAGAGAAGCTGGGGAGGTTTTGCAGCTGCTGCTGTCGAAGCGCCATCAACCAGAGTCACCTGCCCCCCCCCCGCTTTGCCCATGCGCCACCCGGCTGCCATGTACCCATTTAGAGCGCATGGAACGCAGGCGCCGCTGTCATCGGGGAGCCCACACATTGGCACACACTGACGCAGCTGCTTGGAGGAGGGGGGGTGGGCTCGGTTCTTACGCACTCCGTCCTCTCTCTCTTTCTCTGCACAGCCCCCCCCCACAAGTCAGCATCATTTGGGGAAGCAGGGAATGATGCTTCCTGGGCCGAGGGGATGAGAACTCCGTGTGGCAGAGAGCAATGCGCCGCTTGGAAGACGAGAAACAGGTCTAATTATGGGCCTGGCTTGGCAGAAGCCGTCTCTCGGTTTAACTCGGAACCATGAGGACTAGCAGCTTGCCCGAGGACCACGCTCCCTTCTAGGGTTGGGGGGGGGAGAACCACATGCCAGCGGCAATCGGGGCAATGGATGCACATTTCACCTTTGGCGACATTTCGGAGGTTTCAAGCAGGCCATTTGTCCGCGATGCTTTAGCTGTGATTCCTGCGTTGCAGTGGGTGGGGGTAGATGACTGCTGGGGGTCCTTTCTAGAAACACGCACACAGACCCGCCCCCTCTGGTGTCCTCTGTCCGGGCAGGCGAGAGAGGCGTTGCTCGAGGATGCGTTTTTGCAGCCAGGGGGAAAAAATGAAATGAATTTGGAGGTGGGCGCAAAACAAAGCCAGCGAGGGGGTGTGGCTTGAAGAGAGGAGGTGTGGTCTGAAGGGAGGGGTGTGGCCTGAAGAGAAGAGGTGTGGCCTGAAGAGAGGAGGTGTGGCCTGAAGGGAGAGGGTGTGACCTCAATGGAGGAGGTGTGGCCTGCAAAGAGTGGAGGTGTGGCCTGAAGGGAGAGGAGGTGTGGCCTGAAGGGAGGGCTGTGGCCTGCAAAGAGAGGGGGTGTGGCCTGAAGGGAGAGGTGTGGCCTGAAGGGAGGGGGTGTGGCCTGAAGGGAGAGGGTGTGGCCTGCAAAGAGAGGGGTGTGGCCTGAAGAGAGAGGTTGTGGTCTGAATGGAGGGGGTGTGGTCTGAAGGGAGAGGGTGTGGCCTGCAAATAGAGGGGGTGTGGCCTGGGGACCAAGTAGAAGGTCTCAAAGGACCACATTTGGCCCTGACATTCTCCACGGAGAGCCTCTGCCGGGAAAAGTTGAAAGCCTAGTACGGGCACTTTAGAAGCCTCCTGAATGCCAAATTCTGGAAATCACAGGAGGGGAAAGAGTTGCTCTTGCGCTCGGACTTCCCTAAAGAGGCATCTGGTTGGCCGCTGTCAGAAGAGGATGCTGGACTGGATACAGCTAGGCCCTTCTGTTGTGATGGAACCTCCAGGCGCAGTCTATCTCCATTCCTCGGCTCCGAGGGGTATTTGGGCCCTGTGAGAACTGGACGGGCCACGGGCCTCACCCGACGGCCAGAATCTTCTGATGTTCTTCTGGGGGGGGGGGCGCGGAGGGTATCACCAAGCAGAAATCCTCTCTGCCCACCCGCAGTCCAGCCTGGGAACCTGGTGTTAGCCAGGACTTCTCCACCCCATAGGGTTTTGGTGTGGGGCCAGGCCGCCCCACCACCAGCTCCACGCCAACCGCCCTTGGCTCGAATCCCACCTAAGCTGCCCCACCTTGCTACGCCCAGCCTGTTTGGAAGCAGGGTTGGCACAGATCCCAGGCGAGACCTTTGGGCGTGAGCCGTCAGACCGGCAAACCACCCGACCCCACGCCCTGCCATGTCCTTGACTCTCTAACCAGAGTTTTGTTTAGTCAGGCAAACTGGGGGACGGGGGGGGGGGAGAGGAGGAGGTCCTGGAGCTACAGAGATATATATAGCTGCGACCCACAGGTAACAGTGCGTCATGCGCCGGGTTGACGCAGCTGGCAAGGCAAGCCTGAGCTGGGTGTGTTTATTTGTGTTTGTCTGTGTGCCGTTCTCTTCACCAAACGCCTTTATTCCGCTCTCCTCCTCCCTTCCCACGGCCCAGATTTAGGGTTGCCAACTCTCTCCTCCTGGCTCTGCTCCTCTGCCCCCCCTTTTTTTTCCTGCTTCAGCCATCTCTCTCCTGTGAGCCTGACTGGCACCCCCGGATTTGATCTCTTTCCCCAAAAAGGCTTTGTTCTGCTTCTCTCCCTTCCTGTGGCCCCAGATTTAGGGTTGCCAACTTTCCCCTCCTGGCTCTGCTCCTCTGCCGTTTTCCACTTGCCGCCGTCTCTTTCCCCCCATGACCAAGACTCAGGAATTGCGGCCCCAGGTTGGCTCTCTTCCCCCAAAAGACTGCATTCTGTTTTTTCTCCTTCCCCTGCCTCCCATGACCCAGATTTTGGGTTGCCAACTTCCCCCAGTAGAAAAAAACGGCCTGCAAATGCTAAGCAATACATACATCTGATTGGCTGGGAACCCTACCCAGACCACCTCGAGATCCTCCAAAGGCAGACATGAGCCAATCTGAACGCAGTTGTGATAGGGTTGCCAACTTTCCCGCCCGCTCCCGCTCCTCCGCCTTTCGCGTTGGTGCAATCTGTGCGTGCAAAAGGGAGGCCTTGCTCACCTCTGTGCCCGGAGCGGTATCACCTGCCGGCTGCTGCTGCTGCAGCAGCTAGACCTACCCGCTAAAGGCGCAGGAGCACACCTGGCCAGGGTTTTGCTGGTTAGTTGGCAACCCGACAAAAAAACAACAACAACACAGAGGCCTGGGTACCCTATTCCTGGAAGAGTTCTACCCCCACAGTTTGGGAAGCCTTGCTTAACCTGTGTAGAAATCTTTTAAGGGGTAGCAATGTGGTGTTCGGATGTTCTTGACTGCCTTTGTACATTGAGTAATTTTCCACCCTGTTCTCGCCGGTCTGTCTCAACACAATGTTCTTCCTGTGCTGTGCGGCAAATATGTGTGTGTGCGCGCGTGGTGAGATCGCTGTTGCTCACTACACCCTCCGGCCAGGGGCACAAAATGTCCTCAAACCGGGGCCCTGCCAGGAAATCGAGCTTCTCTCCAGCCCTGGCAGACTGGGAGCAGGCAAAGCCCAGCGCTTGGAGCGTGGCCCACCAGATGTTGCGTGCGACTTCCAATGCCCATTGGGCCTGCTGGCTGCTGTCGTTTCGCCACCTCTGGACGGACCCCCCCCCACCCCTGGAAGAGTAAGATGCCCCAGAGATGCCCGCAATATGACCCGAACAGATTGGAGAACAGGGCGCAAACTAAAATAATAATTTCAGCAGGGAACGATGTCAGGTTCTGCACTTAGGTAGGAAGAACTGATGCACAGATATAAGATGGAGCGGGCACACTTGGCTCACTAGCAGGACATGTGAAAAGGATCACAAAAGGGCCACAAGCTAAACATGAGTCGAGAGTGTGATGCAGCAGCAAAAAAGGCTAATGCTATTCTGGGCTGCATCAACAGAAGTCTAGTGTCCGGATCATGTCATGATTCTATCTCATATATTAAACTCCAGTAGCTAATGAAAACAATTGCTTTACATAAATGGACTTTTCCACGATATTCTAATTTTTCGAGTTTCACCTGTATATTTAAAGAAGATTAATAAGTAAGTTAAGTTAATTTGGATATGCAGAAGAGATTAAAAATAAATTTAAGGAACCGCAGAAACAAGGGGAAGGAAGTCAAGTTTGAAAAGGTCAAAATGATTGTAAAATCTGTGAAAAGTATAAATAATTTTTTTATTTTTTTAAAAAAGAGAGAGAGATCCTTATACCCATCTGGTACATGTGATTGTCCAGATTGACCACCAAATATTTGACCCAGTCAGAGGCAGGAATTGAGGCTCCCTGGAATTATTTTGCATCATTTAAACCTGCTGCCACTGGGCTTCCATATATCCATCTTTCTTGTCGCAGAGCAGACTCTTGGATTCCGGCCTGCGTTCCACCAGATTTTCCACGGATTCCTCCGAAAGAGTCTTATGCGAATCCCAAGTTGCCTTAGCCAGAAATTTCTGAGCTGCTTTGCACTAACCGGCCCAGGTGGGTTGACTGCGGGTGTTGGGAATTGCAGAAGTTCTCCAACAGGGACCGAGTTCTCCGGCAATTTGCTGGAAGACGAGATTGGGAGATTCACTCCTAAAAAGTTGGCGTACGCTCGTCCGGCGGTGACCAAATAGTGTTGCGGTGCTCGGTCCACGAGACCGTCCTGGGGGGCATCGAACACAACTCCCTGCAATGCGGGAATATTTTGTCCAACATGGGACTCGAACCCATGACCCTGGGATGAAGAGTCTGATGCTCTGAGATTCTGAGCTATCCCAAACCGGTTGCTTTCTGTTCTAAGATTTCAAATGCGGACACAAAAGCGAATGATAATACAGCGGCACCTTGGTTCGCAAACGCCTTGGAACCCAAACGCTGCAAAGCCGGAAGTAAGTGTTCCGGTTTGCAAACTTTTTTCCGGAAGCTGAACGTGCTCCGTTTTGTGTGTCGCGCTTCCAATTTGAGCGTTACGCTGAGGTCTGTCCGTTTTTGCTATTTATTTTGAATTTCTGTTTTTGCAGCTCTTTTTTCGTTTTGCGTTTTTGTGGCTGTGTGAAACCCGGTTCTGCTACTGATGGACTGAATGTGTGACTGCACTGCAGTACTTTCATTTTATGGATCAATGGTCTCGTTAGATAGTAAAAATCCATGTCAAATTGCTGTTTTAGGGGTTGTTTTCAAAAGCCTGGAACGGATTGATCCGTTTTGCATTGCCTTCTATGGGAAAGTGTGCCTTGGTTGTGGAACGCTTTGGTTTTGGAACGGACTTCCAGAACGGATTAAGTTTCAGAACCAAGGTACCGCTGTAGAGACTATAATGTGGTCGGTATCACTTCCTCCATATTCGTATAAATAAGTATACCGCTGCTTAGAAATGACTACCAGACCCCTACGAAGGATATAAAAATTACATTGGGATACAGATTCCAAACACTCCAGGCCCCCTGCGTTAAATTTATTGTCCAGAGAACACTGAGAAGTTAGGAAAATACTTTCCAAGTCTAAGCCCGATTGTTCGCTCCAATTAAGGTATTAAAATCCCCACCAAAGGAGGGGGAAAAGTAGATCTTGATCAAATCTTGGTGGTCGGTGACAGAATAGGGGGAAGGTAGATGTGCAGACAGGAAAGAAAGATTGCTAATTCAGTTGATTTGCACTGACAAAAGATAATTATTTTTTTGCCGGCCCAAGTTCTCTCTCTCCCCAATTTCTTCTCATATTTTGGAATAATTTTATGTACACACAGAGCCATGCATGCAAAATACATACACACGGTGTCTAAGAATAATAATCTTTTTTTTCCATGACTCATGAAACATTAAACTTTCGCATTTCCTTTCTCAGCGATTCGTTGTTAACGGCGAAGCCAAGGGCAAGTTGCATTCTGTGCATGCTCAGGGGAACCCTTGCCCTAACTTAGGACTTCCCCCAGATTCATGCATGCAGATTCTTGGCAGGGGTTCGGGCTCAAATTAAGTCCCTCACCCTCACCCTTACTCCTCTTTACGAAGTGCACACTTTCAAGCAAAAACAAATTAGAAATGCATGCCAAAGCAAGAGATCGTTTGAGCATGTGCAGAGTGCCTTGTTCGTTGGAGTCGTTGTCGTCCCGTCCCCCCCCCCCACTTTCCCAGCCTGTACTTGTGGGGTTAAGAGTCCAGGCATATATCAAACCTGTCGGCCAGGAAATCGTATTGCGGGTGCAGACACAGACAATTCCACGCTGTAGGCAGCAATTCACCAGGGAGACTCCTCTGCTGAGGCGAAATTTGTTCTTGGTCTCTGGAGTATCGGAGCCTGCCTTTCCCACAAGACGCGAGGGACAGCCCAGAGAGAAATAATTCGCCCACCCAGCAAAAAATAAAAATAAAAAAACCAAAAAAAACCCCTCTCTGCTTCGCTTTCTGGCAGCAAGGAAGACGAGCTGGCTGGGTTGGGGGTGGGGGGAGAGATGTATAAAAGGGTCTCTTGCCCCCAAATGGAGGCTTGGGGACCCAGCAGAATGTGGCAAGGTGGGGGTTCAACCGGGATAGCGTAAACGCCTTACCTGTTGGATCGCCTGCCTGTCGCAAAAATAATAATAATCTGCTGCTGGCCTAAAAGAGCCTGGAGCTCTGCATAGGAGTTGGAGGAAGGTTTGCAAGACTTGGACCCCTCCCCAACCCCCAGCCCAGGCTTTTTCTTTTTCTCTTCCCCCCCCCCAACAGAGTAAGAGAATGGCTTCCATGGCAACGGGGCCTCCAGGGGGCCTCTGGAGTGTGAATGAATGAATCGCAGATGAATGAATGTTATTTTCCTCTGCTGAGCTGCCCCCCCTCCACCTTTCCACAGAGCGCAAAACTGACAGCATTAAAAATATTAATAATCAGAATTAAACAGCCTTTTTTAAAAAAAAAATCAGCGTTTTGCTTCTCACTCGCTTTGCTCCTCTACCCTGAAGAGTAGGCAGGCAGCCATTCAACCGGTAAAGCTTCCCACCCCACCTCAAAAGCAGCAATATCAGTTGCAGATTCATTTGTTGTTTTCAGCCCAGGCAGGCAGGCATTCAACCGGCAAAGCTGTGAGATCAGTGGCAAATTGGTTTTATTTTATTTACAGATACATAATTCACACTTTCATTAAGATGCGTGTACTGTATATTATCTCAAGAAGGATGAAATCAAGAAAAGAAACAGGAAAAAAATAATCAATAAATACTGATGTGGAAATCTGCTCCCGTTTTTTTTAATTCCTGACCATTGGCGGTGCTGGTTGGCTAGAGAGAGAACCATCGACAGTCCGATCCGGTGATCCACATCAGGATTTTCCTCTGACTTTAGCGGCCAGGAAGATTGGGTTTCCTTGAGCGGGCCAAAAGGAAAGCGGAGACTGGATCGCAACTGGAATGGAATGGAAGAATGAAACTCTAGGTTCTGGCTTCCATCTCTGCAAACTGGGACCAGTCATGCGCTGACTCTCAACCCAGCCTACACTGCAGGGTTGTTGTGAGGATAAAATGGGCTCCGCTCAGGTACGCCACCCCCAGCTCCTGATAATAATAGTACCTGTAATTTTAAAATTATTTTTTATTTATCAGACTTATTAGATCGACCTTCATCAAAAGGCCTCAGGGTGGTTAACAGATTAATAATTATAATTATAACATTAAAAGGAAGCTACAACTTTCATAATGAGTCAATTAAACTCACCTTTCTGGCCCTAACATTAGATGATAATATACAGCGGCACCTTGGTTCTCAAACTTAATCCGTTCCAAAACCAAAGCGTTCCCAAAACCAAGGCACGCTTTCCCATAGAACGTAATGCAAAATGGATTCATCCGTTCCAGGCTTAAACAAAAACGCAAAATAAATAGCAAAAACTAACAGACCTCAGTGCAACACACTCAAATCGTAAGCGTAACACTCGAAACAGAGCAGGTTCGGCTTCCGAAAAGAAGTTCGCAATAAGTTGTTTGAGTACCAAGGCATTTGGGAACCAAGGTACTACTGCATTTTGTGGTTTTATAATGTGATGTATGGATGTGAGAGCCGGGCCATAAAGAAGGCTGATCGCCGGAGAATTGATGCTTTTGAATTCTGGTGCAGGAGGAGACTCTTGAGAGTCCCATGGACTGCAAGAAGATCAAACCTATCCATTCTGAAGGAAATCAGCCCTGAGTGCTCACTGGAAGGACAGATCCTGAAGCTGAGGCTCCAATACTTTGGCCACCTCATGAGAAGAGAAGACTCCCTGGAAAAGACCCTGATGTTGGGAAAGATGGAGGGCACAAGGAGAAGGGGACGACAGAGGACGAGATGGTTGGACAGTGTTCTCGAAGCTACCAACATGAGTCTGACCAAACTGCGGGAGGCAGTGGAAGACAGGAGTGCCTGGCGTGCTCTGGTCCATGGAGTCACGAAGAGTCAGACACGACTAAACGACTGAACAACGACAAAAACAAATCTTGACTTTACTCTGTGAACCGCCCTGAAGACCCCCCCCATAGGGCAGTGTATAAATTCTAACAACAACAACCCCCCCTACAATGCAGCAAGAACAACAGAACAGCAGGTTTCTCGGCCGCGCTGCGAAACCCCAAGCCATCCCATAATGCAATCCCTTTGAGTTTTTGGCCCTAAATGATGCCAACCACCACTACCCCAAGCAGTATTACGAGAGGGAGGGAGGAAAACTTCTCCTTTGGTGGAACAGGCGCAGGAGCTGCAGTGAATGGGGGAGAGGTAAGTTGGCAACCTTTGAAGGGACTCAGGCTTCGGGCGCAGGCCTCTGACTCGGTCCTGGTTGGCCACCTGTCATGAACACTTCAGCTGAGATTTCTAGCAGGGGGTTGGACTAGATGACCGCAGGGGTCCCAACTCTCCAATCCGAATATTCTATCCCCCTACCCGTGTCCAAAGGCATTGCGGACATTCCTCCGCTGAGCTTAAAGAGGCTTTTGGGGGCCAGACATTCAAAAAACAAAACATCCATCTGGTGGGAGAGCTCTGCCACCCCGAGGCGGCTGGCGGCCGGCCCCAGCTGCCCCACAGGCCAAACCCCAAACAGAGGGTGGTGGTTTTAATTACAGAGCAAGCTGGGCGGAGAGGATTTCTGCTGAGAACGCAAAACATCCCTCCCCTGGCTCCCCTGCCATTCCTGGGGTTTTCAGGAATTCAGAGTTGAGCTGGATTTTTCATTCCTTGGGGTTTCGGACACACCCCACCTCCTTCCCAACAAGACAGAACTGCTGTTTTGGAGGGACAGAGGGGGGCAGGTGTGGAGGACTCCCTGGGGTCACTGTGCCCCTGAAGGACCAGGTATGCAGCCTGGGGGTCATTTTGGACTCACGGCTGTCCATGGAGGCGCAGGTCAGTTCTGTGTCCAGGGCGGCTATCTCCCAGCTCCATCTGGTACGCAGGATGAGACCCTCCCTGCCCGCAGACTGTCTTCCAGGAGTGGTGCATGCTCTGGTTATCTCCCGCTTGGACTACTGCCATGTGCTCTCCGTGGGGCTCCCTTTGAAGGTGACCCGGAAACTACAACTAATCCAGAATGTGGCAGCTAGACTGGTGACTGGGAGCGGCTGCCGAGACCATATAACACCGGTCCTGAAAGACCTACATTGGCTCCCAGTACGTTTCCGAGCACAATTCAAAGTGTTGGTGCTGACCTTTAAAGCCCTAAATGGCCTCGGCCCAGTATACCTGAAGGAGCGTCTCCACCCCCATCGTTCAGCCCGGACACTGAGGTCCAGCTCCGAGGGCCTTCTGGCGGTTCCCTCCCTGCGAGAAGTTGAGGTTACAGGGAACCAGGCAGAGGGCCTTCTCGGTGGTGGCGCCCTCCCCGTGGAACGCCCACCCAGCAGACGTCAAGGAGATAAATAATTTTATGACCTTCCGTAGATATCTGAAGACAGCCCTATATCGGAAAGCTTTTCCTGTTGGATTTTTTATTACGCTTTTATGCAGTTGTGTGTAATTCAGCACTTTCAAATTCATGCCTTGGAAATCTGAGTGGATCTACACACAGGGCGAGGGGGGGCGCTATAAATAACTCAGAAATTAAATAGTTATAACAAAAGAGAAAAAAACGCTATGTAAAATCTCAAAGAATTTTTTTTGCTCTCTAGTGCCATCTGGTGTTGTATGTTTATAACACATTCAAAGCGCTGTTTTGTTTTTTTTGACTAATGTAGCTGAGTCCTCTATCTCCATTCCCACCAGCCTGTCTTCCTAATCCTGCTAATGGATTAAAGACGTAAGAGCATGAGAGGAGGCTGTCGGATCAGGCCCATCGAGTCCAGCATCCCTGTTCTAAGCTCCGTTGCAGAGTTATCCCCTAGGGAGAGAATCGAGATGAGGATTCAAGATGACGGACTACTGAGCCAATATTAAAATAGTGAATTTCCATGGGGACAAATGTCCGTTTCTTCACTTAGGTAGGAAAAACCAGATGCACAAATATTGGATGGGGGACGGACACATCTGGCTTACTAGCAGGAAATGTGAAAAGGATCTAGGGGTCTTGGTGGACCAAAAGCTTAACATGAGTCGAGAGTGTGATGCAGCAGCGAAAAAGGCTAATGCTATTCTGGGTTGCAGAAACAGAAATCTAGTGTCCAGATCAAGGGAATTCATAGTCCCACTCTATTCTGCCCAGCTCAGACCTGTGTCCAGTTCTGGGTGCCTCAATTTAAGAAGGATGTTGACAAGCTGGAAGGTGTGCAGAGGAGGGCGACCAAGATGACCAAAGGTCTGGAAACCGAGCCTGATGAGGAGCGTTTGAAGGAGCTGGGTATGTTTAGCCTGGAACCGAGAGGAGATAGGAGAGCCATCTTCAAATATCTGAAGGGCTGTCCCATGGAAGAGGGGACCATGCTTGTTTTCTCTTCCTGCTCCGGTGGGCAGGACTCGAACCCGCGGCTTCAAGTGATGGAGGACTCAACCTCAGGAAGAACTTTCTGACGGAAACAGGGCTCCCCTCCTTTGGAGACTTTTGAACAGGGCTTCTTATGGGGGGGAGAGGTCCATCTGCATGGCAGGGGGTTGGAGTCGATGACCCTCGGTTCCACCGTCCATGTTTCTGTGACAACCAGGGAGGGTTGGGAATAACTGAGCCGCCAGGCTGCCATCTCGACCCCTGTACATGTGCAGAGCGCCAGCGCTGGTGCGCTGGGTTGGCTTTTCCTCTGTCATGTCCCAAAATACCAAAATCTCTCTCTCTCTCTCTCTCTCTCTCTCTCTCTCTTTCTCTCTCTCTCTCTCTCTCTCTTTCCTCCCATGTCTTTCGCGAAGGTGTGACTCATCCCTGGTGGTGACTCAACTATGGAGCTGGCCTCCCCGTGCCAGCCCAGCCTTCAGCCACGTGGAGCCAGCCAGAAACCTCGGCTGACCCCGCTGGGGAGATGAAGCCCCCGTCACCCCCTCTTCTGCCGGGATGTCTTAATTCGGGGCAGGGCCTGGCCCCGTTTCTCACCAACACACACACACACACACACACACACACGGCATTTCAGAGGAGCATCCGCTGAGCACGTGCAGAGACGGGGTCCTCTGAGCATGTGCAGAGTGCCCACGCAGAGCCGACAGGATTAACTCCTCTAGGTTCCAGGAGAGCGGTAAAAGGGATTAAACAACTCTTATCCAGAGAATAAGTGTCATTCTGCTTCGGGGCGGGGGGGGGGGAATGCAGGGAGATGAGAACTCTGCACGGCCTCAGAGGTCCATTTGCTCTGAGCATGTGCAGAGTGCCCACGCAGAGCCGGCAGGATTAACTCCTCTAGGTTCCAGGAGAGCGGTAAAAGGGATTAAACAACTCTTATCCAGAGAATAAGTGTCATTCTGCTTCGGTGCGGGGGGGGGGGGAATGCAGGGAGATGAGAACTCTGCACGGCCTCAGAGGTCCATTTGCTCTGAGCACGTGCAGAGACGGGGTCCTCTGAGCATGTGCAGAGTGCCCACGCAGAGCCGGCAGGATTAACTCCTCTAGGTTCCAGGAGAGCGGTAAAAGGGATTAAACAACTCTTATCCAGAGAATAAGTGTCATTCTGCTTCGGGGGGGGGAGGGAGGGCAGGGAGATGAGAACTCTGCACGGCCTCAGAGGTCCATTTGCTCAGCGCAAATCCAGCCCAGGATGAGCAGCTATTGATTCAGCTATTGACTCCAGTCCCTGTCTCAGAAGCGGTTTTTCTATGCCCTGGTAATTCTAAAGGGAGAGTTGAGGCCCTTCTGATGTTCCCGCGTTCTCTGAGCATGGCTAGAGCGCCTTCCTTACGCCACAAGCTCTGATTTGACAAACGCACTGGATGCCTGTGGGTCTGACCCATGCTCTAGCCAACTGAGCAGGGCTCTCATAGAATCGCAGAATTGCAGAGGGACCCCCAGGGGTCATCTAGTCCCACCCCCCTGCAAGGCAGGAACCTCAACTAAATCTCGTTCTGTCTGCATGCATCTTTACAGCCTCCCCAGGAAAGTTTCAGTCCCAGAACTGTGCCTCTGAGCGTATGGCAAAGTGCAGGCATGCTGTCCGGCCCAACTGCTCCCCACAGGTAAAGAGCCCAAGGCAGGCATGGGGGAGTCGTCCCCGGCCGCAGTGCCTCTGAGCATAAGCAGAGGGCCGTCTGCCTACAAGTCCAGACACAACAGCAGCTGAGCATTCCTTCGTTCCCAAGGCAAAGTTTATAGATTCGGCACCAGGGCATTGTTTTTTTTTTTTTATAAAGATTTTATTATTTTCCAATAAAACAGAACAAAAACAAAACACATAACATTATAACAACATAAAAACATTAAAGACATAATACATAAAAACAAAATACATAATAAACAATGCACAACATAAGAAAAGATACAAACCTTGATAAACATCTATCTGTTTTCTTCTTGTTTTTTAACTTCATCAGGGACTTCCCCCGTTCCCTCCACTGCCTTTCAAATCTCATATATTGTTCAGGTAGCTATATTTCTTTTCCCATTAACTTTTACCAAATTCCTAAAAATATAAAGTTTCTTAGTCTATAAATCATATCTTATATACTATATCTTAAACCCTTCTATATCATAAAATATAACACATCAAAGATTACTACTGAATCAAAATTTCTAACATTAACCTGCTAAAGCCAATACATCTATATAACTCTGCACAAATATTCAGACATTCAGTTTAACACATTTCAATTTCGGCACCAGGGCATTGTAAGGATAAAGAGCACCTCTGACCGTATGCAGAGTCCACCATTCCCACACACCTGCGACGATTAAGGAGCCTGGGTGGCTTTGCAAATGGTTTTCTCTGTGTCAAGAGCGTGTGGGGCACATTTCATGCGCAATGCGAGATCTGCTGGTGGGCGGGGCGGCAGAGACAGCTGGCAACAATCCCCTCCAGGTGCCCCAAATCCCCAAACCTCTGGGCAGGATTCAACAGAGGCGGGATCCGGGCCCTAACCACTCTGCGTGTGCTCAGAGTTACTCTTTCCTTTTGCGTCGCTGTCATCGTTATCGGGACTCTGCTGCAAATATAAGGTTTTAAGTGCATTATACAAATGGGACACTAGGTGGCGGTGGCGAGTTTATGGCAAATTCAATGTATTTCCCTCCCCCCCCCAAAATGTGCATTTCTTTGAAAAGCATTTTCACAGCGTTTCCGAAAGCCGCAACCGTGAGATTTAGAGTCTCGTGCTTTGCTGACTGAGCCATCATCTCAGGGTCGCGGGTTCCAAACCCCACATTGAGCCACAGATTCCTGCATTGCAGGGGGTTGGACTAGATGACCCACGGGGGTCCCTTTCGCCCTCTACAATTATGTGATTCCCCTCCTGCAACACTGGAACACATAGCTGCCTCCGACTGTGGGGGCAGAGCCTAGCCCATGGCAGTCAGTAGCCATCGCTAGCCGCTTCCCCCCATCTCATTTGGTGGCGCATCCCTGCCTCCTGTGGCAGGGAATTCCACGGGTTAAAGATGCGCTGTCTGAAGAAGCTCTTCCTTTCCTCTATCCGATATATGCAGCTCAGTTGGAGGCGCATGAGTTTCAGCGCTGAAAAGAGACCCTGCCTGCCACCTGCAGGGGCCGAGAGTCCATGCGCCAGCCAGCCCTCCATGCGCACAAACACACGCCACCTCCTCTCTCCCCGGCGTCATCGGTGCTGCTTGCGTGCGGCCTTCTCTGTGATGCAAAGCTTCGAGGCGGGGTGGGGGGGGAGGGAAGGGGATGTGCTGGGGGGCTCCCATTTCTCAACAGGCGAGGGGAAAGGCTTACTGGGAATTTCAGTGGCCTCCCTCGCCTCGGCGCATGCTGAGTCATGCAGCCCAGCGGCGCCACCTCTCTCTCTCTTCCTCCGCTCTGCTTGCTTGCCAAGTCTGAGATTCCTCCCTCCCTCCCTCCCTCCCTCGCTCCTGCAATGTGCAGATCAACCCAGGCCGGCAGTGGGCTGCTGCAGCAGGAACCCCCAAAATTGAGATCCTCTCTCTCTCCAAAGTCCTGCTGCTGTTTTTCGCAGCGGAGTACCCCTGCGAAAGGAGCAATCGATGCATCGAACGACGGGGTTTGTGCTTCGCTTTAACTAGGAACCGCGTGTTAGAATCATAGAATCCTAGAGTTGGAAGAGACCACAAGGGCCATCCAGTCCAACCCCCTGCCAAGCAGGAAACACCATCAAAGCATTCCTGACAGATGGCTGTCAAGCCTCCGCTTAAAGACCTCCAAAGAAGGAGACTCCACCACACTCCTTGGCAGCAAATTCCACTGTCCAACAGCTCTCACTGTCAGGAAGTTCTTCCTAATGTTTAGGTGGAATCTTCTTTCTTGTAGTTTGAATCCATTGCCCGTGTCCGCTTCTCTGGAGCAGCAGAAAACAACCTTTCTCCCTCCTCTATATGACATCCTTTGATATATTTGAACATGGCTATCATATCACCCCTTAACCTTCTCTTCTCCAGGCTAAACATACCCAGCTCCCTAAGCCGTTCCTCATAAGGCATCGTTTCCAGGCCTTGGACCATTTTGGTTGCCCTCCTCTGGACACGTTCCAGCTTGTCAGTATCCTTCTTGAACTGTGGTGCCCAGAACTGGACACAGTATTCCAGGTGAGGTCTGACCAGAGCGGAATACAGTGGTACTATTACTTCCCTTGATCTAGATGCTATACTCCTATTGATGCAGCCCAGAATTGCATTGGCTTTTTTAGCTGCTGCATCACACTGTTGACTCATGTCAAGTTTATGGTCTACCAAGACTCCTAGATCCTTTTCACATGTACTGCTCTCAAGCCAGGTGTCACCCATCCTGTATTTGTGCCTTTCATTTTTTCCGTTGTGGGGGAGAGCCCTGGTTCGTAGCACTGCAAAGCTGGAAGGGACCCCAAGGGTCCTCTAGACCAACCCCCTAGAATATTTTGCCCAATGTGGGTCTCGAACCCACAGCATCTCCCAGTAGGGCTGGGGATGGTGGGGGGAACCCCAGAGAGCCTCTGTGAGCAACACTGAGCTAGGCAACTCAATATATACGGCATACTTTTAGCTGAACCAGTCCTTCATTGCGAACCATGAGGACTAGACTCTTAGCTTAGACGCAGAGCACTTGCTTTGCATGCAGAAAGTCCTGGCTTCAGTCCCCAGGCAGGGCAGACTCCCTGTCTGAAACTCTGGAGAGCTGCTGCCAGTCCGGGTAGACAGTATTGGCCAAGGTGGACCATTCTTGGGGGTTTCAGAGAGCGGGGGTCTTTTTTCTGCCCTACCCTGGAGATGCCTGTGGGGCCTTCTCATGCCAAGCTAAGGATCTAGTCCTCATGGCTCAGCGGTGAGCGTGCCTTATACTGTATACCGAGTCCACCTAGTTCAGTATCGTCTGCGCTGACTGGCAGCAGCGCTCCGGGGTTTCAGAGACAGAGGACTCGGCTACGTTAGTAAGAATAAAACTTCATAAATGTGTTGTAACACCGTGGCACTGCGGAGATTAAACTGGAACTCTGTGAAAATTTCAATGGTGAGCTTTAAAATGGTTTTCCCCCAGAGCATTTCTAGAGCGTTTTTTAATAGCTGTGTAGATCCAGCCAATTTCCTTCCCGACCCTCCCAGGAGATGGGGACTGGGATCTTCCTTCATTCCCAGGTTCTGTAGTCTGTTTACCTTTTCTCCTGGTGCAGGAGATTCTCTCCCCCCCCCCCGCAATCTGTCCTTCTTGCAAGGCCCGGCCACTCAGGGGCAAGGAACTGAGACATCTCTGCAGAGGAGGGACATGGGCGCTGAGTCAGCGTCGGGGACGAACCCTGACTCAGCACCCTGTGCCGAAAACCTCACCGAAAGGAGAAGCAAAACACGACCCTTGGCGCCACCACACCTCAAAGTCATCATTTTGAAAAGGAGGGGAACTTCGCTTCCCCGTCTGGAAGTTAGGATTTGCATGATATTTGCACGTGCAAAATGGTCACGATCCCAGTATTTGCAGAAGGGCGAGGGTTTTCCTCGCCGAAGTCAGGAGCATGCAACGAGGACCGAGGCTGGACAGATTCAGGGCAGATAAAAGAAAGCCATTCTTCACGAGCCACATGGTTAAACAGCGGAACTCATTGCCACAGGAGGTGGCGACGGCGGCTAACTTGGATGGCTTTAAAAGGCAAGAGGCAATGGATGTCTACTTAGCCGCGATGGCTATGCTGTGCTTCCAAGTCCGGAGGCCATAAATGCGTTTGGGTCCCAGTTTCTGGAAACAGCAGGAGGGGAGATTTGCACATGCAATTTTGCAGAAAGGTGCGTCATCGCTGCACGCAGTCATTTCCCAAAATCCAACCGTGCTGCCCTGAGATGCGCACCCGCATAGTTTGCATTGCGCCAACTTCTCCGAAATGTCCTTGGGCTCATGGGGAATGAGTCAACCAACCCTTCTCGGAGGGTCCACAGCCCTCAAGGGAGAACGACACAGGATGGTGGGTTGTGTTTTGTTTTTTTTTCAAATTCTGCTGATTAAAACCTTCCCACTTCCTTCCCTCTTTAGACGCCACACCCGAGGTCTGGATAATGCATTTCCCGTCAGGGTCAAGCGCTGGGCGGGGTGAGAGACAAAAGCTTTCAGACAGAGGGATCCTTGGACCTCAGAAAGTGAGCGGCTCAGGTTTAGCTGTGCCCCTGAAAGACCAGGTGCGCAGCCTGGGGGTCATTTTGGACTCCCAGCTGTCCATGGAGGCGCAGGTCAGTTCTGTGTCCAGGGTGGCTGTCTACCAGCTCCATCTGGTACGCAGGATGAGACCCAACCTGCCCATAGACTATCTCGCCAAAGTGGTACATGTTCTGGTTATCTCCTGCTTGGACTACTGCCATGCGCTCTAGGTGGGGCTGCCTTTGAAGGTGACCCAGTAACTACAACTAATACAGAATGCGGCTGCCAGACTGGGGACTGGGAATGGCCGCTGTGACCACATAATACCGGTCCTGAGAGATCTGCATTGGCTCCCAGTATGTTTCCGAGCACAATTCAAAGTGTTGGTGCTGACCTTTAAAGCCCTAAACGGCCCAGTATACCTGAAGGAGCGTCTCCACCCCCATTGTCCAGCCCGGACACTGAGGTCCAGCTCTGAGGGCCTTCTGGCGGTTCCCTCCCTGCAAGAATTGAGGTTACAGGGAACCAGGCAGAGGGCCTTCTCGGTGGTGGTGCCCTCCCTGTGGAATGCCCACCCAACAGATGTCAAGGAGATTAAGGTTCTCTGTCAGGCTATCCGCTACAACCTCAAGGTCTCTGTCCTGGCCACTACCGCCAGTTCAGACGCCTGGTAAAGGTAAAGGGACCCCTGACAATCAGGTCCAGTCGTGTCCGACTCTGGGTTGCGGTGCTCATCTCGCTCTATAGGCCGAGGGAGCCAGTGTTTGTCCGCAGACAGCTTCTGGGTCATGTGGCCAGCATGACAAAGCCGCTTCTGGCGAACCAGAGCAGCGCACAGAAATGCCGTTTACCTTCCCGCCGGAGTGGTACCTATTTATCTACTTGCACTTTGACGTGCTTTCGAACTGCTAGGTGGGCAGGAGCAGGGACCGAGCAACGGGAGCTCACCCCGTCATTGCGGGGATTCGAACCGCCGACCTTCTGATCAGCAAGCCCTAGGCTCTGTGGTTTAACCCACAGCACCACCGAGTCATCTTATGAGAACCTATTTCAGAATTGCAAGGGGGGAAAAACCTCCGGTTTAGGTATATTCTGGGCTTCCAGATCGAATGTGCATTTCAGATCTCCCAGGTGGGATCCAGACAGAGGGGTGGGTGTTTTTGCTTGCAATTCGTGCAGGAAAACCTGCCTCGACCTGCCAAACCTCTCTCCCTCCGGCTGGGAAACGGCGCTCCATTCGTCTGGCCAATTTTTCGAAATCCTTTTAATGGGTCACCCGCCCAGCCTTCCCGACCGCCCCCCCCATGCTGTCGCAGCTGGTCCCGCCCTCCAGACCCCAGGCCCAACACCTGCGGGACCCCTTCTGGGGCGACCTTCGTAGCTTGGGTCGTGGATCTGCGCTTCTGGAAAGGGAGCAAGGAAGATCTAGCAGGAGGATCGCCAAGAAGGTCGCCAAGCACTGAGCCTGAGCTGGCAATATGGCCATTTCGGACTATGACTCTGTAATAAAAATTAGGTTCGGCCCCAGAAGGGAGTCCACGAACCCGAGGGAGAGCCTCAGCAGGGCTCCCCTCCTCTCAGGAGCACTTATGAATAAATAGAGACGATACAGAATCTCCCAAAGCAAGTCGGTAGCCCTTTATTAGAAAACTGCTGCAGCAGGGCGTTTTGCAAGCAAAAAGACCTCAAACAAAGGTGCGCAAGCTCCTATATAGACTTTTGAAATTGCACCCCCCTCCAGCTCAAGACCACCCCTCCATACATCACAAATTGGGAGGGTCTGGTAGCAGTGATCTGAGCATCTTGGACCCTGCCCCCATGTCTCCTCTTGCCCTCCACCAAAAACCCATCAAGTGAAACAAAAGATATTTACATTTCCCTATATCCCAGCCAAGTTAATCACACCCTTTTGTCTGACACTCAGGTATCAGGATGCCAGAGATTATCACTCAGGCAGAGGGCTGCTGAGTAGCTGGAGGGGCAACCCCCCCTTTTGTTCCTGAGACAAAGAAATACTTGGTCAGTTGGGAGTCAAAATGGAGTGAGGCCTGTCTTCCTGTGCTGTTTTTCAGACATGTGGCCTTATTTGTTTTGGTACATTAATAACAATTATTATATATAAATAAAATACCTTAAAATTCTTACAACAACTCCCAGCAGTCCCCCCCCCCGAGAACAAAGAGATTCTTTCCAGGGATTCCGTTTAGAAGTGCTTTTGTTGTTGTAGAACAGTGTTTTTCAACCACTGTTCCGCGGCACACTAGTGTGCCGCGAGATGTTGCCTGGTGTGCCGTGGGAAAAATTGAAAAATTCAAGAGAATTACTTTATATATAGTCAATATAGGCACAGAGTTAAATTTTTTAACATTTTCTAATGGTGGTGTGCCTCGTGATTTTTTTCATGAAACAAGTGTGCCTTTGCCCAAAAAAGGTTGAAAAACACTGTTGTAGAAATTAGCACACACCCCTCCCAATAGGGAAAACGGGGCGCTGCCCCACTTTGAGTCAGACCCACAGTCCCATCTGGCTGCTCTGACTGGCAGTGGCCTCCCAGGCTTTCAGGCAGGGCTCTCTCCCAGCCCCCTTCCTGTAGGTGCTTCGGTGGGGAGGGGGTCACCCCCCTGGCCCTTCTGAAGGCAAGGCAGGTGCTCTTCCAACGAGGCGGGGTCTCTTCCCCACAAATAGAACCCAAGATGCTAGTCCTCATGATTCTGAGCGAGAAGCAAATAGGAATGTTGTGCTGTTAATCTAGCTCAGTGTGGCCGACCATTTGACTGGAAGCAGCTCTCCAGATTTGGGTAGGGGGTGTTCCCAACCCTGCCTGGGGTGTAAGGGGAGGGGCGGTACCTCTGGTGTGGGGGGGCACATTGTGCTCCTTCTGGGGTAGTTCACTCACCTTTGGTCCCCAAACTAAGGCCCCGGGGGCCGGAAGCAGCCCTATCGCCTTCTAAATGCAGCCCATGGACAGTCCGGGAATCAGGGTGTTTTTGCGTGAGTAGAATGTGCGCTTTTATTTAAAATGCACCTCTGGGTTATTTGTGGGGCCTGCCTGGTGTTTTTACATGAGTAGAATGTGTGCTTTTATTTAAAATGCATCTCTGGGTTATTTGTGGGGCCTGCCTGGTGTTTTTACATGAGTAGAATGTGTGCTTTTATTTAAAATGCATCTCTGGGTTATTTGTGGGGCCTGCCTGGTGTTTTTACATGAGTAGAATGTGTGCTTTTATTTAAAATGCATCTCTGGGTTATTTGTGGGGCCTGCCTGGTGTTTTTACATGAGCAGAATGTGTGCTTTTATTTAAAATGCATCTCTGGGTTATTTGTGGGGCAGAGGAATCCTGCTTGCTGGTTCCCCCGCAGGCACCTGGTTGGCCAAAGTGAGGACAGGATACCGGGCTCGATGGGCCATCGGGCATGATCCCGCAGGCTCTCCTGGTGTTGCTATGTTCCCAGGGACTGCCTTCTTCTCTCCTCCTGCTTTTACAGGCGCAAACGCAGCCGCCCCGAGGCCTGCAGCTCGGATTTGCAAGCGCTGCTCTCCACCCTCCCAATTTGCCGCCGCCGCCCAAGAGGAGGCCAGGAAGGTGGCTGGCTGCTGGGTGGTTGCTGGGAGGAGAGGCCGTGGGTGGCTCCGCAGGGCTGCCCAGGACCGCACGCATTGCAAGGGTGTGTGAAACACAGGCTGCACAGCAAGGGCGCCCCCTGCAGGCGATGCCACGGCACTGCGGAGCAGAGGTCTTTCCCTCCCTCCGTTCTGCCAATTCCCTCCCTCCTTTCTTCCTCTTTCGCCTTTACCTCTCTTTCAAATCAGAACCGCTGAAGTTCCCGTGTGAGTGTCTGGAGGCTGTAGGAGGATGGATGGCGGCTAACAGATTGAGGTTGAATCCTGACACAACAGAAGGGCTGTTTTGGGGGGACAGGGGGCAGATGGGTGTGGAGGACTCCCTGGTCCTGAATGGGGTCACTGTGCCCCCAAAGGACCAGGTGTGCAGCCTGGGAGACATTTTGGACTCATAGCTGTCCATGGAGGCGCAGGTCAATTCTGGGTCCAGGGCAGCTGTCTACCAGCTCCATCTGAGACCCTCCCTGCCCGCAGACTGTCTCGCCAGAGTGGTGCATGCTCTGGTTATCTCCCGCTTGGACTACTGCCATGCGCTCTCCGTGGGGCTACCTTTGAAGGTGACCCGGAAACTACAACTAATCCAGAATGCGGCAGCTAGACTGGGGACTGGGAGCGGCCGCTGAGAACCATATAACACCAGTCCTGAAAGACCTACATTGGCTCCCAGGACGTTTCCGAGCACAATTCAAAGTGCTGGTGCTGACCTTGAAAGCCCTAAACGGCCCAATATCCCTGAAGGAGCATCTCCACCCCCATCGTCCAGCCTGGAAAATGAGATCCATCTCCGAGGGCCTTCTGGCGGTTCCCTCCCTGTGAGAAGCGAGGTTACAGGGAACCAGGCAGAGGGCCTTCTCGGTGGTGGCACCCGCCCTGTGGAACACCCTCCCACCAGATGTCAAAGAGAAAAACAACTACCAGACTTTTAGAAGACATCTGAAGGCAGCCCTGTTTAGGGAAGCTTTTAATGTTTGATGGACTATTGTATTTTAATATTTTGTTGGAAGCCGCCCAGAGTGGCTGGGGAAACCCAGCCAGATGGGCGGGGTATAAATAATAAATTATTATTATTTTTACTTACAACTGCACCTCCTTGAAAAAAAATTCACCTGCAGAACTGAGCTGGACCTTTTTGCACTCTTTCCCAGGCCGAGGGCGGTAGGAACAGCTCAGCCAGAGTCGTCCACGACTGGACCTAATGGTCAGGGGTCCCTTTACCTTTACCCTTTACCATTCCCAGCAAAAATGCTTCCTGTTTCTTTGGGAAGGTATATCTAAACATCTTTTTTTTCATTCATTGTAAACACTATCCCAAAATACTTTAACTTAATCGCACGCCCACCACAAATGATAGACGTCACCTTCTTTAACCTTACATTTGCAACAATTCTTATTTCTCGTTCTATACATTTCCGCTAGTTTGGTAGAAGTCAAATACCACCTATATATAATTTCCATTATATTTCCTTTCCATGTCATGTTGTCGTTCAGTCGTTCAGTCGTGTCCAACTCTTCGTGACCCCATGGACCAGAGCACGCCAGGCACCCCTATCCTCCACTGCCTCCCGCAGTTTGGCCAAACTCATGCCAGTCGCTTCGAGAACACTGTCCAACCATCTCATCCTCTGTCGTCCCCTTCTCCTTGTGCCCTCCATCTTTCCCAACATCAGGGTCTTTTCCAGGGAGTCTTCTCTTCTCATGAGGTGGCCAAAGTACTGGAGCCTCAACTTCAGGATCTGTCCTTCTAGTGAGCACTCAGGGCTGATTTCTTTCCATGTCATACATGCGGTAAATTTCATGCCAACATCCCATAAACCTTAGTTACAGGTGGGTAGCCGTGTTGGTTTGCCATAGTCGAAACAAAATAGAAAATTCTTTCCAGTAGCACCTTAGAGACCAACTGAGTTTGTTCTTGGTATGAGCTTTCGTGTGCATGCACACGAAAGCTCATACCAAGAACAAACTCAGTTGGTTTCTAAGGTACTACTGGAAAGAATTTTCTATCCCATAACCTTGACCATCTATCAAACTGAATATTATGCCCAATTTTTCATTACTTCCTTAATTTCCTCATCTTTTGTATGCCATTCTAAAAGCAGAACGGGCCATTCTCTCTGGTCCTCGTAAACTCTCCCTGGGCATTGCCCCTCACTGACCCTGCCTCGCAGCCTCCTAAACTGCTTTTGCCAGTCCGAGAGGAGCCCTTGAGTATTCTGAGTTATTCATTCATTTTTTTAAAAAAAATAAATAAATATTTTTTTAAATTTGATTTTAGAAATGCAAAATTATAACCGTATCAAACGCATACTCAAATAATAATTAGAAAAGCGCCAACCTCTCTCCCCCCAGTTTGATTTAGACATGCACCTAACCACAGGAATCGGGAAGCTAAGGCAGGTAATAGGAGCACGTTTTGGGAGTTAGGCAATGTGAGGCTCTGACATTCAGGGATGACCCTGAATCCCAGTTGCTAGGAACAACAGGAAAGGAGAGTTTTCTGGTGTGTGTTTGGGTCCTGCTCAGCGGTTTTCACACTGGGGCATCTGCTTGGCCCCGGTGAGAACAGGGTGCTGGACTCGATGGGCCGCTGGCTTGATCCAATAGGCTCTTCTCGGGTTCTTATGGAACCTCCAGGTGCAGTGGCAGTCTATCTTGATTCCTAGGCTCTATGGGTGCTGGACTAGTTGGGCCCTCTATTGCATGATCCAGCTTTGGGGCTCTTCCGATGTTACGATTCAATCCATACACATTTGTTCGGATTAATAATAATAATAATAATAATAATGTTACCCCCCAAAAAGGAGCATCATTTGGAGCCAACAAAATGCAGCCAGTTGCCAAACGTGTAGTACAGATTCTGCCCACCAGGTGGCGCCTTCCACTAGCCTTTAAATTTCCTTCCTTTTCCATTTCCTTGCCTGGGTTCAGTTTGGTCTCTTTAATAAATGGCCAGAGGGGCACCAGGTTGGGGACAGGCTCTCTTGGATATCTGCAGACTTCATTAACACCTCACCGCTGTTAAAATAAATGTCCGTAAATGTACAAGGCAAACATATACGCAAGTATATAAACCACGTGTCTGCAATAGTACAGGAGAGCAATTCTGAAGCCGTTTTGACTCTCCCAAATTGACCTGAAATATCTCTCTGCAAGGAGGAAGGAAATAGGAAAAGTGTTTTTGGACTGTAGGGGCTGACACACACCTCCCGGTAAATACAGCCTGGCAAGTCAGGGACAGTCCACGCCGCGGTAATCCCCCCAGGCTACAAATTAATTTACACCAGGATAGAGCTCCCAGGAAAGAGAAATCAGGGCAGAGAAAAGAAAGCACTTATTCACGCAGCACACGGTTAACCTCTGGAACTCCCTGCCACAGGGAGCAGCGATGGCCACCAACTTGGATGGCTTTAGAAAAGGATTAGGCAAATTCATGCAGGAGGAGAGGACCACTGATGGCTTCTGGCCAGGTTGGCTCTGCTCTGCCTCCAGTTAGGGGCAGCAATGCTTAATCTGAGCACCTGTTGCCGAGAAACATTCGTCTATTTTATCTTCTTCTTTATATATCTGTCTGTCTGTCTGTTTGTTATTAGGTATTTATATTCCACCTTTTTCTCCAAGGAGCTCCCTGGTCCTAGTCCTCATTTAATCCCCACAACAGTCCTGTGAGGTAGGCAGGCAGGGCTGAGAAATGCAGGGACCCAAGGAGTCCCCGGACTCCAACTCTCCTTCCCGGAAATAAGGGAAATTTAAGGGATATCAACAATAAGGGAAATTAGAAGACGCCTGCTTCTTGGGAGAAAAGCAATGACAAACCTAGACAGCATCTTAAAAAGCAAAGACATCACCTTGCCGACAAAGGTCCGTATAGTTAAAGCTATGGTTTTCCCAGTAGTGATGTATGGAAGTGAGAGCTGGACCATAAAGAAGGCTGATCGCCAAAGAATTGATGCTTTTGAATTATGGTGCTGGAGGAGACTCTTGAGAGTCCCATGGACTGCAAGAAGATCAAACCTATCCATTCTGAAGGAAATCAGCCCTGAGTGCTCACTGGAAGGACAGATCCTGAAGCTGAGGCTCCAATACTTTGGCCACCTCATGAGAAGAGAAGACTCCCTGGAAAAGACCCTGATGTTGGGAAAGATGGAGGGCACAAGGAGAAGGGGACGACAGAGGACGAGGTGGTTGGACAGTGTTCTCGAAGCGACTGGCATGAGTTTGGCCAAACTGGGAGGCAGTGGAAGATAGGAGTGCCTGGCGTGCTCTGGTCCATGGGGTCACGAAGAGTCGGACATGACTGAACGACTGAACAACAACAACAACAACAACAACAACAACAACAACAACAATAGGATAGGCGGGAAACAGCTTGGAATAAGGGAGTTTCCCGCAAAAAGGAGACTTGACAGCTATGAGATAGATAGATAGATAGATAGATAGATAGATAGATAGATAGATAGATAGATAGATAGATATATAGATAGATAGATAGATAGATAGATAGATAGATAGATAGATAGATAGATAGATAGATAGATAGATGTCTTTGGCCCACCCCCCTGTGCAATGGTTTCCTTAAGGGGTTTTTTTGGGCCTTCCTCGCGGCTGAAATGTTCCCCGCAAACGCTTGGCCTTGCCTTGCCGGGGAGGAAACAAGAAGCGAGCAAGGATGCTGAGTTGCCTTGGCAACGCAAAAAGGCATGCTCCCTTTCCATCCTGGAGCTATTAGGATGAGGCCTCCCAAGGCTGACTCATCTTGCTAAAAGCCCGCTCTCACGGACGGACGTCTTATCAGCGGAAATTGTCCAGGCTTTGAATGTGTTTGTCGGTTTGCTGCGTTGGTTTAAAATGACCCCACAGAAGACAGGGAGGCAATAGCGACGCAGCAGTTAGGGTGCTGGGAAAACCTGGGGGAGACTCGGGTCCGAATCCTCCCACTCGGCCGTGAAGTTTCACCGGGCAGCCATGTCGCTATATCCACACACACACACCCAGCCTGAGCCGCCTCGCAGGGTTGATGTGAGGAAGGGAGAGAACCGTGGATGTGAACTTCTTGGAGGAAAGGCAGGATATGAAGGAAGAAGAAGAAGAAGAAGAAGAAGAAGAAGGAAGAAGAAGAAGAAGGAAGGAAGGAAGGAAGGAAGGAAGAGGTTGTAGAGTTGGAAAGGGCAACAAGAGTCATCCAGTCTGCCTATCTATCTTGTGGGAACGTTTATATAAAATAGTTGCAGAGTTAAATGTTCCTTATTTAAATTGCTGACTCGTTTGAGTCTTTCGTCCTTTCTTGATTGTCAATCCCTTTATCTCCCTCAAAATAAAGATACACATGAATCTGATTAATAACCAAAGTAAAGTAATTTACTGACAGATTCATTCATGTACATATTTAGGTTACAAAACAAAAGATATAAACTATATTAGTGAGTCTCTTAACAAATCTTTAAGCAGCAGCAGCCTAACAGACCAACAGAAGAAGAAGAAGAAGAAGAAGAAGAAGAAGAAGAAGAAGAAGAAGAAGAAGAAGAAGAAGAAGAAGAAGAAGAAGAAGAAGAAGAAGAAGAAGAAGAAAGGAAGGAAGGAAGGAAGAAGAAAGAGGTTGTAGAGTCGGAAAGGGCAACAAGAGTCTATCTATCTATCTATCTATCATCTAACTATCTATAAAATTTTTCTGTTTTACAATTTAGAATGCTCATTTAAACATCCTTAAAACATTGACTTCCCTTCCTCTCTTTCCATGGTTCATTTTGCATATCATAAACCCCTGCATATTTTACATAAACTAAACCATTCAGTATTCCATTATTATCAAGTCTAGGGTTGCCATTCGTCCGGAATTCCCCAGACATATCTGGGATCTGCCCGTCGAAAATAGCGTCAGGGTGGAATTTCTGGAAATCGGTAAAAAAAAAAATTACCTGGAAAACCCGGGCGGATTTATTTTTTGCCCCAGATGCGGCTTGAACCCGCGACCCTGAAGCGGAGACTCTCGCGCTGTATGGACTTTGTACAAACCTTTTGCAAAACCAAGTTCACTATGCCAGCACGGGCTGGCAGCAGCTCTCCAGAGTTTTTAATTGCCGAAAGTTATCATCCTGGAGGATCTTTTCGCCCACATGCCCGTTGAGTGATTGCCAGGAGAAAAACATCCATCCTGTTTTCCTTCCCCAAATAGCATGGAAAGGGGCCCCATTTTCAACTCAAAACAGATCAGCACTCAAGCAGCTGCGCTGTTCATTAAAAGGAAGGCTGAGCGTCGCCCTTGGATTTCCCCCCTTCCTCATCTACAGCACACTCACAAGATGGCAAGCTTGTGCGCAGTAAAGGTGAAGGGACCCCTGACCATTAGGTCCAGTCGCGGACGACTCTGGGGTTGCGGCGCTCATCTCGCTTTACTGGCCAAGGGAGCCGGCGTACAGCTTCCGGGTCATGTGGCCAGCATGACTAAGCCGCTTCTGGCGAACCAGAGCAGCGCACGGAAACGCCGTTTACCTTCCTGCCGGAGCGGTACCTATTTATCTACTTGCACTTTGATGTGCTTTCGAACTGCTAGGTGGGCAGGAGCAGGGACCGAGCAACGGGAGCTCACCCCGTCGCGGGGATTCGAACCGCCAACCTTCTGATCAGCAAGCCCTAGGCTCTGTGGTTTAATAACCCACAGCGCCACCCACGTCCCAGTTAACTGGGAGTAAATGATGATGGACTCAGCGGGGCTTCTAAGTAGACCTGGGTGGGTTTTGCAAAGTGGAGGGTTCTGGTTTCTCTCTCGTTTTCCTTGCTAGTCATCGAACCACACACACAAAAACACACTTTCTTTCATGACCAAGAGAATTATAGCAAAACCAGCCCAGAAGCCGGATCTGCAAAGTGTCTAAGTTTGGCCTGACCTACTTTTATTTTAAAAGCCTCACACAGTGATCGAGAGAGGAGCCCGCCAGCTGTTTTCCTCTGGCTTGGGGAAACCCATTCCTCCCTATTTTTAAAAAAAAAATGCTTAAAAATTATATTAAATTCACTGACCAGGCTTTGCAAAATAAGGACAGGGCTCCGCTGAGCGGTGCTGGTTGCCCAGAGTGTTTTTTTGGTACTGTATCCTCTTTGCTCGGCTCTCTGGGGAAAACAGAAGCTTCCATGCCAGGTGAACCTGGAAATGTTATAGGAACTGCCATTTGGGGTCTGGTTGGGGTCTGGTTGTTTTGTTACTGTTTCCCTTTCCAGTGAAAATGCCTTCTCCCTCGCTGCCCCCAACCCCAGGGCCTTCTCCCTCACTGCCCCCGACCCCCGGACCTTCTCCCTCGCTGCCCCTGACCCCAGGGCCTTCTCCCTCGCTGCCCCCAACCCCAGGGCCTTCTCCCTCACTGCCCCCGACCCCCGGACCTTCTCCCTCGCTGCCCCTGACCCCAGGGCCTTCTCCCTCACTGCCCCTCGTGCCTGGATTCGCCTTCCAGAATGCCTGCACAATGTCTCCCCATCCTTCCATTCCCTCTTGGAAAAAACCCAGCTTTTCCCAGACAACCAGCTCCCCGGTTCCCACGCATGATATACTGCTGCGTAGTCTTCTAAGTGCCACTTACCTTAAATCATTGCCTCTCCTCCCCTCCCCTCACCCACCCCATTTATCTTCTCCTACGCCTGCATTATAAATTACAAGTCCTTTGCTTGGGGGGGGGAGCAGGGACTATCTCCTCCCCCCCCCCGACTCTGCAAAGTGGCTGGGAGCCTCTTCGTCGTACAAAGTGTCTGGAAAATATATATTTTTTAAAAAAACCAAGCTAGGGAATGATGTATCCCCCCCCCAAAAAAAGGGAAATAGATTCTCCAATGGACACATATCGCTCTTATGTGACTGTAATGCACCAGAATCGTTGTATCACATAATCTTTGATTGTGCTCTTCACTCACCGTCCAGGAGTAAGTTTCTTGCTCCATATTTAAAGGGAATTGCCGATGACTCGAACGAAGCCAAACTGAGATACCTACTGAATGATGAAGACCCTCCAAGATCACTTACGGTTGCCAGATTTCTGATCACCGTCCTATCCCAAAAGAAGAAAAACGGACTTCTGGGCGGATTGGACATTCCTTTTAAATCATGACTCAGGATGTAATTATGTGATACCTTAATTGATGTTTTTTATAATTTTATAAACAGGGGGTGATGTTTTATGTTGTAAATTTACTGTTTAGTCTGCTACTTTGAAGTCCTCTCGAAGTTCTAAGTAGAAAGGCTAAGTACATATATATATATGTTGTTTGAAAAATCGTGCGCGATGGGACAATGGCCGTAACAATAAATATCTATCTATCTATCAAGCTGGGGAATAGACCTTGCAAGGAAAAGGAAAGCAGGCTGCAATTCAAAGGGCTTCCCCAGCTCCCTACATATAGATGCATCTTAATATGGGGGGTGCCCTGTTGGATTTCTGCCTACTGCCCAGCTCTTTAAAGGACAAACGAGGAAGAGAGGCAACCTCTGCTGAATTCTACTCATCCTGTCGTCCTGGTAATTATTTTTTCTCCCCGAGGCCCCGGCTTCCTTCATCTGGGTTTAATCTTCCCCATAAGCTTGTCCTGAATTAAGAAACAGCAGGTGACACCTTGGTAACGTAGAGAACTAGGTCACACGGACAGCTTTCCCAGTTCCCCAAGCAAGGCAAATGCAGGAATCTGTGTTATCACAGATCAGATCGTTGTTCCATCGAACCTAATAATGGCTACACTGAGCGGCATCTGCAGGGTCTCCAGGGTTATGGGGGGGGAGAGAGAGACCTTCCTAGTGATACCTAGAGGTGCCATCGGGGATCGAACCTGGAGACCTTCTGCATGCAAAGCGCGATGCTCTGTCCCTGAGCTGTGCTCCTTTCGGTAAAAATAATACGAGGTGCTAGTCCTCATGATTGTACTGGTTTAACGGGAGCGTAGGAAGTTGTCTTCTACTGAGTCAGAACATCAGCCCAGCTAGCTCAGCACTGTTTACGCTGACTGCAAGCGGGTCTCTGGGATTTCAGATGGCGGGGGTCTCTCTCTCCTATACCTACCTGGAGGTGCCAGCGATTCTCCCCAAAACTGTTCACTGGCGTAACCATATTAGAAGAAGCTTCCCCTCTGAAAGCGCAGGTGTAGCGTAAATTATAATATATCCTTTGATGGATAGCTGAGGTTAGGGTTACCAGACGTCCCCGTTTCCTGGGGACAGTCCCCGGATTTGCGAAAAAGTCCCCAGACAAAATCCATCCCCGGAATGTCCCTGGATTTCACCTAATGTCCCCGGGAAACACAGCAGTGGCAGTCTCAGCAGCCCAGAGCAGTTGGCTCTGGCTGTCTTCAGGAGCTACTTTTGTTGTTGTTGTTGTTGTTGTTCAGTCGTTCAGTCGTGTCCGACTCTTCGTGACCCCATGGACCAGAGCACGCCAGGCACCCCTATCCTCCACTGCCTCCCGCAGTTTGGCCAAACTCATGCCAGTCGCTTCGAGAACACTGTCCAACCATCTCATCCTCTGTCGTCCCCTTCTCCTTGTGCCCTCCATCTTTCCCAACATCAGGGTCTTTTCAGGGAGTCTTCTCTTCTCATGAGGTGGCCAAAGTACTGGAGCCTCAGCTTCAGGATCTGTCCTTCTAGTGAGCACTCAGGGCTGATTTCTTTAAGAATGGATAGGTTTGATCGTCTTGAAGTCCCTATATGATGGTGGCACAGGGGCTCTAAGATGCAGCTTCCGGGGTGTTTGCACTTTCCCTGACCCGAGCAACTAAGCTGTGAAGGGAGGATTCATGCTGCCTATTGGATCAGTACCGGTACATTTCCGAGCACAATTCAAAGTGTTGGTGCTGACCTTGAAAGCCCTAAACGGCCTTGGCCCTGTAGACCTGAAGGAGCGTCTCCACCCCAATCGTTCAGACACTGAGATCCTCTTCTGAGGGTCTTCTGCTGGTTCCCTCCCTGCAAGAAGTGAGGTTAGAGGGAACCAGGCAGAGGGCCTTCTCGGTGGTGGCGCCGTCCCGTCAGATGTCAAGGAAATAAACAACTACCTGACTTTTAGAAGACATCTGAAGGCAGCCCTGTTTAGGGAAGTTTTTAATGTTTGATGTTTTATTGTGTTTTTAATATCCTGTTGGAAGCTGCCCAGAGTGGCTGGGGGGGCCTGGCAGATGGGCGGGGTATTAGATGATGATGATGATAAATGGCAGAATGCCTCTTCTCAAAGGACACTTGCTGCAAAGCATCCCCCGTGCAGCCTCAGAAAACTTTGACACCATCATAGGGGAGGCATTCCCTCCTGTCTGAGATAGGGGCATATCATGCCTCTTCAAATTTGCTTCTAGCGATGTACATCTCTATTTATTTTCTCTCTTTTCTTCATGCTTTCTTCTCCTGGAGCAATTAATTCCCCCCCCCCCGTGCGCAGATGCATGCAAATTTATCAGCTAACTTCCACATGTCACTCCTGCTGGTCCATCGCGACAAAATGTAGCAGCCCACCCCGGCTAGAGAGATGTCCTTCTTCCTAAACGGGGATTTTGCGGGCCGCCGCTGGCAGGCTTAAGGAAGAAACCTAGTGGGGTACGCAGAGGCAGGCCCCCTTTTGCGCCAGATGCAAGACCGGGAGCCGGAACAAACTTTAGAAACCCAAAGCTGCCGGCACCCTACCACAACACTTGCAAAAAGGAAGGAGAAATCAGAAGCAGTTGGCAACTTCGCAATGTCGCAAACCTCACAATCCGCTTAAGTCGTGGGTAGGCAAACTAAGGCCCGGCCCAATCGCCTTCTCAATCCGGCCCGAGGATGGTCCGGGAATCAGAGTGTTTTTATATGAGTAGAATGTGTGCTTTTATTTAAAATGCACCTCTGGGTTATTTGTGGGACCTGCCTGGTGTTTTTACATGAGTAGAATGTGTCCTTTTATTTAAAATGCATCTCTGGGTTATTTGTGGGGCCTGCCTGGTGTTTTTACATGAGTAGAATGTGTGCTTTTATTTAAAATGCATCTCTGGGTTATTTGTGGGGCATAGGAATTTGTTCATCCCCCCCCAAAAAAATATAGTCTAGCCCCCCACAAGGTCTGAGGGACAGTGGACCGGCCCCCAGCTGAAAAAGTTTGCTGACCTCTGGCTTAAGTCATGTTACTGACAAAGATAATAGGCTCTGAGGCTCGTTCTGCAGGTTCCCCCCCCCTTCGACAGGCAGATGAGAATTCCCTGTCCTTAAAATGAAATGTGAGGTGGCCTTTCTTCACCGCCCCCTCCGCACCCACAAAAGGGTTTGTATAAATTGCTGTGTTTCTGCTTCTCTGCCTCCACTTGCAAAAATGGCTGTGTTTTCTTCAGCAGCCAAGCTCTGATTTCTTTCGCTAAATTGTACGAGGGGCCCTTACTCTTTTCTTGGTGGCTTTTCGCTCCAAGGCCAGCGCTGCTTCTTTTCAGTCCTGCATTCCAAAGGCAAACAACAAAGAAGAAGAAGAAGAAGAAGAAGAAGAAGAAGAAGAAGAAGAAGAAGAAGAAGAAGAAGAAGAAGATTTGCAATCTTATTCGCCCTCCACATGCTGCTGAGATCCTTGTAAAATGAATTTTGTTTGGAACAGATTCCAGGCTGTTTCAGACCACCAAATTTTGCAGTTAGCGGAGGTAAATCTCTCTGTCCACAGCCCTCACGTTGACTCCACACACACACACACACACACACCGCCTTTTGCTGTTGCTGTTTGAGGATTGTTTCATTGTTTTGTCATTAGATTTAATTCCAGATAATCCCCGCTCCCCCCAATGCTTTCCTTTAAGCACTTGGTTGAAATGCAATTACGGAAGGTGTATCCTAATGAATTCCTGTTGCATCAAAGGATACAGATAGCTACAAAAATGATAATAGTTACAGGTAGGTAGCCGTGTTGGTCTGCCATAGTCAGAACAAAATAAAAAATAAAAAATTCCTTCCAGTAGCACCTTAGAGACCAACTAAGTTTGTTCTTGGTATGAGCTTTCGTGTGCATGCACACTTCTTCAGATATTGTGCATGCACACGAAAGCTCATACCAAGAATAAACTTAGTTGGTCTCTAAGGTGCAAAAATAATAATGTGTGCGCTGTACCTACCAAAATTCAGGGGCATTGCAAACTTTTGCAATCATATTTCTTTCTTTCTTTTTTGCAGCTATTCTGGAGTTTTATTATGTTTCCTTGGCACGATGGAGTTTAGAGAAAAGAATATATATTTGACAAAGCCCCTTGTCAAATCAAATATATATATTGTCAAACCACCAACTTTCTGTCGTTTCTGTTTTGGAAGACCTGGCTTCAGTTGCATTTGCTACCCTTTCTTCAGTGGGGCAGGAGGGAGACGGCCACTTGGAGAATACTCATAAAGGCAGCTTGCTGAGATTACAGATTTCTAGTTTAGCCAAAAAATCAGGAAAGAAAGATAAGACGGATTGTGATATTGTCGCTACTGAAAGGTCAGGGATAAAGCATCCGCCGGTCAAATCTTTATGTGCTCCCGAAAAGAAAAAGAGGAAACGTGTCACTCGCAAACAGGCACACAAAGAAGACGTGAAATTTGCACGTGCTGATTTGTATGTGTACACAAAAAATTAGGAATAATGACTATAATTAAGTAGGAAAACAATGCATCTCAGTGCAGTGGGGGAGAGTGGGAGCAGACGAACTTTTATTTCGGATGCCAACTGGGGGTGGGAAATGCCAAGCTCTCATTCACACAACCCTCTTGCCATTCTCCCCTCTTAAGGTTATATATATTTAAACTGGACCTGGACCTAACAGCTGTCCGGACAAAGCAGCCGTCACTAACCTGGGGTCCTCCAGGTACCATGCCCGTGAAGGAACTTAAAAATGGGAAGCGTAATGCTGGCGGTCAACAAAAGAGGTTTAAAGACTGTCTCAAGACAAGGCAAATCTTAAAAAAAATGTAGTATAAGCACCGACAACTGGGAAACATTGGCCTGCGAGCGCTCCAGTTGGAGAACAGCCTTGACCAAAAGGTGTCATGGCCTTTGAAGACACTCGAACTCAGGACGCAATGGAGAAACGTGCTAAGAGGAAGGCACACTTGGCAAATCCACACCGGGATCAACTCCCGCCCGGAAACCAATGTCCCCACTGTGGAAGGACGTGTGGATTCAGAATTGGCCTCCAGAGTCACGGATTTACTTTTAAAACCGTGTTCATGGAACACAACCTTACCAAGAACAAACTTAGTTGGTCTCTAAGGTGCTACTGGAAGGATTTTTTTAATTTTATTTTGTTTTTACTCAGCTACTATGAGTGATCGCCAAAGCAGCAGCAGCAGCAGCAGCTTTTCATTTTATGTTATTTTATGTCGTGTTTGCGTTTCTCCCCCCTTCATTTCATGCTACATATTGTTCATTTTATGTATTTTTCCTGCACTGTTACCCCTTATAGCAATCTCTCTCTCTCTCTCTCTCTCACACACACACACATACATATATACATACACACACACGAACACATATATGGTATTCCTTATACTAATGTTAAACATATATATGCACACAAAGTGACCGTGGAAAAGGGGCTGCCCCTGAAAACATTTTTATTTCATTTTTATTTTGCGAACTGTGAATGTTATGTGAGGACTTTTGATTGTTTTGTAATGTAGTTATGAGGCGTTTTCATTTTATTTTTTGCGGGGGGAGCCCTTTTCCGCGCTATGCATTGTGGGCCCTGAGGCAGCCATGCTGCTTTCCCGCTCCAAGATGGCGGCCGCGCCCTCCTCCTCCCACGAATCGCCTTTGTTCGTTGCGGCAAAACCGCGCCGCATTGCTGACAAGGGCGCGAAAGTAGGTCAGGGCGGCCACGCCCCCTCGCTCCGCCCCCTCCCTCCCTCGCATATACAGTACAACTGTCTCGCGGGTGAGCCAGAGATGCTCGGAGCGAGGTCTTGCGGCTTCGGGGCGGGGATGTGTTTGCACCAATCAGCTCACGAGAAGGGCTCGTCGCCGTTACTAACCTAATCGCCTCACCCAATCACGTCTTTCCTTTTTTCACGCGGTGGCGGAAACGGAAAATAAAAGGGACATGCTTTTTGCTGCTTACACTCCGGCCCCGCCTCTCCTCATGTATATTAATCGGCCTCCGACCAATGGGCGGGGGAGCCTCCGTCGCCGATTACCTCATTCCTTCTCTCCCCTCGAGAGCTTGAGCGGGGTGGAGCGGGCGCCATTTTTGACAGAGCCGGCCTCATTTGCATATTCATGAGGAGGGCGGAGGCTCAGAGGCGGTATATATGCGGAGGCGCAGCCAAGCTGCTGCGTAGTTCGCGCTGGGACTTTGAAGCTCGAAATTGATTTGCGCAGCTACGAAACGACATCGGTAAGGGGGAGGGGGGCGATGCGGGGCGGGCGCACGAAGGAGAAATAGAAATAAAGAAATAGAAAAAATACGTTTTTGGTTGATAATATTAATAACACGGGTGGTGATTCGCAGAAAAAAGGCGCCTTTTTATTTTTTATTTTTTTTACTTAACTGTGGGACCGCTTGGAAGGCGAGCGGCGAACCGCACACCGGGAGAAAGGGACAAAAACAAAATGGCTTCCCGACAGGCTTGTGGGGGAAGGAAGACTCAAAATGGCGGCGGAGCCGGGGAGGGATGCGCTTGGGGAGGGGGTAGTGTCGCGCATGCGCGAGCGGCTCTAATCCATGTACTGGAACTGGGCGCGCATGCGCGTAAGGGTGGGTTTAATTCCCCGCCCCCACGCAAGAAGGTGCTGAATGGAAAGCAAAAACGTTGCATTTTAGATGTGTAATAAAATGGCATTATTATTATTATTACTCTGTTGGGAGCCGCCCAGAGTGGCTGGGGAAACCCAGCCAGATGAGCGGGATATAAAGAAATAAACTTATTATTTTTGCACAGCCTTCTGACATTTCAGCTGCTTATTTCAATTTGTTTTTTCAACTGCTAACCTTCCTTGCGCGCGGATTTTAATTCTGAGACATTTTTGATGGCTCGTTTTCTTGTTCTCCTGTTGGTTGCAAATTTGGTTTCGTGCCCCCCTTTCCTCTGCCTTTTAGGAAACAAAAAAACGCCTCTCTGGAGAGGCTTGCATAAAGAATATCCCACTTCATTATTTTCGTGTATAATGTGCACTTGCATAGAAATACACGAGGAGGCTAAACATTAAGAGAAGGGCCAGTTAAAACTACCATTAACGCTATGGTTGGTTGAAAGAAGGGAAGGAGGAGAATAATGTACCATGGGCCTTGGAGCTTTAAAAAAAGCATAGGAATGGGCTTGTTTACATTTTCTAAGGTTTTTCTGCTGTGATAGACTACAAATCCTATGCAATACAAGAATCTACAGTTTTTTTTCCTAATCTGTGCTTTGCTTCCCCCCCTCCCCAATACTTTATCCTTTCATTTGCCCACTTGCAAAAGAGGAGCATGCCTCCTGAATTTCCAACAGTTCTGTAGAAGTGGGGACATTTGTGGCAAATGTGGCTTTTCACGCAGGGCTGGCTAGTATTTTTATAAACAAAAGGTTTAAAGGTAACGAAACTGTTTTGTCTTCTGCATTAGGCAGGCACTCTTTGAAGAAAACAGATAAAACAGGATTTGTGTCACTGGCTGCTAAGCCCACCGCTTGATGATCGGTGAACTTGTTCTAGGAGGGGTGTTGTGTTTTGTCACCTTGGGCGAATGCTGAACATGAGGCTTGTTTTTGCTCATAGGGGGAGAGAATGGCATCAGATGAAGGAAAGCTCTTTGTCGGCGGCCTCAGTTTTGACACCAATGAACAGTCGCTGGAGCAAGTCTTCTCTAAATACGGACAGATCACTGATGGTAATGTAAAAAAAAATCAAAATGATGTACTTCAGCGTTGATTGGTACGTGGTAGGCTCAGCCAGTATAAAAAGATAACATTGAGTTTGCCCCACACTCAAATTAAGAATGAAGTGAGCACTCGGATTAGCACGAATTCTCGTGGGGATAAATTTGGCTTTATGCCCTGCACTTAAGTTGACCAAACGGCTTAAATTTATCCTTCCTTCTTGCCAGTTGTTGTCGTCAAAGACAGAGAAACCCAGAGATCCAGAGGGTTTGGCTTTGTCACCTTTGAGAGTGTTGATGATGCTAAAGATGCGATGATGGCTATGAATGGGAAGGTGAGTTCAGTGGTGGCTGTTCTGAACAGCGGGGCATGGTAGAATAGAAGTCCTTCTATTTTTAGGATGTGATCACGATGGAACAACTGTTAGAAAGTTAGCAGTTTGGGGAAACGTAACTTCTTGGAGGGCCTTCTCGGTGGTGGCACCCGCCCTGTGGAACGCCCTCCCAACAGAGGTCAAGGAAATAAACAACTACCTGACTTTTAGAAGACATCTGAAGGCAGCCCTGTTTAGGGAAGTTTTTAATGTTTGATGTTTTATTGTGTTTTTACTATTCTGTTGGGAGCCGCCCACAGTGGCTGGGGAAAGCCAGCTAGATGGGTGGGGTATAAATAAAAAAAATATTATTATTCCCATAGCTGTCAACTTTTCCCTTTTCTTGCGAGGAATCCTATTCGGAATAAGGGAATTTCCCTTAAAAAAATGGAAAAGTTGACAGCTGTGATTATTATTATTATTTTTAACTGAGGATCTGTTTGATAGTCCCACACAAGTCACCACTTTTGTGTGCGTGTTAATTATAATACCCTTGTGGAGCACTGTGCTAACCCCTAAACTCCTCATTTTTCCAGTCTGTCGACGGCCGCCAAATCAGGGTTGATCAAGCAGGCAAGTCGTCTGACAACAGGTCCCGCGGGTACAGAGGCGGCTCAGCCGGCGGCCGGGGCTTTTTCCGCGGAGGCAGAGGTCGGGGCCGGGGCTTCTCCAGAGGTGAGCCGGGGCTTGCAAGTGGCCTCTATACTTTTGGACTTTGGTTGCGTTGAATTGGATGCATCTCAAGCCTCTGGGCGGTTCTCCTTCCCCAGGAGCCGGTGGAGACCGAGGTTACGGTGGCAGCCGGTTTGAATCGAGAAGTGGGGGATACGGTGGTTCTAGAGACTACTATGGCAGCAGCAGGTAAGCACGGGAAAGTTGGGTTAAAAAAATGGCCCCGTGCGCACTCCGGTTGTAGCTGTGCCTTGTGAACGAGCATCTTCTCATTTCTCCCCACAGCAGGAGTCAAGGCAGCTATGGCGACAGGCCTTCGGGAGGCTCCTACAGAGACAGCTATGACAGTTATGGTAAGCTCTAGATCATAAGGGAAAGGATACACTGACATGGGAATGCCTGGAGCCTCTTTTCTGATTTTTGCAGGGATGATAACCTTTGGAAAGCACTGTTAGGTTCGCTTTGGAGCCTATTGCCGGCAAGCCCCTCCTTGCCCTCGAAAATTGCCGCTCTATTCTGGCAGGCCTTTTAAGCACTCGCGCCACGGAAAAGCAGGGGGGGAACCCCCGCCCTCATTAATGCATGCGCCACGCTTAGTCGGACCCCAAGCCAAAATCGCGAGTCGTTCGTAACTAGCATTTTTTTCCCCCGGAAGCTGGAAATGACGCCAGAGAAACCCTCTCAAAAGCCCAGGAGCGAGAAAAGAAGAGAGTGCAAAGGGGTGGGAGATAAGGAGAGATAGATAGCGTTAGTAGCCTTGAGGTGCTTTGCTTTGCAAGCAAGTAGGGGAGGAAAAAATGCTGGGACCTTTGTCTTTGCTTCGGTGCCTTTACAACTGTGCCTGCTTCTTGTCCTCAGCTACACACAACGAGTAAAAAACCTTCCTGGCTCAAGATCGTCCTTCCAATGGCTGTATTTATAAAGATTTTGGGAGCTTCGCTGAAATCGTTCTTGTGTAGTCATCTCCTTTGTATTCTCACTTTTGTAGTAAACTCTCAGTTCTGACCTTGTAAAAAACAAAAACACAGCCTCACAGCTTCTAATATGCGATGGTCTGTTCAGACTCAAAAGAAAGCTCTGGGTTTTTCCTCTCAAGTGTTTTAACATTTTTTTTTAAAGCACTTAAGATTTTAGTTCATTTGTGAGCAGAGGTGTGTGTGTGTTTGGTTGTGTGTCCTTTAGTGTGTGTGTGTGTGTGTGTGTTGTTTTTTTTATTAAAAAGAAAAAGACTGGAAGGTTTTGGGGCCCCATTTCTGTGGTTTTTTTTGGGGGGGGGGTTTGAGCGAGAAAGGACCGTAATTGTTCAGTAGAAGCTGAGCAAGCTGTGAACTCGGTTTGTTTAGTGCATCGTTTTGTAACAAACTTTAGTGTAGCAAGGTAGGCACTGTAGCCTGGGTATGACTTAAAATGACTTTAAAAGGCGACCCACCTTGGTATACCTAAAGCGAAACTTGCTTGTATGTTCAACCTGCATTTTAAGAGACTTTTGCTTGTATGCCATAAAACGTATCCCAGAAAGACTCTGCAAATCTTAACTCGCAAGAGGCTCATGGAAAAAAAAATGTTTGTTTCTATTATCCTTTTTTTACTGGAAGAAAAGTATGCCTAATTCAATTGATGTTGTAATTTTGAAGTGGTTAAAAAAGGATTTCTTGTACAGTTTTCCTTTTGGCTTCACGAAGCCTATTAAAAGTCCATCTGAAAAAAAAAATCTGCTCTTGAAATTTTACATCTTGCTGCACAACACAATTCTGGATTTGACCGTCAGAAGTGTACAGTCAGAAAGGAAGGGCAGCTAGCTGCCGAGAGAGGATTGCAGGCTGGCTATCCTAACGGCGGTGGGAAAAAAATGCAAATCTTGCTGTACTTTTAAGGCCTAGTTAGACACCAGGTCAGGTTGAGGAAGAGTATCTAAAGGAGCTAGTCCACCACCTTTTCCCATAATGGGGTCAGTTCTGAGCTCTGCTGGAACAGACCCAACCTATGAAAATAAAACCACCGCTTCCTATAGTAATTTGCACCTGGTGACTGGAGCAGACAGCTTGTGACAAGAGTTAGTGTGTGTGAGCAAGAATTAGCTGACACCTTTGGTAGCTTGAAATCCAGCCAGACATTCTTAGCCGACAAGGGAGCCTCGTGCTAACCGGGGTCAGCTGCTGCCGCCGCTGCCAATTCTTGACAGTGTTCCAAGGCCGATAACTGTGACCTAATTTAGCTAGCTTTGTCGTTGCCTTCTTAAGTTCTGAGAATTCTCTGCTAGCGTATGGAAAACTGCAGTGCCTTGACGAAAAAGCGAAGTGTTGTGCCTACAACAGAGAGAGAGAACCTCTGGGACGAAAGCTGCTCTCTTGGCTAGTTCATATGTGGGGATAGTCCCGTAATTCGAGGTAACTCCTTTCCTCATGTCCGCATCCTTCCTCCTGTTGAGAGCTCATATTTATATATATATATATTTTGAAAGTCTGAATGTTTTAACCCGTCCGAAAGCAAAAATTTTCTCTGCCAATTTCGGTCAGCTGAAAAAAACCACCCTAAAAAAAATACTCTTTAAAAAAAAAATCTCCTGTGCTGAGTCTTTGGTTTTTGTGGCATAAATTCCATGTGGGTCAGAAGGGGTGTTGCGTTCACAGTCATTTCTTTGCCGGTAGGGTAGGTGTCAGATGGGGGAAAAAACAAATTCCCCCCCTCCCAAGGGACTAATGCTCATCTTTGGAGATTCTTCCTTAAGTCCACGTAACTGTAATTTTCTTTGCCATCGTGTTTGCATTTTAACTTTTCCCCCGTAGCCCACGCTTACTCCTAAGCAACCGTTTTCCTCCGCGACTAATGCTTTTTGTGGGGGGGGTCATGTGCCATTGTCCAGTTCGAGGGGGACGCAGGTTCAGTCTCGGAACACTTGACCCCCACGCTGGGCTCTTTGAGAGTCAGTGTGGGTTCGCAGAAACCCCTTTGGGGAAACACTGGTTGCTGGGGGGGGGCAGATTGTGTGAGGGGGGGCAGGGTAGAGAGTGTCGAGGCTTTGCTGTGTGGGGCATATATATATATATTTGTAACCCGAGTTTGTCTTGGCAGGTTGACGGAGAAAAAGAGCCATTGATCAGGAAGTGGTTATGAGGCTGAGCGTGGAACATAGACCGTAAGCCAACTTCGACTCTTAAGCAGGTAAGGCTCTTGATGGTTTGCTAAGCGTAGAAGGCAGATGGGTTTTCTTTTCAGATTAATGCTGACATACAAACTCCTTAAGCTTTCTTGTCCGGGGTGTTAACTGCGTATTCTCTCCCCCCCCCCCCGATCTTTTCTTTCAGTCGTGTGCTGCGTGGAAGAGGACCGGCCAGGAGCACACCAGCCTCCGGGCTGGGCAGCAAAAGCTTTTGAGAGCTGTGCAATTTTTTTAATGGATTCAACAAGGTTAATAAAACACAGGGCTACAAATATGGTTGAGTTGTGCATATATGCTGAAGGCAACGGGGAGCCATGGCAGGGGTGTGTGTGTGTTTGCAACACTCGCATCCCAAAAAAACACAAACCGTGAAGTCATTCCTAGCCTAGTTGAATTACGAGGGGGGGGGAATGTAGCTCTTAAAACTGCTTAGGGATGGCTCTAGCCCTCCATATCTAGGATGCCCTTAACCCACCATGTGACCCCGATATCCTTTACTTTGGGGCTGGGTCCTGAGAGAAGCCTCCTGGGTTGCAAAGAGTTCTGGCGGAGCGACGCTGAGCATTTAGGGCCGAGAGGAGGGAGCCCAAGAGCTTTTGAGACTCTTTGGTTAAAGGGATGTTTCTTGGGTGTGCAGGGAAGGGGCGAGCTACTACATTATTGCTTATTTTGTAACCCGTGCACTGCTTCATTGCAGTTTACGAGAATAAAACCCTAAATAAACAGAAATATTTAAATAGACAGTAAATTATAAGCTCAAAACTCCAACATTCTATATATCTGGGAAGGCTTCGCTAAACGTTTTTAGCAGGCGCTAGAAAGAGTACAGTAAATGATAACGGTTGCCCTGGAGCACAATTCAGGTTCTCCCTACAGATAAAGCTCATTGGCTGGGTTTCAGAAACAAAGCGTTTACCTAAAAGCTAAAACAGACATCACCTTGCCGACAAAGGTCCGTATAGTTAAAGCTATGGTTTTCCCAGTAGTGATGTATGGAAGTGAGAGCTGGACCATAAAGAAGGCTGATCGCCGAAGAATGGATGCTTTTGAATTACGGTGCTGGAGGAGACTCTTGAGAGGCCCATGGGCTGCAAGAAGATCCAACCGATCCATTCTTAAGGAAATCAGCCCTGAGCGCTCACTGGAAGGACAGATCCTGAAGCTGAGGCTCCAATACTTTGGCCACCTCATGAGAAGAGAAGACTCCCTGGAAAAGACCCTGATGTTGGGAAAGATGGAGGGCACAAGGAGAAGGGGACGACAGAGGACGAGATGGTTGGACAGTGTTCTCGAAGCTACCAACATGAGTCTGACCAAACTGCGGGAGGCAGTGGAAGACAGGAGTGCCTGGCGTGCTCTGGTCCATGGGGTCACGAAGAGTCGGACACGACTGAACAACAAAATCTCCTGCAGAAAACAGCCAGCCCCCCCAGTAAACAAAAGCAGTAGCAGGTCCAATTCTTGGAAGGCTGTTTCTTGGCGGGTTTATGGCTCTGAGCTTGTGAATCAGCCCGGCTGCCACACATAATCCCTGAGTTGCAGGAGGCAGTTAGTGTCTCCAGTTTGCGAGCTGTGCATATATCCCAAAAGCTTGCTCACTTCAGCTCCTGCCCATTCTTAACAAAACAAAAGCTTTCGTCCATTTCCCAGCTTTAAAATGGAAAGTGGGTTTGGTTTTTCTTAAGAAGACGTAAAGAGCTTTGTGTCGACTCTGCAGCCCACCTAACAGCCCAAATCTGCTTTTAAGTACTGAGAGGTTCCCAATGTGACTTTGCATGCAACCATTTAAGGCTGTCTCTGCAACCTTTAAAACACACGAAACACCTGAGGGAAATGGGACGTGGGGAGAGGAAGAAATCAAAACCTTGCCAGTTGCTCAAACCCGTAATTTTGATTTCTACCCATCTGTCCTATGCAGCCTTCTGGAGCATTGGAGAAATTAGTAAATTTGTATAATGCCCTTCATCTGGATAAACATAATAAATCTCCCCTCTACCCCACAAACATTTAATAGAAAGGGTATAGTACTTTATTAAGGAAAAGACCTGGTTGAAGAACATGTTTCGCCTGGTGTGTGAAGCTGTATTAAAAGGCTCTCAACTGATACCTTGGGGGGGGGTGTTTCCTTAAACCGGATGAAGGTTTGCAGCCCACTAAATTTAGGCGAGCAGACCCAAATATACCAAGGAAGTTTTGGGGTAGCTCAGTCCATAGGGCACGAGATGCAGGGTGACGCACGGGGGTCCCATCCAACCCTACAGTTCCGTGATGAAAGGATGGAATAAAATTGCGAGAGAGGAATACAGAGAAGCCGTAGCGGCAGACTCCTCTCTCTCTAACGTGAGCTGGCACACCATCAAATGGATCTGTTCAGAATATGACATAACGCTGCATGAAACCCCAAGTCTTCTACTGCCTGACTTTGAGATCCTTGGGAGACTGCTTAGCCTTAAATCTCCCAAGGTCAGCTAAGGTTCCCCATTGCCCATTGTCCTTGTCAATCTTTAAAAGTGAGCGTAAGCTAGTAGCCCTCGACAACCCCTCCTCTGAATTTTGGCCGTCCCTGCCTCCTGAGGGAGTTCCATAGTTTGCACCTTGTGAAGAAGTACTCTTCTCTGAATCTCCCAACGTAAATAAAAACTGAAAGCCATGTCTCCAAATGATGCTCTCAGTTGTCGCCCTCTGGCGTCCTTTAAAGGCAGGAATGCTTAATCTGAGGGTCGTGGGTTCGAGAGACCCCATGTTGGGCGGAAGGTTCCTGCATGGCAGGGGGTTGGACTAGATGACCCTCGGGGGTGCCTTCCAACTCTAATGCAGTTTCAGACAAATGGCTTTCCCTGCTCAGATTTGAGGCTTTTTTTCACCTCGCCTGCCTGTTGCTCCTCCCTGGGCGCGCACACAACACCTTCCAGGAGAGCTGGTTTTTGGGTGCCCTCCTCTTGATTCCTTGCGGGCGAAAGAAGCAGGATTTTTTAAAACTGACCCGTCCCCATTTTTCCCAGCAGAGGGTGCTTTGTGGCAAGAAAAAGAGAGACACAACGGAACGGTGATGGCCATTCAGAAATAATCATACTTGAGGTCAGGTTGGGGGGACCCCCAGAGACCCCTTGGGTGCCGATGGGTGCGGGACTGCGGCTCAATGCTAGAGCTTCCTATGTTTTCTAAACCGGTCCTTTTTATTTAGAATAATGAGGACTAGATTCTTTATTCCCAAGGAAGGGAGGGTAGTGGCTTTGCAATGCAGGAAAGGGCTGAGAAGGCTGGAAATCCTGGAGATCTGCTGCCAGTCAGTGTAGGCAATATCTATCCAGATGCTCCAAAGGGGTGGGGTGGGGTAGCAAGCTGCCCATCTCCCTGAGTTGCAGCTGAGTGGCAACTGGAGGGCTAAAAATCCCACAGCTTTTAGGGAAATGCCAACCAGACCTTGAGCTGACCCGGCCTCTAAAGGTGACATTCCCAGTCTTCCAAGTGACCAACACCCAGTGTTAAACTCTGGAACTCCATTCCACAGGAGGCAAGGGCACTTTTTTTTTGCAACTGACCCAAGGCGCACAAACACACACCCTCTCCAGTTTGCATTTCCCCCACCTGCTTCTGCCCCTGGCCCCTCCCACCCAGAACTTCCATGCCCAGGAATAGTATACCGTACCTCCAAAAGGCGGTTGCTAGGCGGCAAAAATTCACCAGGGAGGCTGCTTCTTTCCAGCCTGGTGCTGTTCAGGGATATTTGGCCGACAGCCAGACCAGCCACTGACACTGGCTGCACGGATATAGGAACTACAACCTTTTAAGACCTTGAGCTTGCTTCTTTCCTCCTCCCCTCCCCTTGTTCCTTCCTCATGTGTGCCATCTCCTTTTCAGTCGTGGGCCTGATTTTTATTTTTGTAAGCAGCTCCGATAACCCCCCTTTTTTCCCCTGCGTGGTGGTGGGGGAGGGATGCAAATGCAGCAAGATATATTTCACTGGGCAAAATCGGCCGCCTTTGACGGGGGAGCTGGGCAGCAGGTTGACCTCTCAGGCCCAACAGAGGCATTCTTCTGGCTGGACCTCGGACGGAGCGGGCAGCAGGTGGATTTAAAAAGCCAGCCCGTGTTCCAAACAGTGCGAGCTCTTGAGTTCTGAGCCTCGGCGTCATAGGAATGCCTTGCGTGTTTTGTCTCGGCCTCCTGGGTTTTATCTGTTCCTCCAGGGTCCTCCTGGGGCATCGAATCTTTTTTTCCATCCAAAACACGGGCTAGTTTCCGTGCTCTCCATCCTCTTCCCCCCGGCCCCTCTGAAGCAAAACAAGAAACGAAAACCCAGCTCTACGCAGAGAGCTGTGCGCTGGTGCAAAATCCATGCATATTTTGGAAGCTTATGGGCAGCACCATTCAAGTGTTTTGTTCCTTTTGAAGCTTCTGCACCTTGTCGATTTAATAAAGCTCTCTTGCTTTTCTGACCTGTTTCTGGGAGCCTTGGAAACCTTCCTTTTTCTTGCATTGGGAAACAGCCATAGCTGTCAACCTTCCCGTTTTTTTTGCAGTGCGAAACGGCGCTGGAATAAGGGAATTTTCAGCAAAAAAAGGGAATTTGACAGCTATGCAAGCGGTTGGACTGCGATCGGGCTGGGTCTCCCTTGTTCCGTTGTCAGGGAAAGGCCATTGGGAGGCCTCTTGTAACTGCTCTTGGGACATTGGGGGAACCCCAAAGAACTTTGGCAAGGACTTTGGGACCTTTAAGGGGGAACACAGAGGATGCGGGTGGCGCTGTGGTCTAAACCATTGAGCCTAGGGCTTGCCGATTGGAAGGTTGACGGTTCGAATCCCCGCGACGGGTGATTGCCCGGTCCCTTCTCCTGCCAACATAGCAATTCAAAAGCACGTCAAAGTGCAAGTAGATAAATAGATACCGCTCTGGCGGGGAGATAAATGGCGTTTCCGTGCGCTGCTCTGGTTCACCAGAAGCGGCTTAGTCATGCTGGCCACATGACCCAGAAAAACTGCGGATAAACGCCAGCTCCCTTGGCCAGTAAAGCGAGATGAGCGCTGCAACCCCAGAGTCATTTGCGACTGGACTCAACTGTCAGGGGTCCTTTACCTTTACCTTTAAGAACGTCAGAAGAGCCAGCTGGATAGGGCCAATGGGCCTAGCAGCCCAGCAGATGCCCCAACGGGAAACCAGCAAGCAGGATTCGAACACCAGCCCTATTCCCTCCTGTGGCTTCCGGCACCTGGTGTTCAGAAGCTGTTTCTGCTGTTCAGAGGCAGTGCATGGCAGATCTCTCTCCATGAAGAATTCCTCTATGAACTTGTCCATTCACACACACACACACACACACACACACACACAATTTATCTAATTTTTACATTTATATTTAAAAAAAACCAATTTTGACCCCCCCTTCATGCTGTTGCTTATATTTTATTATTTTCACTGCATATCCAAGTTAAACCTAATTACTCTTTATCCAGTATACCCAAAATTATTTTTTTTTAATCATTGCACATCTTTATATCAATCCTGCTAATGATTTAATCTGTTTACAATAACGTTTTAAATAATAAAATGATTTCCACTCTGAATGAAAAACACTGTCTTCTTGGTTTCTTATTCTTCCAGTAAGTTTCTGCATATTCAAAAAAAAAAAAAATTGCTGCCATTCTTCTTTGGTTGGGACGTTATCTTCCTTCTATCCCTGGGCATAAATCATTCGGGGCGCCGCGATTGCAAACATAAATGAATTTTTATATTGTTTGGGTATCTCTACCCCTATTATTCCCAAAAGCAAAGCCTCTGGTTTCTTAATAAAAGTTATATTAAACCTTCCCGCCCCCAACTCCAATATATATAATTTCCTAGCCAGCTTTTGCCTTCTTACAGCTCAACCACATACAACACTAGGTAATTTCCTTCTCCTTACATTTACAATAAACATTTGATTCGGAATTATACATTTTTGCTAGTCTGTTAGGCGTCGGGTACCACCTGTTTCCAAATAATTTTCTTTTACACGCTCTAAAACTTCAAATGTACCTTCCGCAGTCGTTCCAAGGCTGTCATTTCAGTCTTAACTCCTGTATCTATTTCCCGGCGTGTCATTGATGATTTCGCTTGTTCCTTTTTAAAAGCCACCCGACTTTAGTGGCCAAGCTTGTGGCAGTGAGTTTCGCAGGTTAACGGTGCGCAGCGAGGAGGAGGAGGAGCGGCTTTTATTTCATCTGCCCTGAGTCTCCCGACAAACTGCGCGGCCCTCCATAGATAACTCAAGTCTCTTTGGTGGGACTTGTTTCCCCAACGCCAGCAGTTCTTCGTCCGTTGCAACCTCAGTTGGTGCAAATGGAAGATGGGCACAGGCTTGTTTCCCGATGCTCCAGAGGGATGGATTCGGTGGCAAGAGATTCCGATGAATCGTTGGGAAGAACTTTCTGACGGTAAGGCCTGTGGAACGGATTCCCTCGGAAAGTGCTGGACTCATCGGGCAGCCTCTGGTCGGTCGCTTTCTCTTAGCCTGACCTACCTCGCAGGGTGGTTGTGAGAATAAAATGGGGATTTGGGGGGGGGGAAGAGAACTACGCAATGCCGCCTTGGAGGGAAAGGGAAGTGGCAAATCATATCAACAGTTTTATTGCCAAGAGGAATAATATAGGCGCACTCAATAATTTGGGCGATATATGTATAATCAGGCCCTGCCTAGGAAAGTGTATAGGGCAGCTCAAAGCAAGCCCACAAATTTAATGTGTGAACACGAATGGAAGCCATTAACATTGCAGTTGTATAAGGGATTATTATTTTGACCGGAAAGCAGAAATAAAACCATCAAACCCCATCAGTTCTAGCCACCTAAATTATGTAATTTGGTATCTGAATGACTGGTATTGGCAATTGTATTATAATTTGGCATTGTTATAATGAGGCTACTATTGGAGGGCAATTGGAAATATAAAGGAAAAGGGACCCCTGACCATTAGGTCCAGTCGCGGACGACTCTGGGGTTGCAGCGCTCATCTCTATAGGCCGAGGGAGCCGGCGTCCAGCATGACTAAGCTGCTTCTGGCGAACCAGAGCAGCGCATGGAAACGCCGTTTACCTTCCTGCCAGAGTGGTACCTATTTATCTACTTGCGCTTTGACGTGCTTTCGAACTGCTAATTGGGCAGGAGCAGGGACCGAGCAACAGGAGCTCACCTGGCGCATGATTAAGCTGCTTCTGGCGAACCAGAGCAGCGCACGGAAACGCCGTTTACCTTCCTGCCGGAGCGGTACCTATTTATCTACTTGCACTTTGACGTGCTTTTGAACTGCTAGGTTGGCAGGAGCTGGGACCGAGCAACGGGAGCTCACCCCGTCATTGCGGGGATTCGAACTGCCGACCTTCTGATTGGCAAGCCCTAGGCTCTGTGGTTTAGACCACAGCGCCACCAGTGTTCCAATTGGAAATATAAGCCTTATCAAAAAGAATGGGCATAATTGGCCCGTTCATTTCAGTAGGTCTGCTCCAAGGAGGGCTGGGTTGGAGCCCGCCCATGATATGTACAAACTTTAGAAGAGGTCCTGACATATATTATCAGAGGTCCTGTATACAGTAGGCTATATTCAGTATATTCGGGGCAGAGGAGCCACACACCACAGATTCAAAGCACAGCCGGCAGACATTTAGAGCAACATGGGAACTGTAGTTTTTTTTGGGAACTGTAGCTCTGCGAGATGGTTGGGTGGCTGGGAAACTACCATTTCCAGGATTCCTGGTGTGTGTGTGTGTTTGTTTGTGTGGAATGTCATGCGCTTTAAATGTGAATTCGATGCGCTTTAAATCTGTGCTGCGGAGGCTGCGATCTGTGGCAAAGAGGCTAGAATTGATTCATCGCCACCCCCAATAGACTTCTTTTTTTAAAAAGGGAGGGATAGTGATGGAGAAAAGGACCACGCTTCGGTTATATATTTATTTATTTGCGCGCTTTTACATAACCCTCCCCCTCCCCTCCCCATTCATTCAAATGAACCCAGGTCCCCCGTCCAATGAGAAGCGTCTCATTATCCTTGAATGACACACGCGCGCACACTCTCTCTCTCATTTAGCCCGAGAGTGTGGTCACGTGGGGTGTCTCCCTCTCCCCCCCCCCCGCGCAGCTTCCTCTCTGCGTTCCTAAGTGGGTGGGTCCCTTTTCATTCATAAATCCTGTCTGCCCCTTTTTAAAATCAAAATTAAGGTGTGATACGGGAAGGAAGGCGGAAAGCGGGGAACTCCCCCCCCCCATTGAAATCTGAAGAGAGGCTCCGGAGCTCTGATTTCTCCTTTTTTTAATTTTTTTTTTTTTAGTTTATTTATTTATTTATTTAGATGCGAGTGCACGGACTTAGGTGAGTCTCTCGTTTCTGGACCAGAGTTCTCCCCCCCCCCAATATTGTTATTATTAATTCTAGGAAGTCCTAAATCTTTCCTCCTGCAACGCATAACATAAATTCATTCTCCTTTTCTGTCTCTCTCTCCGTGTGTGTCCATCTGTTACGCTCTCTTCCTCTTTCCATTCTCAATTTCTCCTCCCCTTTTCTCTAGGCTTATCGTTTTATTCCCAATAATAATAATAATAATAATATTTAAAAATAAGAAATGCAAAGGAAATATCCCTTCCCTTGCCCCACCTCCTCCCACCCCTCAAAATCCAGACCATTTTCTCTCTCGCTGGTTTGGATTTTTCCAATATGTTTTCCTCTCCCATTTTTCTTTTTAAATTAAATTACGCGATTTAACCTTGCTTTTGCCAGTTTTGCAATTGAGCAGAGGGGCGGGGGAAAGGAGGGAGAGATGGTATCTCTGTGTTGTGATGAACGGAGATTGGTCTCCAATAGGTGAATCTCTCCGGGAGTGTGTGTGGAATTATTATTATTTTTTAAATTAAACGACCCGCTTGTTTGTTTTGGAAGAAGCAGGCTCGTTAAAAGAAGGGTTTGCTTGCTCAAGCGGCGCGGTTTGCTCCCTGCTGTCATTCTGGGGCTTGCAATGGAAGCGCGGGAGAGAGAGAGAGAGAGAGAGAGAGAGAGAGAGAGAGAGAGAGAGAGAGAGACATCCCATATTTTTTTATTTGCATGAAAGTGAAAGTCTCTTTCTATGGGTCTATGGTTCCTCCCGCTTTCTATGGGTCTACTCAGGGAGAGCGTGCGCCCTGCAGCAGATCCGAGAAACTGACTAATGTTTTCCTGTTGCAAGGACGCAGCTGCACATCCGACCTCCTTAAGTAGAAAAGATATCACGAAATTGACTTCCTTTATTTTCATTTTCATTTGGGAGGGAGTGATTTCGGCGCTCCAATCTGACTCAGCCTTACGCGGGAGTTGAGACATCATCCCACCCACCCCCATTAGTCATGTCCATTCATCTCAATCTGTTTTACCCTTGGTTGGAGCCAACCATGGCTGCATGAATTGTTGTTGTTGTTTTTTAAAAATCATTTTCTGCATATATTTTTACTGCGCAGATAAATTTCTCCCCAACCCCCAAACGGAATCATTAATGCAAATCTAGTTAATAATAATAATAATAATAATAATTTTATTAGCCCGCCCATCTGGCGAAGTCACAGTTGTTTTGGTGCGGTAAATGTCAAGAAGGCAAAATTAAAAATATCCATGCTTACCCTGGGAGTTAGCCCTGCAATGAATGCATCTGGCCTTGACTTCTGAGTAGACCTATGCGGGAGTGCCCCATCTCTGTGGGTGTGTTGTTGTGGTGGTGGTGGTTGTTGTTCGGAGATGGTGTTGTCAGGAAGGCAGAGGGAGATCCTCACCTCTGAAGCTGGCGGAGGCTTTTCTGTTCTGGGTCGGATCCTGCTTCCCAGCAAAAGGGGTGGGGGAATCCCCCCCTCTCTCTCCCCCCCCCACTCGCCAGCTTCTCTATCAGCTGCCAAAATAAATACCACCCAGCAGCTTTTGTGTCTCCTCCCTCTGTTCATCCACCCCACCACTTAATAATTTTACAGCGGATCCTAACTGCTGTTCAGTGTGAAAAGGAGGGGCTGTCAAGAAACCGAGGGGATCATGGCTTGTGTATTATTGATCCAGAGGCAGTTTCCTCCCGCCCTTCTATCTGTTCGTTTTTCACATCTTCCCGCCCCCCCCCAAACTCTGTCCTTTTATTGCGTTGACAGCAGCGCTGCGCCTTGGACCCCTCTTAAACCTCTGATTTCCCTTTCTTTTGAAACTCGCTCCCTATAAGTCTCTCTTGGCTATCTCTCACTTAATCCGGCTATTGGCTTAAGATGGCAGTTGTGGAGTTATGGCTGGGTAGAAGAACTTCCACGGCCAGGAGAAATCTACCCCTCGATATCAGCCCAGTGTGGAAACAAAATAGAAAATTTCTTTCCAGTAGCACCTTAGAGACCAACTAAGTTTGTTGTTCTTGGTATGAGCTTTCGTGTGCATGCACACTTCTTCAGAAATTTTTATTTTGTTTTGACTATGGCAGACCAACACAGCTACCCACCTGTAACTAGCCCAGTGTGGGTAAGAGCAATAGATCTGGCCTCCCCAGAGGCATTTGCCTAGTTGCTGTACAGCTTGCCCACGGGGATGATTCCTTAAGGCAGAAGTCTGTGTCTGAGCTTCCAGGGCCCTTTGCATGTTTGACGCAAACAATTCAGAGGATCTTTCTATTCAAGCCTTTTTGGTTTCTTGTTTTTTAAAGGAGTGGAACCTCCATATATAGCTGCAGTCTATCTCTGATTACCAGAAGCTGGGGGCAAGCCCAGGCCCTCTGTCATTCCTTGCTTGCGAGTTTCCCTGTGTGTGTGTGTGTGTGTGTGTGTGTGTGTGATGGATTTACCTGGATACCTCAGTTGGTCAGAGCGCAGCGCTGATAATGCCAAGGTTGCAGGTTCGAGACAGCTGCATATTCCTGTGTTGCAGGGGGCTGGAGCTCCCCTTCCAATTCTATGATGTCGCCTGTCTGTCCTGCAGCCTGAGACAGCGCACTGGGTTTAAGGGCAGAGCAGCCACCCCCCGGCCTCCTGCCCTCTCAGCGATTCAGACTATGTCTCCCAACTGCGGTGATGGGAATTGAAGTTCTAATTCCCCCTAGCAATGAGGTTATTTCTTTGCTGCTGTTAATTCTGTGAGCTGCGGGGTTAAAAGCCCGCAAGCAAAAAAAACATCTTGCAACTCATATCACCATGGAGATGAAATCCTTCCATGATGATCGGGGAGGGGGTGTGTGTGAAAATGAGAAAAGGAGTCTGTTTGTCCATCAGCACCCCACCTGCTGTGGATCATGGTCAGAAGGGGACCCCTGAGGGTCATCCAGTCCAACCCCCCCCCCGGAGAGCAGGATTTTTTGGCCCAACATGGGGCTCGAACCCACAACCCTGAGATTAAGAGTCTCGTGCTCTACCGACAGAGCTGTCCCATCACAGCCACAACATAGCAAAAGTACTCGTAGGCAATGAATAAATGCGCGGCCAAACTGAACGATTTCCGCCTGAATCGCAACAAGACCTGAAATGGAAGGCGCTGAAGACCGACAGAGACAACCCACAGCCCAACGAAACCCTCCAGCCCAAGGTTCAAAGCTATTCTGTGGCAAGTAGCTAATCCACTTCCCACATGCTCAGAGGCCAGGGTGGCTGGAGACCACGCAGTGGGGCGCTAAGCTTTTGTGAACTTTTGGGGACGTTATGGGACTTGCAGTGAAAAGGCATTAACGGGGCAGCGTGGGAAATTTAAAGCATGTGACACCCCCCCCAAAGGATCCTGGGAACTGCAGTTGAGCGGCGCTGTCCATTGTACCTCTGTGAAGAGTAAAAACCACAGCTCCCAGGATTTTTGGGGGGGTGCCATGTGTATTACGCATGCGTCCGGCGTGCTTGAAAACTCGCTTGACCCATGGTCTGACTCTCTTATTTAGCTCGGAGCCATGAGGACTAGACCCATTATTTTGGGGGGAAAGAGTTGTTGCTCTGTGGCAGAGATGTGATGGGGGTGGGGGTGGGTGGGGGAGAGAGAGAAAGACCTCTTGGCCTAAAATCCCAGAGAGTCACTGCCAGCCAGTGTTGACAACCCCAAGCTAGACAGGCCAGTGGCTTGACTCTGTATATAAGCCAGTTTAAAACAGCCCTTCCGAACCAGGAGGACGATGCAGGGTCAGGGCAGAAGGTTCAACCCCTCAGATCTTCAGGTAGGGCTGCGGAACACCCCTACCCGGAACCCTGGGCAGCTGCTGCCGGCCCGTGTTGACAACAGCAAGGTCGATGGGCCTGACTCTGTGCACACGTCTGGGAGCATGTGCTCTCTTGCTGCGGGTAGGAGGAATTGCGTTAAGATCCTTGCACATTGCACACACGTGTGTGTGTGTGTGTACAGTACATGCTACTAGCTCCTTAAGCGGTGGGTGGGTGCCATAAAACCCCTTCCCATCTCCCCCAGCTATGCACACACTCAAGGCGAGTCCTTTCTGCGTGTGTCCCACCCACCCACCCATTTTTTATTTTGCAGCCGGCCGTATCAAAGCTGCCCGGCACCCTTCCGCTGCTCTTTCCTCGGGGTGGGGTGGCTCCCCCCCTCTGCTGCAGCAACCGTCCGCCCCCTCACTGCCTTCCCCTCTTGCTCATCTCTCTCCCTCTCCCGTTGGCGTGAGTCAACCCCGTGTGTGTGTGTGTGTGTGTGTGTGGGCTGCTGAGCCAGGATCCTAGCTCGTGCATGTGTGTTTCGAAAAGGCGATTTAATTTCCAGGCTCCCAACTGCATCTGGGGTGGAAGGCCGGGTTGGGTGGGCATCAGGGAGGCTGCCTTTTTCCAGAGTCGGGGGGGGGGGGGAGAGGCTTCTGCCGCTTTCCACCCCGAAGGCTGCTCTGCGGCCTTCCGCTGGCTCCTTAAAGAAAACCATCTGACATCAGGCAGTGAAGGAGAGAGAGATAGAGAGAGAGAGAGGAAAAGGGGAGGAAAGAGGGGTCCTGGAGCCCCTTCCAATCTGCCACCACCTTCTCTTCACCCCCCATCCTGCCTTCCTCTTGAAAAATAAACAAAAACACACCAGCCTTTTAATTTTGCTTTCCTTCCTCAGTTGCATCTTAAGCCGGGGATCCGGCGAGGACCTGGTCCATCCATCATCTCCCGGGGTGTTGCAACCGGAGCATGGCGCTGCCGAGGATCTTGTGAACGGAACCCACCCGTGATCTTCCTTTCGGCGAAAAACATGTGAGCTGCAAAGGGAGGAGAGATGGAGAGCTGGAGGTAACCGGGAGAGAAAGAAAGACAGAGAGAGAGAGAGAGGGAAGAGAAGAATCTACAACCTCACCGACCGCATCGCCTCTTCTGCAAATTTTGATATATGTACATCACATTTCTTCATCCCCCCCCACCCTTTTATGCCTTTCTCTCCCCCTCCCTGCCTTCTTTTCGGTTTAAATATATATATATATTTATTAATCTCGTTCTGCAACCGCGCACCGCCGTGTCACTGTGGTTTTTGTGCCTCCCCTTTTTTTCAGGAGGACATATCTCTCGAGGACGGACAATGAGCGATGATTTGGGCGCATGGGAAAACGCGACGACGGGAGGTGTGACGGTGAGTGTCCCTGACGTGGAGGCATTCGGGGCAGGTGGGGACAGTTCTGCGAGGCCTTTCCTCCCCCCCCGGGGGGGTGTGATATTCTGTATTGCATTTCCCCACTCCCTCCCACACCATTTTTGGAACACGGCTCTGGATAGGTGAGTTCAGGCTGGGCAAAGTTTTGGCAGGAGTAGCTGTGGGAGTTGCCGGGTTGTGAGCTTGCGGGAGAGGAGCTGTCTTTTGCCCTGTGGATCCTGACCCTGTTTGATCTGCCCAGCCTAGGCAATTTTTAAAATGCATTAAAAAAAAAAATATTACCTGCCCTTCGCACTAAAGTCCCAGGGCAGGTTTGCAATTGAAAACACCGATATTAGAAAGGATTTAAAACAATTTTGCGAATCGCAGGCAAGTTCTCGATCGGCATCGCTGTTTCCTTTGAACTATCGCGGAGGGAAGAAATTATTTCCTGGGCCCACATGTCTTGGGAAGGATAGCTGGTCCATCTGGCTGCATATTGTCTGCACCGACTGGCAGCAGCTCTTTGGGGTTTCAGGCAGAAGTGTTTTCCCAGGCCTATTCAAGGTCCTGAGCAAAAGGCAAAGATTTAAATAGGAAACGGTTCAGATTTGACTCAGGCCTTTGGTCCGTCTAGCTTAGTTTTGCCCGCACTGACTGGCAGCAGCTCTCCCACCTGTACCTGTTGGCGGCTGAATTTGGAAAACTCTGCATGCAAAGCTGGCTAGGCTGATTTATACTGACGGAGCTGAGGTATTGTGAAATCTTGGTAAAAACAAGTAATTGTTGTGGGTGGTGCCTCTGAGCATATGCAGAGTGCCTTTGCCTTGCCACTCTGCGACCAAAGCCCACAGGTAGAGGAATAAAAACCGTAGGCATCCAAGTTTGGAGTTTGCGGCTTCTATCCGCATCACCCTATCTCTTCATCTGGAGGTTCTGGACTACAACTCCCGGGATTGGCTAGCGCTGATAGGGAGTTGTAGTCCAACAGCTCTGAAGGGTTGTGGGTTTTGGTCACATTACGGCTTCTTTGTCTTGGCTAGTATCTGGGGATATTTTGGGGGTGTCTGTGGAGCGAGCCAACCTCAGTCGGCAGAGCAGGAGATTCTTAACCTCAGGGTCGTGGGTTCAAGACCCATGTTGGGCAAAAGATCCTTGCATTGCAGGGGGCTGGACTAGACGACTTTTGGGGTTCCTTCCAGCTTGTGATTCTTTAGGAAGAGGGAACCCTCGAAGGGTTTTCTGCTGAATCAGCTGCTGCTTGCCTTGCAAGCTGATGCAGTTTTCTGCAGCTGGGCCTCTTCCCTCGGTCAGAGCGCTTGCCTGGAACGCAGGCGAACCCGGGTTCAATCCTGCCCACCGCCAGTCGGAAACAGACCTTGGAACTCAAGCCACTTAAATTGTTGGCTTCAAAATCTGCAGGAAATGCTTCTGATATGTCGTTTGCGAAAGTAAGGACCGTGATTGTTCCAAACCATGCGCCGACCTGTTTGCTTGGGATGCAATTGGGGGGGGGGCGGGCGCTGTGTCTCCTCCCATCTCTCCACATTTCCCTTTTCTGAAACGATTCGGAACTCTGCTCTGAGGACTAGCTGGTTGCTGAGTCATCACTAAACGACAGTCCCAAGGAAGGGGCCAGAGGACTTTATGCCGTCAGCCACTGACTTGTGCGCTGGGAGTCTGACTCAGCTGCCGCCCACCACCACTGCTGTCCCTGGAATTGTAGAACTGTAGATTTGGAAGAGACCAACAGGGGTCATCCTTTCGAATGCAGGAATGCTTTTGCCCAGCGGAGGGCTCGAACCCACAACTCTTTAAGAGCCTCATTCTCTACCGAGGGAGATATTCCAGTTCCTCACATGATCACAGAAGAATCAGAGAAGGGGGTCCCAAACGTCAATCCCCTGCAATGCAGGAATCTCAGTTTCACTGGCACGAGCTTAAGTTGGGCTCTTTGACCTCGACGGGTAGAAATCCAACAGGTTGAAAGTTCTGGGGTCTTTCTCTCTGTGCTGGGAAAAGGCTAGGTAGCCGAATCCTTGGCTGCTAAGAGCCCTTCATCAAAGACCTCTTTGATTATCATCACTACAAATTATTGCTGGGCAATAATATTAATAAATTATTGTTGCTCTTACTGGTATCACTATTATTTTATGAATATAGTGCTGGCACTGAGCATCGGCAATGAGCACATAGAATTATGGAATCGTAAGGCTGGAAGGGACCCCTGAGGCTCATCTAGTCCAACCCCCTGCAATGCAGGAATCTCTTAACACATTTAAGAGAGAGGATCTCTGCCCCAGGGAGCATACAGAGCAGATTCATTGCACGGTGGAATCAGCTGGAGTAGGGTGGGAAGAAGTCTGAATCGTGAGGACGGAGAGTTGGGGAAGGGCACAAAGTTCTTGAAATTGCAAAGATGGAAGGGTGATTTGGGTCCAACCCGCTTTCCAGTCTCTTTCCTCGTGAGGACATCCATGTCTCTGGGCCCTTAACTGCCTTCTGAGGAGGGTGCCTGTTGCATCCCTACGTGCTTTGTAACCACGCTGAGATCACTGACTTGTGCAGAGACATGGGGGAGCCATCTCCCAAGGGCAGGCAATTCTTGACTTCCACACCCTAAACTTTTGCACACCCTAAACTTTTGTGTGTGCGTGCGTAAAAGTGAAAAGTGTCTCCATCTCTTCGCACCCGTCCCCGTCCCCCCCATGGTGGAGAAATGTGCCCTCATACTGCCAGGGAATATATATATACTGTATTTTTCGGAGTCTCCTTGCTGCAGAGGTAGCTTGTACAGAACAAGGGTGAGGAAACTCAACCCCATCGGCTCCCATAACCCTTTGCACCCATATACTTTACTGTGTCTTTTTGTTTCTCTCTCCCTTCCCTCCTTCCCTCCACCCAAAATATATATATATATATCCCACCTTCCAGACGGTGCCTGGCGAGGTGAAGACCCACGATGGGTATGTCCTGCTGCTGGTACTTCTCTCCATCTTTATCGGGGGGACCCTGGTGCTTCTGTTCGGCATCCTGATCGTCTGCCGGCGCTGCTGTGAGCCAGACCGGCGGCACTCCAGGTAACGGGGTGGGGGAGCAGAATTGGGACCCTAAGGTGGGAAGGTCGCAGTGCGAAAGGTCAGCTCTGCAACCAAAACAGGAGGGATCTGCTTTATGCGGGAGCCAGCGGCTTGGCCCACCTAGCACTTTTTCCCTAACCGCAAAGTAAGATTCTAGTCCTCAAGAGTGTTGATTTAAAAGACGGCTGCTTTAACCACAGGACTTTCATAGCGCCACAAGAGTTGGAAGGGACCCTAAACAGGACTGCCTCCAGATGTCTTCTGAAAGAAAGTTCTGTAGTTATTCGTCTCCTCGACATCAGTCTAGCCCTCGGAGAGACCTGTGCCACGAAACTCACTGTGCATTGTTGTTGTTATTTTTAAAAATAATATTATTGGGCCGTTCGTTACCTCCTGGCCTACCTCGCAGGATTGAAGGTGTGCGTGAAAATGAAGCCATTTGGTAAATAAATCATAAAGGTAAAGGGTAAAGGGACCATTAGGTCCATTTGCGGACGACTCTGGGGTTGCGGTGCTCATCTCGCTTTACTGGCCGAGGGAGCCGGCGTACAGCTTCCGGGTCATGTGGCCAGCATGACTAAGCCGCTTCTGGCGAACCAGAGCAGCGCACGGAAACGCCGTTTACCTTCCCGCCGGAGCGGTACCTATTTATCTACTTGCACTTGACGTGCTTTTCGAACTGCTAGGTGGGCAGGAGCAGGGACCGAGCAACGGGAGCTCACCCCGTCATGCGGGGATTCGAACCGCCGACCTTCTGATCAGCAAGCCCTAGGCTCTGTGGTTTAACCCACAGCACCACCTGCATCTCTAAACAAATGATAGATAGATAGATAGATAGATAGATAGATCCATATATATACATAGCATATTCCCTTAGTATGCAAGTCATGGCTTATGCAAACCTGGAGCTATTTCGCAAAGTATTGTCTTAGACCTTTTTCATCTCACTGCCGCGTACGCCTTTTTCAAGGTTTCCCGCCCGCCCACCTTCCTTTTTCTCTTTCTTCTTTTTCAGAGCCAGCGATGACCCCGAAAAAACAAACACTACCTATCTGGATGACTCCCAGCCGGCTCAAGGTGAGCTGCTTGCTTGCTTACTTTCAAAAGCAGGCAGGGCTTTTATTCCACGCTGCATCCTTTTCTATAGGAAGGTATGGTGGTACCCCGCTCTGGTTGCTAGGGCCCGTTGCCCTGGAAACGGTTGCTTTCTCTCTCTCTCCTCTTTTCTTCCTCCTGTTGCATCTCCTTGTTCCGAACCCAGCACCTCTCCAGGGATGCTGCTTCTCTGGCTTAATTCTTCCCCCTCCCCAAAAAGCCTAACAGTGGGGGGGGATTTTGAGGAGGGGTTCAGATCATGCCCATTGCATCCTTGGCGAACTGCGAGAAACCCAAAAGCGGGACCAGAGCAACTCTCCCTTCCTGCGGTTTCTAGGAAACAGTTTTGAGGCAGAGCATAGCGATCTTGGTTAGTAGCTGTCTATAGGCTTGCGTTTTTAATATCCTGTTGGAAGCCGCCCAGAGTGGCTGGAGAGGGCCGGCCAGATGGGCGGGGTATAAGTAATAAATTATTATTATTGTTATTATTAATAATTATTATTATTCTCCTCCTCCATGAATTTGCCCGGTCCGCAGGTAGCGCTGTGGGTTAAACCACAGAGCCTAGGGCTTGCTGATCAGAAGGTCGGCGGTTCGAATCCCCGCAATGACGGGGTGAGCTCCCGTTGCTCGTCCCAGCTCCTGCCCACCTAGCAGTTCGAAAGCACGTCAAAGTGCAAGTAGATAAATAGGTACCGCTCCGGCGGGAAGGTAAACGGCGTTTCCGTGCGCTGCTCTGGTTCGCCAGAAGCGGCTTAGTCATGCTGGCCACATGACCCGGAAGCTGTACGCCGGCTCCCTCGGCCATAAGCGAGATGAGCGCCGCAACCCCAGAGTTGTCCGCGACTGGACCTAATGGTCAGGGGTCCTTTTACCCTTTAACTTTTAAAGCCCCCCGTGTCTCAGCGGCCATAATATTCTCAGCTTCCTTTTCTCAACTTCCGCAAAATATCCCTTTCGAGGAGAGGCGACCAGAACTGCGCAAAGTTCCCCTAATGCAGCCGCGATTGTGGATTTCTATAACGGGCATTTGTAAGGGTATCCAGTGGCAGGTGGCGTTAAAAGTGCAAGATTTTTTTTGGGGGGGGGGTTATGTCTCTCTCTCGAGTTCCTTGCACAAAACATCAAACCCTCTTCCCTGCTCCAACAGCTCAAAAGAAACAATGGCACCCGGTAGATAAAAATGTCGAATTCAGTGGGGGGTGACCTTTTGGAGGCTACTCCGTTTCGTTCTCCCTCATCTCCAAAAACGTAGTTATTGAGCCTAACTTCCTTTTCGGGGTGGAGGGGGGCCACTGTGTGTAAGGGTGGGGGGCACGTCCCTTCCTCCTGTTTGTAATTAAATAATAATATTTGGGTCCTGAAATTTGTGTGTGCCCAGTTTGGATTCGAGGTGGGAGCACCCTCTTTTCTTGTAAATATCTCCCCACCACCACCAGCTGCAAACACCGGGGTGTTTCTAGCTAGGATGGGTGGGCTTCTAAGCCCCCCCCCACTGTTGCCTCCCCTAGATATCACCATTAAGGTGGATGACCCCGATTGCATGTCGAGCTCCAGTTACCGAGACGCGGAGAGCGAGAGGTTCCTCTCTTCGGGAAGTGCCACCGGGCGACGGGTGTCCTTCAATGAGGCTGCCCTCTTCGAGCAGAGCAAGAAGACCCAGGAGAAAGGGAGGAGGTAGGCAGGGGTCCTGGGTTCGAGAGAGGAGTGCGGTTAGTATGTATATGTCTCAACTTTTTTAAAAAATACATATTTTTCATTGATTTTCCAACAGCGCCCTCGCTATAGCAATACCAATTTTATCCAGTTGACGCCAAATTCTACAATTTAATCAAACTGCCCCCCCCCGCGCAGTGGATGAGTTCATTCTTCTACCTTTTTTCTTCCAAAATTTAAAAATTTTTCCATTCCGTTCAGATATGACAATCCTTTATATAAGGGATCGTCTTTTTTTCTTTTTAAAACCTTGCAGCAGCCCTGTGAGGTAAGGACCAGCTGAGAGACTGTAGTCCCTTGATGGGTTTGAGGGCTGGGTTGGGAGGACTTGAACCCTGTACAATGCATGGGGGTCAGACTAGATGAGCTCTGAGGTGACCCCAAGGCTTGTGATAAGCCTGTTTTGTGGCTCTGGGTCAGTATTTCTTTCCCAGGATTGCCTACACTGACTAGCAGGGTCTTGGTGGGTGGGTGGGTGGGTGGGTGCTGTGGGTGGGGGTACCTTCTGGAGGCAAAGGAAGGTTTCTACCTTTCAGCGATGGGCCTTGGAGAAAAATATTCAAGGCTGTGGATTTTTGTGGGGTTGGAGAGACAGTGTGCCAGAGCTGGCAGGGGCTGATGGGAAATCAGCGTCCAAAATGGCTGCGCTGGGCCGGGGCTGATGGGAAATCATGGTCTAAAATGGCTGTGCTGACTAGGATTGAGGAAAATCATGGTCCAACATGGCCGTGCTGGCAGGGGCTGATGGGAAATCATGGTCCAAAATGGCCACGTTGGTAGGGGCTGATGGGAAATCAGCATCCAAAATGGCTGTTCTGACTAGGATTGAGGGAAATAATGGTCCAAAATGGTTGCACTGGCAGGGGCTGATGGGAAATCAGCGTCCAAAATGGCCACATTGGTAGGGGCTGATGGGAAATCATTGTCCAAAATGGCCGCGCTGGCAGGGGCTGATAGGAAATCAGCATCCAAAATGGCTGTTCTGACTAGGATTGAGGGAAATCATGGTCCAAAATGGTTGCACTGGCAGGGGCTGATGGGAAATCAGCGTCCAAAATGGCCACATTGGTAGGGGCTGATGGGAAATCATTGTCCAAAATGGCCGCGCTGGCAGCGGCTGATGGGAAATCAGCATCCAAAATGGCTGTTCTGACTAAGATTGAGGGAAATCATGGTCCAAAATGGCCGCGCTGGCAGGGGCTGATGGGAAATCATGGTCCAAAATGGCCGCGCTGGCAGGGGCTGATGGGAAATCAGCATCCAAAATGGCCGCGCTGGCAGGGGCTGATGGGAAATCATGGTCCAAAATGGCCACGCTGGCAGGGGCTGATGGGAAATCATGGTCCAAAATGGCCACGCTGGCAGGGGCTGATGGGAAATCATGGTCCAAAATGGCCACGCTGGCAGGGGCTGATGGGAAATCATGGTCCAAAATGGCCACGCTGGCAGGGGCTGATGGGAAATCAGGTCCAAAATGGCCACGCTGGCAGGGGCTGATGGGAAATCATGGTCCAAAATGGCCGCGCTGGCAGGGGCTGATGGGAAATCAGCATCCAAAATGGCCGCGCTGGCAGGGGCTGATGGGAAATCATGGTCCAAAATGGCCACGCTGGCAGGGGCTGATGGGAAATCAGCGTCCAAAATGGCCGAGCTGGCAGGGGCTGATGGGAAATCATGGTCCAAAATGGCCACACTGGCAGGGGCTGATGGGAAATCATGGTCCAAAATGGTCACGCTGGCAGGGGCTGATAGGAAATCATGGTCCAAAATGGCCACGCTGGCAGGGGCTGATGGGAAATCATGGTCCAAAATGGCCATGCTGGCAGGGGCTGATGGGAAATCATGATCCAAAATGGCCACGCTGGCAGGGGCTGATGGGAAGTTGCCATCCCAAATGGCCGTGCTGGGCCTTGTAGGCCAAAACCTCTGGCGGCCATCCGTCTGGCCAGGGCCAATGGAGGCAAAACTGGGCTAGGTGGGCACGTTCCCTGGCCCCTGTTTTTGAGGCCGTTCTCTCTCGCTGAGGGATCTCGCCCCTTCCTTCCTTACCCTGGAACACCCTCCCTGCCAGGTACACCCTGACTGAGGGAGACTTCCACCACCTGAAGAACGCCCGCCTCAGCCACCTGCCCTTGCCCCCGTCCGCCGCCCTCAAGATCGTCACCATCCACGAGTCCAACGAGAACAGTATCGCCATGACGCCCCGGCGGCCCCCAGCCAAGCCCAGCCTGGCCATCTTCCAGGTGAGGCCCAGAGGAGCCAGGGACAGGACCCTAGTTCTTTAATTCATGTTTGTAAGCTCTCTGGGGCAGAGACCTGACTTATTACATCTATTTTTAACCATTGCCTAGAGTGGCTCAGGTAACCCAGGGTATAAGAATATTATTATTATTATTATTATTATTATTATTATTATTATTATTACTTCGCCTCTCCGAGGGTGTCCATAGATGCTCACAAGAGAGAATTTCGCTGAGGCCTCTCCCAGTTCTTTAATTCACATTTGTAAGCTCTCTGGGGCAGAGACCTGTCTTATTACTTAATAATAATTTACCGACATCCAGCCAGATGGGTATGGTATAAGAAATTAATTATTATTATCTCTGAGGGAGCCCATGGATGCGCAGAAGGAAGAATTTAGCCGAGGCCTCTCCCAGTTCCTTACTTAATTTACATTTATTTGTAAGCTCTCTGGGGCAGAGACCTGTCTTCTTACCTGCAGAGGCCACATTCAGCCCTCCAGTTTGGAGCTTCCCGTAGCTGGTCCCAGAGGCAAACTGTTTTTTTACAGAAACAGAGCGATTCGGATGCGTTTTTGGAAATGCATCTTCTATTTTTATGCCCGGAGGGGCAATCGAAAAACTTCTGGGAGGTATGTGAATGGGTCGGTGAAGCTAGGGTTGCCAGGTGTCCACTATTTGAGTGGACAGTCCACTTTTTTCACATTATGTTCACTATTTCCCCCCCACAAAATAGTGGACATTTTTTTTATTCAAAAGCTTTATGATGAAATGGTATTTTAATACGTGTTAAAATGTTTGTAAGGAAATATATAATTTAATTTAATTTAAACACACACACACACCCCGCTTGTCCGCTATTTTTTGGAAGCAGACCTAGCAACCCTAGGTGAAGCTATCCCTAACCCTTTCTCACCTCCATCCCTTCTTGGTAGCATCCCTTGCCGGAGACGGCACTGACCAGCCATGGAACCTGCTCCAGTTCTGCCTTGCCGGGAGACACCTACAATTCCACTGTCGAGGCTGGTTCCTCCGCTTCATCGGATTCTGGCGAAGGCACCTCAGTACGTCAACCTAACGTGGTTAGGATTTGGGGGGGGGGTGCACCTGGCTTGAGAGCAGGACATGGGGGGAAACAGATCCTGAAAGCTTAGCCAGAGACACAACCGTGTGATGCAGCGGCAAAAAAGCCTAATGCGATTCTAGTCCCGTGCGTCCCGTTCGAGGGAAGTGATCCGTTCTTCCTTGGTTGGGCCCTTATATATAGTGGGAGGGTGGGGAGGGGTATGACTCAGAAGGGTGGTGGGAATGGGGGATTGGCTGACGGGTGCGGAAAACCTGTTGACGACTGTTAACGACTGCAATTGGTCTTACAGGAAAAAGCAAAGGGTGAGATGGCTAAAAATAGCTTTGTCATGTATAATGAGATAAGAATCCAATGTCTCTATTCAGACCAGGTCTCTCCATGGTTTTAAGTTTGGTAATGAGTTGCAATTCAGCAACTTCTCTTTCCTGTCTATTTCTGAAATTCTTCCGTAATAAGACAGCTACTTTGTGTGTTTGATGGTTAGAGGTGCGTTTCCATCCCGAGTGGCAAATCCGCCGGCCGCTCCTGACAGAACCTTCCTCCTCCTCCTCTCCTCTCAGTCCGACAGCGCCGGCCAGAGTCCCAAGGGTGCTGGAGGGGGCGGTGCCGGGGAGCCCCCGCCGGCCCCTGCCCAGGGCACCGTCCTTCACTTCTTCACCCGTCTGCGCCGCCATGCCAGCCTGGAAGGCGCCGGGCCCTACTTTCGGATCAAGAAGTGGAAGCTGGAGACGAGCCAGAGAGCTTCTAGCCTGGACACGCGAGGTGGGTAATACTCTGGCCTGGCGGGTACGCTGTGCTCCTCCTTGGGTAGTTGCCCACCATTGGTGCCCACCTGGCATGCAGCTCTGACATGATTCGAGCGTTGCACCAGTGAACTGGGGGCATCAATGCAACTCCTCTTGATCTGGTGGTCCCTGGGGGCAAAAGAAAGCCTTGTAGCCTCTTTTATGGGACGTGGGTGGCGCTGTGGGTTAAACCACAGAGCCTAGGGCTTGCCGATCAGAAGGTCGGCGGTTCGAATCCCCGCACGGGGTGAGCTCCTGTTGCTCGGTCCCTGCTCCTGCCAACCTAGCAGTTCGAAAACACGTCAAAGTGCAAGTAGATTCATAGTAGATTAATAGGTACCGCTCCGGCGGGAAGCGTCCCAGCTTCTATTTAGGAAAACCTGAATGTTGTTGTTGAGCTTTTTATTTTATTTTTTAAAAAAACAAAAACGGCAAAAAACCCACGAATTTTTGATTGACTTCTCTAAGATCCAGGACAAAGTGCCGCTTTTCGGACATCAGTTCCACCTTTGAAATCCTGGACCTATGCATATAAAGGCTTCATTTCTGACCATGGCGCCATTTTTATAATTGCTGGTTATGTGCACATCTCTGTTTGCCGGCAAGGCGGGACTCGAGAAACTCGTGGCCGAGGGCTTGCCCTTGTCCAAAATAATCATATTTCCGTTGCCGTCTCTTCTCTCTCTCTCCCCCCCCATCCCACCAATGTCAACCCCCCCCTTAACTCTTGGTCCTCGCCACCTGCTCATTTACCCAAGGCTCTCCGAAACGGCACCAGTTCCAGCGGCAGAGGGCCGCCAGTGAGAGCATGGACCAGGAAGACCGCGATCCCCACCAGACGGACATCATCCAATACATCGCCCGGACGGATGACGTGGCGTTCAGGCCCGTGGGCGGGCCATTCCTGCCCGCTCCAGCCAGCTCCACCTTATCCCTCGGCAGGTATTTTTCAGTAGATAAGTGGGAATGGAGTGGGGGGGGGCAGAGAAGACGCAGGTGCGTTGACCTGAGGAAAGACTGGGGGAAGACGTTGAGCAGCACTGTGGGATTCATGGATTGGGTAGGCATAAGAGTCATAGGGTAGGGTTGCCATTTTTCAAAAAGTGAAAATCCAGACACTAAAGCTGTTGAGCTTTTATTCCTCGAAAAAGTGGTTGGGTTTTTCTTTATCCCCCCCCCTTTTTTTTTTGGTCCAAAGCATGGGTAGGCAACCTAAGGCCCGTGGACTGGATGCGGCCCAATCTCCTTCTTAATCCGGCCCGCAGACTGTCAGGGAGTCAGCGTGTTTTTACATGAATAGAATGTGTGCTTTTATTTTAAAATGCACCTCAGGGTTATTTGTGGGGCCTGCCTGGTGTTTTTACATGAGTAGAATGTGTGCTTTTATTTAAAATGCATCTCTGGGTTATTTGTGGGGCCTGCCTGGTGTTTTTACATGAGTAGAATGTGTCCTTTTATTTAAATGCATCTCTGGGTTATTTGTGGGGCCTGCCTGGTGTTTTTACATGAGTAGAATGTGTCCTTTTATTTAAAATGCATCTCTGGGTTATTTGTGGGGCCTGCCTGGTGTTTTTACATGAGTAGAATGTGTCCTTTTATTTAAAATGCATCTCTGGGTTATTTGTGGGGCCTGCCTGGTGTTTTTACATGAGTAGAATGTGTCCTTTTATTTAAAATGCATCTCTGGGTTATTTGTGGGGCCTGCCTGGTGTTTTTACATGAGTAGAATGTGTCCTTTTATTTAAAATGCATCTCTGGGTTATTTGTGGGGCCTGCCTGGTGTTTTTACATGAGTAGAATGTGTCCTTTTATTTAAAATGCATCTCTGGGTTATTTGTGGGGCCTGCCTGGTGTTTTTACATGAGTAGAATGTGTGCTTTTATTTAAAATGCATCTCTGGGTTATTTGTGGGGCCTGCCTGGTGTTTTTACATGAGTAGAATGTGTGCTTTTATTTAAAATGCATCTCTGGGTTATTTGTGGGGCCTGCCTGGTGTTTTTACATGAGTAGAATGTGTGCTTTTATTTAAAATGCATCTCTGGGTTATTTGTGGGGCCTGCCTGGTGTTTTTACATGAGTAGAATGTGTCCTTTTATTTAAAATGCATCTCTGGGTTATTTGTGGGGCCTGCCTGGTGTTTTTACATGAGTAGAATGTGTGCTTTTATTAAAATGCATCTCTGGTTTATTTGTGGGGCAGAGGAATTAGTTCGTTTCTCCCCCCTACAAAATATAGTCCATCCCCCCACAAGGGGACAGTCGACCGGCCCCCTGCTGAAAAAGTTTGCTGACCCCTGGTCCAAAGATTAGCTGCTTAAAAAAAAAAAAGATTTGCCAAAATCTACACTGCCATACTTCCGGGTTTCCCCAGACATTAAAGCAGTTTCTGCCTGGGCACCGTTTCCAACGGCGGAATCCTGGCTATGTGGAACCCTATCATAGAACTGGGGGATTATTTAGTCCAACCCATCCGTCCCCCCCAGCACCCTGTCTTGCAGGAGCCAACCAGATACCCCAAAGGGAAACTTGTAAGCAGGATCTGAGCACAAAGAGCAGTACTGGTATTCTCCCCTTCTGCGGTTTTCCAGCAGCTGGCGTCGGTGCGGTCCTTTTGCGGGAAGGATGGGCCAGTTCCAGGGCTGTCTTAAGCATTTGTGGTGCCGGGGTGCAAAGATCCACCTGGCACACACACACACACACACCCAGGTTGCCCAGAGTTGTCAAACCTTTTTTTCGGGGGGGGGGGATGGAAATGGTTTATTGAATATTTACAGGTAATTTGTAAACGGATAAAAATATTGGCAGGATTATGGTAATAACCTGCAGCTTTGTAAGAGCGTGTGTTTAAAGAAGATGAACAAATGAGCAAATTAAGTTAATTCGGATATGCGGAAGGTATTAAAAGCAAATTTAAGGAACCGCAGAGAGAGAGGGGGAAGGAAGTAAAGTTTTGAAATGTCAAGATGGTTGTAAAATCAGTGAAATGTATAAACTTGGAAAGTGTGTGTGTGTGTGTGTGTGTGTGTGTATACACACAAACTTTAGGGAAGTTTTCAATGTGTGATATTTTTGTATTTGATTTTTGTTGGAAGCCGCCCAGAGTGGCTGGGGAAATCCAGCCAGATGGGCGGGGTACAAATAATAAATTTTATATATATATATATATATATATATATATATATATATATATATATATGTATATGTATATGTATATGTGTATATGTATATGGCAATGGTGTGCACCTGAGAGGTGCCAGTTCTGGCAAATCCTAGCTGGGAAAAAAAGCCCTGGGTCAGGTCTCGATTATCATTTGCTGTCTTCGTTCCATGTGCTGCCGAGACCCAAAATGTGTTTTTAAAGGGAAAATGTACCTGTTGTGTTCTGGATGCAGGATAGAGTCCTCGGAGCAACCCAGCCCCCCCTCCGCTGAGCCCCCCGCTTTGGAGACGCCGCTGCCGCCGCCCACCCCCCTTTACCATGACATCTGGAGCCTGCGGGCCTCGTTGGAGATGTACGCTTCGTCGGAGCAGGGCAACGACCGGGACTCGGTGCGCAGCGACGGCGGGGAGAGCATCTCCTCGAGCGGCGGCTTGCCCAGCTTCCCTTCTTCCTTGGCGGACGAGGCCGAAGGAGGAGAGGACAGGTTGTCGGGGAAAACCAAGCAGGACAGCGTGGAGTCAGAGACCGGCACCCGGAAGCTCCTGCAGATGGACAGTGGCTACGCCTCCATTGAGGCTCCCGGAGGGCGCGTCGGCGAGGACCAGACGGCCTCGGAGAAGCGCTACTGCTTCACCAGTGCGGGCCGCCGAGCCACCATCTTCGAGAGTTTCGAGGGCCAAGAACCGGAGGAGGAAGACGAGTCCGTGGAAGGGGCGGCCGGTGGGCCGCCGGCCCCGCAGAGCCCGCTGGTTTGGGCCCCGTACGGGCAGCTCTTCCCCACCCGGGACGCTCTGCCCCGCCGGGACTACAGCATCGACGAGAAGACGGACGCCCTCTTCAACGCCTTCGTCCGCCACGACCCTCAGTTCGACGAGTCGCCGCTGCGGGCCAAGCACCGGTCCCGGACGCACCTCCGGAAGCAGTGGCAGCGTGCCAAACAGTACAGCGACCCCGGAGTCCGGTACCCGCCGGCCCTGGAGAGGCACCGCACGCCGTTGCGGAGGGGCGACAGCGTCAACTACCCGCTCGAGGGGCGCTACCAGAGCACTTTGCCCCGCATCGTCAGCGCCGGGGACGAGGAGGCGGCACCGGCGGAGGCAGAAGCCGGCGACAAAATCCAGGTGATAGAAGAGGAGCCGCCGGAGGAAGCCAAGGTGCCGCCCGACCCTTATGGCAGCGGCTGCCCCGAGGACGGGCAGTGCCCGGGCCTGGGTGTCTTTGGCAATGAACTGATGGACAAGATAACCGGGGGGTTGGAGGAAAGGATGTACGGGCGCTTGAAAAAACCGAGAGAGAGTCCAGAGTGCGTCGTGGCTGTGGCAGATGCCTCCCCTGACCACAGCCCGGAGTAGAGGAGCAGGGGGATGCCGTTGACTTCAGGGCGAGGTAGCCGTCGCTCTCTCCCCAGTCCCCCCTCCCCCCCGGTGCCGGCATGGGATTTGCCAGCCAACCCGGGGCAACGGGGCACACGCCAGGGCTGCCAAAGAGGTTGCACTATCTCGGAGGACTGTGGTCCTGCTCGGGCAGGTACCACGCAAGGGACGTCGCTGCATCCTAGGGGAGTCGCCATCCCGCAGACACCCCCGTCTCTAGGGAGTCCGCGGAGGGTCGAGGGAAACTCTGGTCAAGGCTGCATTTGTCCGGCGGGCAGCAGGAGGCCCTTAGGCTTGGCCTTCTGCTTGCGAGGGGCCGCGGAGGGTGGGATCTTGCTCCCGGCAGCCTCTGCTCCCTTCTCGCAGGTGCCTGAGAGGGGTTGGGGTTGGGGCGGGGGTCCCGAGACGGACCAGTTCTCCCTTCCCCCTCCGAGGCGGGTTTGCCAAAGCAGGCGCCTCTGTTGCACAGCCCGGACGTTACGTTTCCGAGGGGATTTTTCTTGCTAAATAATAGCAGACCCTGGAACCTAGCAGAGGCCCGACGTTTACCTCACAACATTAAAAACAAGAGCTGGTTGTAGCAGATAACTGTTAAGGACTCCTTCACCTTTGCACACAGACTCACACACTCTCTCTCTCTGGTTTTTGTTGTTTTGCAAGCAATAACCTTATCCTTTCCTCCTTCTCCCTCCGTCCGTCGCTGGGCGTCCTCTCGGCAGGAGGCGGCAACAACCTCGCCTTCCAGATGGGACAGAAAAAGCCTGCCTGCTTGGCCCCGATCTCTCACCCAAGTTTCTTTCCAAGGAAGTTTTGTTGGCGTGGAACTGGCTCCAGAAGAGCCGGTTATTTTATTAAGCCGGTGAGCTGCCTGCCTGCCTTTGGGGTGCATGAAATAGCCATGGGTTACTGCACAGGTCTGGAGCGGGTTGTGCATTTTCGGGTACGTACTTGGCAAAGCAAGGCATGCGGTAGAAGCAGCACACCTGACTTCTTTTCCTCCGATAGCTCAGGCCTCCGTGTCTCCTCGCGTCCCTGTGTTACTCCTCCTCCGCCCATTCTCCGTTATCTTCAACTTTCCCCGTTCGACAAAATTGTACGCTGTTCCGCCCTCGCTCCGGCTTTCAAGCCCCCCCCCCTTGCGCAGGGATACCAAACAGCTTGATCGGAAAAAGGGGGGGGGTCGTCGGAGCTGCTACTTGAACGCTCCCAAGTTTCTAGTCCTCATGCGAACTGGGCTGCAGAATGAGAAATACCCTGGTCTTGGCGCCAGCTGTTCATGGATGACGCGCGGGGGTTACGGACGCCCGTGTGCGCCCGCCCCCCCTTGCTCCCCAGTGTTGTTGGACCGCTAGTCTCAGAAGCCAGGAAGTCCAGAGCCATCAGAAATCTGCCCATTTTTCCTCCCCGCGCTGAGATAGGAGAGCAGTGAGTTTGGTGGTAAGGCCCAAGCGGAAGAAAGAAGAGGGAGATCAGCCACAAAATGCGCCTCTTCCGACACGTTATTCCACAATCTGCCGTGTTCTCCAAATCGATGCAAAGGGCGGGGGGGGGGAGGCAATTCTCTTTCTAATTTTTTTTTAAAAAAATTATTCACATTTGTGGTTGAAGAAAAATAATAATAATGTACAAGCGGACTGTTTTGTTGCACCTTTTTATAATTTTTAGATTATAAGGTGGCGGCAGCAAGCTTTTTCCTTTTAATGCATCATTGCTACTATGCTGCTACAAGCACATCGCTTGGGGAGGGGGGCGAACTGACTTCTCCATCTCCACCTCCCAACACCGCCATGCAGGGGTTGTGTGCCAAATCTTTTACGTTTCCTAACTCCTCCCACCCTCCCCGTGCTTCAATTATTTTGCATGTCAACAGAGGGTGGGTTCGGGGAGGAGTGGTGTGTGTGCGCGCACCTGGTTGGATGTGTGGGTCCCGCCCTCCCGTTTCCATTCTTCTTTCGAAAAATCAACTTTCAAAACCACTACTTGAAGGGGTGGGGGCTCGGAAAAGAAGAGAAACTTAATTTTTTTTTGTAAAAGTGAAAAACGTCTGCTGCCAGAGGAGCGGCGGGCTGATCCCCCCCCCCACTTTCTCTTTTGGAGATGTGAAAACTCTATATGCATATATGTATTTATTTATTTATTCCAGAGTTTTGGCTTGTTTTGCCACCTTGCTCTCGTCATGGTCAAAATCGCAAACATCGCCATCTAGCTTGCGAGTCCTGCCCTGCGAGGGGGTTGGACTAAAGACCCTTGTGTGTCTCTCTCTGTGTGTGGGGGGGTCTCTTCCAACTCTGCTCATTCTATGATCATAATTGTCTTTTTTTTTTTTTCCTGTCGGTGGGGGGCAGTTCAAAAACCCGTCTTTCCTCCCTGCTTCGTAAAAGCAGACCAAACCACGAACCTCCTATTTTTATTTTTTCCTTTTCAAGGGAGGGGGAGAGCAAAAAAAATATAAAATAAAATAAATACAAGACTTTATTAAAAACGATGTGCCAACATTTTCCAATGGGTGTGTGTGGTCTTCTTTCTCCCTGAAGTCGTGAATGTTGTCAGCCCCAGAGGTTGTATATAGGGCCTGGTGTTATAACTCCCTGATGTGGCTTTTGTCCTCTAGAGAGATCAGGCATGTCCAACCAGTAGATCATGATCTACCGGTAGATCCCTGGCTGATCCTGGCAGATCACGGGACCCTTATCAATTGTGGGATTAAATAAAGTTTACCAAAAGTTAACAAATAAAAGCTGAAGAACTCTGGGCAATCCTACCCCCCAAAAAAGCTCAACAACTCTGGGCTCTCCACCCACCCCATGCACGCTCCTCCTCTCTCCAATGACAATGAGATCAATGCCAGTTTTTTTTTATACTGGGAGTAGATCACAGTCTCTTGGGAGTTGGACGTGCCTGCTCTAGATAATGGGTAGGCAAACTAAGGTCCATGGGCTGGATGCGGCCCAATCGCCTTCTCAATCCGGCACACGGACGGTCCAGGAATCAGCGTGTGTCCTTTTGTTTAAAATGCATCTCTGGGTTATTTGTGGGGCATAGGAATTTGTTCACCCCCCCCAAAAAAATATAGTCCGGCCCCCCACAAGGTCTGAGGGACAGTGGACCGGCCCCCTGCAAGTGCTCGAGTTTTTAATTGTTTTGCCGCCCCCCCTTCTCGCAAACTCCCATCTCTCCTGCAAGGAAGGGCAAAAGCATAAGACAGGAAATGACTTTGCAGTGTTAGCCCAACCCACGTCGAGCTCAGTAGCTCCTACACCGGCTGGCAGCTCTCTGGCGCTTCCGAAAGGGTCTGCAGCCCTACTGGGGAGATGTCACCCTGGGACTGATCCTGGCAATGTCTGCATGCAAGGCAGGTGCTCCCATCGCCAAGCTGGGGCCCTTCCCAAGTCAGTCTAGCCTACCTCACAGGGTTGTTGTGAGAATGAGAAAGAGGGAAAGAGATGCCAGCGGGATAGAAACGCAGCAATGAAATAGAAACCCCGTAATTTCTCACCGCTGGCTGACGGGAGTTTGGAGTCCAGCTACGTTGAGACCACCGCAGGGGCGACCACGGGAATTAGGGGGGGATCCAGAAGCCCAGACAGCTCCAAACTGCAGCCGCGATGGAAAACAGCTCTTTCCCAGCAGGCGGTGTGCTGCGGCCTGCGTCAGACCCCCGAGACCAGGGTTCGAATCCCCGCTCGGTCATGTAGCTCGCCGGGTGACCTCGCTGCACCTCAAGCCTCCCTTGCAGGGTTTAAAGGAGAAGCACGTACTCCTGGGAGGGGAAAATATGGGCTATGCGTGGAAGAAATGGTGACAAAACATGGAGGCGGCAGGAGTCTACCCCTCTTTCAAATCAGAACCAGTGAAGGTGGTGAAGGTCCTGTGTGAGTGTCTGGGGGCGGTTGGAGGAGGGATGGTGGCTAGCAGATTGAGGCTGACTCCTGACAAGTACTGATTATGGGGGACGGGGTGGAGGACTCCCTGGTCCTGAATGGGGTAACTGCGCCCCTGAAGGACCAGGTGCGCAGCCTGGGAGTCATTTTGGACTCACAGCTGTCCATGGAGGCGCAGGTCAATTCTGTGTCCAGGGCAGCTCCATCTGGTACGCAGGATGAGACCCTCCCTGCCCACAGACTGTCTTGCCAGAGTGGTGCATGCTCTGGTTATCTCCTGCTTGGACTACTGCAATGCGCTCTACGTGGGGCTACCTTTGAAGGTGACCCGGAAACTACAACTAATCCAGAATGCGGCAGCCAGACTGGTGACTGGGAGTGGCCGCCGAGACCATATAACACCGGTCCTGAAAGACCTACATTGGCTCCCAGGACGTTTCTGAGCACAATTCAAAGTGTTGGTGCTGACCTTTAAAGCCCTAAATGGCCTTGGTCCAGTATACCTGAAGGAGCGTCTCCACCCCCATCGTTCAGCCCGGACACTGAGGTCCAGCGCCGAGGGCTTCTGGCGGTTCCCTCCCTGTGAGAAGCAAAGTTACAGGGAACCAGGCAGGGGGCCTTCTTGGTGTTGGTGCCTGCCCTGCAGAACACCCTCCCATCAGATGTCAAATAGAACTACCAGACTTTTAGAAGACATCTGAAGGCAGCCCTGTTCAGGGAAGTTTTTAGTGTTTGATGGATTACTGTATTTTGAATATTTTGTTGGAAGCCGCCCAGAGGGGCTGGAGAAGGCCAGCCAGATGGCCTTATTTTGGGACTACAATTCCCATCATCCCTGACCACTGGGTCCTGTTAGCTAGGGATAATGGGAGTTGTACTCCCTTTAAAACATCTGGAGGGCCAAGTTTGGAGGTGCCTGCGCTACATGATCCTTGTGGTGCCTTCCAATTCTGCAATCCTGTGACTGCAGCAACTGATGATGATTATTTGTCCCTCTTGGACAATCTAAGCAAAAAAAGATTGCAACGTTCGGAAATAACCAACATTTCTGGAACTAAACACCATGTCCAAACCGTCAGAACTGCATCTGGTTTTTTCCCCCCCTCCCAGGCTGGGCTAAATCAGCACCCCCAACAGGTTCCCCCGCCCCCCAAAAAAACCAGGCTCAGAAACCCATGGTTCCATTTTGACTTTTATTTTCTTTTAAAAAAAAAAGAAAGGGGGGGGAAAAGCACTCACTTCCCTTTGCTCCAGCCCTTATAAACAGCATGCAGATTTTTTATTTTATTTTCGTTTTAATAGTGTGGTGATTTTTGTTGACGTTTTAAATACCATCCCCCCCATAACACCCCCTCTCCCCGCTTTCTGAACCTCTGGCCACCCCCCTCAATTTTTGCAGGCCGCGACGCCCCCTCCCCAGCACTTCTTTTATTATTATTATTATTTATTTCAGATACAGTCACAAATGTGCAAGGAAGTTCTCTAAAGATAACTTGCAAATATAAACTGCCCTCCTCCCCCCCCCTCAAAAAAAGAGGTAGGGGGGGAAGGGAGGGAGGAGGGGGGCCGAAAAGAAAGAAAGAAAAGGGTTTGGGGAAAAAAATATATATAATATATAATATACATATTATATAACAGTAGTCTACTACATAAAGTGCGTGTCGATGGCTTTGAAAAATTCTAACACAAGGAGGAATGGCGGGAGGGGAGGCAAGGTGTGCCAAGTCCTGGAGGAAACTCACCCCCCCTAATCTCAAAGCCCCCCCCACTTCAAACCCAACCCCCCCAACAAGTCGTGGGAATCCGGACGGCCACAGACAGGATTTCGGGAGGCGAAGCACAGCCAGGTTTTTTTTCCTTCTCAGTCTAAAAAAAGCAGGATTTGCTGAACCAACGTTGGGCATCATCTTCTTCTTCTTCCCCCCTCCCCAAGCAAGAGGATTGTGTCTCCCCCCCCTTGCAAAAAGGTGTTTCTCTTCCTGGGTTTTTTTTTTTTTTTGGCTCTCTCTTTTTGGATCGCAAGCGGGGTGGGGAGTGTCCTACGGAGGTCTCGGCTATCAGGGATGCTGGCGTGGGGGGGGGATATGGGTGGGCGGGCGGGCAAGGGGAGATAGATGCACAGAGAGCCGAGGAAGGGACACGGCGGCCGCCAAGCACAGTAATTCGGGGGCTCTGGCTGCGGAAGAGTTAAAAAAAAAAAGGGAGAGAGAGAGAGAAAAGAGAGAAATCGGACGTCAGAAAAAGTTCTGCGGTTTGTTGCATCACAGTTACACACGCCCATGTGCAAAAAAGAGTGCATAATCTAAAACTTAAAAAACCCACTGCTATTATCATCATCACCATCATCATCATCATTTGCATACTGCCCTTCATTCAATAACAGGTGACGCAATTTTTTTAAACAATAGAGAGCCCAACGCTTTGGGGGGGGGGAAGATCCCTGAATTGCACAGGGTTAGACTAAATAACTGCTATGGTCCCCACCCCCTTCCAATCCCACAGTTCTCTGATTCTAAGAAAAACCAGCAACGCTTAATTTAACAACAGGCTAAAAGCAGACCGGAGCTTGCACAAGCTTTTAAAAATGTCTGGGTTGGCTCGTCCGAGCAGAAATGTTTTTTTTTTTTTTTTTTTTTTTTTTTTTTTTTAGCGAGCGCCGAAAAACAGTGCAGCGGAAACCTTGGGCTGTGGGCGTAATCCGTGAGGAGGCGCGTCCGCAACCTGCAGCGCCGCGCCTGCGCACGATGCGATTTGGCGCTTCTGCGCGAGCGGCGGAACCCGGAAGTAACCCTTTCCGGTTACTTCCAGGGTTTCCCGCGGTCGGCAACCTGAAAATGCGTAACCCGGAGGGGTTTGTAACCCGAGGTACCGTTGTGCGGCGAAAACAGCACACGGCCCGATGTCCAGGGTCTTTCGAGGCAGAAGGCGAAAAGCCTTAGCGAGGCTTAGCAAGGGCAGCTGGCCGGGGCAGAGAGGAGTCTTTCTAGAGTTTCTCATGGCTTTCTGGGCCTGCAGCTGAACCCAGCAGAGGAGGACACCCCCCCCAACCCCGGAAAACGCATCCTGCAGCAAGCAAGCCTACCGGGAGTAAGTTCAAAGCAAGAAAAAAGAGAGCCTGCTCCCTTGGCAAGAAGTTAAAATAAAAACCGCGAGCCAGCTGCACGATGCGGCAGCAAAGAAGCCAAACGCAATCTTCAGCTGCACTGAAGGGAACCACCGCTTCCAAAGTCCCGGTTCTGCTTCGGCTCCCGAATTAAGGCAGGAAACCTGCGTCCAGTTCTGGGGCGAAGCACTTTTAAAAGAGGCTGAAGACAAACTGGTGGTGGGGGGGGTGGAGAGAGAGAGGCGGTTCAGAGAAGTCGGAGGTCAAGATAGAGAAAGGGTTTAGCCTGGAGGGGAAGAAGAGTTGGAAACATGATTATTTTTTTCCCTTTTGCTGCTGCAAAGGAGTTGATTTAATAAAGGGTCCGGAGGGGAGATTTCGGCTGAATTATTTGAGGGCTTGCCTTGGCAAAAGCTCGACAATCACCATTTTCGGGGGGGGGGGCGATGCTCGCCTCCAAATCTTTTTTTTTTTTTTTTAAATCATTTTTATCGTTTTTATATAAATACATTGAGAAAAACTTCCACATTTATCTTTCCATTCATTTAGCATTTTAGGGCCGTGACTTCCCTCGAACCCTCCGTGTGATTTTCTAATATCTATTATTTATACTATACTTCTTAACTCAATCATCGCTTTAAATCATCATGTCCAACTTAAATCACTGCAATTTCATATTTACAACGCCATTTCTTCGTTAATCTACAAAGCTTCTTGCAGTCCTACCAACGTATTTGATTGGACACCACTGTCTTTTAAATAATTCGTAAATTCAGTCCGGTCTTTGATGAATTTCTGGACCCGCTGTTCTCGGATCTTGGAGTGGAGTTGTGGGGGCTTTTTGGGGTGGGGTGGGGGGAGGACACGCCCCTCCTGCTACAGATTCAGTCTCCCTTGCATGAGATGCTCCTTCCTTCCATCTTATTTGCAGAAGCTATTCGGAGACTTAGGAAGGAGGCGGAAGAAGAAGAAATGGGGGGAAGAGAGAGAGAGAGAATGGAGAAACCTGCTTGCAAGCCAAGGAGATAAAAGCTTTTGGGGGGGGGTGCAAGGAAGAGAGGGCGCCACCGGATAAATGCATTACTTTGGCGAGGCCAGGCAGGGGTGGGCAGATCACAGATGAATAATTTTCTCTTCTTTCTTCCTGCGCTGAGCTTATGAATCAGGAGAGCTGAAACCAGCTGCGTGAAAACAGCCGGGGGGGGAGGGATTTTTCTCTATTATTATTTTTTTTGTTCGGGGTGGAGAGAGAGAAAGAGAGAAGGATTCGGGGTTTTCTGCAGAGCTGGGAAAGGGAGGGATGTGCGTCAAGTCAGATGAAAGCTGGACGCACGAGCCGATCGCGACCACCCCCCCCCTCCGCGATCTCCGCTCGTTTAAGCTCAGAGGCGCAATACACACATTTCAAAAAATTTACAAAAAAACCCCGCCTTGGTTAAGTCGGAAGCTCCCTCTTAATTTTTCACGGGGGGGAGGGGATTAAAAAAATCCAAAAAAGGATTCTCGCGAGTCTAGATGGCCCCGAATGCGTGCGGAACTCCTTGTGGCAGTGAGTTCCTTTGGTTAACTTGGTAAGGGCCTCCTTCCTCCTGCCCTGACTTTGCCGAAAGGGAGGAGGAGGAGGGACGGATCCTCCATCACAAAGCGCGAGGAGGAAGCCGAGCGCAGGGAAAGGGGTGCTGTAGCCTGTTGTCGCAACCCAGGGGGCCGCATTCCCTTCTGGGCAATCCACCGAGGGCCGCGTGGGTGTGGTGGGCGGGGCGATGTACACACACCTCTCGCTGTCCCCTGCAGACAAGCGAGAGGCACGGCCAGAGGTCCAAGGGCAAAAATTGTAATACAGGGAGGGAGTGAAGCAGAGCTGGTGAGGGAGATATTATGGGGCATCTGGAGCCCGAGTACGAGGTTCCCCCAGCCCCGAGTTCGAGTGCCCTCCCGATTCTGAAAAAAAACATGACTTAAGCAGCAGCGCAGGAAGGGGCCTGGAAATATGTAATGAAGGCGCCAGGCCAGCCTCCCTGGGGAAAGCGTCCCACAAACGGGGAGCCGCCGCAGATAAGGCCCTGCTTCTCGTGTTGCCGCCCTCTCGTGGAAGGGGTGCACAAAGGGGGTCCTTGGGCTTCCCGTGTGAGTGCCTGGAGGCGGTTGGAGGATTGATTGAGGTTGAATCCTGGCAAGACAGAAGGACTGTTTTTGGTGGACAGGAGGTGGGGGACTCCCTGGTCCTGAATGGGGTCACTGTGCCCCTGAAGGACCAGGTGCGCAGCCTGGGAGTCATTTTGGACTCACAGCTGTCCATGGAGGCGCAGGTCAGTTCTGTGTCCAGGGCGGCTGTCTACCAGCTCCATCTGGTATGCAGGATGAGACCCTCCCTGCCCACAGACTGTCTTGCCAGAGTGGTGCATGCTCTGGTTATCTCCCGCTTGGACTACTGCAATGCGCTCTACGTGGGGCTACCTTTGAAGGTGACCCAGAAACTACAACTAATCCAGAATGCGGCAGCTAGACTGGGGACTGGGAGCGGCTGCCGAGACCATATAACACCGGTCTTGAAAGACCTACGTTGGCTCCCAGTCTGTTTCCGAGCACAATTCAAAGTTTTGGTGCCGACCTTGAAAGCCCCAAGTGGCCTCGGCCCAGTATCCCTGAAGGAGCGTCTCCACCCCCATCGTTCAGCCCAGACACTGAGGTCCAGCTCTGAGGGCCTTCTGGCGGTTCCCTCCCTGCGAGAAGCCAAGTTACAGGGAACCAGGCAGAGGGCCTTCTCAGGTAGTGGCGCCCGCCCTGTGGAACGCCCTCCCACCAGATGTCAAAGAGAAAAACAACTACCAGACTTTAGAAGACATCTGAAGGCAGCCCTGTTTAGGCAAGTTTGTAATGACCGATGTTTTAATGTATTTTTAATCTTTTGTTGGGAACCGCTCAGAGTGGCAGGGTATAAATAACAAATTATTATTTTATTATTTATTAGGCGATGACCGCAGGGTTCCTTTGTGGAGCAGCTGGTCCTTGAAGCACTAACGCCTCTGAACCAGAAGGCTGAATTTAAATATCATTAGCAAACAGCTGAGATTCGGGCAGAGCGTTTCTACCGGCCCAACCTGCAGATGATGAATGAAGTACAGTGGAACCCCGGGTTACACACACCCCGGGTTGCGGACGTTCGAGTTAAGAACTCCCGCAACCCGGAAGCGTTTCCCGGAGCGCGCGCGACCCCCGCATGCGCAGAACGCTTTTGCGTATTTCGCACATGCACAGAAGTGCTCAAATTGTGCTACTTTATACGATAAAGGTAAAGGGACCCCTGACCATCAGGTCCAGTCGCGGACAACTCTGGGGTTGCGGCGCTCATCTCGTGTTACTGGCTGAGGGAGCCGGCATACAGCTTCCGGGTCATGTGGCCAGCATGACTAAGCCGCTTCTGGCGAACCAGAGCAGCGCACGGAAACGCCATTTACCTTCCCGCCGGAGCGGTACCTATTTATCTACTTGCACTTTGACGTGCTTTCGAACTGCTAGGTGGGCAGGAGCTGGGACCGAGCAACGGGAGCTCACCCCGTGGCAGGGATTCGAACCGCCAACCTTCTGATCAGCAAGCCCTAGGCTCTGTGGTTTAACCCACAGCGCCACCTGGGTCCCTACTTTATACGATACTACAAGTCAAATCACTGACCCACATTGTTCAGCGCTGCCCGAAGTTACTGGCAAGGGGTCTCCTCATTCCTACCTGGAGACTGAAGCTGGGGCCCTTCTGCATGCAAAGGAAGCGCTCTAACCACTGAGCGGCACCACCTTTCTGGACACTTCCCCTCCCGCCCCCCCCCCAAAAGAGAGAAGAGGCCATCAAAGGCGGAGAGGAAGGCACAGACCTGCGGGTGGGTGATGCTCAGGCCCCGGGTCGTCACTGCTGCTTGCAGGTGGAGAGCTTCCGAATCTTGCTGCTGGCGGAAGACGAGGCTTTGCATGAAGGGTTGGACGAGGCGCTGGCCCGCCGCTCGGCCTTCGTCTTGCCACCGAGCTGCGCCGGCTCCGTTCCGTTCATGCAGACCGGCTTGGGGAGCCCCCGGCTGCAGCGGCTCTGCCCGTTCTGCCTCGCTTCCTCGTCAGGCACCTGTCCTGGAAGGCAAACGCACGGGAACACGGAGAACAAAAAAAAAAAAAAGGAGGTACAGGGGAGGTCTGTGCCACGGGGCATGCGCCGAGGGGCAGACAGAGCATCTAAATCTCAAACGTGGGAACAAATGAATTGGAGAAAATGCTCAAATTATCTTTTAAAACAACAACAACCCAGAAGCATTTCTTTTTTTTTTTTTAGGGAGAATTGGTATAGAGCAGGCATAGTCAAACTCGGCCCTCCAGATGTTTTGGGACTACAACTCCCATCATCCATGGTCCTGTTAGCTACAGATGATGGGAGTTGTAGTCCCAAAACATCGGGAGGGCCGGGTTTGCCTCTGCCTCGTATAGAGTTACCGAAAGATTGGAAGAAAGAAAGAAGTGTTTTATTTACGCCACAACCGCAGGATCCTCAGAAGATTCAGTACCAACCAAGGAGGAATGGCAGACTAAATGAACGGGCCATGCCGAAATGGCAAAACGTACGGGAACAATAGGGAACCCCAAGAGGTGGGGGAACTTTTATCAAAGACTGGGGGGAAATTGTGGATTGTCTGAAATGTTAATGCAGGAGATGCAGCATTATATCTATATATGTGTGTGTGTGTATAAGAAACCGTAAACAGAGTTGTCAAAATATACCTATTTGTTGGATTGTATTTCTGTCAAAATATTTCCGAAGTTTCATTCTCAAACTTGGGTTTCCGGCTGGATTACAGCCCCCCATCATCCCTGGTCCTGCTAGCGAGGGATGATGGGGGTTGTAGTCCGACGACAGCTAAGGGGACCCACCCAGGTTTGAGAAAACGCTTGATGGCTAAAGTTCATCGTCCTGTCTTCTCAGCGGACGGCCAGATGGCCCCGTGGAGTTGGGGCTGGCGTTAGCCCTCCCTGCCGGATCAGGCCAAAGAGGAGCTACCTAGTCCTTGCTGCAGTCAACTGGACGCCCCAAAGCGATACCCCACCCCCCCGGGCAGGACCTGAGTGCGAATCTCCCCCACTCGAGATTCCTGGCAACGGGCATCGTTCAACGGGCCTGCAATAGGAGAACTGTGGCGAGCGGCTGTTGTAGCCGTTTCCGCCATTCCCGCCCCCCGCTAATTCTCTTTTAAACCCTGCCTCTTACAGGAAGCGTCGCCATTTCTAAATTATTATTATTTATCTCCGGAGGTTTTTATATCCTGCCTTGCTCCTCTCCCAAATGGGTGCGCATCGCTCTGCCACCCTTCCGGTCCCCAAGATCTACGAGGTAGGTTTCGGCTGCAAAGAGGCAACAGCAAGTGCCACGCCCAGCAAGGCCTGGGTGGGAGGATTCGAATTCGGGTCTTCTCCCGGGCAAATCTCGGGACGCCGTTAAGCGCTAGCGCCACAGCTGGGTCTTCCCAACTGACGCCCGACAGCACCATGCCGGGGGGGGGGGAAACAAACCACGGGAGTTTGCAAGGGATTCGCTTTCCCGCAAGCAAGGGTAAAAAAAAAAAAAAGGCTGTGCTTTCGGCTAACAATGCCCTCTCTGATCACGTCTGCTGCTCTCGCACTCGCTCCCCGCCGGTGCCTCCCCGGCAGATCCTGCCAAGGTAATTTTTCACGCAGAGCAGAGGTGGCTTTTTTTGAAGCCGGGTGACTCAGCGAGAGCCGGGAGAAGGGGCGGCCGCCGATCGTTTTCGCCCCAAAGGACGCAGGCGGATTACCCGTCACGGCACCTGCCCTGGGTGCCGCCGGGGAGACGCAAGCCGTAAAGGAACTTACGCACGATCCCAAAGCGTGTCGTCCTCACTCCCCGGGGAGCTCCAGGTCACCGCCCCCCCCCAAAAACAACAACACGCCGTTTCCTAAGACCTTTGCAAAAGGAGTTGCTTCAAAGACCCATTGTGTGGATCCCCAGAGGTGGCCCTCTGCTCAGCTCTGCTCACGAGTAGCACCCCGTTCATCCCCATTTATTTATTTTTGATTTGATGTGCTGCTATTCCACCTTCCCCCCACCCCAAATAGCTCAAGGCGAAGCGTGCAGGTTCCCCCCCCCCATCTTTTTCATCCGCACAACGACCTTGTGAGGTAGGCTAGACTGAGAGGCACAAAGGGTAGTTATATTTGTGTGTATCTCTTTTTTTTTGCATGTGTCCTGGCCTTTTCAGGACAGCGGGGGGGGAGCAGAAGTGTGGCCTAACGGTTAGAGCGCTGGACCATGCATGAGCTGGCTGACCAGGGTTCAAAACCCCAATCCACCCTGAAGCTCGCTGGGTGGTTGTGGGCCGGTTGCCATCTCTTAGCCTAACCTACCTGGCAGGGTTGCTGTGAGGATGGAACAGGGAGGAGGAGGAGCAGGAGGAGAACCACCTTGAGCTCCTTGGGAGGTAGAGGGGGCATGCAAATGTAACAAACAAACAAACAAAAAGCCCGCCTCCGCCAGCCCCTGAACTGGGTCAGCGGATCATTATTATAAGAGCACCTCTTTCAGAAATCGGTGCCGGGGTTTTTGGTTTTCCTCTTCCCTCCCTGTCCCCTTTCCCTTGCGTGTCGTGGAGCGTTTGGGTTTTTGGTTTCCCCCCCCCCTCCTTCTTCTAAGACAGTAGTCCTGCGGAGATAGCAACTGCCTTGCTTTGTTTGCAAGCTGCACCAGAAGCCGTTTTTGGCAGGGTGTACAAAAGGCAACAAACACAGAAAACAAAAAACAAAGCCACCCCCCCTCCATTGCTGCAGATGCAGATCCCGACGACACCTTGCGTTTCTATTCATATAGTAAGATATCCCCAAAAGGGTTTCTGGAGAGTGTGGAAAACCCCTTCGGGTTCTTAAAGAATTCATGGGGTTCCCAGAAATGGGAGGAGAGGGTAGGTTTTTTGGGGGGGGGGAGCAGAAGAGAGAGCGGGGAGACTTCTACTTTCCTAGCCAAGTAAAGAACAGTGTGTTGAGGATTTTATATATACAGGTGAAACTCGAAAAATTAGAGTATTGTGGAATGGTTCATTTCTTTCAGTAATTCGACTTAAAAGGTGAAACTAATCTAGGAGATCGACTCATGACAGGCAAAGCGAGATATGCGTCAAGCCTTTATTTGTTATAATTGTGATGATTATGGCGTACAGCTGATGAGAACCCCAAATTAACAATCTCAACTTTGGGGTTTTCATCAGCTGTACGCCATAATCATCACAATTATAACAAGCAAAGGCTTGACGTATCTCGCTTTGCATGTCATGAGTCTATCTCATTATTAAACTTCAGTAGCTAATGAAAACAAATGGACTTTCCCACAATATTCTAATTTTTCGAGTTTCACCTGTATAAGAAAGTACATTTAGCCACGAAACATCAATTTTTAAGTGTTTCGGTGGGGAAGGAGGGAGCAGAGGAAAGGGGGGGGGGAGAATGCAAAGCGGCCACCTCCTTCTTCTGATCAATGGGAAGCTTAACGAGTTTCCCTCCCCGCAATATAAGCCAGCTTCTGCCTCTGCAAGTGACTCACTTTCCTGGTTCACTCTTCTCCCTCCGCTGCCACCTCTGCCTGCGGCTTAACTGGCACTCACAAACACTGCGGGAGTCACCATCCCGAAACAGGGCTCGTGTGTTTTTTTTCTGGCGCTCTCTTAATACGGCACCCCAAACCCTATGCAAAAAGGGGACCCTCTCTGCGATGCCAAGTCTCTCTCCCCCCCCCGCCGCTTTCACCCACAGGGTTCCCCCGTCGGTTGGGGCGCTTCCCGAATCTGCAACCGTGCAGCGCCGTTCGGGCATGCCGCCTCCAGACCCCCACCCCACCCCCCGCAGCAGCTGCTTCAAGCAAAGTCCCTAACTCCCAAGTTGCTAGACCTCATGACTTTGGAAAGCAGAAGGGGGCCAGAAGGGAATCAATCCCCGTAGCTCACGCAGCTGCAGAGATGGCGAAGGCGAGCGAGCCGGTGTCCCTGGCACCTGTTTTGCTTGATGGCTATTCAGCTCAAGTAGGTATCTCAGGTGGGAAAAGCCGACGGCATGTGAGATTAAAACAGAGGTCGGCAACCTCCGGCCCAGGGGCCGGATGAGGCCCACGAAGACTGTTTTACCGGCCCACGAGCCGCCCACGCGGTGCAGGAACTCACCAAGTGGTGCCAGAAATGGCGTCTGGGCATGCGCAGAAGCAATTTCCGGCGCTGCAGACATGTGCAGACACAATTTCCAGCATCCTGCTGCGCCAGTCCAGCCCACGAACGATGTCCGTGGGATTGATCCAGCCCATGCCCGGTAAACCTTGCTGACCCCTGGATTGAAACCTCCGCCGATTCCATGTTAGTCCAGGGGAGCGGGGCTACCTAAGATCAAGGAGTTTTGTATTATTCTCCTCCTCAACTCCCCGAACCCTGGCCACGTGCTTTAGATCCAATTTAAGGATTTCTGCCCAAGCGGGTGAAATCTTGGGGCTCCCCACCATGCCCCTCCAAGCTTTTCTTTGTAGTGGGGTAGAAGAAATATATTTAGCATTAGCGCTGGGAGTGTATACACAATTCCGACCAAACTTAGCCTCCTGGGTGTATATTGTGCTTCTGACCGCAGGGGCAGAGAGCAGCTGTCCTGCCTACGAAAGGCCCTTCTGCTCCTCGAATCTGTGCGGTCTTCTTTTAGAGCCGCCCAAGGCTCCTGTGGGTGGGAATTCCACAATTTAACGCTTCCAGTATCTTAAGGGCTGTCACACACGGAAGAGGGAGCATGCTTGCCTTCTCCTGCTCTGGTAGGTAGGACTCGAATCCATGGCTTCAGAGTGACAAGGAAAGGAAAGGTCGGGCGGCCATCTGTCATGGATACTTTAGCCGAGATTCCTGCACTGCAAGAGGGTTGGGCTAGATGACCCTCGGCTCCCTTTCCAACTCTCTTTTTCTATAAACTCTGCACTGCGCGAATGGCATTTTCTTTGGTCTGTCCTGAATGACCCCAGAGTTCCAGTATTACGAGAGAGAAACCCGCGTCCCTCTCGACTTCCTCCACCCCAGGCACAATCTTACCTTTTCCTCTAAACCTGTCGGGAAGTCGGTCTACAAGCCTCGCGCTGCCTTCTCTGACTGTCAAGAAACTCTCCACAGACCCAGCCAGAGGTTTTTGCTCTGCTCGCAAAGGTTCTTTTCACTGGGCCACGAAAACGTTTGGGAACTTGGGATTATTCTGCACCCATTCTGAGCTGGATTTTTAAACAGTGCTGTGTGTTTTTATGTCTTCCGAGCACTCGGGAAGAGCCGGCTCATATAAAACTCGGGGGATATACTTAGATAACCGACCCTGCTGTAAGCCGTACTGCAAAGCTTCTAAAGTGAGAGTCGGATTTAAAACATTAAAAAAAGGGAGAATTTTAAAACGCAACAAAGCTTTTTATTTTGCTCTTCAAACCGAAGGTCACGGAAAGCGGAAAAGAACAGCTTTTCTCCAGAAAAAAAACCCTTTAAAAGCAACAATAACAATAAATCTGGATAAAAGGGGGTGGGGCGGCGGAACTTTTTAAGAGCCGGTGTTCCCCAGGTGAGGCGGCTGAGAGGGGAGGTGCCAATGGTTATCCATCCCGTCAAGAACGCCAACTGACAGCTCTCCGGGATTCGACGGGTGGCAGATAATGGCAGCGATGAACGCCGCAGCAATGATGATCTGCCGGTGCCCAAAGAGCGGGCCGACACAGTGCAGAGAGGCAGGCACGGTTGGGAGGGCGGGGGTTGGCGTTTTGTGCCAAGGCGGGCGGGGGGGGGGTTCCGGGCTAGGGCTGCCAGCACGGCCAAAGGGAGCCATAGAGGCCTGCAGCTTCAGGAGGGCATGGCACAGGAGGGGAGAGCTGGGGCTCTGGGTGGGTGGAGAACGTGGAAACTGTGAACGGGGAACACCAGGAAGAGGCCCTGGCGTGCAACTGCAGCACTGGGAAGTGCCGCCAAGAACGTACATTAACTTTCCAAGAAGGCAAGGGACTTGCAAGGTTACCAGCCGCGATCTGGGCATTTTTGGGGGGGGGGAGGCAAAAACCCTATTGTTTAAAAAGGGGGCTCTTCCCCCAACGACCTCCCGCCCACCCATTCGCGGTTGGAGGCCAGGGACTGTCCTAGCTGGTGGAAAAGCAAGCTGCCTTGTTGTCTTCCTCTTTCTCCTGAGCTCTCTTGCCATCTAAGCTAAGCCTCCATCCTTCCTCTGAGCTGGTGGCGCCGGCGGAGTCTCCTTCCCCGAAGAGGAGCGCAAGAAATCCTTCCTGATCTGTGCTCTCGTCCTCTCTAAGCCCTGCCTCGCTGTCATCACCTGAGGAAAACGCAACACGGGAGCCGTCAGGGAGAGTGGGGCACACGCGCGGCAGGCAGAAATACCAGGGCCCCCCAACCTGTGCGAGGCGCTGCCCCTATGTGCGAACCCCCCCCCCGGAGGGGGGAAACAGAGGGCAGGCTGCGATCCCGCAGGAGCGCCCCCTCCCAACATTTCTCCAATAGGGACATCCTGCTCTGCATCGGGTTCACCATGAGCAAACAGCGAGCCGCCTACCTCGCAGGAGTGTTGTAAAGAAAAAAAATGTGCGAGGGAAGGGATTGTGTACAACACCTTCCGCAGATAAAGGGGATGAAATTAAATGTTAGTGGCCAGCTGCCTTGAGCCCCTCTCAGGAAAAAATGGTGGGTGGCAGTAGTAGTAGTAGCAATGATAAAAAAATAGAAATAATACAGTGGTACCTCGGTTTTTAAAGGGACAGTTTTTAAAGGGACACAGGTGGTGCTGTGGGTTAAACCACAGAGCCTAGGGCTTGCCAATCGGAAGGTCGGCGGTTCGAATCCCCGCAATGACGGGGTGAGCTCCCGTTGCTCGGTCCCTGCTCCTGCCAACCTAGCAGTTCGAAAGCACGTCAAAGTGCAAGTAGATAAATAGGTACCGCTCCGGCGGGAAGGTAAACGGCGTTTCCGTGTGCGCTGCTCTGGTTCGCCAGAAGCGGCTTAGTCATGCTGGCCACATGACCCGGAAGATGTCTGTGGACAAATGCCGGCTCTCTTGGCCTATAGAGCGAGATGAATGTGCAACCCCAGAGTCGTCTGCGACTGGACCTAACGGTCAGGGGTCCCTTTGCCTTTACCTCGGTTTAAGAACAGCCCTGTTTATGAACTATTTGGTTTACGAACTGGAAGTAGTGTCCCGGTTTGCGGACTTCACCTCGGTCTAAGAACGGAAGCCGAACGGTGGAAGGCCACCGGTGGCGGGAGGCCTCATTAGGGAAAGCGAGCCTTGGTTTAAGAATGGTTCCAGTTTAAGAACGGACTTCCGGAACGGATTAAGTTCGTAAACCGAGGTACCACTGTAATGGAAACTGAGAGAATGATCAGGAACATAACAGACAGTAAATCCTATTGAACTCAGGAAGACTTAGTTCTGAGAAAAACGCTTCGGATTGCAGTCTTTACCTAGTTACCTGGGAGTAAGCTCCACTGAATAAAGCGGGACTTCCTTGTGAGTAGACATGTAAAGACTTGCTGTACAACAAAGGAATAAACACTCTCTGCCTTTCCTAAAAATAATTGCTGACTGCTGGAGTACTGCAATGAAAGGATTTAAACTGGACGAGTTACATTTTCATTTAAAAATTATAGGAAAGGCTTCGTAGGCCAGCTTCACTGTTTCCTTCATTCGGTGCAGGTATTTTATTTCCAGTATAAACACACACCCCACTTTTAAATGTTCTCTGAGATGTGGAAGGGAGGGGGAAAGGGAAAGCGGGCCATTCCGGGATCAAATCAGAAACTGGGCTGGCTTCCGTCATCCCAGGACTGTCCCTGGAAAATCAGGACACTTGGGAGGGTATTGCAGGAGCGCAGAAATCCTGACTAACAAGAACCCAGGTCCCTGAAAAACCACCGGGGTGTGTTTAAATTAAGAGCACGTTCCTAGTCCTCATGGAGGCAAAATACGTGGGGCCAGGCCGTCCAAAAACTCAAGCCACCAGACACCGGAACCAAGATGTTGCGGGAGGGATGAAAAATGCCAGGGAGTGGAGGAACGTAAAAGCCCGCCCAATTTTAACTTTTCTTGATATTCCGATTGTGTGGATGCAGTCTTCTTTTCAGGGTAAAACACGGCTGGATAGGATGAGGCCGACATAGCCTTAGAAATGAGCCTTCCCCAATGGGGACTCCCAGCTCCCATGGCTGGGGAAGGTCCCTTAAACACCTGGCCACTCTCCCTGGCACAGATATGTCTTCCAAGAGCAAACATAGGCTCTGACAGACCAGCTTTGTGGGGGGGGGAGGGGGGAGGGGAGATGGAAGGGCCTGTGCTCCTGCAGTGAACTGCTGAAGCCACCGGCCGTCTTGCAGGGTCCAGCCCAACAGCCTTTGTGGCGGTCAAGTCCAACACTTCCTGTTTGCCCAGAGTGGACACACAGGGGGGTGTTACTCCAGCCAGGAGGACTTCCTGTCACACCTGGTCTGGAGCTTCCTCCCCCTGCGTGTGACCATGTGGGGGGGCGTGACCCTGGGAGACTCCGCAGCCATCTTCCTCCTCTTGATGCCACGCTCTCCTGATACATTTTGCTGCCTACTGGCTCTCAGCCACCAGGACATGGGCTCATTCCCATATGGGACAAACTCAAACCCTCTTCTGTAACTCTGAGCCAAAGCCTGCCTTCAGGGATCCGGCTGTGAACTGAATGTGAGTAAACTTCTTATGACTTTTAAAAAAAGGCCTGTTGCGTCTTTATTCTTTTTAGGAGGGATAAAAGGGGTCTTGCCAGGAATATACTCCAATCTGGACTAAACCAGATTGGATTGCTTAAGTAAAGAGATTCAAACGAATCTACCAACTAGCTTCCTGCTATATATTGGGGGATATTGGGGAAATTTAGCGTTGGCGGGTGCTTAGCCTGCTGTGAAACACATGGCTATTTTTTAAAAAGACAGTCTTAAATGTAAACCGAGGCGAAGGAGCTTGGGGGAGAGGGAACAAAAGAAACACAGGTTTGGGTTGGGGGGGGGGCGGACGGGTCCTTCAGAGGTCATCCAGCCCGAGGCGGGGAGTTCGGAGCTGAAGCATCTCCACCAAGCCCCACATTCAACAGTCCCAGCCTCTACTCGAAGACTGACTGCTCCTACCTGCCAAGAGGTTTCTTGCAATGTTTAAATGCAATACCATAGAGTAAGTTGGGAAACCATCATTCAAGGAGGATGGAAGTCTTAGGCTGTTGCAGCCAAATGTTCGCTATGTTATATATAAGCTTGATGTTATGTTTAAAAATATGTGTGTGTGTGTATGTATGTGTGTGTGTGTATATATGTATATGTGTGTGTGTGTGTGTGTGTGTGTGTGTGTGTATATATGTGTATATATATAGAGAGAGAGAGAGAGAGAGAGGTTTCATGCAATGTTTAACCGAAATCTTGTTCAATTCACCCCATTATTATTTTTTAAAATTATTTTTGTTGACCCTTTTTGAGATAAAATACTGCAGGAGTCAAACCGGCCTACAGAACATTAAAAAAACCCCAATATATATATATATAGATCTGTAAGTCCCTTCACCATATTTGTATCATATATATCCAGTCATTTCTCCACATTCAGAGCTATCCCAGGACTCCTCACATCCGACTACAAACCCCATCATCCCTAGCTAGCAGGGCCAGTGGTCAGGGGCGATGGAAGTTGTAGTCCAATGACAGCTGAGACCCAAGCTTGAGAAACACTGACAGACCTGGCGGAGGCTTGTTGTAAGATGCTCCTCTCCATCCTTAGACGCCAGAGAGGTGTTTTCACGACCCACCCTGCTCTTGCGAATGCAACACATTTTGACCATTTTCGATCGACCCTTCCTGGCCCTACGTTTAATTAGGCTCCTGAACCTAGGGCTGACAGATGTCCAAAATTTCCCTGACATAGCCAGTATTCGGCCCTCGTAAACAGGGCAGAAATCGCGTGTATGTCCGGGAAAATCCGTGCGTATGGCAACCCAAGTCGGAAGTGTAGATTTGGGCGGATTTCAGCCGCTTGCAAGGAGCAAATCAAACAAAAGCAATCGAAATAGCTCAACGCAACGGATGCTTCAAATCGTTTCCCCCAAATTCAGCTGAGAAGGCAACTTTCATTTGCTCATTGCAAACAGTCTGTAAATTCTGATAACAAACCTGATTTGCAATGGGCGGCTGAATAATTCTGACTGCGACTGTAGCCGCCAGTTGCACGATTACTGCAAACTTTGGAGACGCAAGCCACCCCCTTCTAGCTGATTTCAGGGACACAACGAAGGCGAGTAATTTCTCCTCCCCTGCCGCCCCCCCCAGCACACCTGCAGGGAAGCCGTTCCCCTGGTTATGAACTCCACCGCGATCTGCACAATATTACGATCGCTATTATTTCAATTCGTATACCGCCCAACAGCCGTAGATCCTGGGGGTGGTCCGCAACACAAAATTGCAATGTAAAAAACGCAAAATGCATAGTAAAGAACGAAAGAACAACATAGCCAAGCACTCAAACAGAGCTCTTCTTTCTTAGCTTGTAGGGCACCCCTCCCCGAGGCCAGTGCCGGATTTATGTGTAAGCTAAACAAGCTATACGCTGGGGGTGGGGTGGGGTGGGCAAATGTAAAGGGGGAGAAATTAACCTGGATGTACATTTCCAAGATATAAGGCAGGCACCCCCGAACTTTGGCCCTCCAGATGTTTTGGGACTACAATTCCCATCATCCCTGACCACTGGTCCTGTTAGCTAGGGATCATGGGAGTTGTAGGCCAACACATCTGGAGGGCCACAGTTTGGGGATGCCAGATATAGGGGGGGGGAACAAATACAGTAAAATAAAACCTACATACAGCAACACTGTTTTATGTTGTGCAGGCTCCTATGATCTAAGTCATGGGCCCCGCCTGCTCCCTAAAATATCACTGCTTTGCTCCTTTCTATATACAGTCATACCTCTTCATGTTGCGTTTTTTTGGGTTAAGAACGCGGCAAACCCGGAAGTATTTACTTCCGGGTTTCGCCACGCACATGCGCAGAAGCATTCTGTGTGCTTCGCACATGCGCAGAAGCGCTGCTCTGGTTGCGGACTTTTCGGGGTGCGAATGGCACCCTGGAACGGATCGTGTTCGCAACCGGAGGTACCACTGTATAGGGTGCCTATATCCTGCAAGTGCAAATGGGGTCCATAAATTACCATATGGCATACATTCAACACACACACACACAAAAAAAACCAGTGACAATTTGTGGTTGACAAAGGACAGCTGGACATAGAAAGGGCCCCATTACCTCCAGTAGCTTAGGGCCTCATCAAACCTAAATCCGGCCCTGCCGGAAGCTGTAAACTTGGCTAGGCCCCCCCAAGACCAACGGCAACCATCCCCTGCCGCCTCCGGCTCCCTTACCTGGCACGGTGAAGTCCTGAGTGTAGATGATCTCGTCCTCCAAGTAGTCATCTTTCAAGTCGTCGTCATCCTCCTCTTCGTTGTAGCCGTGCAGGTCCTCCAGGTAAGGCACCACTGTCATACTCCGCCATCGGTCTTTCGTCTCCGGGCTGGGCGGGATGGGGACCAGAGGGTCGGCCTGCGCGTGCTTTTTCCGAAACCAGCTGCAGGAAAAGAGGGGAGGGAAGCAAGTGGAGACGGTGGGTCCCTGGGGACAGGAACCCTCGGACCCACAGAGGGACCCCCAGGGGTCATCCAGTCCAACCCCCTCTGCAATGCAGGAATCTCAAACCAAAGATGGCCACTCGACCTCTGCTTAGAAACCTCCAAGGAAGGAGAGTCCACCACCTTCCACTGTCAACACCAGGAAGAACTTTCTGACAGAGTCGGAATCTCCTTCCTTGTAACTCGAAGCCATGGGTTCGAGTCCTACCCTCCGGAGCAAGAGGAGAAAACAAGCTTGTTCCCTCTTCTATGGGACAACCCTTCAGATATTGCAGGCATGTCCAAAGTCCTTTTTGGGGGCCTAATTTGGCCCACCGGTCGTTTTAATCCGGCCCCTGCGGCAGTAAAATCTCCCAAAAAGCTCAACAACTTCAATCCCCCAAAAAGCTCAACAACTTTGGTCAGCCCTCACGCATGTTCACATCATCAAATCTGGCCCTTTTTGAAAAAAGCTTGGGCACCCCTGAGATATCCTATCTCCGCTTTTCCAGGCTAAACATACCCAGCTCCTTCAACCGTTGCTCATCAGGCTTGGTTCCCAGACCCTTGATCTTCTGGGTTGCCCTCCTCTGCACACGTTCCAGTCTGTCAACATCCGTCTTACAAACTCAGTGCTGAACTAAATGGACCAGTGATCTGACCCAAGTCCTGCCCTCCGGAGCTGGAGGAAACAAGTTTGTTCCCTTTTTCATTAGACAGCCTTGGAAGATGGCTCTCATAGGGTCCATCTGGATTTAGTGGTTGGTCTCTGGGTGAATCTTAGAATTGTAGAGCTGGAAGGGACCCCGGGGGGGTCATCTAGCCCAACCCCCTACAATCGAGGAACCTTTCGCCCAACGTCGGGCTCGAACCCACGACCCTGAGATGCTGGGCAGGGAAGCTTTTCCAGCCCGGCGTGTTGGGGGCACATTTCCTTACGGGCAATCTTCCAAGGGCCAACCTGGCAGTGGCGTGGGGGGACAGAGGCAATGCTTTAAAAACGGGCGGAGCCATATTTGCTACTCTTGCCTTTGCGGCTAAATTAAAAGCCGTGTGAGGTCGTCCCTAGGCACACAAAGAGCTCTCCGTCCAAGCTAATGAGAGGACAATCTTCCCAGATCAAGAACCTGAGCTGGGAAACCCTGCCGCCTTCCTCGCCTGCTTCCAAGCCTTCCTCCTTCCAGTCTGCTCCTTCTTCGTCATCCCGCCACCAATATGCAACTGGTCCATGGCAGTATCCCAGACCATGAGGACTAGAGCCTTCCTTTACGTTTAGGGGAGAGAGCACAGATCGGTGGTGGCACACACATTTTGCCTGAGAAAAGGTCTCCAATCTGAAGACCTGGACAGTTATCCAGGCAGCTGGCTTGGACAATCCTACAGCAGTTGGGCCAATGGTCTGACTCAAGAGCCAGACCGCAGCTTCCCACAAAGCAGACTGAGAGGCAACAAAACGGCAAACATTAGATGCGCTTTGCTCTCTTTTAATTCCCTTCTCTTTCCCCCACCTGCGCGTGCCCTACTTAACACAGGAGTAAAAAAAAAAAAAAAAAAAAAATAGGTTTGAACCCTGCAGAGGGATATTGATTGCAGCCCCCTCTGGGAGATTATATTCAAACATTAGCATATGCATCTATGGTGAGGATGAGAAGGGAAAGGGGGGGGGGAGGAGAACGATTGCGATTGAAATTCAGAGTGAGGAAGTGAAGGGGAAACAAAGGAAGGTTCTCTCCTGCATTTTCTGGGGAATGGAGGGGGGGGGAATGGAACCACAAAAACCATTTATTTGGGAGGGGGGTGGTTCCATGTTGTTTGCATGTGCAAGCTAAACTGAAAGCAGGGTGTCCCTCCTTATGGGATTTATTTATTTTGTGTGTATGTTGGGGGGTTAGTATCAGACCCCCCCCCAGGTCTGTATTAATAAAAGAGGGAGGAATGAGTGGCAAAAACTACCGCCTGGGCCTTGCCCCGTGTAACCTGGGTAGTTAAAGATAAAGGGACCCCTGACCATTAGGTCCAGTCGCGGACGACTCTGGGGTTGCGGCGCTCATCTTGCTTTACTGGCCGAGGGAGCCGGCGTACAGCTTCCGGGTCATGTGGCCAGCATGACTAAGCCGCTTCTGGCGAACCAGAGCAGCGCACAGAAACGCCATTTACCTTCCCGCCGGAGCGGTACCTATTTATCTACTTGCACTTTGACGTGCTTTTGAACTGCTAGGTGGGCAGTAGCAGGGACCGAGCAACGGGAGCTCACCCCCGTCCCAGGGATTCGAACCGCCGACCATCTGATCAGCAAGCCCAAGAGGCTCGGTGGTTTAGACCACAGCGCCACCCGCGTCCCTGCTAAAAAGGTGCGCTTAATTAGTCTATGAAGTTTTTTCCCCCTTTTTTAAAAAAGGGATGTGCTATAGTGAGAATGGCTGTTGCTTTGCACACAGATCACAGAATCGTAGGATTGTAAGGGACAACGAGGGTCCAACCCCCTGATGGACTTGGGTTCAATCCCTGATCTCTCCAGGTAAGGCTGGGGGAGAACCCTCCCTGAGCCACTGCCTGCCCTATTTTGCACCCACCTTGGGTGGTTTTGCCAGAGGAGTGTGTGCGTGTGTGTTTGTGGCCCCTTTCCGAAATCCACACCTGCGATTCCATGAATAAACAACAGAGCTGTAAGCAGGGGCGAACAGTGGGTGGGAAAGCTCGAGCTGTTGCGGTGGAATCTCTGCAGCCCTCGTTTTGGGGGCAAGACGAGCCCCTAGGAACGGAAGGGCTGAGTGAGCCCCATCTCTCCGTGACAGGAGAGAGTCTAAAATAGTAGCGGTGAAAGCCCCGGGAGAAGGTTGGAAGGGCCTAGTAAGGAGGGAACGCGCAGCCTCAGCATGCCAGCGCTTGATCTCTGCACCAGGCAGCCAACGGCCTCTCCGCAGCTGGGTCTCTGGAGATGGCCCTTCGTTTTCAGCTGGGTTAGCTTGACATGAAAGAGCTGACAAAGCACCACGAGGGTGGAGGGAAGGGGGGTGGTGGAAGCAGCCAAAAACAGCAGAGACTGTGGGCGTGGGTGCTAACAGGCACCTTGGAAACCTGCAAAGGGGTCTGGTCAGGGCAACCTCTCTGCATAGGAGAAGAAGAGGAATTAGGATTTGGTATCCCGCTTTATCACTACCCGAAGGAGTCTCAAAGCGGCTCACATTCTCCTTTTCCCTTCCTCCCCCACAACAAACACCTCTGTGAGGTGAGTGGGGCTGAGAGACTTCAGAGAAGTGTGACTAGCCCAAGGTCACCCAGCAGCTGCATGTGGAAGAGCGGAGACGCGAACCCGGTTCACCAGATGACGAGTCTACCGCTCTTAACCACTACACCACACTGGCTCTCGAGCTCAGGCAGCAGAGACTCTCAAATCTTAGGGCAGTGGGGGTTCGAGCCCCATGTTGGGCAAAGTTTCCTGAATTGCATGTAACAACAACAACAACAACAATAATTCATTTGTACCCTGCCCATCTGGCTGGGTTTCCCCAGCCACTCTGGGTGGCTTCCAACAAAGATTAAAAATACATTAAAATGTCACACATTAAAAACTTCCCTAAACAGGGCTGCCTTCAGATGTCTTCTAAATGTCAGGTAGTTGTTTATCTCTTTGACATCTGGTGGGAGGGCGTTCCACAGGGCGGGCGCCACTACCGAGAAGGCCCTCTGCCTGGTTCCCTGTAACCTTGCTTCTCGCAGTGAGGGAACCCTCGGCGCTGGACCTCAGTGTCTGGGCAGAACGATGGGGGTGGAGACGCTCCTTCAGGTATACTGGGCCGAGGCCGTTTAGGGCTTTAAAGGTCAACACCAACACTTTTGAATTGTGCTCGGAAATGTACTGGGAGCCAATGCAGTGGTGACCCTCTTGGTCTCTTCCAACTCTATGTATGGTTCTACCTTGCAAGATGCATGCGTGCGGACAAAGGCTACAACAGGTTCGACCCCCACCCCCCAGGGCATCTCTGGATCAGAGGGAGGAAGAAGAAGAAAAAGGGATCAAGGAGGGAGGAGGGGGTGGCAGTGCAGAATCTGAGGCTGGCTGGACAAGCAATCCACCTGGCATGAGGCAGTTTCCTTGTGGGCTTGGCAGAGGCTTATAGGAAGACGAGGAGCTGCCTGAGTCGAAGTCTGACCATGAGGTGCATCTGCCTACACCGACCGGCAGCAGCTCGCAGGCAGGGAATCTTTCCCAACCCAGGTTCAATCTGGGTTGGGCTGGGAATGTGCCTTGCCCAAGAGCCTCTGCCAGCTAGTGTCTTTCTATTTAACCATGAGGACTAGAACCTTGCTTATTCTCAGGGGAAGGGGTTAGAGCTCTGAGGGCAGAGGCCCCTGCTTCGCAAGGTCCCAAGTTCAGTCCCGGAGGGTCTCCAAACTTTACAAATGCAGCACAGCCGCAACGACGGTGTTGCCGGGCTGGGAGCTCGTGCGGCCGCCTCTAAGGGATTCCACATTCCATTCCACCCCTTCCTCTCGGCTCTCCATGCTCCCCGCTCCAGCAGCTGAGCCAGCATCCCACACCTCCAGAGCATGCTCTGTTCTGACGGACACGTTCTACTGGGCATGCTCCATGGGCACAGAATGCGGACTTTGCTTCTGGAGGGGAAGGATGGAAAAAAGGGGATCTTCGCCTTTTGGAATCCCCTCCCCAATATATATATTTATATTGCCCTTCTGCAAACCTTTGGGGGGTGGGCGGAGAGGCTCCCATGCTTGCCCATTCTTCCACTTGCGTGCAGATGCAGACATTTTTTCCGGGCGAGGACCCACACTCAGGACATCGAGTTCTCTATTAGTGCACAGGATACCACCCACCGACTGTTTTATTGGGGAATTCCATACCTGCTGTGGCTTTCACTAGGGCAACACGGCCTTTCCGCCGAAGCAACTGCATACTTTTTTTATCGATCCGCGAGTGAGCTTTGAAAGCTTCCCAGAAGGCTTTTTAAAGAACCAAATGGGATGCTTTTCTTATTTTTTTAAAAAAGGGTTGTAAATTACCCAGCGCTGCTCCCCTCTCGACTCTCTTTTATCCTTTCTTCCTGCTGCCTCCGAGCAAAGCAGCAAAGAAGTGGTTCGTGCCCAACCACCGCCGCCACAAAAGAACCCCATCACAGTCAGATAGAAGGAAGCAGAAGAAGAAGAAGAAGAAGAAGAAGCAGAAGAAGCAGAAGAAGAAGAAGAAGAAACCTCAAGCACTCACTTGTGGTGTCTTATCTGTTGTATTGAAAATCTCTTGGCTGGTTCGTATTCAAGCATTCCTGGAAAAGAAAGGGGAGGCAGAGAGAAACATTCAAGTTAGGGGTCAAGTACCAGGCAGCTGGTGAAAAAGGGGTTCAGAGTTGTGGCCGTCCCCCATAATTATTATTATTATTATCTTTATTATTATTATATCTCAGGGCGGTTCACAAGATAAAATTATGGTACGAAAACACAAAACACATTAATTCAGGGAGCATTTCCATGCTCTTTGCGGGGGCAAGAGAGAGGAAGGCCCCCCCCCCGGAGGCAGCCAACTGGACACCCTCTGGGGTACTGCTGGACTCCAACTCCCAACTGCCCCAGCCTATGGCTAGGGACAGAGGGATCTGTAGTCCAGAAAGAACTGGGAGGGCCCCACGCTGGCTCTTTGCTCAGTCTGAAGTGCTCTGTAAAACTCAGAAGGGTTTTCTAGGAAACAGCGGGGTTTTGCTTCGCTGTTTTTCTAACGCGTATGCATCTCCATCTCCTAATAAACTGGCGCACAAAACAGGCCCGTTTTTGTTTTTTCGAAAACATAATGTTGGGGGTGGTGGTGAGAGAATCACAACGCGGGCAGGTCTTGCCAATGTGGCGTCGGCACCTTCCCACGGGCCAATTTGGCCGGGGAGGAGCGCTTCTGATCTTGCTCGGCCTCCGCTCAACACACCTTGTAACGCTGCGCTGCCGTTTGCACTGCCCGAGGGCCTTTGGAGACACACACACACACACACACACACACAGAGAGAGAGAGAGAGAGAGAGAGAGAGAGAGAGAGAAACGCTCTCTGCGGCTTCCTCCCTCTGGCTCCAGGCCCAAGCGAGGGGAGGGCCCTGGTCCGGACTGGGAGAAGCCGGCAAGGAGCCGCCCCGGCATGAAATGTGGTGCCATGCGGTGATGCCCTCCAGTTGTACAAAGCAAGCTCCCGAGACCCTGCCGGCTGCAAACTTAGAAACCTAAAAGTGCGTCGGGGTGCCTGAAGCGAATCGAAACGCAATGCCATAACGCTCTCTCTTTCGACATCCTCCCTGCTCCGACGGGGAGCCCTGCTGTCTCACTGGTAATGACAGCGGAATAGCCTGCAGGATCAGGCCAACCCTGTTCTCACTGTGGCCAGATGTCAGGGACTGGCTGGACGAGAAGAAATGGTGGTGGTGGGGCCCTCCAGCCAGAACCGCGCCCCCCCCCACGAGAAGCTTTAGAAAAGGAAGGCTCCGAGCCAGGCGAGTGATGGTAGGGACACAGAACACAGGCCAGAGCAGTAGCATGTGGTGAAATTTCTTTGCAGAGGAACCGTCAGGGCCAGAGGTGGTCAGCGTCACGCATGTGAGCAGAACCTCCCCAGACTTTCGAGATGGAGGCCCAGGCCTCTGGAAGGATGCTTTGGGAAAGTGGCAGGAGAGCTCCTGGAACCGTCAGAGCCCCCTGGCTCCCTCCCTAAGCTGGGCAGAAGCTCCGCGGGCTTTGGGAATGAGGCACCAGGCTTTAATACTTTATACCCTAATTTAGGTAAAGGTAAAGGGACCCCTGACCACTAGGTCCAGTCGTGGACGACTCTGGGGTTGAGGCGCTCATCTCGCTTTACTGGCCGAGGGAGCCGGCGTACAGCTTCCGGGTCATGTGGCCAGCATGACTAAGCCGCTTCTGGCGAACCAGAGCAGCACATGGAAATGCCGTTTACCTTCCCGCCGGAGTGGTACCTATTTATCTACTTGCACTTTGACGTGCTTTCGAACTGCTAGGTGGGCAGGAGCAGGGACCGAACAACGGGAGCTCACCCTGTCGTGGAGATTCCAACTATACCGGTACCAAAAAAAAAAATTCCTTCCAGCAGCACCTTAAAGATAAAGGGACCCCTGACCACTAGGTCCATTTGCGGACAACTCTGGGGTTGAGGCGCTCATCTCACTTTACTGGCCGAGGGAGCCACCCCCACAGAGCTGCAAAGCTCGCTGGGCGATCTTGGGCCAGTCAATATCTCTCAATCTGACCCACATCGTAGGATTGTTGTGAGCATAAAGGGAGGGAGGGAACCGTGAACATGGTCTTTAGCTCCTTTTTACTGGAACCGTAAAAAATAAAAAAAATAAAAATTCTCACGAAGCTGCTTTTTCCACAATGCTCCATTTAGGAATGGTGGTGATGATGAGGATTAAACCAAGCCACGGAAGACGTTCTTGAGGAGGAATCGTGTGGTTAATGGTACCACCCAACGCAGAGGATTTACAAGCTGGCCCACCCCCCCCCCCAATTGGTGGGAACTTGCTCTGGAGACACACCCAATGCTTGGGGAGCAAAGCAGTTCCTGTCTGGGCTGGCTTTTAATGGAGAGAAAGCCAGCTCGGTTTACGGGCTTCTTTTAAATCTATTTTGGCACGCATTTCATCCCGTCAGGAACGTTGGGGGTGAGGTGGGGGGGGTGAGGCAGAGACGCAGGCCCTTGCAAATGCGCTGCGTGTGTGTGTTTCAACATGCCGTTGCGGCCCTTCAGACGAGGAGAGGTGCAAATCCGAGAATAAAAGCAAAGTCCGTCGCGGGAGAAACGGGACCAGCTGCTTGGAGAACAGTTCTGAGCCGGGCCTTATGTAACGGTGCTCGGAAGAGGCGCGGGAGCCTTATACCAGAGTGATAACCGTCGCAAAAAAGAAGAAGCAAGATCAAAATAGCCGTGCAGATGGCATTGGCTGCAAGGAGGAAGGAGGTTAATCAGGCACACGGGGCCAGGGGGGAGAGGCAGGAACGAAGCAAAGGACTGCAAGTCTCGTTTGAAGCACGGAGATTTCCGAAACACAGAAAAATAACCTGTGCATGCAGTGCTGCCTGCAGGAGCCTCTCAGGAACTGCAGCCTTCTGAAGCAGCAGGGGAGAAACCCAACAGTGTACAGCGGTACCTCGGGTTACATACGCTTCAGGTTATAGACGCTTCAGGTTACAGACTCCGCTAACCCAGAAATAATGCTTCAGGTTAAGAACTTTGCTTCAGGATAAGAACAGAAATCGTGCTCTGGCGGCACAGCGGCAGCGGGAGGCCCCATTAGCTAAAGTGGTGCTTCAGGTTAAGAACAGTTTCAGGTTAAGAACGGACCTCTGGAACGAATTAAGTTCTTAACCCTGAGGTACCACTGTATTCATAGAATTGTAGAGTTGGAAGGGATCAAGAGGGTCCTCTAGCCCATGGGGAGGCAAACTAAGGCCCGGGGGCCAGATCCGGCCCAATCGCCTTCTCAATCCGGCCCATGGACGGTACGGGAATCAGCGTGTTTTTACATGAGCAGAATGTGTCCCTTTATTTAAAATGCATCTCTGGGTTATTTGTGGGGCATAGGAATTCGTGCCCCACCCCCCCCATAAAAATTTAGTCTGGCCCCCCACAAGGTCTGAGGGACAGTGGACTGGCACCCTGCTGAAAAAGTTGGCTGGCCTGCAATGCAATAATCTTTTGCCCAAAGTGGGGCTCGAACCCACGACCCTGAGATTAAGAGTCTTGAGCTCTACCGGCTGAGCTGTGGCAGCTAAATAAGAGATTCCCTACTAGTTCCTCCCTACCAATCAGGATGCGTGCCTATCTCTCGCTTGCGCTCTGAATTCTCCAATGAACCGAGCTGCTTTCCTCCTCTCTCTTTATTTAAAGCTGCCAAGCTTCTAGTGCTCATCAAGGCTGTGAGGGAGGCCCAGGAGGCCTGCTTTGCTTCTGCCAGAAGCTGTTCCTCTGCCCTGCTGCCTTCCCCTTGCCCTCCCCCCCCCGGCTCTTCTGTAGAATTTTAGAGCTGGAAAAGGATCCTGGAGGTCATCCAGGCTGACCCCGCAAGAGTCTTGCAAAGGCAGCGTCCCCAGCCACTGGTCGGCCAGCAGCACCTGCTGGAAATGCCTCCAGCAAGAGGGCATCTCCTTCATGGGCCAGCTTGCTCCACCGCCGAGCCGTTAGGAAGCTCAGCCAAGATCTGCTCCCCTGCTGTTTCCAGGGAGACCCCTTGCAATGATTCAGCAGGTCTGTTTCCCAAGAAGCATTGAAATACATTTGCCTTGTTAGAGAGAGTCTCTTTCGAAACCTGCTGGGAATGAATTCACTTAAAAGGCCCCCACCGTTAAATATTTACTGAGCTGTACCATAATGGCTGTTAGATAAGGAATCGAGTGTTTCGAGTGCTCTTAGAACGCTTTATCTTGCCACCAACAAAAGGCAGTAGAGCGTTGTCCTGGCTTGTTCGTTTGGGGGGAAAAAAACCCAATAAAAAGGAGAAGGTCCCCCCTCAGTCTCCTTGCTAACCTTGCCCGTGGATGTGGGGCAGAAAATGTTTCATTGGATGCCTGGGTCTGCAAGAGCTGGGCTGGTTGACATTTGTTTTGCTTGTACCTGCAACTGATGTCTCAGTTTTCCATTTCTACAGTTGTCCTATTAGGTTACGAGGGAAGGGCGGAGGGGAAATCGGTGGACCGCAAGTCGAGGTCCAAAGCCTAGAGCAGGGGTCCCCAAACTAAGGCCTGGGGGCTGGATGCGGCCCAATCGCCTTCTCAATCCGGCCCATGGACGGTCCGGGAATCAGCATGTTTTTACATGAGTAGAATGTGTCCTTTTATTTAAAATGCATCTCTGGGTTATTTGTGGGGCCTGCCTGGTGTTTTTACATGAGTAGAATGTGTGCTTTTATTTAAAATGCATCTCTGGGTTATTTGTGGGGCCTGCCTGGTGTTTTTACATGAGTAGAATGTGTGCTTTTATTTAAAATGCATCTCTGGGTTATTTGTGGGGCCTGCCTGGTGTTTTTACATGAGTAGAATGTGTGCTTTTATTTAAAATGCATCTCTGGGTTATTTGTGGGGCATAGGAATTTGTTCATTTTCCCCCCCCAAAATATAGTCTGGCCCACCACATGGTCTGAGGGACGGTGGACTGGCCCACAGCTGAAAAAGGTTGCTGACCCCTGGCCTAGAGAGCGTCAGACTACAAGGTTCCCGGGAGAGGCCAGGGTTGAAATCTCCACTTGGCTGTGGATACTGTTTTATTTATTTTATAGTACAGTACAATGATTACTGCTTTCATTTTATGGAGCAATGTTCTCGTTAGATAGTAAAATTCCAGCTAAATTGCTATTTAAGGGGTTGCTTTTAAAAGTCTGGAACGGATTGATCCGTTTTGCATTACTTTCTATGGGAACGCGCGCCTTGGTTTTGGAACGGACTTCCGGAACGGATTAAGTTTGAGAACCAAGGTACCACTGTAATAATAATAACAGACACTCACCTCTAAGCAGATCTGAAAGCAAAGGGCCGCAGTCCTCGGGAATCGTGTACTCCCCTTTCCCAATGTTTTCAAATAACTTATAAATATTATCGCCCTCGAAGGGATAAAGGCCGGTCGTAATGTTGTATCTGCAAACAGACGAAGGGCACAGGTGTGAGCAGCGGGGTGGATTTGCAGAGAGGTGGCTCAGTTCCCCGCCGTGGCTCCCTCGCACATCACATTCCTTGAAGTGGCTGGGGGGGGGGTTGAGGAGAGGGGGAAGCGGGACCCTTTCTGCCCCAACTCCCAGCATGCTAACCCCACCAGCCCCCTTCATTTCGCTTATCTGTTTGTTGGCGGTATTTATACGTCAACCCCTTAACGAGAGAAGTTCCCTGGGTGGCTTAACGATAAAAGAGGGATTTTATGCGGTGGGGGGAGAACTTGAAATAAAGTACAAATGCACACGGCCAAACTCCTCCGTGTTGGGATGCAACTCAGTCTGCAGAAGAGTTTGCATAGGGGTTAGGATAGTTAAAGGTAAAAGTAAAGGGACCCCTGACTGTTAGGTTCAGTTGCGAACGACTCTGGGGTTGCGGCGCTCATCTCACTTTACAGGCTGAGGGAGCCGGCGTTTGTCTGCTTCTGCAGACAGTTTTTCCAGGCCATGTGGCCAGCATGACTAAGCCGCTTCTAGCGAAGCCAGAGCAGCACACGGAAACGCCGTTTACCTTCCCCGCCACAGCGGTACCTATTTATCTACTTGCACTACGTGCTTTCAAACTGCCAGGTTGGCAGGAGCAGGGACCGAGCAACGGGAGCTCGCTCTGTTGCGGGGCCTCGAGCTGCCAACCTTCCAATCGGCAAGCCCAAGCGGCACAGTGGTTTAAACCACAGCGCCACTGGCATCCCTAAGATAGTTAGGGGGCTACAAATTCCCAGACCGCTCCTGTACCTCTCTACCTCCGTTGCCAACACTGATAGGTCCGAGATTGCAACCTGTTCTTACAGTTTCCTTCTCCTCTGCTAACTCACTCTTGGGAACTCAAGATGGAGCAAGCACAGCTGCTTTGCTCTTCTCCAGACTAGCTAGAGTAGAACGAGAAACTTTACCTTCCCCGCCACAGCGGTACCTATTTATCTACTTACACTTTAACGTGCTTTCTAACTGCTAGGTTGGCAGGAGCTGGGACCGAGCAACAGGAGCTCACCCCGTCATGGGGATTTGAACCGCCGACCTTGATTGGCAAGCCCTAGGCTCTGTGGTTTAACCCACAGCGCCACCAGTGTCCCTATAGGACGGTATACAAGTTTAATAAAAATAAATCACCACTGCCATCAGATTCCAATATATTAAGCATGTAAAGGTAAAGGGACCCCTGACCATTAGGTTCAGTCGCGGGCGACTCTGGGGTTGTGGCACTCATCTCGCTTTACTGGCCGAGGGAGCAGGCATACAGCTTCTGGGTCATGTGGCCAGCATGACTAAGCCACTTCTGCGAACCAGAGCAGCGCATGGAAATGCTGTTTACCTTCCCGCCGGAGCGGTACCTATTTATCTACTTGCACTTTGAAATGCTTTCGAACTGCTAGGTGGGCAGGAGCTGGGACCGAGCAACGGGAGCTAACCTTCTGATCACAACCTTCTGATCAGCAAGCCCCAGGCTCTGTGGTTTAACCCACAGTGCCACCCGCGTCCCTATTATTATTATTAAACTGTGGCAAGACTTGCCCTCTCATCCATAGATCTCAGGGCAGTTCACACCATAAAATTACAATATTAAAAAGGACAAAATATGTAATAAGAACAACAGCAAACCAATAACCTGCTCCCCTCCCGTGACACATTCAAAAGGAACATTTTCGCCTGGCACCTAAAGGAATGGCAAGAGTAAATTGCTGGACTATGCAGAGATGGCAAGAAAGACCGGGAAAAGTAAGAAATCAGGAAGACCAAAACTTTAATGAAGATTGGGAGAAATTTATATTATATTTGGAAGACCACTGTAAACATTTAAAACTCTTTAGCAGGTTTAAAACAACTCTTGTAAGGGAACAGAGACTTTGAATATAATGGAGAACTGGAAAATTGGGAGCGAAGTACGATGTGAAGCAGAAAAAGGTTAAACAAAGAACCCATGGAGGGGTGGAGGGAACCCTAAAGATTCGGAAGAATCTTGTTCATTTGATTTTTTTTAAATCAATGATTCTGAATGGAAACATTTATTTGTAAAATCCAAAAAGGAAGGAGGGAAGGAAGGAAGGAAGGAAATGAAGGTGCCTGGCGAACTTCCCCGAGGAGAGCATTCTGCAAACAGGGAACCGCTGCCTCCCTCTAGACCTCTTGCAGAGGAAGCACACAATGTGCTGCCTCCCTCTAGACCTCTTGCAGAGGAAGCACACAATGAAGGGCCTCCGGTGATGATCTGAGGGTCCAGGTCAGTTCATATGGGGAAGAAGCGGTCCTGGAGGTATTACGGTCCTGAGCCATTTACAACACATGGCAGTAATCTAACCCAAATCCCCACTTTCGACTACAAAGCTCATCAGGCGGCCTTGGGGAGGGTCTCTCTCAGCCTAACCTACCTTAAAGGGGCGTTGTGGGGATTAACAGAGGACGGGGAGAAACCCATGCATACAAGGAGGTGAGCTCCTTGAAGGAGAATAAAGGGTGGTATAGGAATGCAACAAATAACTAAGATGGTACCCCTCGTCCCTTTCTGAAAGGGACTTCGAATACAGAATTCATGGGTGGGGAAGGCCGGCTTAGGAAGCTGGGGGAAGCTGTAGCCGTGCATTCCCAATGAGTGCTGGGGCACAGTATGGAATTAAAAGCCCAGAGCTCATCTGAGAAAGAGGGTCCAAGGGAGTGGGGTGGGGGGCTTGGCACCCGCCCAGGGATGCCGCCTGCAGAGGCCAAGGCCGCCGCGAATCTGCGAGTGTCGCTTGCCGGTTTTGCGCTTACAGCGTGACGCCTGCCGACCAGATGTCCACTTTGAAGCCGGAGAAGGTGTCCAGGCCGTTGGCGATTTCCGGGGGCTGAAAAGCTGGCGACCCCTGGCTCGTTCGGCACATGTCGTCCTCTGCGAACGGGTGCAACGCCTGCGGGAGGGAGAGGAAGGGGGGGCGCAGGTGAATCCCAGGTCGAAAGGACTTCAGATGGAAAACAAAGAACCCCCCCCCCTTATCAGCTCCCACATTCTGAAGAAACAGAGGAAGGCCCTCCAGACTCCCATGGACCAAACCCAAGGTGGGTCCTGGGGTTTTGGAAGCAGGGCACTTCAATTAGCAGGGGACGTGAGCAGCTGTTCCCGTGTTATTTTACAGGAGATTGTAATGCTGCGGCAGCTCCTAGCACAGTCCCATCAACTGGCTGGGAGCCACACGTCACAGAGAGCGTGGAATAAATGAGAGACGGACTCCCATCAGACGACTTGAGAGCCGCTCGTGAGCAGGCATCTCTGAAGGCTGCACCTATGGTGCCAACCACATCTGGAATACTGGGTCGGCTCCAGGATAATGTGGAGTTGGGAAAGGTTTCAGAAAAGGGCAACCAAACAGCGACGGGGGTGGGGCTGACTCCCTTATTAGGAGAGGCTGCAGGGTTTGGAACTTCTCAGTTTAGAGAAAAGGCAAGGGGGTTGCGGCATGGTAGAAGTGTTTAAAATTATGCCTGGCATGGAGAAACTGGGCAGAAGCCAGGGTGATGTTAGCGGTTTCCAGTAAAAACCTCCTCTTTTATGAGCTGCTTGGCAGTGGATCAGACTCCCTCGGGAGGTGGTGGGCTCTCCTTCCTTGGAGGTTTCTAGGCAGAGGTTGGGTGGCCACCTGTCATGGATGCTTTAGCTGAGATTCCTGCATTTCAGGGGGATGGACTGGATGACCCTTGGGGTTCCTTCCAACTCCAATCTTCTATTTTTTTTTCCCGCCTTACACACGCCATGACTTCATTTTGCTTTGTACCCAGCGACCGGTTCCCATCATTTGTTGTTTGGACTGTTTCATGTCATTCTTAATAAATGCTTTCTTTTTTTAAAAAAAAAATGCTTTCAAACAGATGGTAAATAAAACGAACAGGCTTCGTTCATGGCTGTGCCCCAAACAGTGGCATTTGTGGTGCCACTGAACCTGGAGGTGGCATGAAACTGCCGTAACTTGCAGCCATTGAATGAGTTTTATCCAATCCCATTCCAAAGGTTTGGATAGCTCAGTCGGACAGCTGGGGTAGCTCCGTCGGTAGAGCACAGGACTCTTAATCTCAGGGTTGTGGGTTCGAGTCCCACATTGGGCGAAAAGATTCCTGCATTGCAGGGGGTTGGGTTGGACGACCCTTGGGGTCCCTTTCCAACTCTAAAATTCTATGAATTTAGTGGATTTCACCTCTACAGTCACAAACATGTATGGGGGGGCCCTTGAGAGACAGGCCTTACCTCTTATATACCCCACAAGTCACTATACTCTGTAGGAGATTTCCTCCTTTGGGTACCAAAAATACCAGAGGCCTGCTCCATAGTAACCAGGGAGCAGGACCTTTTTTTTTGTTTAAATATTTTTTATTGATTTTTTCATATTACATTGCACTGCACATGTATCACAACCACCACCCTCCCCCCATATCTTTATATATTGTCAATCAATCATATTTATTATTTTCTCCCTCCTCCCACGTCCCGCTATATTAGTTACAGTAATCTTTGCATTCTATAATCTTCCCAAATTTTCTATTTATTCTTATTTTCTATCTTTACAAGTTTTTCTTCTATCCAATGCTTCACATTTTAATCTAGGCAGATTAGCATATCTCTTTTTTTGAGCAATACTTTACCATATAATCATCAAAACATTTCCTCTCCTTTTAAAATTTCTGATTCGACTGATTTCTAATAATAGCCGCTAATTTTGCCGAAACTAAATATTCGTTTAATTTACAAATCCATTCCTCCTTTGTGGGTACAGTTTGTGGTTTCCATTTAGTAGCTATCACTACTCTAGCAGCTGTACTTGCATATAGGAAAATTCCCCCCCCCCCGTGGTATCTCTTCATCCAACAGTCCAAGAAGGTATGCCTCTGGTTTCTTTGTTAATTATATTTTCAACATCTTCCTTAATTCTTCATGTACTACTGCCCAGAACTTCTTAATTTCCTCACACCTCCGCCACATATGTATTGTTGAGTGTGGCTGCCCCTCTTTCGTGGGTCAACCGCTATACACACTTCTGGAAAAGCTTCTTGAAACAACGACGTCTTAATTCAGTTAATGAAGACACTGTTGTTTCAAGAAGCTCTTCCAGCCGGATGAGAAGTTCTATTGCCTCGGGCGCTCCTTCCGTATTGCTTCCAAAAATCGTTATTTGCGTCACTTTCTTTTCAGTGGTTTATGACCTACTGTATATTCTGGCATATAAAACTACTTTTTAATCCAGGAAAGTCTTCTCAAAAGTCGGGGGTCGTCTTATACGCAGGGTGGAGAATCTGAGGTCGAGTATATCTCAAACTCTATATTTTAACTGGGAAAGTTGGGGGTCGTCTTATACGCCCAGTCGTCTTATATGCCGGAAAATACGGTGTGTTTGTAAACTGCCTTGGCGCACACGGAGAGGGAGATTCGTAGGCAAACAAAACGCATGCCTAAACACGGGAGCTCGAAAACGTACCTCTGCCACGCCCAGATCCGAAATCTTCAGCGTCCCGTTGGTCGTGAGCAGGAGGTTTCCTGGTTTGATATCCTTGTGGACAATCCCTTGGCTGTGCAGGTATTCTAAGCCGTCAATAAGCTGGCAGAAGTACCTGCATGTGGAGAGGGGAGAAGGAGAGGGGAGAAGGAGAGGGGAGAAACCTGAATTTAAAAAGGACGCAAAAACAAATTCACTGAGATTCAAGTAATAGTACTGCTCTGTTCTGCCTCGGTCAGGCAACGCCTGGAGTCCTGCATCCAGTTCTGGGCACCACAATTTAAGAAGGATATTTGCAAGCTGGAAGGCGTGCAGAGGAGGGCAACCAAGATGATCAAGGGTCTGGAAATCAAGCCTGATGAGACTAGGTATGTTTAGCCTGGACCCTGAGGTCCAGCTCCGAGGGCCTTCTGGCGGTTCCCTCCCTGCGAGAAGTGAGGTTACAGGGAACCAGGCACAGGGCCTTCTCGGTGGTGGCGCCCGCCCTCCTGTCAGATGTCAAGGAAATAAACAACTATCTGAAGACATCTGAAGGCAGCCCTGTTTAGGGAAGTTTTTAATGTTTGATGTTTTATCGTGTTTTTAATGTTCTGTTGGGAGCCGCCCAGAGTGGCTGGGGAAACCCAGCCAGATGGGCGGGTATAAATAAAAATTTATTTATTTATTTATTTATTTATTTATTTATTATTATTATTATTATTATTATTATTATTATTATTATTATTATCCAGTTTCCACTAGCACCAAAGCCACTGCTCAGACAGGGTGGGGGTGGGGCACAAGAAATGGCACCTGCCTTGCTTAACTTACCCATGCGCTTGAAAGACGGGGAACTTTTTGTCGGGGACGCTGTCCAACATCTCCTGCATCCCACACACGCAGTATTCCATCACCATATACGTGAGAGGAAGAGTTAAGGAAGCGGCAGCTGGGCAGGGTTGGAAAAAATCAGAAATACAGTGGTACCTTGGGTTAAGAACTTAATTCGTTCTGGAGGTCCGTTCTTAACCTGAGGTACCACTTTAGCTAATGGGGCCTGCTGCTGCCCCGCCGCGCACAATTTCTGTTCTCATCCTGAAGCAAAGTTCTTAACCTGAGGTACTATTTCCGGGTTAGCGGAGTCTGTAACCTGAAGCGCCTGTGACCTGAAGCGCCTGTAACCCGAGGTACCACTGTATAAGCTAATCGTCAAACGGCGCCTGAAACCTAGGTCGCCGCAACGGAACGATTAGTCGCCATTCTCCCTCCCCCACCTCCCCAAAATGAAGTTTATTATTATTGTTGGTCATTTCACTTCTATACCACTTCGTATTTTAAAAGGGGGGGAAATCTCATAGTGGTTTACGACGCATTAAAACGTAAAAAACAAACAAACCAGAACAATAGAAATTCAAATGTCAAAGAAAATATTTCAGATCCTTCTCTAAGGGGCATGTTGCTCCCCCCCCCATTTATCTGCCTACATAGAGCTGCCCCATAGCAGAAGTGCTCTAGGAAGCCAATGGGGTACAGTGGTTAGTGTCGGATGAGGACCAGGGAGATCAGGGTTCGAATCCCCACTCCGTCATGAAGCTCACAGGGTGACCTTGGGGTCAGTCGCAGCCTCTTAACCAGTGATGGCCAAACTTGGCTCTCCGGCTGTTTTGGGACTACAACTCCCATCATCCCTAGCTAACAGGACCAGTGGTCAGGGATGATGGGAGTTGTTGTCCCAAAACAACTGGAGGGCCAAGTCTGGCAATGCCTGCTCTTAACCTACCTCGCAGGTTCGTTGTAGGGAGGGTGAACCTTGGAGAAAAAGGTGGGAGATAAATGCATGGAATTAAGCTCTTCTGCTTCCCTGCTTATGAAAGCTGGTGGGGCCAGACAGATGGAGGTGTCACTTGCCAACCTGGCACCCAGAGATCTCCACGTGGTCACAATTGGACCCACGCCAGCCGCAAAATGCGCCTGGTGAATTTCGAACACTAGCCAGGCCAAGGATTTAACAGAGGGAGCAGCAGGGCAAAAGACCAGGGCTCCTGGTCTACCCTGCTCTGGTGGGCAGGAGTTTTAGGTAGCGAAAGGTGTTTCCCGTCAACTGCTACCCGATTCTTTTAACTGAAGATGCTAAGGAATGAACCCGAGATCTTCTGCACACCATGAAATGGGTGAATTTGCTCCTTGGGTAGCAAGGCAAAAGAGGCTTAGAATCCACGAGGCTCGCGAGAGAGGGGAAGCCGTACATGCCCCAGACAGGGGAGAAAGGATATATCTTCTGCTTCTCTTCGTTGTACAAGACGTCAACCAGCTGGATGACGTTCTTGTGCCGCAGCCGCCGTAGGAGCTGGATTTCCCTGGAAGGAAAGAGAGAGAGAAATATACTGTGACCAAAGCAACCTCCTCTTTGCAGGGGGAGTCAAGGGAGGACGCTCCCTTCGCTCTAGGAATGAATTCTGTTCCTTTTGCTGCGTGGGCTGAGAATGGAGGCTCAGAGGCTGTTCCTTGTTGCAGGCACTGCCGCAGGTTGCTCTCTGCACCCACCCATCTCTAAGAACATCAGAAGAGCCAGCGTTCTGTTCTCACGGTGGCGAACCAGATGAGTCTATTGTTCTATACCCCAATGGGAAACCCACAAGCAAGATTCGAGCACAAGAGCACTCTCCCCTCCTGTCATCTCCAGCAACTGGAATTCAGAAGCCCTGCTGGAGGCAGAGCACAGCCATCCTGCCTAGTAGTAGCCATGGACAGTCCTCTCCTTCTCCACATAGCACTCAGCACTTGTGGGTCCATGCGTTTGGGGGATAAAGCACACATACGCAACCTAAGGGGACACGGGTGGCGCTGTGGCCTAAGCCACAGAGCCTAGGGCTTGCCGATCAGAAGGTCGGCGGTTCGAATCCCCGCAATGACGGGGTGAGCTCCCGTTGCTCGGTCCCTGCTCCTGCCCACCTAGCAGTTCGAAAGCACGTCAAAGTGCAAGTAGATAAATAGGTACCGCTCCGGCGGGAAGGTAAACGGCGTTTCCGTGCGCTGCTCTGGTTCGCCAGAAGCGGCTTAGTCATGCTGGCCACATGACCCGGAAGCTGTACGCCGGCTCCCTCGGCCAGTAAAGCGAGATGAGCGCCGCAACCCCAGAGTCGTCTGCGACTGGACCTAACGGTCAGGGTGCCTTTAATTTTTTATGCACCCTAAGAACACCAGAAGAGCCTGCCAGATCAGGCCAATGGTTTACCAGGCATGTACAACTTCCAAGAGACTGTGATCTACTCCCAGTATAAAAAAAACTGGCAGTGATCTACTCATTGTCATTGGAGGGAGCAGCAGCGTGCTTGGGGTGGGTGGCTTGCCCAGAGTTGTTGAGCCCAGAATTGTTGAGCTTCTTGGGGGTAGGATTGCCCAGAGTTCTTCAGCTTTTATTTGTTAACTTTCGGTAAACTTAATTTAATCCCACAATTGATAAGGGTCCCGCAATCTACCAGGATCAGCTGGGGATTTACTGGTAGAGTGCGATCTACTGGGCATGCCTGGTCTATGCAACCCAGTATCCTGTTCTCACAGTGGCCTGCCAACGTAATAGCAACGCTCTCCCTTCCTGAGATTTCCAGCAACCGGAATTCGGAAGAATTGCTGCCTCCAACCGTGGAGACCAGAGCACAGCCATCCCGGCTAGAAGCCACCAATAGCTCTCTCCTCTTTTGAAGACATTCTGGTTGGCCCTCTCCCCTTGGGCCACCACCCGCCTGAGCTGCTCAAGGCAGGGGAACTACCAAGAGGGCACCCTCTGCTAATCTTAACTCCCAAGTGGATCTGTAGGGAAGGCTACCTTTCAGCTATTGGGGGCCCAGGTCTTTAAACACGAACGCGAGAACCTTGAATCAGGCCCGGAAATGAACCGGCAACCTCGTTATGGTGCCCTATTGCTAAGTGATGGGAAGAGAGCTGTGTAGCAGTGGGTGGCAGAGGGAGCTGGCGGCGTATTTGACTTCTTCCAGAGACTACAGGATACAAGCAGAGGCATCTTGGAATACGGACAATTCAGCGGCAGAGTGGAGGGAAAGAGTATAAGGTGCGGGTCGGCAAACTAGGCCCAATTGCCTTCTAAATCTGGTGCCAGCCCCTCTCCAGAGCCCTTTCATGTGCCACCGCTGCTGCCAGCCCCTGCTGCTTGCTCGCAAGACACAGGAGCCATGGTTGGCTGAGCGGCCCTCTTGAGCGGCCGCCATTTAAAGTAGCCCCTCTCTGGAGTCCTTTCGCGAGCCGCTCATTGTCCCTTGTTCATTCCCCCCCCAATATAGTCCGGCCCCCCACAAGGTCTGAGGGACAGTGGACCAGCCCCCTGCTGAAAAAGTTAGAGGACCCCTGGTATAAGGCAAGGAGCAGGACGACAGGTTTAAAAGCTCACTTAGGCGGGTGGTGTTCGAAACTCAGGAATGTAAGATCGGGCTGGGAAAGATAATCCCCTGCCTGACACCCAGACAATCACCCAGACAATACTGAGCTAGACGGATGGGACCGTTGACCTAACGTGGTATGAAGCAGCTCCCTATGCTGCGAGCTTTACCGCTTGCAAGTCCTTCACCGCTTGCAAGTCCTTCACCACGGCCTCAAGCTCCCCCTTCTTTGCAGGAATGGCATGTTGGGAGAATCCTGGCCAGCACTGTCTTGTTGCAAGGCCTTGCGCAAAGTGTTTTGCAAAGCACTTGCAAGGCTAAACTTGCGAAGCAAATGGGCGATTTGATTTCTAGAGGAACCGTCCCCTCCCTCCCACCCTACGCCCGGCCTCCCGCTGCGGTTCAGGCTACCAGTTCTTGGCAACCTCTGTTGCTTCATTCTCACACCCAAAAGCTCGAAAACAGGAAGAGCGACTCAGCTCTGTGTCAAGCGTTGGGGAAAGGGAACAGCTGATTGGCAGCAGGAAGGGAGAGAGAGAAAGGCAGCCCATAAGGAGGCTCCGGCTGCCAAGCAGAGGATACTGCACTCGTACAAGGGGACAGACTGTTCCTTCCTGCTGTTTTGGGCCATGTCTGCCCACCCCCCCTACCCCTTAGAGCAAGGCCCTGTCCACTTCCTGGCTCACTCCCAGGGTAGATGTTGTGGACAGCTGCAGTATTCTGACAGTCCAAAGTGCAGGACATCATATAAAGCAACAGGTAAATTGTGATCTACTGGTAGATCACTGGATGTCTGTGGTAGATCACTGGCTCTCCCCAAAGAAGCTCAAGAACAGGGGTCGGCAACGTGCGGCCCATGGGCCAGATGTGGCCCGCAAAGACCATTTCACTGGCCCACGAGCCACCCCTGAACTGAGCCACCCGCTTGGTGAGCCCCCTTCGTGCTGCACTAAAGCGGCACAGCACGGTGTGGGGACTCACTGAGCGATGCTAGAAATCGTGTCTGCACATGTCCAGATGCCGAAAACTGCTTCTGCGCAGACGCGATTTTGGCGTCTGCGTATGCGATCTCAGTGGAAGTGATCCGACCCATGGCCGGTAAACCTTGCCGAGCCCTGCTCAACAACTCTGACCTGAACCCCTAAAAAATGGGGGTAGATCACTGACAGTTTTTAGACAGTAGATCACAGTCTCTTGGGAGTTGGCCACCCCTGACATAAAGGAAGCTGTAGCCGCTGACTACTGCCATCTCTGTGTGGCTGCAGCTTGGACAGATACCTTGGGTTGAGCTGCTAGCCCCTGCAGCCAATCAGGAGCCACGCCTTGGTTCCCGAACGTTTTGGAAGTCAAATGGACTTCCGGAATGGATTCAGTTCAACGTACGACTGGTACTTCTTTGATGGGGCAGCTGTATAAATTAAGTAGGTAAATAAATAAATAGGGGGAAAGCCAATTGTCTGAAATATTTTCCTTGAAGCTTGAATTCGGTTTCTTTTCCTGGATCGTTTTATTTGATGCTTGAATATGTTGTAAACCACTCTGAGATTCCCCTCCCCTTTAAACTAAAAAGTGGTATAGAAATGAAATTAATAATAATAATAATAATCTCATTTAAAGGTGCCTAGACATTCTGTTGTGGCGACCATAACCCAGGCTTGAGGGGCCATTTGGTGATTAGCCTAATGTATATATATCTCCATTTCTAACACTGGCTTTGTAGCCCAGGGGGAAGAACCCACTGCAGCCGAAAATCACATCCCTGCTGAAACATCTGTAGAGCCCCAGGTGGGTTAAGGCTGGGCCGAGGCTTCCCTGCGGACTGTCTGCCTCCCAGACCCTTTCCTCAGGACTTCCTCTCTGGGCCCAGGTTCAAAGCTCCGGCCAGCATTGCCCTAGCAACTGAGTTCTTTAAAAGGACAAGAAGTCCCCTGCGCATGGCCGACAGGTTCACGCAAGGATCTCCCCCTCTGTTTACCGTCACCATGACAAGGCAGGATGTCGGAATCTGGCCGGTAGCCAAAGGCAGCCAGATAGCCAAATCAGCAAGCGGAAAGCAGCGGCGGTGGGAGAGAGAGGAGGGGAAAAGAGAAAAATAAACCTTCCCTGGCAAGATCAAGAAGCTTCTTCCAGAGAACCAGAGAGGGACTGGCTGCTCTATTGCTCGGGAACTCAAAGCAGATAACTTTTGACTCTGAGGGCCACATTTCCTCCCAGAGGCCACAGAGTGGCAGTGGGAGGGGCCAGGGACAAAAGTGGGCGGGGCAATATGTTTACCTTTGTACAATAGGCTAGTTGCTACACACATGCCATCCATCCAAGCAAGCAAGAGACATGACTGAAGTTCAAGGACTCATTTCCAGGCAAAACCACCCTAGGAGGGGGTGAAACAGGCCTTCCCTAGCCTGACCTGGAGATGTCAGGGCTTGAATCCGGGACCATCGGAGGGTTGGACTAGATGACCCCTGGTGTCTCTTCCAGCTCTACAATTCTATGATCTGTGTATGGCCATTCCCACTATGGTACATCACTTAAAAAACAAAACCCTTGTGGGCCAGTTAAGGGCACCTACCCAGCAAATCTGTTGTTGTTGTTAAACCCAATCCATCTTGATTAACCGACTAAAACCAATATGGTAGGCCGTCCAAATGAGCCCCCAGAAATTTCCACACCCCCGGGAGAATTTCCACACCCATATGTTATGTCATTACTGATAGCCATGCTGCAAAATCACAGAATTGTAGAGTTGGAAGGGACCACGAGCGTAATCTAGTTCAGCCTCCTGCAATGCAGGAAACTTTGCCCTGTGTGGGGCTCGGACCCACAACCTTGAATTTAAGAGTCTTGGGCTCTACCGGACTGAGCTATCCCAGGAATGATGGGTGGGGTGGGGGTGGGAACCCTTTCCAGATTGCAAAAGTTTCCTTAACAGCTGCCTGGAGATCTTGTTCGTCATGGGAGAGCCATTAAGGTTGGGCCACTGCAAACACACACACACACAGAGTAAATTCATAAGTCCACATTCCCAAGAGCTCCCTGGGAAGAGGGACTGACAGCTAAACCACTCTGGAAATTGTAGCTCGGTGAGGTGGATAGGGGTCTGCAAACAATACTCAGCATCTTTAACAAACCACAGCTCCCAGGACTGTTTAAAGTGACAAGCCACAGTTTTAAATGTACACTGTAAAAGGGGGCCAAGGATAGACACAGAATTGTTGTTGTTGTTCAGTTGTTCAGTCGTGTCCGACTCTTTGTGACCCCATGGACCAGAGCACGCCAGGCACGCCTATCCTTCACTGCCTCTCGCAGTTTGGCCAAACTCATGCCAGTCGCTTCGAGAACACTGTCCAACCATCTCATCCTCTGTCGTCCCCTTCTCCTTGTGCCCTCCATCTTTCCCAACATCAGGGTCTTTTCTAGGGAGTCTTCTCTTCTCATGAGGTGGCCAAAGTACTGGAGCCTCAACTTCAGGATCTGTCCTTCTAGTGAGACACAGAATACTATATGGCAATGACCCCCCAAAACAGGAATTTTGCACTGCTGTGCTTTATGCTTTGGAACGTAACGGCTATTTGCACACAGCTTAAGACATTAAAAAAAAATTAAGCCCTTTAGAAAAATGCTCAAATGTAAACAAACAAGCTGCTCCCTCTCTCCGAATACTCTGGGACACCCCAGGAAGCTGGACAGGCAAAAGTAACTCCTCCTCCACAGAGCACATGGTCAAATGATGACATTCCCGTGAGAGGCCAATGATTCTGAAGACTTTAAATGGGGATTAGACCAACTCACTGAGAAAGAGGCGGCTAGGAGGAGGCTATCGCATAATGACTATGTTCAATCTCCAGCGACAGAGGAAGCGACAGGGATAGTGTGCTCTCGCACTCTGGTCCTGCTTGTGAGGTTAGCACAGGCTACTGTGAGAACAGGATGCTAGATTAGCTGCTAGCTCCCCCCCCCCACACACTTTGGCCTGATCCAGCACCCAAACCCTTTCAATGTTCTTAATTGCTAACATCCAATACCGAGATGGAGGTCTACCAGGCTTGTGCGTTGAGCACACTGCTTTATGGAAGTGAGTCATGGGCAACTTGCACCCACCAGGAGAGATGCCTCAAGGCCTCCAGTCCTGCATGTGCTGGGTCAGAAAGATTTGGAGGTATCCTGTGTCAGGACAGAATTCTGCACAAAGATGTGTTCTCCTGAGCCCACATTCCCAGTGCGTTCCCACTCCTGTCTCAGCGATGTCACGTCCACAGAATGGAAGACGACATGTCCAACAGGTAGATCATGATCTACTGGTAGATCACTGGCTCCCCCCAAAGAAACTCAGCAACTTTGGCTCCTCTAAAAAAGCTCTACATCTTTGCCCTGAAGCCCCCCAAACAGGGCTTTCCTTCCTAAAGAAAAGCTCAACAACCTCGACCTGAACCCCCCAAAAGTGGGTAGATCACTGCCAGTTTTTAACTCTGTGAGTAGATCGCAGTCTCTTGGAAGTTGGCCACCCCTATGGGGAGCTGGCTTCTGGCCCCAGGCCCACTGGCAGACGTCTGCAAATGTGGCATGAAGGCTGGCAGCGCCAACCCTGCTGTGGGGGAACCCCATGCAGACGACCATGCAGTGCCTGGAGATAGGAGTCAGTTTGTACATCCACAGCAGTGACCGAAGGGGGAATGACCGCTGGGAGGAGCGCAGAGAGAAGGAACGCCCTTGTGCACCTGCAGCAGCACGATCGGACGCCTTCATCTGCCTCGGCTGCAACAAAACATGCCTATCCTCCATGGGTCTCTGAAGCCACAGGAGGCGCTGCAACCTTCCAACAGCTTGGCGAACTCCTCCATTGTCTCCCGACGGATGCTAACAAATTCCAGTGCTGCCTTCAAGCTGGTCTTGGCCAAGTTTGACTGGGGTGGACGCGAACAGGGGAAAGAGAAGTGGAACGGAAAGAATAAAATCCTGCCCTACGCTGAGCTGCAGAACCCTCTCTCAATTCTTCCACCTTCACTGGGAACTCTGCATTCTGCTTACAGGGGTAGAAGACACACTGCCCTCCAGGTGATCTCTCAGACTCCAACTCCCATCAGCCCCAGGAGCCAGCTGGGTCAAAGGTCAGGGGAGGTTCGGTTCAACAATCTCTGGAAGGCACAGCCACTCCGGCTGCCCCCGGCTTAACCCCCTGTCAAGGAAGGGCAGGGGCTTGCTTGTCTGCACTTTCCTGAAGCTGGTGTGTGTGTGTGTGTGTGTTGAGCTTTTCCAGCTGGATGACAAGCACTCCCGTTTCAGGTGTTGGAATCACGGAATTGTAGAGTTAGAAAGGGACCAATTGTGTCATCTAGTCCAACTGCCTGCAATGTTCATGCTGCGTCACTTTTAAACCCATACCCGGTTCTCCTTGCACTGCCTATAACTTTATTTCTGCTGTTTTTAAGGGTGTGCCTGCAAATCTCCCTGGGACGACGTACGTGGAAGCTGCTGTCACAAATTAATAAATAACAAGAAGTGGCAGAGTCTTAAACGGAGGCACTGACTTCACGGGCAAAAGCCCGAAGGTAATTGTCAGGGTAGCTGCCTGTCGGGCTTAGTCATGTAAGCCCTGGCAAGGGAGCAGGCAGAATCACAAAATCACAGTATTGCAGAGTTGGAAGGGACCCTAAAGGTTGTCTAGTCCAAACCCCTGCAATGCAGGGATCTTTCGCCCAATGTGGGGCTCGAACCCACGACCCTGAAATTAAAGAGTCTCATGCTCCACCAACTAAGCAAGGCCAAAAATAAAAATAAAAAGAGAGATAAGAGTTATGGAGGAGGGTGCTTGAAAAGCACACAGCTCAGAAATAACACAACACGCAAACAAAATGGGGACTTGCAGGCGTTTCCATTCTCTGTTGTGAAACTTAACACACACAACTTATACGGGGTGAGTCTTTGTGTACTCTGTATCCACAGGGCCTCTTTTAAAGGACTCGCCCTGTATTTCTAGGCCTTATAGCTTTCCCAAAGCTAGCTGTGGGCTCTAGAATTACCCAAAAGAGGATAAACGACCCTGGATGGTTAAGTCCAGTCAAAGGTGACTATGGGGTTGCGGCGCTCATCTCGCTTTCAAGCCGAGGGAGCCGGTGTTTGTCCACAGACAGCTTTTTGGATCATGCGGCCAGCAGGACTAAACCACTTCTGGTGCAACGGGATACACCTGACGGAAACCAGAGTGCACGGAAACGCCGTTTACCTTCCCGCCGCAGCTGTACCTATTTATCTACTTGCACTGGCGTGCTTTCGAACTGCTAGGCTGGCAGGAGCAGGGACAGAGCAACAGGAGCTCGCCTCCATCGCGGGGATTCGAACTGCCAGCCTTCCAATCGGCAAGCCCAAGAGGCTTAGTGGCTTAGGCCACGGCACCACTCGCGTCCCTAGAAGAGGATAACGCCCTATATGGAAACTTTCATTGTCGACAGCTAGGGTGAAGCTCTTCTGTGTTTCAACTAGCATATCCAGAACGCTGGAGGCAGTGGGGAGGGGGTGCAGGATCCACAAAATGAGAACTATGCACAGTAATCTGACATCAGAAATGGCACATTATCCAGAAACCAGAACATTTCAGTCCACCAGGTCACTCTGTTCCTGATCTTAATCTGCAGGCATCTGCCCTAGAACAAGGGAACTTTGGCATAAGGGTGCTATTTCCCCCCATTTGTGTCAGAAAAAAAAGACAATGGCTTTCTGCCTTGCTATGAAGGTTAATTTACTTAGCAATACTACTCGGGATGCATTATTACCTATGACTGCTGTTGCAAAGGGCCGTTTTGCCTCTATTTGTGCTCTAACTGAACTGCCACAGAGCACACCTTTTGCATTCCATTGCCAGCTAACTCCAACCTTCACACCAGTGTTAGAAACGCAGATATATTAGCTGTTCTCTTTGACTGGAGATGAAGTTTGTTTCAATCTTTTTCTACTAGCCTCTCACTTAAAATTATGGTTGCCTTGGTTTAAGAATGGCTTAGTTTATGAACAACTTGGGTTAAGAACGCTGCAAACCTGGAAGTAGGTGTCTTGGTTTGTGAACTTTGCCTTGGAATAAGAACATGTTTCGCTTCCTGTTCCCATTTGTAAACTGAGTCCCCTGCTGCTATGGGAAAGCACGCCTTGGTTTAAGAACGCTTTGGTTTAAGAACGGACTTCCGGAACGGATTAAGTTCGTAAACCAAGGTACCACTGCATATACCACCCTATACTAGGGGGTTGCCGTATTTCAAAAAGTGAAAATCCGTACACAATTCGTTTTGCCCAAATTTGTTGAGCTTTTTCTTTTGCAAAATCTCAAAAAAGAAACTGAAGCTATGACCGGGAGATTAGACGTATGGCAACCCTATCCCTGCGTGTCTCAGGACAGAGTAAAATCATAATATAAAACCACAAAATACATAATCAATATAAGAACAAAAACAACCCAATAACAACCCCCCCTTCCTGGAAAAAAAGGGACGGGAATCTTCCTGCCTATCTGGAGTGTAAAGCATGTGTGAACACCTGCAAATCACACCTAATGCTTTTGGCCTCTGGTTCATGCAAAGGAGAGAGAACTAAAATTGCCTGGGAGGGAGATACATCCCCAAGGATGTGAGGAAGTGGCAGCCGGTCTCTGATTAAATAGCATTTGCACAGAGGGACAATCTGAGTAAATAGCACTTGCAAAGAGAGGCGAGAGAAGCGCGGTGATGGAGGACCACAGCATGCTTGGAGTTCGATTCCCGTCAGCGCAAAGGGGTTGATGAGAGCTTCAGCCGAAGGCGTCAGGTTGGCAAAGAACCGCCTTCTCAGCCTCCTGCACAGATGGAAGCTCAAAGGGCGATGTAGATAAGCAGGGTTTTTTTGGGGGGGTAGTTTAGATTCTTCCCCCCTCTCTTGCGGATCTCGTTTTTTGCAGAAGCGGAAAGGAAACCTGGTTCTGAAGGCCTGCCCGAAGAAACAATAATAGAGCGAAGCTGATTCACTGGCGGCAGCGCTCACAGCGCCCCCCCCCCCCCATGAGCCAAGCACAAAAAAGGTGGACAAGGGAGGCGAATGTCTCCATCCAGGTGTTTATCCAAGATTGCCTAAAGAGGCAGAAAAACCCCACGGGGCTGATGCTCAGCAGATGCCGGAACAAGCTGGGTGGATGCTGGCTTTTAAAGAGCCGACCAGATTGTTTTGGGGGGCAGGGGTTGGCACCATGGCAGTATTTTCAGATACCAATACAGTGGTACCTCGGGTTAAGAACGTTAATTTTGTTCTGGAGGTCCGTTCTTAACCTGAAACTGTTCTTAACCAGAGGTACCACTTTAGCTAATGGGGCCTCCGGCTGCCGCCGCACAATTTCTGTTCTCATCCTGAAGCAAAGTTCTTAACCCGAGGTACTATTTCTGGGTTAGCGGAGTCTGTAACCTGAAGCGTCTGTAACCTGAGGTACCACTGTACCTGGTTTTTTTGGGGGGGGCTATTGATAAAGTGTACCCTCACATTTAAAAGGCCTGGGAGAACTGCAGGGGCACATAAAAGAAGGAAAATGAAGGCAGGCAGCATTGCCTTTAGGGAGGCTTCAGGGAGCTGCCAGCAGGTTTTGGTAGTTTAAAATATGAGAGAGAGAGAGAGAGAGAGAGAGAATCTCATTTACAAGATGTGAGAGTGGTCAGCCAATTTTTTTATTTTTATTTTTAAAAAGCATGGTTTGAAGCAGCCCATGTCAGGGGAAGACATCAGCGGTGGGCCAACCGAGCCTACCAATGGTGAAATCAATTATTTTTAAAAAGCCAGCATCAAAATTAAAAGCATGAAGAGCTATAAAAAGGAGGGTAAACACAGAGAGAAAGAGAGAGGTGCATTTGTCTCAGTCTATAGCAGCCTGGCAGAAAGTGAGGAGGAATGAAAGAACCTTTTAATGAAGGTGAAAGAGGAGAGCGCAAAATATGGTCTGAAGCTCAACATCAAAAAAACTAAGATCATGGCCACTGGTCCCATCACCTCCTGGCAAATAGAAGGGGAAGAAATGGAGGCAGTGAGAGATTTCACTTTCTTGGGCTCCATGATCACTGCAGATGGTGACAGCAGTCACGAAATTAAAAGACGCCTGCTTCTTGGGAGGAAAGCAATGACAAACCTAGACAGCATCTTAAAAAGCAGAGACATCACCTTGCCGACAAAGGTCCGTATAGTTAAAGCTATGGTTTTCCCAGTAGTGATGTATGGAAGTGAGAGCTGGACCATAAAGAAGGCTGATCGCCGAAGAATTGATGCTTTTGAATTATGGTGCTGGAGGAGACTCTTGAGAGTCCCATGGACTGCAAGAAGATCAAACCTATCCATTCTGAAGGAAATCAGCCCTGAGTGCTCACTGGAAGGACAGATCCTGAAGCTGAGGCTCCAATACTTTGGCCACCTCATGAGAAGAGAAGACTCCCTGGAAAAGACCCTGATGTTGGGAAAGATGGAGGGCACAAGGAGAAGGGGACGACAGAGGACGAGATGGTTGGACAGTGTTCTCGAAGCTACCAACATGAGTCTGACCAAACTGTGGGAGGCAGTGGAAGACAGGAGTGCCTGGTGTGCTCTGGTCCATGGGGTCACGAAGAGTCGGACATGACTAAATGACTAAACAACAGCAGCCTCCCACAACCTGAGCCCCTCTAGATGTTTTAAATCAGGCTAGTGGGAGTTGTGGTCCAAAATGTTGGCTGGCGCCCATGGAAGTTTAAGATGTAGAACAGGGGTTGGCAACCTGCGGCCCATGGGCCACAAGCGGCACATGGGGGTTGTTTAAACGGCCCATGAGCCACCCCTGAATCGAGCCGCTCGCTCAGTGAGTCCCAGCGCGCTGTGCTAAACCGGCACAGGGTGGAGCGGGGACTCGCTTCTGCGGCACCGGAAATCGCGTCTGTACACGCGCAGATGTGATCCGGCACACGGAGCAATCTCCGTGGGGGCGAACTGGCCCAGGTAAGGTAAACCTTGCCGACCCCTGACTTAGAAGTTGGGGGAAGGCAGGTCTATATAGAGCAGCAGTTGAAATCTCCCTGCTCAGTGTACCTGCCTGTAAGCACGTCTCACTGGCCTCCAAAGAGCTTTCCCCTACAAGCGAAGATGGCAAGCGATAGGACTTTAGAATTGTAGAGTTAGAAGGGACCCCCGAGGGTCATCTAGTCCAACCCCCTGCACTGCAAGAGTCACAGCTGAAAAACCTCCCCAACTCCCTCCACTGTTCCTCATAAGGCTTGGTTTCCAGACCCTTGATAATCTTGGTCAATCTCCTCTGCCTGCCTTTCAGCTTGTTAAGACCTTCTTAAACTGTGCTGTCCGGAACTGGGAAAGTGAGTCTGACCAATGCAGAATAGAGCAGTATTATCACTTCCCGTGATCTCTGGACACTAGACTTCTGTTGATGCAGCCAAGAATTGCATTAGCCTTTTTTGCTGCTGCAACACACTGTGGAGTCAAAGACACACACACACACACACACACACACACAGAGAGTAAGGCAGGGATGAAGACCCTCTGGTCCTCCAACTCACACCCAGTGTTCAAAACCCCTCAGAGGCCAGGTGTGTTTTGCCACTTGCGTGGGTCCAATTGCGTCCGGACATGGAGATCTCTGGATGCCAGGCTGGTGACTGACATCTCCATCTGGCTGGTCCCTCCAGCTTTCTTAAGCTGGCCAGCAGAAGAGCTTTTTTACTACATTTATCTCCCACCTTTTTCTCCAAGGAGTAGGTTTACCCCCCGCCCCCGGTTAATTCCTATGACAACCCTGTAAGGTAAGTTAAGAGGCTGTGGCAGACACCAAGGTCACCCTGTGAGCTTCATGACAGAGTGGGGATTCGAACCCTGATCTCCCAGGTCCTTCTCCAACACTCTAACCCAGGGGTCAGCAACCTTTTCCAGCCATGGGCCAGTCCACCGTCCCTCAGACCATGTGGTGGGCCGGACTATATTTTGAAAAAAATAATGAACAAATTCCTATGCCCCACAAATAACCCAGAGATGCATTTTAAATAAAAGGACACATTCTACTCATGTAAAAACATGCTGATTCCCAGACCGTCTGCAGGCCGGAATGAGAAGGTGATTGGGCCGGAACCCGAAATATTTTCCCTGAAGCTTGCATTTGTTTTAGTCTGGATTTTTTTCTTTAATGTTTTAACATGTTTGTGGTGTTTTTCTTTAAAATATAAAGCTTTGCTGAAATGAAATGAATAATAAACAAAAGATTCCACAGCAAAAAAGAAAAGAAAAGGTGCCTAGACATTCCATTGTGGTGACCGCAACCCAGGTTTAAGGTCCCGTTTGACAATTAGCTTATATACCTGAGTTTCTTGGGACCCAGGTGGCACTGTGGGTTAAACCACAGAGCCTAGGGCTTGCTGATCAGAAGGTCGGTGGTTCGAATCCCTGCCACGGGGTGAGCTCCCGTTGCTCGGTCCCTGCTCCTGCCCACCTAGCAGTTCGAAAGCACGTCAAAGTGCAAGTAGATAAATAGGTACCGCTCCGGCGGGAAGGTAAACGGCGTTTCTGTGCGCTGCTCTGGTTCGCCAGAAGCGGCTTTGTCATGCTGGCCACATGACCCGGAAGCTGTCTGCGGACAAACGCCGGCTCCCTCGGCCTATAGAGCGAGATGAGCGCCGCAACCCCAGAGTCGGACACGACTGGACCTGATGGTCAGGGGTCCCTTTACCTTACCTGAGTTTCCAGCATTGCTAGCAATGTCTGAAAGGCCACAGGGGCTTGCTTGAGGAGACATGGGTTGTCTCTACTGGCTGCAAAGTGCTCGGCCCAGGCAAGCCTCAACAGCACTGCACTGTTTTCCTAGGCTGGCAAGGACGTGGCAGGGCTTGTTCGCTAGCAGGTCCCAGGGCAGGTTACAACAATTTTAAAACCAGCATTAAATACAGGCAGAACAGACTGCAGGTACAAGCATAGGGTGCATCTTGGAAAAGGACATCTGAGGTGTCAAAGGCCAGGGTAAAGAGGTGCCCCATCAGTCTTTGCTGAAAGTTGCTCAGTGAAGGTGCATAAGCCCGACCCGAGCACGAGAGCAACTCTCCCCACTTCCGAGTTCCAACAATGGAAAATTCCCTCAAATGGAGAAGGCAAAACACAGCCAGTGGACAAAACCCATTGACAGCATCCTCCTCCTCCTTCAATTTGTCTAATCCTCTTTCAAAGACACCCAAGTTGGCAGCCATCACTACGTCTTGTGGGAATTCTTCAGTAAAGGTAAAAAGGTAAACGACCCATGGAAAGTCCAAAGGGACTCTGGGGTTGCAGCGCCCATCTCACTTTTCAAGCCAAGGGAGCTGGCGTTTGTCAACAGACAGCTTTCCGGGTCACGTGGCCAGCAGGACCAAACTGCTTCTGGCGCAATGGAACACCGTGACGGAAACCAGAGCACACAGAAATGCCGTTTACCTTCCCGCCACAGTGGTACCTATTTATCTACTGGCGTGCTTTCAAACTGCTAGGTTGGCAGGAGCTGGGACAGAGCACCAGGAGCTCACTCTGTTGCAGGGATTCGAACTGCCGACTTTCCGATCGGCAAGCCCAAGAGGCTCAGCGGTTTACACCACAGTGCCACTCACGTCCCTGGCATTTCCGTGCGCTCTGGTTTCCATCATGGTGTCCCACTGCGCCAGAAGCAGTTTAGTCATGCTGGTCACATGACCTGGAAAGCTGTCTGCGGACAAACGCTGGCTCCCTCAGCCTGGAAGCGAGATGAGCGTCGCAAACCCAGTTGCCTTTGACTGGACTTAACCATCCAGGGGTCCTTTACTTTATTCTGCAGTAACGTGCTACGAAGACACAACTACACTCAGTTTTTGTACGTATGGGCCCACCCTCACCCCCCCAAAAAAACCCGAACACTCACTTTTTAACATTGGCCTCCCCGTTGGGGATCCTCCGCAGCTTCTTCTTCTTCAGGATCTTGACTGCTCTCCTACAGAGGGTTTCGGAGTCCAGCATCTCCTTGACCTTGCCATAGGATCCTTCCCCAAGCAGGTCCCCCATCAGGTACTTGCCTATGAGCTTTGCCCTTTTCCGGCGGGGTTGGTAGATCACTTCCGTAGAGTCTATGCGGTGGATGAAAGTATCCATGCCCACCGAGATCAGTTCGCTTTCGACAAACATCCCCAACTGCTGGGAGTCCTCCATCGCGAATCAAAATGACCCAAGCCTCTTTGCGTTCTATGACGACGACGACAAGTGCGCGTGCCAAAGTTTAAAAATCTACTTTCCTGGTGTATCGGATGCTCCCTTTTTACTCCCAATTTTTTTGGGGGTAGGGTGGGTGGGGAAGGAGGACGTTCAGCGGAGGTAAATAGGGAATTCCCAAAAAGATTGTACAAACGTTTTAATTTACAAATGAAAAATAAAAGCCTATGAGAACTTTTCTCTCGAGCCCAGGAGGGCCCTATAGAGATCCAGCACCTCGTTCCAATACTTATATAGCTTCTCTTAAACAATGTGTGGAGGATGGGGGAAAGCAACAAAGTTGATTTACAGTCAACTTTCTCCTGAGGAAGTCCAAGGTATTTCCCCCCTTCCTTGAGGACTTAAGTCATCTTCAAGAATACTTCCTGCGTTTGGAAACAGAAAGCTAGTCTCTCAGAGGGTGTTCCATTGCTAGCAAGGCATGGCAGCTCCCGTTCCCAAACCGTGAGGTGAAGAATCAAGGCGCCCAAACCCACCCCTCGGCTTTCACCACTCTCACCACCCAGATACGACCTCCGATGAGAGTCCTCTCAGCCGTTCGGAAGCTGGAACCAAGTCTTTTTAAAGGAATTTTCAATACTGATTTCAACTGCTTCTCTTCCACCCTTGACAAAGGTTCGAGGCCTTCCGTGTCTAGTAGGTACTACCAAGGGCATCCTTCAACCACTTGGGGTCTACCTGACACATGATGTGTCACCCCACTGCTTCAGGTATTAAGGTAGGTAGGCAGGCAGGCAGGCAGGCAGGCAGCGCAAACCCTATTCAAGTCTCCCAGAACTAAGCACCCACAAAAAAAAGAGAGAGGAGGGGATGGTGCTTGAGCAAGCTCTCCTGAGGCAAGTTTAAGCTTACACAATTCCTCCAGCTTAAGCAACTGTCTTGAAAAAAGGGGGGAAGCCTCTAATCATCCTGCTCTTGGGGAACCCCCTCTACCTTCAAGCTATACTGCAGCAACTCCAGGCTTTTGAAGGCATCACTCAGAATAGATTGATCCCATTAGTGCCAGACTCCTGACCGATCTTGCTGAGAGTAATTAAGTCCCTTTCTGAACAGACATGCACACAGTTCTGTTTATATGGCCTTCCGATCTAAATAAGGAAATGCAATGTGATGTTCACAAGCCCAGAGAGTCAAGAGAAAGTTATCCTTGGCACATGTGTAGGGAAAAGAAAGGGGGGAAAGGGAACTGGGAGATTTTCCCTTGACAGGTAATTGTACCGTTCCCACAAGAGACCAAGATGCCTGTCAAACAGGTGGGGGGAATATTAACTTTGGGAGGTGGGGAGAGAAAGTTGGCCCTTTCCTCCCAAATCCCTAATGGGACTCTTCTTTCTTTTGAAAAGCTTCAATAATCCCCAAGTATCTTCCTCTTGACAAGATTGGCACCCACAAAATTAGTGAGTCCTTATGTGGAGCTTCCTCCCTCTACGGGAAGAGGGGCGGAAGGGAAATCTGTAGTATGGGAGATGCCTAATCTCCCATGCATTCACCCCAGAGGGGGGAAAAATGTTAAGGGACAGAAAGTACCTGGTCCCTTCTCAGCCAGAGAGAACTTAAGAGCTAAAAGGAAAACAAGTGCCAATTGGGATTGGGGGCAGGAGGCAGCTACAACACTTTCCCCAAACGGTGGCAATTAATGAGGGCTACTTAAAGGGTGACAGCTCTCTGCAAAGGGAAGTGGGCTGAGGAAGAGAAAATCTGACCCTAACAGAAGGGGCAACAGAAGCGAAAAAATAACACCACCACAAGGGAAGAAGAGGTAAGGGTCTTCCCTTCTCAGAAGAGTTTCTAAATTGGAAAAAAAGGGAGGGGGAAGAGGGAAGTCGATTAACGGAGACACCTCTGCTTAATGTAATACTCTTTTGACTCAATTCCCTTTCACAATTTCTAACAGGAGGAATCACTAACCCGTCCACAAGAAAGAGGCAAGTATCCTTTTAACTCAGCATCATTCCTCCCAAATGAAAAAGCGGGTTCAATTCCTCATGGGATTTAACTTAAAAATTAGGGTGGGGGAGAAGGATATTTCCTCAAGAAGGGTCACTGGCTGTCAACAAGAGTTCCCTACAACTTCTTCCCCAATCCCATCTTTTAAGAACGGGGTAGGGGAAAATAAATGTCACGAATTGGCACCCCGCCCCCAAAAAAGAAAGGGTTGGGAATGGGGGTTAACTAATGGACTTTCACTAATAAAAGCTGGGGAAGAAACTTTCCTCCTTAAGGGGGGGAGAGAGGGGAAGAAGGGCCCTGAATTGCCAGAGGAGTCAATTAACAGAACTCCTATCAGTAGATTTGCCCTCCCTAAAGGACAGGCAACCAACCTCCACCCCACAAAACCCCAACACCAAGTGTGTGTCTATACACACACACACACTTTTATCTATTTAAATAAAAAATATAAATTATATGAAAATAGCTTATTCCACCACCCTCCCGTCCACAAACACACAGACCCTCCCCCTTCCGTCTTTTCCCCCCTGCGGGAGCACCCCCAAACTTCCTTCTCTCTCACACACACACTGCTTAAAATGAATATGGGGAGTCTGCTGTTTATGAGGGGGAGCCTTCCCCACCCCCCAGGGGGAAAAAAACACTAGGCCCAAGCCCTTCGCTCAAGTAGCGGGGGGGGGTGAGTCAGAGTCCTTTTGGGACCCCTCCCCCCTCGAGCCTGACGGGGGATAGGTGGGTGGGTTGGGGGGGGCTCTGCCGCTCCCCAAGGGGCGGCTATGTGGGGGGCTGGCTGGCCGGCTGCTCCCCTCCCCTGACTACGTCAAAGCCGCCTCGCCCCTCTCCTTGCCTTCCTGCCGCCGCAGCTAACACGCCGCCGCCATTTTGTTTACCTCCCCCCTCCTCCTCCTCTTCCTCCGAGCATGCGCAATCCGCGCGCTCTAGTACTGGCTAGGGGCAAAAAAAAACCAAAAAGGACGCCCCGCCCCACCGCGGCGTCCTCTCGCTATCATAGGTCATTTCCCCTCGTCGTTCTCGCCCGATTGGCTAAGCGGCCTCCGCCTCGCCTCGCGGGAGGTGGAGGAGACGATTGGTGATTGGGTGATTGGGGGCGCGGGGCGGAGGGCGCGGGGTTGCCATGGGGACGCGTAAGGGGAGGCCGGCTTGGGCCTGCTCGACGCCAAGGAGGTGTCTACCCGCGCTGGCGCCAGCCAATGGGGGTTTGACCAGCCTGACGCTGCTGGACTACAACTCCCACAATCCCCGGCACGTCGCCTAGTCAGGCCGGGGCTGATGGGGGTTGTAGTTCGAGATCTCTGAGGGGAATAAAAGAGGAAGAAAAGGACACGGTTGAATAGGAGCCAACTCTTGGGGCCACGGGGGCCCCCCACAATAAAATATCTGAGGGGGGCCTATGGCCCCCACAAAGTTGACGGCCATTCCCATTCAAATTACATGTGTGTGCGATCAATAACGTGGGGCAAGGCTTACCTGGGCGTCCAATCACCCCCATATTTTATTCAAATTGGCATCCCTGAATGGTTGTGTGGGGTATAATTTTATTATTATTATTATTATTATTATTATTATTAATCAGTCTGTCTCAAGAGACAACACAGGAATGTGCCATTGGGAGTGAAGTCAAATTACTGGGGACTGGCAGCGGCGAATTATTGCTTTTTCCAAATTTCAGCAGCGCCTTGTGCGATGGCAAAATTAGGTGTCTTCTCTCACCTCCTGTTCTCATTGACTACGTTGTAGTTTACAAATGCTCATTTACAAAGCTATTGCACTACCAAGTTTACACTTGTGAAACGTGGGCCACTTATAGACGCCATCTCCAACTCCTTGGAAGATTCCATCAACGGTGTCTCCGAAAAATTTTTACACATCACTTGGGAAGAAAGGTGAACTAAATAATGCCAGTGTATTGGAAGAAGCAAAGATCATTAGTGTCGAAGCAAGATCGGGGAACGGGAGGACTTGGGTTAAGGACCCTATTATGGCAATGATTCTTCAACATCAAATTCGTTGGGCTGGTCATGATATTTGGATGCCTGATTATCGTCTTGCAAAGCAACTACTCTATTCCGAACTTGAGAATGGAAATTGTAATGCTGGTGGTCAACAAAAGAGTTTCAAGGCAAATCTAAAAAAATGTAGTATAAACACCGACAATTGGGAAACACTGGCCTGCGAGCGCTCCAGTTGGAGAACAGCCTTTACCAAAGGTGTCATGGGCTTTGAAGACACTCGAACTCAGGACAAGAGGGAGAAACGTGCTAAGAGGAAGGCACGCTTGGCAAACCCTCACCGGGATCAACACCCGCCCGGAAACCTATGCCCCCACCGTGGAAGGAAGTATGGATCCAGAAATGGCCTCTAAAGTCACTTACGGACACACTGTTAAGACCATGTTTATGGAAGACAATCTTATTCAGCTACAAGTAAGAAGAAGAAGAAGAGTTGCGGCACCTTGCAGCTCAGCGCCTGGTCCAGAGGAACTCTGTACTGTGGCTGGAGAGACTGACAGGGGAGAGACATGTTTCATTGCAGCCGGGGCAGGTGAAGGCGTCCGGCTGCGCACCATGGCCTTTCTTTCTCCTCCTCCTCCTCCTCTGCGCTGCAACTAAGTTAGTCCGTATTTCCCAGGACTTAGAGAAGCCGTCCTGGTTTCTGATTTGATCCTGGAATGTCCCACTTTTCCTTAGGACGTTGGAGAGAACCGTTGGAGGGGATGGAGTTATCGGACCTGCCCCCCCCAGCTGCCTGAAGGCAATCCTGTAAGCTTGGAAAAATCTTAAAACTAGACTTGATGATCAGATGATAATGATCAGATATGTCATTTTAACCCACATGCAACTGTCCTCATTCTATGTGCCTATTTTATAGTACTGGGATTTTTTCACATTTTAATTTCCATCTGTTCTTATAACTGTTTTTAATTACAATTTTAATTTTTAATTTCCATCTGTTCTTATAACTTTACAGACCCTCCAAGTTTCCCTATTTTCCAGGGACAGTCTTGGCTTTACAGAAGCTGTCCTGGTTTCTGATTTGATCCTGGAATGTCTTGCTTTTTCTTAGGACGTCTCTATTCTCATGGGAGAAATGTTGGAGGGTATGGCGTTATCGGACCCCCGAGCCGTCTGAAGGCAATCCTGTATAGGGAAGTTTTAAAAAAATGTTTGTTTTATTATGCTCTTGCATGTGTTGGAAGCCACCCAGAGTGGCTGGGGCAACCAAGTAAGATGTGTGGGGTATATATAGTAAAATTATCATCATGAAATGAGATGTCCCTATTTTTATCGGATAAATGATGGAGGGTATGATAAATGCAACGGCAAGAGTGCCCCTTGGCAAGTGCAGAGGGCCTTGACACCAGCATGGCATGTGTGAGCTGAGATGGAAGCAGGCTGGAAGCTGGAGACACCAAGAAACGCTCGCTCCATGCTGGATGCTGTGATTTATGGAGAAGCGAGATCTTCCTGGGTGTTAATGTCATGAGCCCCACCAAGCTCTTCTCAGGTTGTAGATACGTGCAAATAAAGCCATATGCTGCATCCTAAAGTCACCAAAGGCTCCGCTGACCTTCATTCCACGGAAGCCGAGGTCAAGGTGACTTCCTTTCTCAGGGAAGCATGCCCTGGCACCAGGCTGGACGGTTCTGCAAGCAGATCCCCTGTTTGTAAATTGTAGGAGGCTTCACGCCGGCTAAATTTAGTGCCTTTCCCACAGATCAGCAAAGCCATGCTTTGAGCGACAGACGGAGAGGGCTGGGGTTATGCCTGGAACCCAAGAGAAAACGGCTAGCGAGTCTGTTCAGGGCGATGGGTGGAGAATCTCAGGCCTTGGGGCCCCAAATGCCGACTTCCAAGTTGACCTGAACTTCCGGATTCTTGCTGTAACACAGACCCTCTCTCTGTGCCACACCCCTTATCTGAAGCCACACCCTCTGTCCAGGCCACACCCCTCACCAGCCCTGCTTTGCACATTCCTCAAGTGTTTTTGCCTGACCAAACCGTGTCTCGGCATACCTCTGATAACGCCTCTTTGCCTGTTAGGATGGCAGATGGAGAAGGGCGACATGTGGAGATACAAAAAGCCATCTTCAAATCTCTAAAGCAGAGCTTTCCAAACTTTGGTGAACTTTTTAGACGTGCATCACTTCGCGACGCCGTAATTCAGTTTTAACGGCAAACCTTTCCAGCCCTGGGAGGAGCACGAGGAACATTCGTCTGACTGCGGCTGCACACCGCAGCCGACACACTAACATGTCGTATGTTTATGTTGTGAATGGCCCTGCGATCCTCGGATTTAAGGCGGTATAAAAACTTAAAAAATAATAATAACAACTGCATGCAAAGCAGAAGCTCTCACCCGCGGGTTGCAGTCTTTATCGCCGCCACCGTCATCCCTGTGGACTGACCCAGTTCCCTTTGGCAAATTGTGGAACCCTAGACTTGGAAGAGACCCTGAGGGTCATCTAGTCGAACCCTCTGCAGTGCAAGAATCCTCCCCTGCCCCAAGTAGCCCACAACCCTGAGTTTAAGAGTCGCACGCTGTACCACCTAAGCTACCCTGCAGGCAATTGTTCCCTGCACGATCCCTGGAAGGAGGAACGGCTCCTCACCTTTGCTGCACATGTCTGGGTTGTTCCACTAGGAAGCAGTAGAGGCATGCCGAACCAGCGCTGCTAATGTAAATGACATATCTCAGCGTTTAGGAGAGGCGAAGGCGAGGGAGAAAGTGGCTGCGTTTAGAAAGACCTTTATCCCATCTCCCTGACGTTTCCTCAGCAGCTAACTTTCCTAGGAAAGAGCCTGTCGGATGAGGCCAACAGTGACCCACCCAGCCCAGCATCCTGTTCTCACAGCAGCTGACAGATGCAACAGGACCTGAGCACCCCTCTGGCCGTTTCCAGCAACTGATACTCACCTCCACATTATTACTATTTTATCCTCACAACAACCCTGCTGGGCAGCTCAGGCTGAGGGAGACTGGTCCCTCCGCGAGCTTCTCTCGTGGCTGAGGATCCCAACCCTGCTGTGCCCCGGGTCATAGAACCATAAAGTTGGAAGAGACCCCAAGGGCCATCCAGTCCAACCCCCTGCCAAGCAGGAAACACCATCAAAGCATTCCTGACAGATGGCTGTCAAGCCTCTGCTTAAAGACCTCCAAAGAAGGAGACTCCACCACACTCCTTGGCAGCAAATTCCACTGTCGAACAGCTCTTACTGTCAGGAAGTTTTCTTGTAGTTTGAATCCATTGCTCCGTGTCCGCTTCTCTGGAGCAGCAGAAAACAACCTTTCTCCCTCCTCTATATGACATCCTTTGATATATTTGAACATGGCTATCATATCACCCCTTAACCTTCTCTTCTCCAGGCTAAACATACCCAGCTCCCTAAGCCGTTCCTCATAAGGCATCGTTTCCAGGCCTTTGACCATTTTGGTTGCCCTCCTCTGGACACGTTCCAGCTTGTCAGTATCCTTCTTGAACTGTGGTGCCCAGAACTGGACACAGTATTCCAGGTGAGGTCTGACCAGAGCGGAATACAGTGGTACTATTACTTCCCTTGATCTAGATGCTATACTCCTATTGATGCAGCCCACTAAATGCACAGCAACGCTGGCTCTCCCTTTAAGATCACTGCTTGTGAGTGGTGCAACGACCCATTTTATTTTATTTTTTTGCAATGAATGTTGGCCTCCAGTTTGATAATCCTGGAAGGGGCCCACATAGCTACTGGGAACTTCTTCCTTGCAGGGGAAGCTGGTTCCCAGAAGGCGGGGGGGGGGGGAGCCTGGATCGATTGAGCTGGGCCTGCAGTGCAGGAGAAACCTGAGCGCTCAAGTGTCGGTGCCGGTAGTGAGAGCCTCTGCTGAGGCTGCTCCTGGGTTGGTTGGTTTGCATCTGCTGCAGCCGGCCAAATCCCCCCTTCCTCCTCCCAAGAGCCAGTCTGTCTGTCTCTCGCAAGAGGACGCCGTGTCCCGCAGAAAACCCTTGACAGACAGCTGCCCTGGCAGAATTGAAAGCCAGCAAGCTCAGAAGTGGCTTCCCCAGATAGATTTGGGAGAAACACCGCAGCGGAGAACACTTTGAGATGAGCAGTGAAGTTCTTATCATCAGGAGTGCCAGCTTGGCCCTGCGGCCGTGGGTACCCGGGGCCATGGATTGGGTGCCACACAGCGTGCATGGCCCTGGCACCAAAAATTGTGGGTGCTCGGCTGGGCCCCAGGGAGTTGCAGACCATCCAAGTGCCCCTATTTTCCAGGTGTATCCCTGATTTAGAGAAGCCCTCCCAGTTTCCGATTTGATCCCAGAATGTCCGAGCGACGTAAAGGTCCTTGGAAACCCAGCTTGCAGCTTCTGCTGTTCACGGAGGAAGAAGGAACCTGCTGGTTCAGATAATGCGGGGAATTTCCAAAGGCATAGATGAAGGGAAACAGAACAAAAAAAATCTGGGAAGTGGCTTCTCGTATGCCAAGCCCTCATTTGCACGACCTTAGGTCCAGTCTAGCCAAACAGTAAACTGTGAAACAGACTGACTTGTACATTGCTTATGAGTATTCCAGAGTATTCCCCTCCCTTGCTTATGAATATTCCAGACCCCTTGCCCTTAAACGTTCAGCTACCGTTAAAACCAGGGGATGCGGGTGGCGCTGTGGGTTAAACCACAGAACCTAGGGCTTGCTGATCAGAAAGGTTGGCGGTTCGAATCCCCGCAATGACAGGGTGAGCTCCCGTTGCTCGGTCCCAGCTCCTGCCCACCTAGCAGTTTGAAAGCACGTCAAAGTGCAAGTAGATAAATAGGTACCGCTCTGGCGGGAAGGTAAATGGCATTTCCGTGCTGCTCTGGTTCACCAGAAGCGGCTTAGTCATGCTGGCCACATGACCCGGAAGCTGTATGCCGGCTCCCTCGGCCAGTAAAGCGAGATGAGCGCCACAACCCCAGAGTCTTCCGCGACTGGACCTAATGGTCAGGGGTCCCTTTACCTTTACCTTTTTACCGTTAAAACCGGACAAGCGAGTTTCTAGTCCCCTTTACTCACGGAGACGTAAGGACGGACCCTCCAAGCGCCCCTCTTTTCCAGGGACAAATTCTGGATTTACAGAAGCCGTCCCGGTTTCCGATTTGATCCTGGAATGTCCCGCTTTGCCTTAGGACGTTCCTTCTGTTCATCAGAGAAATGTTGGAGAGTCTGGACTTGTGTGACTCCCCTCCCCCCCGAGCCAAGGAGATAAGTAACTGTACAACTTTTAGAAGACATCTGAAAGCAGCCCAGTATAGGGAAGTTTTAAAAAATAAAAACAAATGATTTATTATGTTGGAATAATAATAATTATGGAATAGGATGTCCCTATTTTCATTGGGAAAATGTTGGAGCATATGTAAGGAGAAGCGTGCCGGTAGGATCCTGGCACACACTCTGCTTGGCCCCCAACTCTCAAATGAGGGCAGCAGCCTCAGAGAACTACAGGCAAAAGTCCCATGCCATTACAGAATCAAAGAATCATCTCGTCTCACCCCCTGTAATGCAGGAATCTTTTGCCCAATGTTTACGAAACAGGAGATTATAAATATTCAAAAAACAAAATAAAAACGATAATAAAAAGGCTATTGTTTCCTTTCGTAGGGTGAACGCTTCTGCCACTTCCTACTCCAGCTTCAGGGCTGACAAAGGAGAAAGTGAAACTAGATATTCCGGTGAAGAATTCTGACTTTGTGTGGAGAGTGAACGAAAGGCTACTTCTGGATCAACAGCTCGGAAGGAGCAAGTCAGAGAAGTCAGACTTCCCAGGTAAGGGCAGAGATCAGATGGGGACCCCCTAGCATGGGAAGTAGACGGGGATCTACTGAGAGGTCTCTGGAGGATCATAGTTCAGTGGCAGGACACCAGCCTGGAATGCAGGATTCAGGCGGAAGGACCCAGGCATGCTTAATTAACAGACTCATTGTTATTGTTATTGCCAGTATGGTGTAGTGGTTAAGAGCGGTGGACTCATAATCTGGTGAACCGGGTTCGCATCCCCGCTCCTCCACATGCAGCTGCTGGGTGACCTTGGGCTAGTCACACTTCTCTTGAAGTCTCTCAGCCCCACTCACCTCACAGAGTGTTTGTTGTGGGGGAGGAAGGGAAAGGAGAATGTTAGCCGCTTTGAGACTCCTTAGGGTAGTGATAAAGCGGGATATCAAATCCAAACTCTTCTTCTTCTTTTTTAATCTGTCTGTCAGTATGCACAACACTTTAACAACCCATTGTATCATGAAATAAATAGCAAATTATAAATAATAATAAAATAGCAAATAAATAATCCATCAATCGGTTAATTTTATTTATTTCTGTTGAATATTTATGGCTTAATAAACTTAAGTGGATGTTTTCAATCCCAGACTGGGGAAGTAATAAAAATAAATAGGGGGGGGGGAGGACAATAGTTACAAAATTTCACAAAACCACACAGACAGGTCCATTAACCGACAAATTAACAATTCTGTCCTAAGGTAAACTACCAAGGATAAAAATGTAAATGTCCAATTTAACCTGGGTGAAAGACGAACACAAGGCATTGTGAGTAATAAAATTATTAGTAAAAACAGCCAATCGCAACAATTCAGTAGGGCAACAACAAGCCTACTGCTGTTGCTGTATGCATAATAATAATAATAATAATAATAATAATGATGATGATGATGATGATGTCAATTAATCAGTTGGAATGAATTAATCAGAATGAAATGAAATGATTAATGAACTAAGGTTTGTTTAACTCCCCAGAGTGGCTGGGGAAGCTCAGCCAGATGGGCGGGACACAAATAAATAATAATAATAATAAAACTATGTGGCAAGCCTGGAAAAAATTGTATGTTGTTGTTTTTGAACGTTGTTGTTTTATTCTTCCTTTCTATACATTTTAAAGACAGGCAAGCTACGATAATCAAAACACAACTTTAATATAAGACACAATTAAATTAAAAACAGGTTAAGGCAATTTAAAATTACAAAGTGTATTATTATTACTGACTGCTGTGGCTGTCAAAACAATTAAGAAAAATTCCCTGCAGTGCACGTGTTCCTTAAGCTTAATTCCGAGCTCTGCGGCCCCGCCCACTCCCCTCGACTCCGCCCCATTCATCTTAGCCACCCACTTCTATAAAGATAGCTGGGTAGATAAGGGTAAGAATGATGAAACACGTCCGGATTCCATTCGACAGCCGCCACGTCACTCCCCACAACTGTCGGTTATTCGACGGCTGGGATAGCTCAGCCGGTAGAGCGTGAGATTCTGAATCTGAGGTTCGTGGGTTCGAGCCCCATGTTGGATTAAAAAAAAAAAAAAAGATTCCTGTATTAGATTCCTGTTATTAGGTGATCTTTGGGATCTCTTCTGCAATTCTATGAGACCACATAAGCGCCTCCCATCTGAAGCCCCCCCCCAGTCTATTGCCGAGGGCCAAAGGCATAGAGATGGTACGTGGCGGAGAAATCGCCGCCGGATCTGTGCGCGGCCCCGTCGGATACCGGAAGTCGCGCGCAGTCCACAGGGGGTCGTCGGGGCCGGAGAAAAAATGGCGGCCATCCTGAACTTCAGTTCCCATAATGCCTCGCAAGCGAGCCTTCTGGCCGGGGCTGATGGGAGTTGGAGTTCAGCCTGCGGGCTTTTTACACATACTGTATAATGTACTGTAATTGGATGTTATATATAAAATCAGGCTTCCTAAAACTTGGCCCTCCGGATGCTTTTCGCCTACAACTCCCATGAGCCCCAGCTAGCGGGACCAGTGGTCAGGGATGATGGGAATTGTAGTCTCGAAACATCTGGAGGGCCAAGGTTGAGGAAGCCTGTACATAATAATAATGTAGATGATTACTCTATAACATTTAATAGATATGTCACCAGATGTCAAAGAAATAAGCAACTATCTGACTTTTAGAAGGCAGCCATGTTTAGGGAAGCTTTTAATATTTGATAAATTACCTGTATTGCATTTTAATATTTTGCTGTAAGCCTCCCAGAGTGGCTGGGGAAACCCAGCCAGATGGGCGGGGTATAAATAAAACATTTATTATTATTATTATTACTATTATTACGTATTATTATTATTATTGCACACAAATTTTCAAAAGATATAACAGAGATATGCATACAAATGTAGATGCATTTTGTATATATTAGAATTTTATTATAAAAAGTATTGTCACAATAATGTAGATAAATAATATAATACAATATATTTTGAAAGCGTGTTGTAAAAATAGCCCTGCGCGACTTTAACATTCCATATTTATTTATTTATAAAAAACCCAAGCCCCTCCCGCCTCCCCCAGCTTCCTCCTAAGCAGGAGAGGCAACAGCATGTCCCGAGAAGGGAGGAAGGGGTTGTTGTCGCGAACCCGGAAGTGTCGTCACAGCTCGACGGCCGCTCCCTTCGCCCCCTCCCTCCCGCTCCCTTTTCCGGACCGGAAGTCCGCGCCCGCCTCCTCCAAGATGGCGAACCCGGAAGTCGGCGAGAGCCCAGGCCAGCAAGCCGAGGGGAGCCGGGAGCCCTGAGCTCGGGCTGAAGTGGCGGCGGCGGCGGCCGCCTGGCCTCGCTCCTCGCCTCCGTCCCTCCCTCCTCGCTCGCCGGCCTTCACGCGTGTTAGTCGGGAGGAGGAGGAGGAGGGCGAAGTCAAGGTGAGAGCGACCCCCTCCCCTCCCCCCTCGGCCCCTCCCCCTCCAGTGACGTCAGCAACGCCCCCTCAACCCAGCCCCCCACCTTCCCGCTCCCTGCGCCCCTTCGCTGCTCCCCTTTCCCTCCCTTCTCAAGCCACTCCCCTTCACTGACGTCATTACACCCCCCAGTCCAGCTTCCTCAACTCCCAACTTTTATTGGGGAGGGGGTGTCTGTCCTCCCCTACTTGCCCTCCCTTCCCCCAAACCCTGGTCCTCTCTCGAGTCCTCTTTGAGTGCCCATGGCAGCTGGAAGGCAGCCCCCCCTTCGTTTCTCTTCTCCCCTCCCCAACTCCTCTTATTTTTTGGGGGGGGAAGGTTGTTCCAAGAAGTTCCAAGGAGGGAGCAATTTGGGGGTTGTGTGTTTTTTGTGGTGGGTGGGGGAGCCCAAGGAGAATCCCTCTCCTACCCCTCTTAAAGGTGGATTGGTTTTGGTTTGGTGGGGGCCTTCTGCTTTCCTTATGGGAAGGGTGGGACGAGTTCATTCCCCAAAGGAGGGTGTGTGTGAGAGAGACACCCCCATTTGCACTGTAACTTAACCGTCCAGGGGTCCTTTACCTTTTACCTGCCTCTAAAGCAATCCGTCCCACTGTAAACAGCCACTGCTTCCCTGCTCCCTCCCTGAAAAGAGTTGGGAACTGTAGTTTGATAAGAGTGTTGTTCTACTTTTCCCAAAGGTCCCTGAGAAGAGAGGTGGGTTGTTAAATCTTTGTAGTTTTGTGTGTGTGTGGGGGGGTCTCCTAATGACTCACCTGTAATGAACTACAGCTCCCAGGAGCTCCCTATGGAGGAAGCTGGGACGGTTTACACTGCTTCCATGGTTGTTCTGCCAGTAGATGGTGTTGTGGTGGCTGGCGGGTCGAGCCTGAGAAGTTTTATTCTACCTCTCCACAAATTTTCACTTGTTTCTGTTCACTAATCACTGTTCACCAGCACCCCCTGCCCCCTGTTTCATTTGTGTGTATGCTCCTTCCTGCTTCCCCTTGTGGTTCTCTCCGTTTCCTCTTGCTTCTTCCCAAATTTGTGAGGGGGGACTATTTGGTGGTCGAGGGACCTCCATGGAGGACTTGGGGGGGATAAAGCTGCTTCTTTGGAAATTGAATACACACCTGTCGGTGCGTGTTGTTGCATCATATGTATGTATTTTTTAAAAAGCAAAGAAATCTGCTTCTACAGAGGGGTCGGGAAGCAAAAGCAGGGTCTTAACTACAGTATCTGAAGAAGTGTGCATGCACACGAAAGCTCATACCAAGAACAAACTTAGTTGGTCTCTAAGGTGCTACTGGAAGGAATTTTATTTTTTATTTTGTTTTAACTACAGTAGTTTGACAACCCCTCCACTAATTGGAATGAGAGGGGGCAACAGGCTTCCTTCATAGAATCCTAGAATTGTAGAGTTGGAAGGGACCCCTAGGGTCATCTAATCCAACCCCCTGCAGTGCAGGAATTGGTACTTCCTCCCCTCCCCTCCACCCCATTTCTTTCTCCCTACTCATCCTCCAACCCCTCCTTTGACTTATTGGTCAGTGGCTGGACATAGAGACCTCCTGCTCATCTTATCTCTGAGCCCTTCCTGCCTGCGCCTCATTTTTCTCCCCTCTCCAGACTCCTGTATAAGGGGGGGGTCTCCTGCAGAAGGACAGAGCACCCTCTTCTCTAATGGTTCTGTCACCCTCTGTATCCTGACCTCCCTCATCCATGCTGTGAACGGGGAGGGGGCAGATTCCCTTGGCTTCCCAGAGACTTGCTGCTTCCTCGGATGTGCAGGAGAAGATGGACTTCTCTCTCTCTCTCTCCTGTGACTCATCCTCCTACAGTGTTTCTGTAAGCAGACCTCTTAGGCCTTACTGACCCTGTCCTGGTTATCTCTTGTCCTGAAGGAAACAGTCTTGATGACTCCCGCCCCCATTGAGTGGTTTCTCAGCAGGGGTGTGTTCTTTATGAGGGTGGAGCAATTGCCCAAATTTTCCTTTTCCCCACGCTGGGACAGAGACCTCTCAAAATACAAGCCTTTCCTTTTTAAAAAAATAAAAAATCCTTGTTAAGATTCTAGTACCTCAGGCCAAAGGGTCAGAGGGGTCACTTTTGCCCTTCGGGTCTTGAGGTTTGGACTGGTTAGAGATCTGAACAAGTCCCTTCCCCGCTCCTCTACTGAGCAGAGTTCTCACTGGGGCAGGTTCTCTTTAATGACGGCCAGCTTCCTCGGTCCCACGAAAATGGGCCCCACTGTTTGCCTGTACTTGGCCTGGCCCCGAGTTTCTGGAAGCCAGCAGGACAGGGGAAGGAGTTTGCGTTGCCCTCCCCAAGCACAGGAGCCCCCCTTCCGCCTGTCAGGATAGCGAAGATACCACTTCTCCTTCCTTAAAGAAACACACGACTCTTCTTTCTTGCGGCCCTTTCTTCCCCTCGTCTACTTCCTTCTCCAAGAGAAGGCTGTAGCTCTGCGGCAGAGCACCTGCGCTGCATGTAGAAGACACGGCTCCCTGAAGCTGACTTAGCTCGTTGTTCTCTGCTCTGACCAGCTGTGGCTTTCTAGGATTTCATATCGGGAGCCTTTGCCTGGCCTACCTGGAGATGCCAGGGATTCGAACCTGGGACCACCTTTGAGCAAAGCTCATGCTCTCCCACTCAACTGCACCCCTTGCCTCCACCTTGGTAAGAGTTAGATTTGCCAGGAGGGTTTGCTCCCCGCTGTACGTACTTTCCTGCCGTTTCTCCCCTGCCCCATGGCTCCTCATTTGAGATCCCTTTTCGTTTCTTCCCCCCCTTTTTTTGAAAGGTGCGGTGATTAATTGGTTGGAAAATCTCCAATGAATTAGCACCCCTCTAGTAAGTGCAGCTGTTCTGAATCATTTCCTGGAGCACCTTCCTTAAAAGGAGCCCACAACACCCCCTCGGGGCCAAGGGTGTGCCCGAGCGCTGGTAGCAGCCTGATGCCCTGAAGGCAGCTGGCTCTGGGGTGTGGCAGGCCAGCTCTTTCAAACACTGATTTGCCATGCGGGGACACCAGGCGTGCCGCAAACTCCTGACCTCTTCCTGTGCTGTTGCGACATGCTTTGGCATCTGCGTGGCCCAGATTTTGAAACGGGGCCTGCTGACATTCCTGCATTGCAGGGGGTTGGGCCAGATGACCCTTGGGGTCCCTTCCAGTGCTATGATTCTGTGACGCTGCCCCAGTTTTGCCTTCCAGCCTGGAAGGCTTAAGCTTGCTAGGCTCCCTTATAGCCGAGCCGTGTGGACAGCATTAGGAGGCACAGGAGTATAGAAAGCTACAGATAAATTGCAAACAGATTGAAACCTCGGCAGGATTATTGTAATAACCTGCAGTTTCACAAGAGTATATATTTAAAGGAAGATGAATAAATGAACAAACTAAGTTAGTTTGGATATGCAGAAGGTATTAATAAATTTAAGGAGCCGCAGAAAGTGGGGGAAGGAAGTCAAGTTTTGAAATGTCGAAATGATTGTAAAACCAGTCATGCATAAATCTGAAAAGTATATAGGAATATAGAAAGCTGCCCGAGTGACGTGTTGCTGCCTCTTGTGGCAGTGAGTCCCTTAAGCTAATTATGTTAAGTCTGAAGATGTACTTTTGCCTCTTTCTTCTGGTTCATGAGCCTCCTTCCTGGGATGTTTTCTTTCCTTCTGAGTTGCCTTGTATATATTGCTCTTCCTCTGTTTTAGGGGGTTGGACTAGATGACCCTTGATACCCCTTTCCAGCTCTGCAATTCTTTTATTCTGTGAGGTCAGGGCGACGTGCATGGTTCTCTGTTTACAATCCATGCACGGGGGGAGACACCAAAGGGGGCCGTCCCTTTGGAGGTGGAGCGAGGGCGTGAGCCAGCCCACTTGTACTAACATTATAGTCTTAATGGGGATGGTGTTGTAACTGGGTGGGGGGGATATTGTTTATTTGGGGTGGGGCTGTTTTATATTGTTCTTAACTGTTAGTACAGTCATACCTTGCTCTTTGAACAACTTAGTTCTCGAACGTTTTGGCTCCTGAACACCGCAAACCTCCCAGAAGTGAGTGTTCTGGTTTGTGAACGTTCTTTGGAACCCGAACGTCCGGCGGGGCTTCCGCAGCTGCAGGAGCTTCCTGCAGCCAATCAGAAGCCGCGCTTTGGTTTCCGAACGTTTTGGAAGTCGAACGGACTTCCGGAACGGATTCCGTTCGACTTCCGAGTTACGACTGTATTTTGCAATTTTTTTGGTTCTCTAAGGCTATACTTCTACAACCTACATATACTACATCCTTTTAAATGCATTTGTGGGAGGGGGTTTGTTGTTACTTTCATTTTGACCATGTGCTTGTGTTTTGAACCATCCAGAGATCTTGTGATGAAGGGCAGTAAACAAACCTTAATAATGTCCTCCTGTGAGGTAGGTTAGGCTGAGTGTAGGAAGCTGACCAAGGATTGCCCAGTGAGCAGAGTGGGATTGGAACTCGGGACCTCTGGGATATCACAAATGCTGACGAGTGTTTCTGAGCCTGCGCCCTTGCTTCAACACGAAGGAACTTGCAGCCAAACTCCACATAGCCGGGATTAGGCGCTGGGGTCCCTGTGGCTTCTCGTCACGCCTGAACCCATCGTGCGTCTTCTATAGAAAATCAAGTCATCACCTCTTATCTGACTCTTCTCCCTGCGAGGGTTTGACGCCGCTGTCAGCAAAACCAGCAAATCTGGCTCTGTTCAGCCCTAGGGCAGGGCACGGAGAAACCCTGGATTTTTCAGCAAACTAGGCATACCTCTTTTCTCTTGCCAGAGGGAGGCCTTCTCTGCACGACACTGGGAACGGAGTTTACCCGAGGTTTCTTTTCTTGATGGCACAGGGAGCCGAGCGCCTAGCTGCTGACAACTCCCTTGGAAGGTTTCGTTGCAAAAGAATCATTGAGGCTCGGGAGGCGTGCGGAGGGGGACTACTTTGAAGGCGGGTCAGGTGTGTTGAATGTTGACTTTGGCAAGGAGGCCCCGATACGCTCGGGAGAAGCTCTGAGCTGCCTGCCCCAACCGAAAATCAGGTTCCAGGAGGAGCGGCACACGGGGAGGGATCCCTTGCGCTGTCTGGGCTCACGGATCTCGGCGGCTGCGGGGATGTTTGGGCTCGGCGCGGCTTTCGTGAAACAGCCGAGGCAACCTAGGAAACCGACGGTATGCATTTTTCTTTTGGATATTGGCGTGGGTTAGAGCTACTCAGTGGCAGGTTCTCGGGGTTCGTACCCAGCTTTTCAGAATGTGGGGGATTCCAGGCACCTGGGAGCTTTTTCCAATGCCACTTGCTGCCGAGCCAGAGCTGTTTGCTCCATTTATTTAGTTCAGTATTGCCTGCCCTGGCTGGCAGCGGCTCGCCAGGGCTTCATGCAGCAGGTTCTTTTCCCAGCCCTCCCGGGAAATTGAACCCGGTACCTTCTGCATTCAAAGCAGGTGGCCCACCCCGGAGCTACAGAACGGAGCCAGACTCCAGTCCTCGTGGTTTTGAATGAAATAAATAGGAATGTAGGAGACTGTCCTATCCCCCAAAGGAGAATCATAGAACTGTAGCGTTGGAAGGGACCCCCTGCAATGCAGGAATCTTTTGCTCAACCCGGAGCTCGAACCCAGGGCCCTGAGATTAAGAGTCTCATGTTCTTAATCTCATGGCACATCCAGCTCAGAAACATCTGTACTGTACTGACGGGATGCGACTTTCCAGGGTTTCAGGCCAGGGAGCTGCATATATATATGTGTTACGTCCTGTTGGCATCTGTCGGTCTCGAGAGACAATGGCGCACGCCTCCGGGGGTGAAGTCAAAACAGCTGTGCTAGCAGCAATGACGTGACCTCTCTGTATTAATTGTACGCTGCCCACCTGACTGCGTCATGGATACTTTAGTTGAGATTCCTGCATTGCAGGATGTTCCCCGGGGGTCCCTTCCAACTCCGGAATTCTGTGGTCCCGTGATTCTCATTCCCTGGCTTCATCCCGCTCTGGCGACAGTATCTGCAACCGGAGCTCGAACGATGGAAAAGTCGAGGAAGTGGCGGCATGACTAAAGTTTGCAGAATCGTGTAGGGCAGAACTCGCGGCCATCCAGTGGAGCTGAGCGTTGGGTGATTCAAGATGGGATGAAAAGAAGTCTTCTTCATGTTCTCCTGCGGGAGGCAGCTGATGACCACCAACCGGGATGCCTTTAAAAGAAGATTAGACAAAAAGAATGCCAAACCTGAGGGAGCCTGGTGCTGATAATCCTTTTCTGGATTTCAGATCTTGCATGGTTTCTCTCCACCCCATAATCGCAGTGTTCTGTAAATGAAGGTACCAGCGGTCCAGTGTTAGAAACTCAGATATATAATGCAGTTGCCAAATGACACCTTAAACCTAGGTTAAGGTCACACAACACAACAGAATGTCTAGGCACCGGGTTGTTGTTTTTTTGTGTATGTGTGTGTGTGCAATGAAGTTTGTTGTTGTTCATTTCCTTTTTATACGTTTTAAAGAACAAATCGCAATGTGGTTTGCAGCGCATTGGAAACGTCAAATAAAACAATCCAGAATGAATCCAATCCAACCATCAAGGAAAATATTTCAGATCCTTCTCTAAGGGATGTTTGGCTTCCCCCCAGTCACCAACCCAGAATCCAGAAATCTCCATGTGGTCGCAATTGGACCCGCGCCAGTCACAAAACGTACCTGGTGCCTGGCTGATTTCTAACACTGCACTGGTCTGGTGTTGGTCCTCCTCTCTGATAATTTGAACCTGTGTTGAGGCATCCAGCCTTCCGTCTTGGGGGAAACATCTTCACTCTGGAACTCCCTGCCTATTGACAAGCGCCTTTCCTGTTCTCTTTTGGGCACTTGCTAAACACATTTTTGTTTAGGCAAGCCTACCCCAGACATGCAGAACATCTATATAATCTTAGCTTGTCATTGATTCTATCTTTTTCTTGTCTTTTTTGCAGACCACTTTGAGGTTTGTTTGTTTTTTGTTTTTGTTTTTAAAAACCCACCAAGCAGCGTGTGAATTGTGCGAAATAATTTTGCTTGCGCGGAAAGTGTCGACATCCTGGGCGCTTACCCTCAGAAACCCACTGCCTACTGTAGCGATTCCATTGTGGGGCGAAGAAACCCAAAGTGTGGTGTAGTGGTTAAGAGCGGTAGACTCGTAATCTGGTGAACCGGGTTCGCATCTCCGCTCCTCCACATGCAGCTGCTGGGTGACCTTGGGCTAGTCACACTTCTCTGAAGTCTCTCAGCCCCACTCACCTCACAGAGTGTTTGTTGTGGGGAGGAAGGGAAAGGAGAATGTTAGCCGCTTTGAGACTCCTTCGGGTAGTGAAAAGCGGTATATCAAATCCAAACTCTTCTTCTTCTTCTGCTTATGCGGCTTGGCGTGAAAAACTAGCTTGGCTGAGAATCTGCTGGCCCTGGCCCCAGATAAAACTTAAGTGCCCTGTCCCGTCAGTTTGCCTTAACAAAGAAAAGTGTAAGGAGGCGTCTAGGATTTACGCTGCTGCTAAAAGGCATGAAGTCTTGGGCTTGGGTATCTTGTCTGCAGATGGGAATCCTGACAAGAAGGCGATGCCTGTGGACTTGGTCTTGCAAGGGATGTGCTTGTTATGTAGGAATCAGGGTGGATAAAAATCAATGTTTTTAAAAAATAAAAATAAAAAATTGCTTTTTTATTTAAATAGGTTTTTTTTTAATTTAAATCGGATTTTTAAAATAAAATGCTTTTGGAGGAAAAACCTTTCTAAAGATAGTTTTCTGTTTAAGTTACATTATAGTCAAAAGGCTGTTCATCAGGAAATAAGGATTTTTAAAAAGTTTTTCATGTGTGCTAAAAAGCTTAGTCTTCAGGTGTGTTTTTTAATTGTTTAACCACATCAGTTAACAAACATGGATACATATGCTACAATGTTATTGTTTTAGTTAAATAAATTGTTATTAAGGAAATGATTATTTTTCTCCTTCCAATAAAGTACAGCAGAAAAGTTGTCCAAATATAAACAGTTAACTTATTAAACCTCACAATAATTTCATAATTATCTGTCTATGTATTTCTAATAGTATAACCAAATCAGTAATTTTTGATATAACTGTAAAAACTACTCTGAAAATTTATTATTCCAAAAATGAAACCTTCGCCTGGTTGTAAGTATTAAGATGATACCAGCAAGAATGAGTCTTTCTGTAAAAATATATATGATTTAAATCAATTCTTACTGACTAGTGATTTAAATCGATTTGATTTAAATCAAATACACCCTGGTAGGAATTCTCTAGGTGCGAACCTCGTATCGACTGCTAACTGATGTACGGTAGTAGGGCATTTGTAGGGCACAGGGAAGCAAGATTTTTCTCTGGGCATTCTGCTTTGGGTTTGCGCGACCGAAACAGAGAATAAGGACTGAATAAGCAAAGGTGACAGGGTACTCGATAAAGGGAAACACCAGATGGGGTGTGGTCTGGCGGGGGCTGACTCACTGGAACTGAATTGTCCTCCCGCCATGGCATAATCCTGGAAAGTTGCGGGAACCTCTTGATGTGGTTGATTGGCAGCGAGATCAGGGCATGCAGAAGGAAGTGCGCTTTTAAAATAACCGGCAATTAACTGACGGGGTTGGCTGCCAGGGCATGTTTGCGATTGTCGCTACCTTAGATGACTTTCCTCAAATAGTGAGAGAGAAAGGAATGGGCTGATTTGGTGTAGTGGTTAGGAGCGTGGGGGAACCGGGTGGTCTCCTCCTCCACATGGGCAGCTCACACTTCTCTGGTCTCCTCTGGTGTTTGTTGTGGGGGAGGAAGGGAAAGGAGAATGTTGGCAGTGTTAGAAACTCAGGTATACAGTATACAGGTGAAACTCGAAAAATTAGAATATCGTGGAAAAGTCCATTTATGTAAGCAATTGTTTTCATTAGCTACTGGAGTTTAATATATGAGATAGACTCATGACATGCAAAGCGAGATATGTCAAGCCTTTGCTTGTTATAATTGTGATGATTATGGCGTCACAGCTGATGAAAACCCCAAAGTTGAGATTGTTAATTTGGGGTTCTCATCAGCTGTACGCCATAATCATCACAATTATAACAAATAAAGGCTTGACATATCTCGCTTTGCATGTCATGAGTCTATCTCATATATTAGTTTCACCTTTTAAGTTGAATTACTGAAAGAAATGAACCTTTCCACGATATTCTAATTTTTCGAGTTTCACCTGCCAAATGGCTCCTTAAACCAGCAATGCTCCTGAATCCCAGTTGCTGGAAACCAAAGGAAGGGGAGAGATGCTCTTGCGCTCGGGTTTTGGGGTTTCCCATTGGGGCATCTCGTCGGCCGCTGTGAGAACAGGATGCTAGACTAGGTGGGCCATTGGCCTCATCTAGCCAACTCTTATGTTCATTAGTCATAGAATCTTAGAGTTGGAAGGGACGCTGAGCATTATCTAGTCCCACCCCCTTACAATGCGAGAGCATTCCTGGCAGATGACAACCCCCCCCCCAGGCCTCTGGCCTGATCCAGCACATTCTCTCTCCGTTCGAAACACTTTCTTCCCCCTTTATTTTTGTTTGTCAGCTGGTGGGAAGGGAGTAGCAAGCAGTGGGTTTACGCGACTGAGGAAGTGGTTTTTAGTTCGGAGCAGCTGGGCAGATCTTTCGGCATAGCGCCGCTTGCATGTTAAAAAGGAGCGTTTTCCTCTCCGCTTCCGGCGCACCTGCGTCTGTGGGAAGCGCCGCGGATTCCCCTGGCTCCGCAAGGTGGGCGAAGCTGGCCTCGGGGCAGTTCGGCACCATGACGGCGCTTGGCCACCTCTCTTCGGAAAGCCGCGGCCGGCAACCTCGGGGCCAAGGAGGTTACTCGGGGATGGGCCTTAGCCCCACTGGCAGAGTACCTGCTTCAAAAGCCAAGGGCCCTGCGATTCCATCTCAAGCTAAGCACGGAAAGAGGAGAGACTTCTCTCTGCCTGAGGCCCCAGAGAGAGTTGGTGGCCTCCAACTTGGATGGATTTAAAAGAAGACCGAGCAAATTCATGGAGGAGAAGAGGGCTATCGAGGGCTACTTGCCACTCTGGCTGTGCTGTGTCTCTGCCCTCGAGAGTGGTTCTGGTTCCCAGTTGCCGGAAGCCACAGGAGAGGAGAGAGTCGCTCTTGTGCCCGAGCCTTGCTTGTTGGTTCCCCCCAAAATGGTATCAAAGCTTGCCAAGTCCAGCTGTGCTGCCCGATGCAGGAAATCCACTGGCTCAGTATTCTTGATCAGGAGCCATTCAGCTAGGGACTATTTTTAAAGAGAGCTGGGATTTCCAGGAAGTCAGATCTCATCACCCAGCAACGCATTCTGTGGGTTTTCTGTCCTGACATGGAATCGTAGTCAGAGCCAGTCAGAAATGTGTGGCTACAACATCCCAGATAAGATCTGACTGCGGGCCATAGCTATCAGCCAGCGGAAATCTTCCTGGAGGCTCTGTGTCATCCAAGGCTGGGTCGCGAAGTTTGCAAATGCTATTTTGCATCTTCGCGGAACCTCTGGTAGAAACTCAAGAAAAGCTCATCCTTGAGTAGCCAGCCCAAAATCGAGCAGCGGCGAGCCTGGCACCGGTAAAAAATTTTGCTGCTTCGTTCCCATTTCAATCCTCTGCAAACAGAGAAGTTGCCTTGAGGAAGTCAAAGGCTTATAGAATCATAGAGTTGGAAGAGACCACAAGGGCCATCCTTGAAAGTTGCATGCCTGCATGACTTCTTGTTAGTCGTCTGCTCTTACCGTTTTTGTAGGTTGAAGAGGCAGTGCCGGTGGTTTTTCCTCTGTAGTCAAATTTTGAGTGGAAATCTCCTGGCTGGTTGGCTTAAAACAGGCATAGGCAAACTCGGCCCTCCAGATGTTTTGGGACTACAACTCCCATCATCCCTAGCTAACAGGACCAGTGGTCAGGGATGATGGGAATTGTAGTCTCAAAACATCTGGAGGGCCGAGTTTGCCTATGCCTGGCTTAAAAACTATAAAACTTGTTATAGAGTCCGGATCAAGGGAAGCAATAGTACCACTTTATTCTGCCTTGGTCAGATACCCCCCCTTCCCACCTGGCGTCCTGCGTCCAGTTCTGGGTGCCACAGTTTAAGAAGGATACAGTGGTACATTGATTCTCACACACCTTGGTACTCAAACAACTTGGAACCCAAACACTGCAAACCCAGAAGTAAGTCGAAACAAAATAATTTTTTTTAAAAATTCCTTCCAGTAGCACCTTAAAGACCAACTAAGTTGGTTCTTGGTATGAGCTTTTGTGTGCATGCACACTTCTTCGGATACATGGAATCGTAGTCACAGCCAGTCAGAAATGTGTGGCTACAACATCCCAGATAAGATCTGACTGCGGGCCATAGTTATCAGCCAGCGGAAATCTTCCCGGAGGCTCTGTGTCAAACAAGGCTTCAGGTATCTGAAGAAGTGTGCATGCACACGAAAGCTCACACCAAGAACAAACATAGTTGGTCTTTAAGGTGCTACTGGAAGGAATTTCTTTATTTTTTATTTTGTTTCGACAATGGCAGACCAACACGGCTACCTATCTGTAACCGGAAGTAACCGGTTTGCGAATGTTTTTCGGAAGCCGAACGTGCACCATTTTGAGTGCTACGCTGATGTCTGTCTGTTTTTGCTATTTATTTTGCGTTTTTGCTGCTCTTTTGTGTTGTTTTTGTGACTGTGGAACCCAGTTCAGCTACTGTTTGATGTATTGTGTATGTGACTGCAGTTATTGTTCAGTCGTTCAGTCGTGTCCGACTCTTCGTGACCCCATGGACCAGAGCACTCCAGGCACGCCTATCCTTCACTGCCTCCCGCAGTTTGGCCAAACTCATGCCAGTCGCTTCGAGAACACTGTCCAACCATCTCGTCCTCTGTCGTCCCCTTCTCCTTGTGCCCTCCATCTTTCCCAACATCAGGGTCTTTTCCAGGGAGTCTTCTCTTCTCATGAGGTGGCCCAAGTCTTGGAGCCTCAGCTTCAGGATCTGTCCTTCCAGCCTGACTAGTTTAAATCGATTTGATTTAAATCAAATCCACCCTAGCTAGAAAGTCATCTCTGGGAACACCTGTATATTGAAGAGTATTGCGTTGGGGGCGGGCGATTCTCCTAGGTTCCTCTGCCGACAGGGCCAGGGAGATGGAGGCACAGAGACCTTTTTCTCAAGCTGCTTTCTCAGCAAAACGAGCGACCGGGTTGAGCTTGTAGCAGATGAGGACATCGCTGGCAGTGCTTGTAGGCTTGGGTGGGTGACGGGCAAAAGCCACGTTGCCAATTGAAGTTGCTCCTTTGCCCTTTTGTGCGGGATTTAGAAAAGGGGGTGCCCTCCTCATAGAATCATGGGATCGCAGCATTGGAAGGGGACCCCCGAGGGTCATTCGGTCCTATCCCGCGCAATGCATGGATCCCAGCGAAAGGACAGGCAGCCATCCAACCTCTGCTTGCAACCTTTCGAGGGCATCCATTCCGCCGCTGAGCAGCTGTTGCCGCCTAAAAGTTCTTCTTAACGTTTTCCTTATAGCCTGACCTATGAATTCTTGGTCGCCTTCCCCGCAGATGCAATTCTTAGCTGCAACGTAATATGGTTTTATTGCGTCTGTTTCATGGTTTATTGATCGTCCGTCCGTCCACCCCCCTATATTTTTAGTTGATGCAACACGCCCTGAGACTTCAGGTTGCACCAGAAGTAAAACGATTTGGGTCTGCAAGACTTACCCCGGTGGAGACAGGAAGCTGCCTTCTCTCGGGTCAGATGAATGGTCCATATAGCTCGGTATAGCAGCAGCTTCCAGATTTGCGGGGGTGGGGTGCATTTCACAGCATTACCTGGTGTTGAGCTATCGTGGATTGAACCCTGCGGCCTTCTGCATGCGAAGCAGATGTTCCGCCACTGAGCAACGCTCCTTTCCCTATAAACAAAGCAAGACGCTAGTCCTCATTACTCGGAATAAAGCACTGCTTTAAATAGGCACACAGGAAGGTGCCTTGTATCGAGTCAGAACTGGAGATGCCAAGGGTTTTGGACCTGGGGCTTTCTGTGTACGAAGCAGTGCTCTGTCACCGAGCCACGGCCCCCTTCTATGTAGCATTGCATGTGTGAACGCTCCCCCCTTTCCCATGTCCCCTGGGTGGGCCTAACAAGCCTTTCCCAGATGGAAGCTGGAATATGTTTAGATGGGATTCCTACATGGTGTGTGTGTGTGTGGGGGGGGGTTTAGACTATAAGACCCTCTTTGCTTTCTGTACAAAAGTGAGATCTGCCTTCATCGCACCTACCCACTTTCCCCTCTGGCCCTGCCATTCCCCCTGGTGGGGAATGCGGCCCTCAGCCTGAGAAAAAGTCCCCCAACCCTGCTGTACGCCCTGGCCTACCCCGCAGAGTTGTTGCGAGGAGGCAAGCAGGGGCAGGACCGTGTGCGACACACCTTGGAGGAAGGTTGGGGTATAAAAGAAGGAACAGGTAAAGAGATGAGCCCACCTGTCTTGGGTGCTTTAGTTGAGGTTCCTGCATTGGAAGGGGGTTGGACTGGATGACCTTCGGGGACCCCTTCCAACTCTGTGACTCCGGGATCCTCCCACAGGTGAGGCAAGTATTCCCTGCGCCGCGTACTGCCGGCGAAGCACTAAAACTTCGGTTTCCTGCCAACCGCGTTCTCTGAAACGGCCCGGCCCTTGGGGAAAGAGCTGTACCACGTGCCTTTTCAGAACATATAAATCACTACTCCCCACCCTGACCCTTCGGGTTCGCAGCATGGTTTTTTTTTTTTTTTAATTTACCGTCGCTCTGCCCGTGGTCCCATCTATCAGAGCCGGCTGAGAGCTTATCAGCTCTTATAATTAAACGCTGCCTCTTTGGAAGCTGCTGGGCCACCCCTCTAAACGCACACTGGGCAATCGGATATTGCCCCGGAGGGATCGTATTTCGGTGCGCTGGTTAGGGAACGCTGGCTCAGCAAGAGTCTCGCTGCTCGGGAGGCTGACTGCTCCGTTCTCACGGCCGGAGAAGCGTTTCGGGTGTCTAGGAAGCGTCCCTGCAATCGTTCAAGGCAGCTAAAGCAAAAAGAGATTTCAGAGAGCTCTCCGAACTGAGCAAAACAGCCAGAGGTTTTCAACCTTTTTGAGTCCATGGCTCCCTTGCCCAAATGCATTCTTTTTCTGCGGCAGCCCTGTGGGGCTCAGGAGTCCAGTTATGTCCCCCCTTCCCTGCAGAGCAGGCAGCCCCTCACCCTCTTCCGAACACCCTCCCTTGTGGAGTGTTCCCCCAGCCTCCTCTCCTCTCCCCTCTCCTTGGGAGTCCTCTGGGCAGCCGCTGCCACTGCCACTGATCTCTGAGCTGCCCCCAAAGAGAGGTGCTTCCTTGCACTGCCCCACAGGGGCCTGGGAAGGGGATTTCCCCCAGCCTTAGTGACCCAGTGGAGACTGGCAGGAGGCCAGCACCTTACCTCGGGGGGGGGGGGCAGCAGCGGCCGCTCCTGGGCCTGCATGGCAGAAAGGCTCCACTTTGGCGCTGGGCACTCAGCTCCCAGGCAGGCCTCACACACAGCAAGCACAAGAAATGCCAGCGTGGTGCCTACCTGGCTGCCCGGCCTCCCACTTGTCTGCTCATTCCCAACAGCAAGGGCTGGTGGACTGGCTGGCTGGGCCCCCTTCGCCTGCTTGGTTGCTTACTCTGTGGCCGCCTCAGCCCCTGGCACCCACCACCCCCAGGCCAGCCCCAGAGGCACCATTCGCCCGCGGAGCTTGCAGCCAGGGCTGCTGCAACAAACATCCGTGCCAGCCTTTGAGAGGCAGAGATGCCAGAGGGCATCAGAGAAGGGAGGGAAGGAAAGAGGTACAGCGGCCAGGGTTGCCCGTGGCACCCCTGACCATCATTCTAGGCACCCCAGGGTGCCACAGCACAATGGTTGGAAGCCACTGGTCTACACAGTTCAGAGTGATGTTGGGGCAAGTGTGTGTGTGTGTGTGTGTGTGTGTGTGTGTGTGTAGATTTCTGCCCAGTGTGTGGCAGTTGCGAAAAAAAGCAAATTCCACACTAGGGATCGTTAGGAAAGGAACTGAAAGTGAAAGCGCTGATGTCATTAAGGCCCTTATCCAAGCTTGTGGCGCAACCGTGTTTGTAATGTTGTTGCGGGCCGTTCTGGTCACCTCTCCTCAAAAGGGATATTTTGTAGAGTCGGAAAAGGTTCCATAGGTTGCAGCGTTTGGGACTTTGCAGTTTTGCGGGTGGGCAAGGAAGACGTTTATAAAATTATAAAGGGCATCTGATTTATCGGGACGGACAAATGTCCTTTTTCACGCAGCGCCGAGTTAAACTGTGGACAGCTGCCAACCTGAATGGCTATAAAAGAGGATTGGGCAAATTCGTGGGGGAGAGAATTATTCAAAATGCATTTGGAGCGTAGAAGGAAGTGATGGTTCTGCGCTTGTGCAACTGCCCCGTACCCCATCCTGAGGAGGAGGAGGAAGAAGAGTTTGGATTTGATGTCCCACTCTATCACTACCCGAAGGAGTCTCAAAGCAGCTAACATTCTCCTTTTCCCTTCCTCCCCCACAACAAACACTCTGTGAGGTGAGTGGGGCTGAGAGACTTCAGAGAAGTGTGACTAGCCCAAGGTCACCCAGCAGCTGCATGTGGAGGAGCGGGGAAGCAACCCGGTTCACCAGATTACAAGTCTACCGCTCTTAACCACTACACCACACTGGCTCTCCTGGAAGCTTCCATGGCGAGTGAGGCCTTTTCTCCAAGCGACCAGGCCTAGGGGATTAAGACAGTGGGTTCTTTTCTTTTTATTCTCTTTCCCTTCTGCCCCGAATGTTGGCACGCTGCACACAGGAGCAAGCTAGCTAATGTCTCCTGTTGTCTTTGGCAAAGCTAGAATAAATTGCGTGAATTTGCTCGGCTTGCAGGTCAAAGCAAAATCCTACTCGCCTCAGCTTCAGAAACTTTGTCTACCACAAGATTCTAGCATTTCCTCCGGCTGTTGCTGATAATATACTTTCTTGGTTCCCTTTCCAACTTGAGGGCTAGAAACTTGAAATGGAATTTTTATTTGCCGCCCGCACACCCCTGGCTGCTGTTTCTGGAATCTGTCTGCTCCGCTCGCCTCCAGTATAACCAGGCAAACTTTCTCTTTCTCAACCGGAGCGAGTTTTCTCTGTTGAAGGAAGGTTCACCCTAAATTGAGAATCTTAAGTGTTCCAGGAGCGGGTGGCAAAGCTGATAATACAGGGAGGGCTCTTTTTCCTTTCTCTCTCTCTCTCTCTCCGCTATTGATTTTATACTCTTCATAATAAGTTACCCTTCGTAAAACGTAAGTAAAGGAAGACCAGCTTAAGCTGCTCTTACGGGAATCGCCGGCTGCAGATTTCCTATCAAAAGCTCTTGCAAAGTTGGGAAAAGGAGGGGGGGAAGGGGAAGGAGGAGCAAACCCGTATTAAAAAGTAGAAGTAGTGGCTAAAAAAAAAAAAAGACTCCATTGCAGGTGCAGAAATAAAGAATTGCAAGGACGGGACCAAGAATCTGCCTCGTTTCACTTTTCTGACCATCTCAAGCTGCTGTGAAATTCACAAATACGAAAAGTATACAGGCCTACCCCGTTTGCCTTTTGCACCTGGCCTTTTCAGGTACGCTGCCATGGAACACAGAAGCTCCATTGGATCGGCACAGCTCTGTGGCAGAACATCTGCTATGCGTGCAGAAGGCCCCAGGCTCAATTCTTGGCCTCTCCAGGCAGGGTAGGGAGAGATGCCGGGTCTGCAAGAGAGGAGAGCCCCTGCTGGCCATGTTGACAGTATTGGCCTCAATGGATGTGGGTGATGCTGTGGTCTAAACCACTGAGCCTCTTGGGCTTGCCGATTGGAAGGTTGCCGGTTCGAATCCCCACGACGGGTTCAGCTCCCATTGCTCTGTCCCAGCTCCTGCCAGCCTAGCAGTTTGAAAGCACGCTGGCGCAAATAGATAAATAGGTACCGCTGCAGCGTGAAGCTAAACGGCGTTTCCGTGCGCTCTGGTTTCCATCATGGTGTCCTGTTGCGCCAGAAGCGGCTCAGTCCTGCTGGCCACATGATCCGGAAAGCTGTCTGTGGACAAACACCAGCTCCCTCGGCACAAAAGCGAGATGAGCGCCGCAAACCCATAGTCACCTTTGACTGGACTTAACTGTCCAGGGGTCTTTTACCCTTTACTGTTACCTTTTTACAATGGAGCAATAAGTCTGGTTCCTGCATTTATAGAGCTACCCCCCAGCAGAAGAACTCTAGGAAGCCAGTGGACTCTCCTTTAGTGTTTTGGCCTGGCTGGAAGATGTTTTGGAACTCTTCGTTGGCTTGGATGGAGGATAGAGAAGTTTGTGTGTTTAGAAACAAGCCTACGGTACAAAAGGGAGATCTGCCTTCATTGCACTACTTTTCCCTCTGGCCCTGCCAGCCACTGGTATGTGGTCTCCCTGGTGGGGAATGCGGCCCTCAGCCTGAGTAAAAGTTACCCCACCCCTGCTCTCTGGCCTACCTCGCAGGGTTGTTGTGAGGAGGCAAGCAGGGGCAGGACCGTGTGCGACACCCCTTGTGGAGGAAGGTTGTGGTATAGAAGAAGAAGGGATAAAGAGATGGGTCACCTGTCTTGAATGGGGATCCCTTCCAGCTTGACAGTGTGCTGGCCCAAGGGTATCCGGGAAGCGAGGTCCAAGTCCAGTCCGGAGTTCGAAGAGTCGGTGAGAAGTCAGTCCAAAGGAGTCAAGGCAGGAAACCAGGCAAGATCAGGTACAGGAACACGGGCAGGATCTGGCTTACAGCAATGTTGCTCCCCCAACCTGGGGGTGGGGTCTGGCAGCCTTTTATCTCTGACGAGGTAACGGCCGGTCCCTATCCCCTGGCGACTCACCACCATGTCTCGCCCAAAGGTGAGCACTCCTCCTGCGAGTACTCAGGTCTCTCCTCTCAGACCTGAGTCTCTGCAGCTTGGGAGACGCCGGTGGGTTACTGGACCCAGGGGCCGCCTCAGCCTCCCCTGACCAAACCGGTAGTGGAACAGCTGTAAGTGATGGCCCAGCTGATGGCAAGGAGGTATTCTCCGCATCTGGAGCCAGGACAGGCTCAGGCCCCTGACTCGGCCCGGCTGGTGTTTGCTGCAGGGGAATCTGCAGACCGGGGCTCTTCAGGATCAGGCCCCATACTTGGTTCAGGCGATGTCTGGGGCAGAGGGCCCTGTGCAGACTGAGACTCCTCTGGTTCCAAGTCTGAGCCAGAGTCCCAGGCCATCACAGACAGTTCTGTGATTCTATAAAGGGTACCACCTTCTGGCCGCCTTTGAGAAGGGGGGGGGGGAATCTGCCATAAGTCTGAGTTCACCTTTCTCGAACCCCTGTCTGCACAGAGAGATATGTCTCTTTCTGCTTCTTCGTCCTGCATGAATTATGCAGATCAATTGCCTCTATACGGTAGTTTTGCATAATCTATTCAAAGGAAAAGAGAAAAAAGAACAGGCCTCCTCTTTTGTGAGATTTCACGCTGCAGGTATATCGTCCTAGCAGCTTGAAGGCTAGAAACTTGAGCATTTTTTTTTAAATGCTCAGATTTCTCCCCATGTCCATCCAATGATGCCAAATTCTACCTCCATTCTACCTTCTACACCATGGCATCTCCAGATTTATTTTTTTTAAGGGGACTGCAGAGCAGTTGACAGGGAAGACCGCACGATTCTGGGAGAGCTGCTGCCAGTCAGAGCAGGTGGCAATTGGGGAGGGACTTTCTGCTGCCCTCCTCCAGGGACTCTTTCCTTGCTGCCGCCGAAGGGAACACGGAGAATAGCATATGGACCCTTTCATTTCTTATAAAGTGTCAGTATCGCTCAGTCTGCAGAGCACGAGGCTCTTGATCTCAGGGTCGTGGGTTCGAGTCCCACGACGGGCGAAAGATTCCTGCATCGCAGGGGGTCAGAATAGAGGACCCTCGGGGGTCCTTTCCAGCTTTACAAGTTCTATGGTTCTAAAGTAATGAGAAAGGACATTGGCGGCCCCAGCAGCTGGGAACGCCTGGACACGTCTTTCAAGAGCGCAGACTGACACCTTTTAGACAGCTAGTATCTTTTAGCTACGTTCTTTTAACGGCGTCGTAAAAAAGGAGATGGCCTTGCTCGTAAAGGACAAGGCATGTGTCGCTTGCTTAGGAAGAAAGCCAAGCGAGAGATTTAAAGCTTCCCATACCTTGAATTATTCGGTGTCCTCCTCCTCCTCCTCCTCCCTCTCCCCCCCTCTCACCATTTCCCCAGCTCCAATTCCAGTCCGGTAGAGCACGGGGCACTCGCTCTCGGGGCCGTGGGTTCGAGCCCCATGTTAGACAAAAGGTTCCTGCACCGCAGGGGGTTGGACTGGATGACCCTCGGTGTCCCTTCCGGCTCGACAGTTCTGCGATTCTTTTTTTTATAGTAATTTTTATTATTTTATACTATACTACAACAAAAAAATCAAACATACATTCACATACATTTTCCAATTTTGGCTAACATAGCCGTGACTTCCCTCAGACCTTCCACATGGCTTTCAAAATTATATCTTAGTATTATACTTCTTTAATCTACCATTGCTTACATTATCATAAATCTCATGCATACTCTAACTACCATACTTACAATAATATTTCTACACATTAACTACAAAACTTCTTGAAGTCCTATTAGCGTATTCAATTGCAAATTGTCTTTCAAATAGTTCGTAAACTTTAACCAGTCTTTGATGAATTTCTGGTCCCGCTGTTCCCGGATTCTTCCCGTCATTTTATCCAGTTCTGCATATTCCATCAGTTTCACTGTCCATTCTTCTTTCGTCGGTAATTCTTCTTGTTTCCACCTTTGTGCTAGCAAAATCCTAGCGACAGTTCTGCGATTCTACGCCTGCGGCTTCTGCAAACTTCCTAGGTTTTGCTTGCAGGGCGCCTCGAAGCTGGAAATGCTGAGCGTTGGCAAATTACTCTGGGCACAGTGCTAAGCTTGGGGGTGCATGTGGTTCACAGCAGCGAGCGGGGGGACGGTGACTTCCAGACGGCCTTCTTCAGTGTATGAACCAAGGCACAATAGAAGCAATCACTTTCCTACACAGGTGAGAGGAGTGGACCTGTAGAAAATCAGGCTAGCTGGCTCTCGGGAAAGTTTGTCCTGTTGAGTAAGGTTGGAAGGTATATTCCCTCCTGGGGGCCAGAGTCTGTTAGCAGTGATCTGTCGGGGGCCGCACGCCATGGGGGATGAAACCACTTAGTGTGGAAGAGGCAAAAGTTTGTGACATAAACCCCCTCTCTCTGTCTGTCTTTGACACCTCATCTTTTCAGTATTAGAAACTCAGATATAGAGTGGTACCTCGGGTTACATACGCTTCAGGTTACAGACTCCGCTAACCCAGAAATAACGCTTCAGGTTAAGAACTTTGCTTCAGGATAAGAACAGAAATTGTGCTCTGGCGGCGCAGTGGCAGCGGGAGGTCCCATTAGCTAAAGTGGTGCTTCAGGTTAAGAACAGTTTCAGGTTAAGAACAGTTTCAGGTTAAGAACGGACCTCCGGAATGAATTAACTACGTAACCAGAGGTACCACTGCATAAGCTAATCGCCAAATGGCACCTTAAAACCTAGGTTGCATTTGCCACAATGGAATGTCTACGCACCGTTTATTTTTTACAATGAGATTTCTTATTACTATTCATTTCATTTCTATACCGCTTAATAGTTTAAAGAAAGCAGTTGACAACACATTAAGGCACCAAATAAAAAAAAATCCAGAATGAAAGAAATTCAGGCTTCAATTAATTGTTTCAGATCCTTCTCTAAGTGACATTTTGCTTTCTTCCCTATTTATTTATTTATTTACCTACTTAGTCTATAGAGCTGCCCCATAGCAGAAGGACTCCAGGAAGGCAGTGGGGTGTAGTGGTTAGAGGGTCAGACTAGGACCTGGGAGATGAGGGTTGAAACCCCCACTCCGTCAGGAAGCTCACAGGGTGACCTTGGAGACAGCTGCAGCCTCCTGACCTACCTCACAGGGTCGTTTTAGGGTTTAACTGAGAGGGGAGGGAGTGTGAACCATGGACTCCTTGGAGAAAAAGGTGGGAGATCAATGCAAGGAAGAAACTCTTCTTCTGACCTGCTTTAGAAAGCTGGAGGGGCCTGCCAGAAGGAGATGTCAGTCACCAGACTGGTGTCCAGAGATCTCCACAGGGCGACTCGCAATTGGACCTGCGCCCCTTGCAAAATGCGCTTGGGAGATTTCGAACACTGTTTTTTAGTCTAACAACAGTTTGAGAAACCCTGCCAGCGGCATCTCGTCCGCTGTGACGACAGGCTGCTGGATTCGGTCTCATGTCTAGCTTGGCCTTTTCAAAGGTGAGCTGTAAGCTGTTAATGGTGGAAGTTCACAGCAGAGTTTCTGCAAATCTTCGTGCAGCTGATTTCTCTTTTCGTTTGTCGCAGGCAGAAGGGGAAACCCTGCTTGCGAAATCGGCCCCTACGTAGCATTGTCACTTTCCAAGGAATGCCAGGCATTTTAGACCTCAAGGTAGAGGTGGCAGCGGCAGCCGATCTGCAGAACCGGCTGTCCCCCCAGGCCACAGACTTTTGCCTTGGAGCTCTGGCGCATCATGCGGAGTTGTTTCCAGGCCCTGTGGTGCAAGACTCTTATCTGAACATCAGGAGAGCCGCTAGCTCCGACCAGAGGCCTGTGACATGTTCGCGCAGCAGCCAAACATGGGGGGGGGGAGAGAACGGGCAGGAGTGGGACCTCATTGCCGTTGCAACAGTGCTCTCTCGACTTGGGATCCCCAGCATTCAGCTTCCAGTGACGGAGGTTGAGGGTAGCCACTGTGGCTGTGGATTCTGCTTGCCCATTTGTGGGTTCTCCGCGAAATCGGAGGGATTGTGAAGTGCGGGGAGGGGGGTTGCCTTCACACTCTCTGCTGGAGCGCCACTACGGTCTTAGTTGGGAGGCGGAGGACTCTCCTTTTTAAGCAGAGGTTGGATGTCCATCTGCCATGAATGCTGTGGCTGAGATTCCTGCAATTCAGGGGGGTCAGGCTGGATGACCCTTGGGGGTCCCTTCCCACTTCACGACTCTTAACACGCAGCCCAGGGTTGGGAGAACCTGCAAAGCCCTTCAGGTGTCTCAACCCCCAACACACATCAAAATCAGCTTTCTCCACCCATTCTGGCTGAATGAAATCGTAGAACGTAAGATCAGACGGTTTGCAAGACCGGAGCTCAAATCCTACACCAGAGGACTCACGTTACGAGGCAATAAAGCGTCTTTAACACCTGCCTTTCTTCCTCCCTCCCCCTCTTTCCGCTCCTTTAGGGCATGTTGCAGCAAGGAGGGTGCCGGTGAAGCCTCTCGCTCTCCTTTCCTCATCCACCGCGCGGCAATCGGGACCCCTCGTTTCATCCCCGTCTTCCTCCATGAGGCGGCAAGAAACCTGATGCCCTCTTCAGCCCTCACCATGGATGGCGGGAAGAGCTTCCACCCGCCTTGCACACACCAGCAGCCGGTCAACATGTTTTGCGGGGTGCCCACCCTGCCGGCCCAACTAAGCATGCCCACCCTAGAGGTGAGTAATAATAATGCTGCTAGTAATAATAATTAGTTATTTATACCCTGCCCATCTGGTTGGGTTTCCCCAGCCCCTCTGGGCGGCTCCCAGTGCAGCCAATCGAAAGCCACGATTTGGTTTCCAAACGTTTGGGAAGTCAAGTGGACTTCCGGAATGGATTCCGCCTGATTTCCGAGCTACGGCTGTATTTATTTCAGGGCGGGGGGATGGGACGCCTGTATAAACCTTGAGCGAGGGGTCGCCAGGATTGGAGACCTCAGGCCTGGGTCCAAACACAACCCCCCGTGCCTCTTTTCAGGCTCTCTGAACTCTCTCCCCAAAACGTGCACCTCGGCAGCCTTGCCTTGAACCCTCGTTGAGTGTTTTTGCATCTCCGTCGGGGCTGCATCCAACTAAGTCCTACTTGTGAGTAGACCCACTGAAACGATGGGGGACCTGAGTTAGTCATGCCCGTCCATTTCAACATCTCTGAGTAAGCCTGACGTGGGTACAGCCTTCAGTAATTGCTGCTAAGTACGTGTTTTTGTGTTTTGAGTCCTCATTATGAGCGTCCCGTTACTGAGTCTGCCTCATTTGTAGTTTCAGAATTCTGCTTCCAGTTGGTGGACTCAAGCACCCTATTCATCGGCTTCGTACTCGGCGCCATCTTTCCTGAGCGACAACCAGTAAGTGCTACGCTGCGGGAGAGGTACCGGGCAACGCGATTTTATTGGCGAAATTTCGGTGCCCGAAATAAAACAGTTCAGCCGCGGGATGTGCATAGATATCAGTTCTTTTAAACTGCATTTGTTTTGCGCTATGGAAAGTAGAAAAAAAGACAGCAGTTCCTTCATTTGTCCTTAGCGAACTTTTTTTAAAAGGAAAAGGAACTTAAATGGTTTAGCAAAACAGAATCAGAGCCGTAGCGTTGGGGCCAGAACCGTAGCGTTGAAAGGGACCCTGATTTATTGAAGAACGGCGAATCACGAAAAAATTATTGGTGGAACGGACCTCCTGGGAAGGTGGCACGTTTGTAGAAAGAGCTTGGGGGCCCCAGCTGCCTGAGGTTCTTTAGTTGTGGTTCCTGCGTCGCATGGGTTTGGGCTGGATGACCTTTGGGGCCCCCCTTCCAGCCCTACAGCTCCATGATCTTGTATGTGTGTGTGCGCGTTCCCCTCTCCCCGATACGTTTCTGCGATCAAATGCAGATTATACTGCCTTGCCAGGCAGAGAGTACGTTTTTTATGGAGCAGAGGTGAGAGACCCTGTCTGATCTCCACCTGCCTGCCTTGGTATTTGCGAGCTGGCGGTTGCTTCCCTTTTAAATTCTCAACCTTGCTTAATGGAGTTCATGAAGTGCTGGCTCGTGGCGGGATGAGCCGGTGTATATCATTTGGATGTCATTTTTCCTGTGCTGTCCCCCCTCTTTCGCGGCACCAACATCGCTGCCTGGTTCACCACATACAGAGGAACCGTCCTTACTCGTATCAGGCTACATCTCCCCATTTAACTCACTACAGTCTACTTGGGCAGCGGATCTCAAGGGCCTCAGACATTCCCTTCACTGATGTATTCTAAGCGGACATTAGGAGGACCCTGCGGGGACTTAGAGCCCCATTTACCTGCCTGCACTGTCTCTCCAGAGGGGTGCATGCTCTGGTTATCTCCCGCTTGGACTACTGCCATGTGCTCTTCATGGGGCTGCCTTTGAAGGTGACTCGGAAACTACAACTAATCCAGAATGCGGCAGCTAGACTGGTGGACTGGGAGCGGCTGCCGAGACCACATAACACCGGTCTTGAAAGACCTACATTGGCTCCCAGTATGTTTCCAAGCACAATTCAAAGTGTTGGTGCTGACCTTGAAAGCCCTAAACGGCCCGGTATACCTGAAGGAGCGTCTCCACCCCCATCGTTCAGCCCGGACACTGAGGTCCAGCTCCGAGGGCCTTCTGGCAGTTCCCTCCCTGTGAGAAGTGAGGTTACAGGGAACCAGGCAGAGGGCCTTCTTGGTGGTGGTGCCTGCCCTGTGGAACACCCTCCCATCAGATGTCAAGGAAATAAACAACTATCTGACTTTTAGAAGACATCTGAAGGCAGCCCTGTTTAGGGAAGTTTTTAATGTTTGATGTTTTATTCTGTTTTTAATCTGTTTGGAGCCTTCCAGAGTGGCTGGGGAAACCCAGCCGGATGGGCGGGGTACAAATAAATAATAATAATTATTATTATTATTATTACTGTGCCGGTGCCTGGCATCCCTCCCAGTTGCACGCCAGGGTTTGAAACTCCCAGCTCTTAAAAACTTAGAAGAACATAATTGTAGAGCTGGAAGGGACCCCCAAGAACCATCTAGTCCAGCCCCCTGCAATGCAGGAACCAAAGCTAAATAATCTGTGGCAGGATAATGGTCTTCTTTAAAACGCCCAACGAACTCACCACTTTATGAAGGAGCTGTTTCCACTGCCCGACAGCTCTCTCCCTCAGAAAGATCTTCCTCATACTGATGCAGCCAATCGGAAGCTGCGGAAGTTGCGCCGGACGTTCACGTTCCAAAGAGCGTTTGCAAACCGGAACACTCACTTCCAGGTTTGCGGCGCTCGGGAGCCAAAACGTTCGAGTCTCAAAAGCGTTCGTCAACCAATGTATGGCTGTATGCTTATTTTAGAAAAAACAACATGTATTTCTCTTTTTCTCTTTAATATCAAAACTATTGTCACTGGCACAAAATAGAACAACTTTTTGGGGGGATTATTAAAAGAAACAAACACAAACGTCGAAAGAGGAACGGTTTGCACGAGGCCAGCCATTGCAAGAACCGCACGCCCCCCTCCACAATGTGTAGTTAAAAGTAATGGAGATCCACCCAGAATCTTTTTCCGATTTTGCTGTCAATTGCCCAAGCACCTAGCTTCGCAATCCATACCTTTGACAAGCTATGCACCAGGGCATAACTCAGCCCTATAACCCTGGTGGTGGGACAACGGGTTGGACTTCAATCTACCGCAGTGTTTTGGAAAGAGCCCCCCCTTTGTCTGGGGCAGCGATGCCAGGGCACCCGGGTGAGGGGGGGGAGGAGAATAAGAAGAGCTGCCCAAGCTGGCACCCCTTTTTCGACTGCCGCCTCCCGGTGCGCGATTGCGCGGCCAATTCCGCTGCGGACGCCGCTGCTGCTTGGAAATGGGTGTGCTTTTTCTTTCTTTCTCCTTTCGAGAGTATTCCTGTAAATTCTACTTTCTGAACCCTCCTGGGAGGTGTTAACAGAAGTTCTTCTCTCACCCTCCTCCTCCTGCTGCATATTGAGTCGCAGCTTGTAGACGGGGGTGATCGATTGCAGCCCTCCCCTTCTTCTCTCCCTGCGGCCGTTCTCACCCAGCTTTGCTTGAATCCGCATGTGGGTGGACTCCAACCCCCCCCTTTCTTAAAACTAAAAAAAAAGGTGTTTGTTGGTCAGAAATAACCATATCCGAACGAAATATACATGGCAGATAAAAGAAAACCCCTTTTCACGCAGTGCCTAGTACCAGTTGCTGAAAACTGCAGGAGGGGCGAGGGCTCGATTCCTGAATTCTGGCTGGCCACTGTTTAAAGAGGATGCCAGGCTAGGTGGGCCATTGGCCTGATCCGGCAGGGCTCCCCTTACGTTCTCGAAGCTGAGATAACTCAGTCAGTGGAGAATCTTTAAGTCTCAGGGTTGTGGGTTCGAGTCCCACGTCTGGGCAAAAGACCTCTGCGTTGCAGAGGGTTGGAGTAGTTCAACCCTCATAGTCCCTTTCCCAGCTCTACAGTTCCATATGTCTGCGATCCTTCCGAGTGCCGCAAGCCTGCCAGATTAGTCGCCCGGCTTGGCTAGCGCCGCACATTGGCTGGCAGCGTCTCTCCGGAACGTCCTCAGAAGGGACGGGGCTTTCCTGGATCGGCCTCCCCTTTCTCTTAATCTGGAGGTGTCGTCAACGGGTGGAAGCTGGGGTCTGCCAAACAGTGTGCCTGCCAAGCAGATGTCAGTCGGCCGGGGATCCCCATGCTTTCCCATAGGGGTGTTCTCTGCCGGTTCTTGAGAACTTAAAATGATAATTACTCTCTCTCTATCTCTCCGTGTGCAGCTGAGCTGGTCGCTTTTCAAATCTGCAGCTGTTTCTTACTGGAAGGACGGTGAAGCAACGGGGCTGGGGGGAGAAAAAGGTTGGGGAGGAGGGTTCTTCCCTCGGGGTGGCAGTGAGGACTTTGCAGTAGTAAAACTGAAACTGATGATGTGCTCAGAGCAGCAGAGGCTTATCATGATTTTTTTTTTTTGACCTGCCATTTCCAGAGGTCAGAGAGCTGGTTTTTGCAGCCACCTGCAAACTCAGGGCTGGATTTAGGTTTGATGAGGCCCTAAGCTACTGAAGGTAATGGGGCCCTTTATATGTCCAGCTGTCCTTTGTCAACAACAAATTGTCACTGTTTTTTGTGTTGAATATATGCTATATGGTAATTTATGGACCTAATAGGTATCTAAAGCCATTTGCACATAACAAAATATGTATTTTATCAAAGTAATTGTTGAACTGAAATACAATTAAGAAGAAGTATATTAATAGTGAAATACAATTAAGAAGTATATTAATAGTGAAATAATTATTAAGCTCTAACTTAAAATGATTTTTTATTCATAACAAACTTAATAATGCAAACACATTGGCATTTGGCAATAACAAAGTTCCTTTAGAAACACAATTTACAAAGACTCATAATCTAGTCTCTAGAAACTTGCTATAACATGAAATAATAATAGGTGTAAATATATGATGCAAACTACTAATAATTATAAATAGCAGAATGTAGGCACCCTATATATAGAAAGGAGCAAACCAGTGATATTTTAGGGAGCAGGCTAGCAGGCCCATGACTTACATCCTAGGAGCCTACACAACACAAAACACTGTTGGTATATGTAGGTTTTATTTTATTTGTTTTTTATCTTATTTGGAAATGTACATCTAGGGTTCTTTTTCCTTTTAGTTTTTTTTGGGTCCCCAAGAGAGTGGGGCCCTAAGCTACAGCTTGTTTAGCTGATACATAAATCCAGCACAGCACGTTCAGCACACAGACTCACTCCCCAATCCCAAAAGCACCAGTAGGTTATTGCTCTCACCCGTCTCAAGGAGGGAGGGGGGGAAGCAGCAGCTGCAGTCAGGGGCGAGGGTGTTTTGGAGTCCAGCAACCCCAGCCCTGCATGAAGAGCTTGCCTGTCGCATCCCTGCGTGATGCCTCTCGCCACCTCCAGAGCTTTTGAAACCCTGCATGCAGGATGCCGGGGCAGCTCAGCCAGCGGGGCACAATGCTCTTCATCTCAGGGTCATGGGTTTGAGCCCCACGTCGGGCAAAAGGTTCCTGTGCTGCAGGGGGGTTGGGCTAGATGACCCCCGGGGTGCCTGCACACGCAAAGCCCATTCCTGTGATTGCGATTTTCCGTCTTACCGTAAATTGCTGAGAACCTGCTGATCTGATTGTTAGACCCAAAGAGCTCGAGATGAGTTTGCCTGTTCAGACCAAATGTCTCACTTGGATAGGTCAGCTGGTTAGAACGTGGTGCTGATAATGCCAAGGTTGCAGGTTTGATTCCTCGTAAGGGTGCAGCTTCATATTCCAGCATTGCAGGGGGCTGGACTAGATGACCCATGGGTTCCTTCCAATTTTGCAATTCCTTCTGGTGCAGAAACTCTCTGCTTGTAGCAACCTGCCAGAGTTGAACCAGGTCTAAGCAGCAGCGTTCAGCTGAAAAGCCCACATAGTGCAAGATTTGGGGTGGGTCCAAGGTTGGGAGGGTGGGAAAAGCCCCTGCTGTGTATGCAGGAGGTGCTGGGTTCGATTCATGACACCTCCACCAAGGTGTCTTGTGGTGCAGTGGTTAGAGCAGTTCCTGCCAAACTTTTTCAGGCTACTTTGCTGCTCCCCTGTGTTCATAAACACATCCTCGCTGCCCCCCCCCCAGTTTACAAAAAAGCAATATTTGGAATAGCCGTTTGCATGACGATCCACTATGGAAGCCAATAGCACAATAAAATCCCAAGCTGTAACAATTAACCGCACGTTTATTCAACGTGCAATCAAAGCTCATATAACTGATCAACAGAATCGATCAGTTCACTCTAGTGGTACCAGCTTGTCAAAATCAGGTAGCCGTTTACGTCACCAACACACACACACACCGCTGCCCCATTGCCGCTTTTGGGAGCCACTGGGTTTGGGCATCCAGCTAGCACTCGACAGGTAAAGGTAAAGGGACCCCTGACCATCAGGTCCAGTCGTGTCCGACTCTGGGGTTGCGGCGCTCATCTCGCTCTATAGGCCGAGGGAGCCGGCGTTTGTCCGCAGACAGCTTCTGGGTCATGTGGCCAGCATGACAAAGCCGCTTCTGGCGAACCAGAGCAGCGCACGGAAACGCCGTTTACCTTCCCGCTGGAGCAGTCCCTATTTATCTACTTGCACTTTGACGTGCTTTCGAACTGCTAGGTGGGCAGGAGCTGGGACCGAGCAACGGGAGCTCACCCCGTGGCAGGGATTCGAACCGCCGACCTTCTGATCAGCAAGCCCTAGACTCTGTGGTTTGACCCACAGCGCCCCCTGGGTCCCTAGCACTCGACAGACTTGGGTTCAAATCTCCGCTCAGCCATGAAATTCAGCGGGTGGCCTGCGGGGGGGCCACCTCACAGGGCTGTTGTGAAAATTGAAAGAATCGAGGAGCGGGGAGAAGCGGCGTGCCTGATGCCCCTTGTAGGCGAAATATGCCAGTAATGAACCAATGAAAGAGCCATCTAGCTGGTCGGTTTCAGGGGAAATGGTAGCGGGTCAGACGAGCCTCACTCAGCGAGGCAGTTGTTATCACGCCCTTCCGCAAATTCACCGTTCCCTCTTTCCCTTCTAGGCAATATTTTGATTTCTACTCCGGCGGGCAGCCATTCTCTGACGCCAACTATGCAACTCCAGGCCTCGCCGATTTCTTGAAGAACGGCGACTTTCCTCAGGTAAGCCTCGGCACCCGCCTGCTCCTTCCACCGCCAGGTCTGTTTTCTCCGTTGGGATTTAGGTCAGCGTCTGCGGCGTGTGGGTTTCTTCCACCGTTCTCTCCCCTGCACCACCCAGGGAAAAGAACAACCTCTGCTTTCTTGGTTTGATTCTGGACAAGTTCAGGAAAAGGGTTTATGGTGAAGGCAGGTGTGCAACCACCATCTGCCATGTGATTTGACTGCGGCAAGTTTGGAGGTGATTGAGTGTTTGTTGGGCCATTGGCCTAATTCAGCAAGCCCTTATAATGATCTTAGGTTGTTTTGTGTTTTGTGTGTGCTTTGAAACCGGTAAAAGTCCCTTTCAGAGATGGGCTTTCCCCATAATCTTTCTTTTTCTCATTTCTTTATTATTATTATTATTATTATTATTATTAATAATAATAATAATATATTTTATTTACAGGTGAAACTTGAAAAATTAGAATGTCGTGGAGAGGTTCATTTCTTTCAGTAATTCAACTTAAAAGGCGAAACTAATATATGAGATAGACTCATGACATGCAAAGCGAGATATGTCAAGCCTTTATTTGTTATAATTGTGATGATTATGGCGTACAGCTGATGAGAACCCCAAATTAACAATTTCAACTTTGGGGTTTTCATCAGCTGTACGCCATAATCATCACAATTATAACAAGCAAAGGCTTGACATATCTCGCTTTGCATGTCATGAGTCTATCTCATATATTAAACTGAGCCAGTGTGGTGTAGTGGTTAAGAGCGGTAGACTTGTAATCTGGTGAACCGGGTTCGCTTCCCCGCTCCTCCACATGCAGCTGCTGGGTGACCTTGGGCTAGTCACACTTCTCTGAAGTCTCTCAGCCCCACTCACCTCACAGAGTGTTTGTTGTGGGGGAGGAAGGGAAAGGAGAATGTTAGCCGCTTTGAGACTCCTTCGGGTAGTGAAAAGCGGGATATCAAATCCAAACTCTTCTTCTTCTTTCTAGTAGCTAATGAAAACAATTGCTTACATAAATGGACTTTTCCATGATATTCTAATTTTTCACCTGTATGTACTGCCCTTCGTTTGAAGATCTCAGGGCGATTTGCAGGACCAGAATATAGGATAAAAACACAATAAATAGTGTGAAAGCAAAAGAGAACAATGACATATTTTCGTTCATATAAGCCAGTCCTGCTGCTATATCAACATGAGCAAAGTCTTGCAAGGCATTGCCTTTGAGTTTATTGATGTCGAGAAATCTGGTCCGCCTCTTTCCTGCAGGCCTAAAAGTTGAAGTGTTAGGAGAAGCTGAAATTTGTCAGGATAATTTGGAGAAAGGAAGCGTTCCTTTATCGGATTCCCTTCTAACGAAGGAAAGCAACGTTGTTCCACCGAAGCTCGTGGTGATTTAGGGATGACTGATATTGGCTGATGGTATTACTTTTGCTCCTTCCTTAAGATTAGTGGTTTCCTCTATTCATTTTCCCTCTTTCTTGTCTTGATAATAGTGCTGTATTGTGATACTGATTTCATTGTAATTTACCTGTAATCTGGACTTGCTCTGTTGTTGATGTTGCTGATATTTATTAAATTTGTATACCGTCCTATATCCGCAGGTCTCAGGACAGTAATATATTATAATAATGATTATTACTGATTATATTTAGAACCCTTGTACCACCCTTTGTGGGCAAATGGGATGCGGGTGGCGCTGTGGGTTAAACTGCAGAGCCTAGGGCTTGCTAATCAGAAGGTCGGCTGTTTGAATCCCCGCGACGGGGTGAGCTGCCGTTGCTCGGTCCCAGCTCCTGCCAACCTAGCAGTTCAAAAGCACGAAGTGCAAGTAGATAAATAAGTACCGCTCCAGCGGGAAGGTAAACGGATTCCGTGCTGCTCTGGTTCGCCAGAAGCGGCTTAGTCATGCTGGCCACATGACCTGGAAGCTGTACTCCCTCGGCCAGTAAAGCGAGATGAGCGCCACAACCCCAGAGTCGTCCGCGACTGGACCTAATGGTCAGGGGTCCCTTTACCCATTACCTTTACCACCCTCTGCGGGCAAACAGGCTCCCAGAGAGGCTGGCATACCATCCGTTAACCTACGGTCAATTAAACAAGACAGCTCCTGCCAGTGTGGTGTAGTGGTTAAGAGCGGTGGACTCGTAATCTGGGGAACCAGGTTCGCGCCTCCGCTCCTCCACATCCAGCTGCTGGGTGACCTTGGGCTAGTCCCACTTCTCTGAAGTCTCTCAGCCCCACTCACCTCACAGAGTGTTTGTTGTGGGGGAGGGAAGGAGAATGTGAGCCGCTTTGAGACTCCTTCGGGTAGTGATAAAGCGGGGTATCAAATCCAAACGCTTCTCTTCTTCTTCCTCCATCTTGGTTGCCCTCCTCTGCAAACAAACCTTCCAGCTTGTCAACATCCTTATTAAATTTTGGTGCCCAGAACTGTGTTGTCCAGAAGGGACTATGACTTTGCTTGATCTGGACACTAGACTTCTGTTGATGCAGCCTAGAATAACCTTCACTTTTTTTGCTGCTGCATCACACTGTGGGCTCATGTTCAGCTTGTGGTCCGCTAAGACTCCTAGACCCTGTATAAGGCAAGTCCCTACATCAGATACAGGAGGTGCTGAGATCCCACGTGATCCGCAGTTTAATAGCCTAGGAGGTGAAAATGTGTTTTTCTTTTATCGCTCCCCCCTCCCGGTTGCAAACGTATATCAGCTGACCTGACTGCATCTTGAGGCACTTGAAGACAAGCCTTACCTGCAAGGCACTTGTTTTCCTTGGAAGGGTGCCAAGCGCAGTAACTTAAAAATAAACCAGGCTTTCAATCACTACCAAGTAATTGGATGCACCCCATGAAACCCGCCCGCGCCTCGCCTGCCAGTTCCAGGACCAAAAGGAGGTGGAATGAAGCCAGATTCCACATGACACGATGTCGCGCCCTAAATCAAAATACCAGAAGACGAGAGACGCTTTTCATCTATTGATAGCTGCTTCTTAGCTTGCCAGAGGGAGGCTTGTCAGCAGCTGTTCACCTGGGGCGAGTTTAGAATGGGGTCTAGGCGAGTCCCCCTCCCAACATTGCCTTTTATGGCACAGAGGACCTAAAGTATTTAAGCGAGGCTGTAAGCAAACTGTTGTTGTTGTTGTTCTTGTTGTTGTTGTTGTAATTCCTTACTCGCCCTTCACCCTCCCAGTCTGGGTTGCAACAATTAGAATGCAACGTTAATTGCACAGTATTACACAACTAATAATATTTTTAAAAAAGAAAAACAGTTTAAAGCAATTTTACAAAAACAAGTTGGGTCCTAAAGAGGAATACGTCTCAAAGACAGGACAATGAGGAGCTTCTTCAGCACTTGCTGAAAGCTGTTTGATGAAGGTAGCAGACACACCTCTGCAGGGGAACGAACTGGCAACAAGCACAAGCTGTTTTAAAAGGGTTTTCTGTGAGATCTGAAGGGAACCGCAGCCAATAACCCGGCTGCTGCCGTTCTGGACCGACCGAAGTTCCCATGTCGTCTCCAAGGGCAGCCCCAGGCGGAAGCGCACGGCAGCAGTCCAGCCTGGAAGTTAACCCTAGGCTGGAGTAGAGCGGCCAAGCCGTCTCTGTATGATGGGGGATGCATCTGGCAAAGGGAAGGGAAGCAGGGGAGCGAAGGGAAGACGCAGTCCTCAGGGTGTAACATCTGGAACAGAACCCCCCCACCCCACCCGCAAACCTTGCCGCTCTGCATGCCAAGCCACTCTGGCAAATGATTGCCGCCCAGGAGGGCAAAGCTAAATATTCACGCTGCAGAAATGAGGTGATTATTTTTAGGGACCCCCCCCCTTTTATGATTAGAAGTTGTTTTGAATTGTTTTTAGCCAGTGGCACCTCGGAAGCCAAATGGAAGCCGTTCTGGGATTGCGTTCAACTTCCGAAAATGTTCAGAAACCAAGGAATGGCTTCCGATTGGCTGCAGAAAGCACCTGCAACCAATCGGAAGCTGTGTCGGACGTTTGGGTTCCAAAGAACATTCGCAAACCAGAACAGTCACTTCCGGGTTTGCGGCGTTTGGGATCCAAAGCGTTTGGGATCCAAGTTTTAATCTGGAACCTTAGGGTGAAGGGTTGGTAAGGAATGAATGAATCTTAGTCCTTAATTCTGTGAGATCCCTTGTTAGGGCTCAACAAACAAGACGACAGGATGATAGCGGCAATGGCCAGTGATGAGGGGCAGGGAATCTTCCAGTGCTTTACGATTTTTCCCCATTGGAAAATTTTCCGTTCCATAAAGTTCCTTGATAACAGCGAACAGGTACCAGTTGCAAAGAACAGTCTGAGACAAGCATGGCAGTTCCAATATTTTCGTCTTTGACAAAAAGCATGCTTATTTTTCCCTGGCCTTTGGCACGCACGCAAACATATATATGCATGTATATTATATAAATATATAGGCCCGCTCTACTCCTGTGAACATGATTTGTTTTAAGCTGGTTTTGATACAGTCGTACCTTGGATCTCGAACACTTTGACTCCCAAACAAATTGGCTCCCAAACGATCAAAACCCGGAAGTGAGTGTTCCGGTTTCCGAACGATTTCCGGAAGCCGAACGTCCTACGGGGCTTCCGAAGCTTCCGATTGGCCACAGGAACTTCCTGCAGCCAATCAGAAGCCACGCTTGGGTTTTCAAACATTTTGGAAGTCGAACACACTTCCGGAACGGATTCCGTACAGCTTCCAAGGTACGACTGTATTGTGTTTTTAAATTTCTCTTAAGCTGCCCTGGGGTCTTGCGATGAACCGCTGTAGCAAGTAGTGATAATAAATGCCAAATTAGATCGGTCTCCAGGGCATCAGAAAAAGTCTCCAAAGCAGTATATAAATAATAATAATATAATAATAATAATAATAATAATAATATCTTGCCAAAAGGTGCCTCAACATTCCGTTTTGGGAACTGTAACCTTGGTTTAAGGAGCTGTTTGGTGCCTGGCATTTATATATCTTTCTAACCCTGCTTCCGTAAAGGTTTAGTCAGCTGAAGTTTTAGTTGCCGGCTCAACTCCTGTTTGCAAGGAGAAAAGCCAGAGGAAACGAGTCTAACCTAATATAACGGTTATTCACAAACCCATAAGGAAAGCGGCCTTATACTGAGTCAGATTGAACTGGCAGCAGCTCTCTAGCCTTTCCTGGAAAAGTTTATTCCCCCCCCCCCGCCGTTTTCTTATTTTTTATTTAAAAGATTGCTAGTCTTTTAAAACAAAACCCCCGCGTTGACCCTGAGCTGCCATGTTCCCTTTTAGAAACGACAGCACAAGATTTGCAACGAAAGTTCTTTTTTTACAATCAACTTTTATTGAAACTTTTTTCGCGTTAAGATGCAATAAAAATCACACTGATCTAAGAAAGAAAAATGGAAAGAAAGAAAAGAAAGTGGAGGATAGGAAGAGAATAAAGAAGAAAAGAAAGAAAGAAAGAGGAAAAGGAAATGACGAAATCCTCCATCAAAATTGAAGTTCTGGTTCAAACAGGAGGTGGCCCTTATACAGAGTCAAATCATTGGTCTATCTATTCTAGCCCATGGGTAGGCAAACTAAGGCTCGGGGGCCGGATCCGGCCCAATCGCCTTCTCAATCCGGCCCGCGGACGGTCTGGGGATTAGTGTGTTTTTACATGAGTAGAATGAGGTGTTCTGTGTGACCCAGAGGCTGCCGCAGTCCGGCCTCCCGCAAGGTTTGAGGGACAGTGGACCAACCCCCTGCTGTTTGCAGTGGCTGCTTTTTTTCTTAGTTGCTGTTTAGTTTTATTTTTAAACCCGTGCCTCTTCTAATTGCAAGCCGGGGGCAGCTTTTGACCTGTGCAAACAGCAGGCCCCGATCCTTCTCGTGACATCCCCTTCTCTTGCAAGAGTACAAAAGCGTAGGTGTTTGTCATGCTTTTTTTTTTTAAAAAAAAAAAAAAACATTCAACCCACCACCCTTCCAGAAATTGCTCCTTGCATGTTCATGATTCATTGTGGCTCGCGTCCGTTCAAAATTACCACTTCCACAGGCCGCGTGAACCAGTCGTGTGACACTTCCCCCCCTTTCTAAAGAACTATTTTCTGGTGCAGGTTGGGCAAGGTGCTTTTTGCAGGCTCTGTTATGGCTTTTTTTGGGGGGGGGGAGAAACGGCTATAGGGATCAGTTCCTGTTGGGCTCTGGTCCCCAGAGGTCGGCATGGACAGCGTGGCGAGAGTTGTGGTTCCTGTTGTTTACTATTATTAATAATAACAATAACAACAGCAACAGAAAGTTGCCACCCTGATAGCTGGAACAGAAGCTTCCACAGTTCCCTTTTCAAGCCAGCCTTTGGCGGCAACTCTCCAGGTTGTTGCCTTCTAAATTTAGCTTTTATTTGGTTTGCTCTTTTCCCGGGGGGGTGGGGGTGGTTAGGGGTTGTCGGCGGGGAGGGGAAATGCAACTTTTAAAACATTAAAACTAACACGGGCTTGAATGGGGTCAGGTTTGGAGCCCTGCGAAGAGAAGCCAGCCTCGCTTTTGGGCCCCCGAACCCGAACCCATCCACAAACCCCTTTCTGTATCCTTTTGTTTACAGTGGCTCTGTGGTTTAAATTACACGACATACAGTAATTCTGCTGTCATTGCCAGTAATTTCACTGACTTACCAGGCAAGCTTCATTTCCTGAAAGTCAGCCGGGCTGGACTTAGAGGAAGACAGCACCCTCCTCTCCGTGACTAAACCAATCCGATCGCAGTGGGGGGGGTGGGCTGGCGGTGGGGTGGGGTGGGGTTGGGGGGAAGAGACCGGCTTTTTTCTGCCCAAGCTGTCTTCATCAGACAAGCCTCTTCCTCCTCCTCCTCTTCTTCTTCTTTTTTGGCGCCCTCCCTTTCTGTAATTCCGTGCCAATTCTTTAGACAATTTAAAAACAAAAAGCAAAAACCAACCTTTCCAATGCTGCTCTCCTGACAAGCCTGCTGTCATGAGGCAAGACTTGTCGCCCTTGGGTGCCGAGAAAGTCCGCTTCTCCTCTTTGCCAGGGACCAACTCACCTCGCCCTGCCTTCCATGCCGGCTTAATATGTCCCAGATGCAGTTCTGGCTCAAGTTTGCGTCGCTCTTCAAGGTAACTTTTTGAAAAACTTTTTTTAAAAAATGCATTGACATTTTTACAAACGTAAACACCTTTTTCTGTTTGCACCGGGAGCCTCGCTTTGCATTCTTGCCATTTCAGAGTCGAGGGCGCTTTGAACTTTGTGTTGTCTTAAATTTCAGGGGTTTCCCCCCCCCCAGGTGCTTTGCTGGGAGGGGGGGCGGCAGAAGGGAATCTTCCAGACAGCGGCAAGTGATCAGATGGTTGCAAAGTCCGCAAAACTTTATGGAAAGATCGGTGGAGGGCTCTCTCTCTCTCTGTCTCTCTCTCTCTCTGTGTATGTGTTTGTTCTGTGCCACGGCAGTGTTCGAGGAAGCAAGAACGGGATATTTTACAGAGAAAAACCCATTTGTCAGGGTGAGGTTTGGAGAGACGGTCAGGAAGGGGTGGGGTGGGGGCTTCTCTAGCATGCAAAAGTGCACAGGGGTGGGTCTGCGCCGCTTTGACAACCGGCTCTCTAAAGAGCTTGCACTTTGAGAAAAAGTTTTTCAGCCCCGAGAGCGGAGAGGGGAGCAGCTGTCAGCCTCGATGTTTTTCACTCCGCAGGTATTTCCCCGGCTTCCGACATCCAGCCGCCGGGCGGCCCTACTTGACTGCCTCTGTGGTGTTCGCACAATTAAAATGCAGCCCCCCCCCCAACCGCTTGATTTCTCTCGACTTGCAAGACTTTAGAGCCTTAACTTTCAGGGGTTTCTGCAATGGATACAACCGGGAAACAGGGGCAGGGTTAATACAAGGTTAAGGTGGACCTGGAAAAGAAAAACCTCTTGATTTGGCTGTTCAGTCATCTTCCCAAGAGTCTGCAATCTGTCTTTTATCTGGATGGGTGTGTGTGTGTGTGTCTTTTAAACCGGTCTCCAAACATTGCCTTGTGGCTCCTTGCTGTAATTTATTTCTCAATTAAGTTTGCTTCCTGCTATTCCTCCCGTTTCTGGGAAGCGCCGTTTGTGAGGATTTCCCACCCCCGATTTTTAAAAAAATTATTATTATCAGCCTTGTGAGATTGGGTAGCCTTGCTGGTTGTACGTGTTTTGATCCGGGGTTCCCGGGTCCTGCAAGCAGGATATGAAACGTAGAGAGCCCTGTTAAAACCTAACACAGCCTTTCTCAAACTCGGGTCCCTGGCCGTTGTTGGACTACAACTCCCATCCCTCACAGCTACAAGGGCCAGTCAGGGATGATGGGAGTTGTAGTTCAACAGCATCTGGCAACCCAAGTTGGAGAGAGGCGGCTAATAGCTTGGATCCAGCCCCTGGCGTGCTTAAGAGTAGACCTTTTGTAACTAATGGGGCTTAGGATACTCGGGAACTAACGGAAGTCCTATTGATTTCATTGCGCCTGCTCCACACAGGGCAAAGACCGGATCATTCCAGCCTAATAATGCCTTTCGCACTTTGAAATTGCTGGACTCGGATAGCAGCCAGTGGTCAGGAGTCCAGGTTGGGCCATTGGCCTGAACCAGCAGTCTCTTCTGGTGGGTTCGAATCCTGGGGCCATTGCTTCCTCTTTGCCTGACTCAGAGGGCAGTTGCAAGGGTGAAGTGGTTTGTGTCCCTTAGGAGGACGCGGTGAGGCTGAGACTATTCCTGCCAGTGAGATGCAGATACAGCTTGGGTAACTAATAGAAACAGACTTCTTTGCTTGATTTCAATCCTATTAGGTACCCAACACAGCTTGACTGGAAGTGAACAAAAAACTAATTGGGACAAACTATGGCTTAAAATGCAAATTAGACTCACTTCTGAGTGGGGGGTGCCAGTGATTCAGTTTTTGTAAATACACCAGGCAGCAAATGAGGTGTTCTGTGTGACCCAGAGGCTGCCGTAGCCCCGCACATCCCAGAATGGCAGCTTCTGCTTTTAGCGTTCCCCTATTTCGGCTTTCTCTGTGCTGGTAGTTTGTGAAGTTCCTGGTCTTCCCCCCCCTCACAACGAATGCTGATTTTTGAAGGTGGACACAGGCACATTTTTTTATCCCCCCACCCCTCAGAGCAGTTTTTGCGCTCGATCGACACCGACTGGAGGAAATCTACTTAAGAAGGCCTGCCTCTCATCTCGATGTGGCGTGGCTTCAGTCGATCAGCGCTCTGCAGAAAGTAATTCCACCCCGTTCCTTGGACAGATCGCGAATGCATTTCCTGCAAGAAAGTCCTCATTCGTGCAGGGGAATATCTAAACCGTGGATCTCGCTTGCAAAGGATGCTGCCAACTTGAAAAGCTTTAAAAGAGGATTAGGCAAATTCGTGGAGGGAGCAGGAGGCTGTCAATAGTTACTACCCCTCACAGCTGTGCTCTCTGCCTAGCGGCAGTAAATTCTTCCGAATCCCCAGTTGCTAGAAACCGCAGGCGGCGAGAGTTGCTCTTGTGCTCGAATCATAGAACTGTAGAATTTGAAGGGACCCCCGTGGGTCATCCAGTCCAACCCCCTGCTATGCAGGAATCTGCTAAAGCATCCCTGACAGATTGCCATCCGACCTCTGCTTAGGAACCTCCAAGGAACGAGAGTCCCATCACCCCTCGTGGGAGCCTGTTCCACTGCCGAACAGCTCTTACGGTCAGAACGTTTTCCTGGATGTTGAGCCGGAATCTCCTTCCTTGTAACTTGAAGCCATTGGTTTGAACCCGGCCCTCCAGAGCAGGAGAAAAAAAGCTTGCTCCCTCTTCCCTGTGACAACCCTTCAGATATTTGAAGATGGCTCTCATATCTCCTCTCAGTCTCCTCTTCTCCAGGCTAAACATACCCAGCTCCTTCAAATATTCCTCATCAGGCTCGGTTCCCAGACCCTTGATCATCTTGGTCGCCCTCCTCTTCCCACTTTCCAGCTTGTCGACATCCTTCTTAAATTGTGGCGCCCAGAACGGCACACAGTATTCCAGGTGTCGTCTGTTTCAGTGTATCTGAAGAAGTGTGCGTGCACACAAAAGCTCATACCAAGAACAAACTTAGTTGGTCTCTAAGGTGCTACTGGAAGGATTTTTTTATTTTATTTTGTATTTTGTTTTGAGTGTTAATGTTTGGTTGTGTTTTTTAATTGCTTGTCTTCTGCATCTTTTCCTCGCGGGAAAATTGTTTTGACTATGGCAGACCAACACGGCTACCTACCTGTAACTGGTCTGACCCAGGCAGGATAGCGTGGGACTATGACTTCCCTTGATCCGGACGCTAGACTTCTGTTGATGCAGCCTAGAATAGCATTAGATTATTTTTATTTGCCGCTGCTGCATCACACTGTGGGCTCATGTTCAGCTCAAGGTCCACCAAGACCCCTTAGATCCTTTCCGCACGTGAGGGGCATGTGGCTGGTCACTGTGAGAACAGGATGCTGGACCCGGGGGGGGGGACTGCCCTGATCCAACAGGCTCTTCTTCTGTTACGTTCTTCGATTTGCTTTTGGTGGAGACCTGGCAGGAGAATTCGTTGGGCTGAACTCGGCTCAATCCCTGCCCCGTGCATCTCTCCCCCGTCTCAACGGTCATCTTGAACTTTTGTCCACTGCGGCAAAGCCTCTCCTCTTTTGCCAGCCTCCGCTTTTCCCCGCAGTCTCTCCGTTGCTCAAGGTGCAGAATATATGGGCATTATTGCCTTGTGTGGAAAGCACATGGGAAAGGTTTTTTTTTTTTTAACAACTTCCACTGCCTGACCCCGCCGCCTGAATCCTTTTCTGAACATACCGCAGGGTTAGGTTGCAGGTGTTGTTTGGGCTCTTGATGTCCAGCAACCAGCAGGCTCAGTGGTCAAGGACCTTGGGAGGCTGGACTCCCAGTCTTTAGAAACTCAGATATATACACTAATCACTCGATGGCATTTTAAACCTAAGTTACAATCGCCACCATGGAGTGTCTAGACGCCTCTCTCCCTCTCCCTCTCTTTCTCTCTCTCTCTAATTTTTATTAAATTTTCTGTTTTACAATTTACAATACTCATTTAAGCATCCTTAAAATATCAATGACTTCCCTTCTTCTCTTTCCATGGTTCATTTTGCGTATCATAAATCCCTGCATATTTTACATAAACTAAACCATTCAGTATTCCATCATTGCATCCATCAAAACTTATTTAGACTGCTGAACTTATCTTAATGCTGCCAACGTTTCCAAGTGTACACAATTTTCCCCCATACATTCAATAAATGTTTTCCAATTTTCTCTAAACGTATGTTCTTCTTGTTCACTTATTGTATATGCTAAGCCTGCAAGCTGCGCGTATTCCATCCATCCTTCTGTGGCTGTTTTCCATTCTAGTCCCCTTTTTTAAAAACATGAAATTTATTATTATTATTATTATTCATTTCATTTCAATGCCACTTTATATTTCAAAGAAGAAATCGTAGAGCCATTTGCAACACATTCAAACATCAAATCAAGCAATCCAGAATAAACAATTCAGATTTTATATTTTATGTGAACCGCCCTGAGACCTTCAGGTATAGGGCGGTATAGGAATTAAATAAATAATAATAATTCCATCTCCCCACCCTGGCCCAACTCCCTGCAGATCATTCTCGCCGCAGTTTGGTCTACCGAAGCCCAGAGTGGCTGTAGCAGAATGGAATAGCCCATTTCCCCAAGTCTGAATGTCCATCATCTCCAGGCAGAGCAGAGTAAGACCACGGAGAGCTCTCTGCCAGTCTGTGTAGACCAGCGTTCTTTAACCTGGGGGTGGGGGTGGTCCCCAGATGCGGGCAAAACTACAAGTCCCATCATCCACAGCCAGCTTCGTCGAGGATGATGGGTTTCGTAGTCCGCCCGCTTCTGGAGATCCTTCAGTTTGAAGAATGCTGCTGAGCAGGACAGATCCAGGGCAGGTGTGACTCGGTTTAAAGCGACTCGCGGTTCAGATCGGCTCTTTTATAGCCCACGGGGGCTAGAATATTGATTTGTTTCTGGGCAAAGGCTGGACGCCCAGGATAGCCTGCCAGCTTCCTGTGTTTCATCTCCCACCTCCCACCTTGTTCGGCTGCTCCTGAAACGTTCCTACAAGCACTCAGTGAGGCTACTCGAGTGTAAGCAGGATAGATCCAACATCCCAGAGCCAGGCCAGTTGGACAGGAATTCCCGGTAAAATGGGTGTGTTCGGGAATGAGTGTTTTTTTATTGTTCCTCTTCTGATTTTCCACATTCCTGGGGTGGTTTTTTTATCTTACGAAATGATGCCTTCTGATTCCTTTGTACCTGGGCAAAGTCCCTTTGTTTTTTAACCTCCTGTTCCCGGGGACTTGCCCAGACAGCAACGTCCCATGTGTTTGGTTTGTGTGTGTGTGTGTGTGTGTGTGAGTGAGAGAGAGAGAGAGAGAGAGAGAGAGAGAGATCTAGCACAACACAATTAGGAGGGTTGTGATCCGGAATCTTGCAATAACACGCCAAGCAATTTATATTTATATCCTGCCTTTCGGGACTCTGGGCAGCTTGCACAGATTAAAACGACGCAAAAACGGACGGAAGGCAATGGTTAAAAAAAAAGCAGATGAAGCTCTTAACTAGAATTAAAACAATCTAAATAAACCCAACTACATTAAAATGCAGATAATAAAAACACCACTATTAAAAGCCCTTTCCTGAAGAAGGAAAAAAAAGTTGTAGTCTTGTTGGAATAGAACAGGAAGGAACAACAAGGAAGTTTTGCTTCTCTACGAAGGGAATTCCAGAGTTCAGATAGGCAAAGTCACGCAACCCCATAGTTGCCTTTGACTGGACTTTAATTTACTTCCGCAGCCACTCTGGGCAGCTCCCAACAGAATTTAAAAAGCGATAAAACACCCAACATTAAAAACTTCCCTAAACCGGGCTGCCTTTAGATGTCTTCTAAAAGTCAGGTAGTTGTTTATTTCCTTGACATCTGACGGGAGGGCATTCCACAAGGTTGGCGCCACTACCAAGAAGGCCTCCGTCTGGAAATTGGGCAGGAAATGGGAAAACTTGGATGTATGTCAAGTAGGGTGATTAAAAAAATAAAAATCAAAGAAAAGCCCCCCCCCCCATTTTTTTTTGGGGGGTGGAAGAGATATCCAGCCCCCCCCCCCAAATAGCTTAACAACTTTGATCTACAGTAGTACCTCTGGTTACGAACAGGATCCGTGTGCGCGACACGATTCGGCGCATCTGCGCATGCACGAACGGCCGAACCAGGAAGTAACACATTCTGTTGCTTCCGGGTTGCTGCGGTGCGTATGCCGCAGCGTACGAAACACAAGGTATGACTGTATTTATCACTTTTGGGAATACGGCAACTCGAGGAATTCCTGTGGTAATACAACCGATGGCACATTTTGGAGGGGCGTTCCTAGCCCCTTGGCTGCCCGGGGCGGGAAGCCAAGGGGCACCCCTGGGGGGCGGGGCATCGCGGCGCGTGCGTGCGTCATGACGTCAGGCACGCACGGCGACGGCCCGGCATCCCGGTGGGATGGTTCCCGATTGGACGGGGGACCTCATGTTAAGATTGCCTGCATTGCAGGGGGTTGGACTAGATGGCCCTCGGGGGTCCCTCCCAAGTCGCAGAAAGAAGCAGGATGCGGCTGTGCTTCAGTGATGAATCCTGCGCTTTTCAGGCTGAAGTCTGGCAGGTTCATTTGCAAACATCCCTCGTCAAAGAAGTTCTCTGTTTTGGTTATGGTCTTGTTGTTGTTTTTTTTTAAAGATGGTCTCTGGATTAATATTTTGAAAGAGAGGGGTGTGCATGTGTAATTCTGGAAAGCTGCTCCTTTTCTGTATATATATCTCTGTGTGTCTTGTGAGGGTTGTTGCTACTGGCTTTTTGCTTCTTCATTTCAGGGCTTGGTTTGAAACTCTGGAAAGGTGGCATGTAAATGAAATTATGTCTCTGTGTGTGTGTGTACAAACACACACCAGACTTGAGGCTCATGAATTCCCCCCTCTCCCCTTAAATTACTAGGTAGCTAAGGTGTGCACGCGGGTAGCTAAGGTAGCACGCAGGTGGCGCTGTGGTCTAAACCACAGAGCCTAGGGCTTGCTGATCAGAAGGTCAGCGGTTCGAATCCCCACGACGGGGTGAGCTCCCGTTGCTCGGTCCCTGCTCCTGCCAACCTAGCAGTTCGAAAGCATGTCAAAGTGCAAGTAGATAAATAGGTACCACTCCGGCGTTTCCGTGCGCTGCTCTGGTTCACCAGAAGCAGCTTAGTCATGCTGGCCACGAAAGTTTTTTTTTAACAATCAACTTTTATTGAAAGTTTTGCATGTGAGATACAGTAAAAACCACACTGACCTAAGAAAGGAAAACAGAAAGAAAGAGGAGGAAAGGAAGAGAATAATGAAGAAAAGAAATAAATAAAAAAGAGGGAAACAACAAAGTCCTCTATCAAAATTGAAGTTCTGGTTTAAACAGGAGGTGGCCCTTATACAGAGTCAAATCGTTGGTCCATCTAGCCTATGCTGGTTTGTAGTGGCTCTCCAGGATTTCAGGCAGGGAGGGAACTGTTCGGTCGCCAACCTGGCATCCAGAGATCCACATGGTCGCAGTTCAGAAAAGCGCACCTGGGGGGTTTCTAGCACTGGTACCTGCAGATGCCCCCGGGGGTGGACCCTGGCTCCTTCTGCATGCCAAGCACGTCCTCTGCCCCATAGGTATAGCACCAGGGAACTGGCATGTGACAAGGAACAACCAGAACATCCGGCGTTTAACTGGCGACACATTTTTTCCTTAGTTGCTGTTTAGTTTTATTTTTAAACCCTTGCCTCTTCTAACTGCAAGCCGAGGACAGCTTTTGACCCATGCAAACAGCAGGCCCCAATCCTTCTCGTGACATCCTCTCCTTTTGCAAATACAGAGCCTCCGACGCTCCCAGCGCCTCCCATCGAATTCTACCGGCCGCGTATTGCTGTTGCTGTTATTAAATTTACATACCGCTCTCCACCTGTAGATCTCAGGATGGTTCACAACATTGGGAGGACGGGGCGGAAATCATGGAATAATTAGCGCATGATAAGTAAAACAGTCTCCGAAAACACTATTCACAAAGCAGCAGTCTTAACTTGGGAGGTTTTTAAGCAGAGGTTGGGTGGCTGTCAAGGAGTCTTGAGTTGCGCTTCATACATTGCTGGGGGTTGGGGTAGATGAGCTCTGGCAATCCCTCCCAACACTACCAGTAGTCTGTGATTCAGTGTTCTGGTGGGTGGCACAGCTGTATTTCAGCTATCTCTCTCTCCCTCTCTCCCTCCCTCCAGGATTCTACGTTCCCCACCGATCTCTCCAGCAACTCTCTCTTCTCCTCCCCGGCCGACTCCCTCTCGGACATCGCCGACGCTCAGGAATTCCTCCCCGCCGACAGCCTCAGCCGCGTGCCGACGATATGGGACATCACCCCGCAGCAGAACCAAATAGAGGTCTGTCCCCGGCCTTCCCACCCTTTGCTCTGTCGCAACGCCTTCCCGTAAACTTCACCCAGCCTTCTGCAATAACTGGCAGCGGTGCTCCTAAAATGCTTTCCATTGCCCCGTCTGGTGTAACCAGGCACTTTCTGACTTGCCCGTACGAGCGGCACCAATCGGTGGGCCAGTTAATCAGCCTCCGCCGGCGACGATAGGAACAAAACCCGCAGCAACCTGCGGGCTTGACGCGGCTGGGCTTTGAAACGCACAAATCTTCCCCTGCTTTTCTCTCCCAACTTCCTGTTGGTAATTGTGACTCAGGCTTCCAGTAATGGAAGAGGCCTTTAAAAAAGAAAGAAAGAAAGAAAGAAAGAAAACCACCCTTTTAAAAAAAGGGAAATAATTACAGTGTGTTTGTGCCTGCCTAATGTTCCCATATTTCACTTCTGCTTCAGGAATGCCTCGCAAGCCTCTCTTGTCTCAAGGCCTTTTTATAGCCATTTGGCTTCTGTAAAGTCTAAGGAAAAGGCACTTCGGTCTGGAACCTTTGTGGCTGTTATGGGTGTGTTTGTGTGTCTAGGGAGGGCTTGGAAGATGAAAATTCCCTGGGTGACTTTGATTACCCAAAGCCAAGGGCGAAGGAGCGCAGTTAGGTCGGTCACATCCTCTCGGACTAGAAACCAGATAGATGCACAATCTCTCTCTTTAAGACGCAATTACTACTGGCCCAGAAATGTTGGGAGTCGTAAGGTGATGAGGAAGGAAGAATTGGAGTTTAAGAATAATCAGTCATCATTACATTGGTGCCTTGGTAGTCGAACGGCTTGGCTCCCGAACAAATCGGTTCCCAAATGCTGCAAACGAGAGTTCTGGTTGGCGAACGTTTTTTGGAAGCCGAACGTCCGACACAGCTTCCGATTGAGTGCAGGAAGCTCCTGCAGCTAATCAGAAGCCGTGCCTTGGTTTTTGAACTGTTTCGGGAGTCGAATGGACTCCCAGAACGGATTAAGTTCGAGAACCAAGGCACCACTGTATTAGTAATAATAAATAATAATCGAAATAAATGCAATCAGAAAGGAAGAGTACTAGCGAAGTGCGGGGTTCATTGTTTATTTATTTTACATGACATCCTTATTTTATTGCTTGCCCTTCATCCTAAGTCAGGTCGAGGCAATCGCAAAACTATAATAATATATTATTTACTAGTGGTTTAAGCCCATTAAAATAATGGGCGCTAGAACATATGTGGTCCAAAAATGTACTGTAGTGCAGAGTAACGTGCTATTTATGTGAAAATATCCACTATGAACTCGTGACGTTTTAAAGCGGGGCAGGCTTGACCCCTTGCATCTTTTGGACTCCTGAGGGGAAAGAGAGCAAGGCGGCGAAGGCAGCGCTCGGCGGTTAGCTGCTGCTGCCCCTTCCCGCCCTCAGCTCACGCCTCATCGTGGGGCCGGCGGTGTCCGCGCACCTGGGGCTTGAGCGGAGGGACAACACACCCAGCCCCGCGAGCGCGAGGCCGCTCTGGGCGGCGGGTTGGTCGCCGGCGCACCAAAGGCACGTGTCGCAGCTGCTGCGCCGGGGAGAGAAAGTAGGGCGTCCGCGCGGCGGCTGCTTTCCAGAGGCTGAGCCCTCGCTCCTCTCTGCTTGGCCGCTGCGAGGGGTTTCAGGCGCGCGCTCTGCTAATAGTCCCACCGGGGGGCTCACTTGGTGCTCGGGTCTGTGCAGGGTGAGGGTGTGTGAAGGGAGGAGAAGGAACACCAGGCGGAGAAGAGAGGAGATGGAGGAGGGAGGGGCTATTCCGGCTGGTCCCGTCGCGGAGGGGCGTCCTTCGCCTCTACGTGGGAGGAGGGGGGCGGCAGCAGCAGGTGCTGGGCGGGACAGGGAGAGCTGCCCCCTCGGCAGAAGCCGGCCGGCTGCCCCCTCCCCGCCCTGCCCAATGGAGGCTGCTGGCAGAGTTCAACAGGTGAAGATGTTTCAAAAGGCACACACCCTCGCTCCCTTCGGCACTACAAAGTCCTCCGCGAGCCCGGGAACTGCGAGGAGATCAAAAACATTTTTTTGCGCGTTAGTGCGCGCTTCGGAAGCGGAGGGTCAGCCCGCCAGTCCCTTGGCTTTTGCTTTGGGCAAGCTTTGCTCGGCGGTGGAAGGAGGGCGAGATTGCAGAAGAGCAGCCAGCCGGTGTGACAGACACACACACAGAGCTATCCTTGCTATTCTCCCTATGCGCGGCCCGGGTCCTTTGGCCGCCGCTGATGCTGAGGCGGCGGGAGCCGAAGTTTTCCAGCCACGGAACACCGGACAGTTGCCCGCTCTGTTCCTCGCTGGCCGCCTCCCTGCCGTGCCGCCTCCTCCCCCCCAGGCACAGACGTCGCACGCGACTGCGGGCGGACTTTCCCTTGCTGCGGTGTTTCCCTCGCGCCCTCCCCACTCCTCCCTCTCCCGGCCGAGCCAACACGCTGCCGCTCAAACCCGCCCCCCCCAATCTCACTGCCCAGGGGCGCAGCTGGGGGTCTCCGCCGCGCGCCCCGCCTGTTTGCCTCAGGTTCCCGCCGCGGGCACCTTCCTGGCTCCCGGCAGCTCCAGCTCGTGCGGGGCGGGGCGGCCCGTGCTGAGGCCGCCTCCATCTTTCCCCTCCCGCTCCCATTCATTTGCTCAGCCCCGAAGGAGCGAAATGCTGCCGCCGCCTTCTCACCACCTCTCTCGGCCGCGGCCACTGCAAGGCCCGGTCGCAGGTGAGTTGCCGCGCTCTGCCGCTACCGAGGGGGAGACACCAGGCCGCTTCCTAAGGGGCTTCTTCCGGGGCGGAGAAAAAAGGAGCCACCGCTCCACGGTTTCCCTTGGTGCGCCTTCCTTGGCGCGTGGCTGGAGGGATAGCACGCGAGGGGCTCCCCACTCCCAGCATCCCTCTTTGGCCTCCGGAGCGGCGGCGCTCCGCAGCCCGGGCTCCTGGGCCGCTCCCGGGCCGCTAGGCCTCGGGGCTCTTGTTGTAGCGGCGGCACGTCTCCTGCCTTCTCGGCCTCCCCTCATCCTCTGGAGTGCGGGCGTTCGGATTCAACTGCCCCACTTGACCGGCTGCTCGATCTCCATTTGGCCGGCCCCTCCAGCTTCATTTTATATATATAGACTTAAGCAGAATATTAAAAACACGTCACTGGAAGAGATAGTTGTTTATTTCTCCTTTATTGCATTTAGGGAGGGAACTCCAGAAGGCCCTCCCACAACTCCTCTGTTGTCCCCTGAGACGGACAAATGCCGACCGGCATCTCCATTTGGCCGGCCCCTCCAGCTTCCTTAAGCAGGTCACTGGAAGAGCTCCTTTATTGCATTTATCTCCCACAACGACAGCAAAAATCTTTCAATATAGGACAACGAAAAAGAGAAGCAGTATCCCTATTGCATCTCCAACAGATTGGTACCTTAGATAGCCCTTTTTAAAACAAACGTAATGGGGTCCAGTATATTCTAAATATTATTTTTTGTTGTGTGAGCCTCAATTTAAGGTCTGGGGACACCCTTGTAATAGCAGCTCTGTCTTTAATCTTCTCCTGTCTTTCCCCTTTCCTCCTCAGCGATTGCCTCCAGATTTGGAAGGCTTAGAAGGGCTACAGGGCATGGACAGTCACCTCACAGCTGCTCCTCAAGATACCTCTCTTCTTTCCACCGTTCAGGTGAGGGGCGGTTTTCTGCAGGGTCTCGGAGACTCATTTCGAGACACCGTTGTCTTTTCCAGAACCGATGAATGCTATAATAGACTCTGCACCCTGTTCTGACGCCACATTTTAGAATGGTAGCTACACACAGCTGAGTGCATCAGGCTTTCCTCACTGGGTCACAACCATATATTTGTACCATTCCCAATACTCTGCTTTTATTAAACACGGTCCTGGGAACTTGGGTAATACTACCTTGAGCTGGAATCCGTTTTAATTTGCGTTAATCTAAATATGAGGATTGTTTCCAGAAGTGAATAACAGGCAGTCATATCTAATTCATGACCATCGTTTTATACATACCAAAGATGCACAAAGCAGTAAAAACAAACAAACAAACAAAAAAACCTCCAAGCCTCTATCCAGTAAGGAGACCTTACAGGCATTTATGAAATACTATCCAAAATAGATATCCTGTTGCTCGGTCCCTGCTCCTGCCCACCTAGCAGTTCGAAAGCACATCAAAGTGCAAGTAGATAAATAGGTACCGCTCCGGCGGGAAGGTAAACGGCGTTTCCGTGCGCTGCTCTGGTTCGCCAGAAGCGGCTTTGTCATGCTGGCCACATGACCCGGAAGCTGTACGCCGGCTCCCTCGGCCAGTAAAGCGAGATGAGCGCCGCAACCCCAGAGTTGTCCGCGACTGGACCTAACAGTCAGGGGTCCCTTTACTTTTATGCATACCAACAACCCCAGGTGAAACAGACCATTCCCCAAATTACTTTGATAAGGGGCTTGAAAATGGGAGATGTTAACAGGCACACTAATACCTGGTCTGCTTGGAGGTTACAAGACATGGCACAAAAGGAAAAAAGGGGGGGGCAAGCTCAAGTGCTTGTCTCTGATTTCAGAGTTGTCCTGTAACAACCGTTGATTGATTTGGTTTGTTGTATTTCTAGGCCGCTTTTCATTCAAACGAATCTCAAAGCGGCTCACAAAGGATAACATAATAAAACAGAATGGCTCAGTTGGCAGAGACTCTTGATCTCAGGGTCATGAGTTCGAGCCCCACATTGGGCAAAAGATTCCTGCATTGCAGGGGGTTGGACTAGATGGCCCTCGGGGGTCCCTTCCAACTCTATACAGTTCTGGGATTCTATGAAATACAGAATAAATCACATAATGTGATTAACGTCACTGGTAAAACGATTACAATATATAAAACGCTGTGAATGAAACAGGAACTAGGTAATAAATTACAGCAAAACCCCATGTTACACGACTGACAGATCAATACGGCATTTATAATATGTGAAACAGTATTAACATAACAAAATGAACAAAATAGCAACTAAGAAAAACTGAGCTAAGCACTGCTAGGTTGATCGGTGGCTGCTAGCCACAATGGAGGCACAGTCGGAGGCAGCGATGCTTCCGAATCCCAGTTGCTGGAAACTGCAGGAGGGGGGGAGAGTCGCTCTTGGGTTCGAATCCTGCTCCGGGGTTTTCCATCGGCGCATCTGGTCTGCCGCCGTGAGAGCAGGATGCCGGGGTTAGATGGACTCTTCTTAATGCTCCTCCTGGCTTGCATTCCTTGGAAGGTGCCTGCCTAACATGTTTGTGACTCTCCCATTCCCCCCCCTCTTTCCATTCCAGTCCCAAACTCAGGTAGAGGAGGAGGAAGAAGGGGACGACGACGAAGCGGAGGAGCTGGGCCACGCAGAGACGTATGCCGACTACGTCCCTTCCAAATGTAAGAGGGGCGCAAGGCCCTTGCCTTGATAAATTACATTAATAATAATAATAATAATAATAATAATAATAATAGTAATTTATTTATACCCTGCCCTCCCCAGCCAGGGCCAGGCTCAGGGCGGTTAACACCAAATATAAATTAAAATAAAATATAAAAGAAAACAACAAACAAACAAACAGTTAATTAAAATACAGCTTAAAATGCAGCCTCATTTTAGTAGTAGCCCATAAATCAAGACCATAAAGGGAGGAAACATCAGATATTCACCCGAGCCAGCTATCCATGCTGGTCCTACATGGGCCAGCAAAAAAGCCAAGGGAAAATTTATATACCAAATCCCATATAAGGGGTCAGAGTGAGTCTAAGCCGAAGGCCAGGTGGAACAGCTCCATCTTGCAGGCCCTGCGGAAAGATGTCAAATCCTGCAGGGCCCTGGTCTCCTGTGACAGAGCGTTCCACCAAATCTTTTCAGCCCTGGCCCTAGTTGAAACCAATCTAACCTCCTTGAGGCTCGGGACCTACAAAGTTATTTATGGACCTTAAGGTCCTCCGCGGGGCATAGCAGGAGAGGCAGTCCCGTAGGTACAGTTTCGGTTTCTTTATCCCAGCCAAACAGGCTCCCAGAAGCAGCTCATGTAATATCAGAGTTGTGGCACAGCTAGCACGTTGTTTATTATTATTATTTGTTGTTGTTGTTGTTGTTACAGTGGTACCTTGGTTCTCAAACTTTATTATTACAGTGGTACCTTGGTTCTCAAACTTAATCTGTTCCGGAAGTCAGTTCCAAAACCAAGGTGCGCTTCCCCATAGAAAGTGATGCAAAACGGATTATTCCGTTCCAGACTTTTAAAAACGATGCCTAAAACAGCAATTTAACATGAATTTTACTATCTAACGAGACCATTGATCCATAAAATGAAAGCAATAATCAATGTACTGTACTATAAAATAAATAAGACAGTATTGTAGATGATAAAAATTAAAATTATTATTTTTTCTTACCTGCACTGATGATAGTCATTGTTTGGATGGGGGGCTTTTATCCATTTCCGCAGTCACACAATCAATCAATCAGTAGCTGAACTGGGTTCCACACAGTCACAAAAACAAATGAACCGAAAAAGCCTCAAAAACAAAAACGCAAAATAAACAGCAAAAACAAAAGCGCCAAACTTAATCCGTTCCGGAAGTCCGTTTGACTTCCGAAATGTTCGGAAACCAAGGCGCAGCTTCTGATTGGCGCAGGCGCCCCGGAAACAATCGCTGACAGCTGCATTGGACGTTCGGCTTCTGAAAAACATTCAAAAGCCGGAACACTTACTTCTGGTTTTTCAGTGTTTGGGAACCAAGGCGTTTTACTACCAAGGCATTTGAGAACCACTGTAGTAGTATTATTAATAATCACCCTCCCTTATGCAATTTGGAGAAGGTTGCGATTAATCGCAAAAACACAGCGCTGCCACCGCAGGGAGCAGGGGTGACAAACGTCAAAACAGCTGATGACCCCCCCCCTTCACCTTTCCAGCCAAGCTGGGGAAACAGCACCCCGACCGAGTGGTGGAGACGAGCACCCTCTCCAGTGTCCCCCCTCCGGACGTCACCTACACCCTCTCCCTCCCCGGCTCAACCGCTGACAACGGATTACTCTCTGCACTACAGCTGGAAGCGATTACCTACGCCTGCCAGGTATGCGGGAAGCGATTACTTACGCCTGCCAGGAATGCGGGAAGCGATTATTTAGGCCTGCCAGGTATGCAGGAAGCCATACCTGAGCTTTTTGAAGTTCCAGTTAGGTTTGTAATAGCAACATACGAAGCTGCGTTTTGCTGGCCCGTCTAGTTCCTGATTGTCAGTGCTGACCGACACTGGTTTAGCCCAGGGGTCTGCAACCTGCGGCCCATGGGGGCATTTTAACCAGCCCATGAGCCGTCCCCGAACTGAGCCGCCCGATCGGCGAATCCCCATGCGCTTGCGCTAAAGTGGCACAGTGCAGGGACTCGCTTCCGCGGCGCCGGAAATCGCAAGCTCGCGATCCGGCCCATGGAGAGATCTCCGCGGGAGTTGACCGGCCCAGGCAGGTAAAACCTTGCTGACCCCTGCTTTAGCTGTTTAGATTTTAAAAAATAAAATAAAAATGGGCACACTTAACCGGTTTTTAATGTTGGGCGCTTTGGGCCACTCCGAGAGGAAGCGACCCACAGATATAAATAAATGAATAGTAGCAGTATTCCGTGCTGCGTGCAGGAGGTGGAAGAATTCCTCTGTTTAGAAGACGCGTTCTCTCCTGAGAGCGAGGAGTGCCTCTCCTTCGATCAGGGAAGGGAAAACTTGCCCCCCCCCGATACAATTAGAGGAATTTAGGAGAGACATTCTCTCCTAAGAGCGAGGAATGCTGCTCCTTTGATCAGGGACGGGGAAACTTGTATCCCTCCAGATATAATTAGAGGAATTTAGAAGAGACATTCTCTCCTAAGAGCGAGGAATGCTGCTCCTTTGATCAGGGACGGGGAAACTTGTATCCCTCCAGATATAATTAGAGGAATTTAGAAGAGGCATTCTCTCCAGAGAGCGAGGAATGCCTCTCCTTCAATCAGGGACAGGGAAACCAGTGACTGCCTCTGGCTCTACAGCTTCTGCAAGGCTGTGCCCACACCCCTGCAGTATGCCGCCACCCCTCACCTCCTAACCCCCAACACCACCACTTGCTTTCCCTTTCCCGGACCTGCAGCAACACGAAGTCCTGCTCCCCAACGGGCAGAGAGCCGGCTTCCTCATTGGGGACGGCGCCGGCGTCGGGAAAGGCCGGACGGTCGCAGGGATCATCTTCGAAAACTACCTAAAGGGGAGGAAAAAGTCCCTGTGGTGAGTGTGCAAGGCGTGTTTCGGAGGTTCGGGCATTCAACCAGGATCTCTCTTGGAGCTCTGGAGGCTTGATGATGATGATGATGATGATGATAATAATAATAATAATAATAATAAATTTTATTTATACCTCACCCTTCCCCGACAAACCGGGCTCAGGGCTGAAGCCGTCGTGCCTGCAGGAATTGCATATATAATGTATATTATAGAAGGGAAATTTATTGCACAATATATTTGAGAGTCAGCGTATTGTAGTGTTCAGAGTGCCAGATTATCTCCTGGCAGAGGCCAGGTTTCAAATCGCACACTCGGCCATGAAGCTCGCTGGGTGACCTGGAGGAGGGAGGACCGTCCCTGCCTCTCAGCCTAGCCTACTTTGCAGGGTTGTTGTGAGGATAAAAAGGGGGAAGGAACGTGCTTTCTTCTGGGCAGCCTCTCGGGGGCCGCATTCCAGCAATGAGGAGGGCCAGAGACGAAAGCAAGCGGGGTTGTTACCTTAGTACCGTGTCTGTGCTGATCCACAGATCCTCCTAGGTCTTTACGCTCCCTGTTCTCGTTTGTCAGGTTCAGCGCCTCGAACGATCTCAAGTACGATGCCGAGAGGGACCTGAAGGATATCGACGCACCTGACATTCCTGTGCATGCTTTAAACAAGGTACGGAGCCATCTCTCTCTCTCTCTCTCTCTCTCTCTCAATAGTTTTTATTAGATTTTACAAATTCCTTGACACTCAGGATCACAAGTAATAAAAGTCACACAAGGTTCTTCTGAATCTCAAGACTCCCCTCCTCCCCTCTGTGGGTTTTTAGGTAGCTTTTCCAACTGCACGTTATAAGTCAGGGGTCAGCAGACTTTTTCAGCAGGGGGCCTGTCCACTGTCCATCAGACCTTGTGGGGGGCCGGACTATATTTTGAAAAAAAATATGAACGAATTCCTATGCCCCACAAATAACCCAGAGATGCATTTTAAATAAAAGGACACATTCTACTCATGTAAAAACATGCTGATTCCTGGACCGTCCGCTGGCCAGATTTAGAAGGCGACTGGGCCGCATCCGGTCCCTGGGCCTTCGTTTGGGGATCCCTGTTATAAGTCCATCTAATTTACAATCCTCCACTGTGTCTAAAATCTATGTATCGTTGCAAGAGTTAATTTAAAACCTGCCAAAGGGTTCAAGTGTTTGCAGAAGCATTATCCCTATTGCATCTTCCAGCAGTTGCATACCTTTATAGATGCGATTATATGTGTCAGGGTGCTGCCCTCACCTCAAGGCAAAGAGTCGCCAGGGCTTTATCGGTATCGCGAGCCCCCAGTGGGGAAGGCAGTGATCCCTCTAGTGGGGAGGGAGAGACGGGACCGGGAAGTAGGAGTCAGGGCTCTGACAGGGAAGGAGAGCCCTCGCACCAAGCAGAGGCTGGAGGGGAGACACCTCTTCCGTCTCCCTATTTGCACAGGGGGGAAGGACGCAGAGGGGGTAGGCGGGGGTTCAGCATCCCGCGGCTTTTATGCTGGGCAATGAACCAGAAGGGGTTTTTCCCGGACTCTGGCGAAGGATGAGCTAGATGTACTTTTTGTCGCTGCACTGTACATATCTACACAATAAAGAAACTTAGTTTAGGAACCTCGGAGTCAGGCTGGTTACTCATGAGCAATCACTGAACCACCTTACAATATGCAAGTTGTTCATATGTCGCGAGATTGTATAAGTCTTCAATCCAGTCGGAGAAGGGAGCTGCATTATTCTTATTCCACCCCCGCTTGCCGAAATGCTGCCAAGCCAGAGATCCTGCCAGCTCCGCACCCCCCCAAAATCCGGCTGCTTAATTTCCTCTCTCTTTCCCCCCTCCTGACCATAGATTAAATACGGCGACACAGCTACCTCGGAAGGAGTCTTATTTGCCACTTACTCTGCCCTCATCGGCGAAAGCCAAGCCGGTGGCCAGCACAGGACCCGCTTGAAGCAGATTCTGGATTGGTGCAAGGAAGATTTTGATGGTGTTGTATCCTAAGAGAAATAAACCAGGCTCTGTGCGTGTCGTTTCTGATGGTGCAACGCTCCATGCCTCTCGTTTTAGCTCCGAAGGGCCTTCCGTTGCATATTTCCCTGCAAGGGGGGGGGGCAGCTTAAAATATCTGCTGCTGCGTAATTTTTATTTTTATTTTTTATTTGAAATAATTTTTATTGGTTTTGTAGAATAAATGGCACAATTAAATTTTGAAATAGAACAAGATGCGTCCGAATCTTAGGACTTCGCTCCTCCCCTCCATGGGTCCTTTAAGCATCTTAGGTAAAGGGACCCCTGACCATTAGGTCCAGTCGCGGACGACTCTGGGGTTGCGGCACTCATCTCGCTTTACTGGCCGAGGGAGCTGGCGTACAGCTTCCGGGTCATGTGGCCAGCATGACTAAGCCGCTTCTGGCGAATCAGAGCAGCACGGAAACGCCGTTTACCTTCCCGCTGGAGCGTACCTATTTATCTACTTGCACTTTGACATGCTTTCAAACCGCTAGGTTGGCAGGAGCAGGGACTGAGCAACGGGAGCTCGCCCCGTCATTGCGGGGATTCGAACCGCCGACCATCTGATCAGCAAGCCCTAGGCTCTGTGGTTTAACGCACAGCGCCACCAACGTCCCTTTTAAGCATCTTAATCGACTGCATATTATAGTTCATCTGGATTATAGTCCTCCAATGTTTCCAAAGCCTTTGTAACATTGCAGGAATTATTCACAGGGGGCGGGCGCCGTTTTGCCACGCTCCTGGCTGCATACCGTAAGGTCGCGAATATCAGCCTAACTTTTCACAGTTGGAATTTGGGGGGGGGGGAGGAAGTGGGGCTTATAATCAGGCCAATATGGTACAATCGATACTTATCCCAATCTCTGTTGAAGTTTTTGTCCTCCTGATTTTCCCAGTCAGTCTGGTCACCTGTGCACCGTCAAGTAGTTTTCATCTGCCGGTCCAGCTACGTACCGGTAATTTGACTTGTTGTTGTTCAGTCGTTCAGTCATGTCCGACTCTTCGTGACCCCATGGACCAGAGCACGCCAGGCACCCTCCCGCAGTTTGGTCCAAACTCATGTTGGCAGCTTCGAGAACACTGTCCAACCATCTCATCCTCTGTCGTCCCTTCTCCTTGTGCCCTCCATCTTTCCCAACATCAGGGTCTTTTCCAGGGAGTCTTCTCTTCTCATGAGGTGGCCAAAGTACTGGAGCCTCAACTTCAGGATCTGTCCTTCCAGTGAGCACTCAGGGCTGATTTCTTTAAGGATGGATAAGTTTGATCTTTTTGCAGTCCATGGGACTCTCAAGAGTCTCCTCCAGCACCATAATTCAAAAGCATCAATTCTTCGGCGATCAGCCTTCTTGATGGTCCAGCTCTCACTTCCGTACATTACTACTGGGTAATTTGACTAGCTACTTGCATTTCCCCTTCTGTCCTTAACGAATGCCCGCTCCCAGATTGTGTTTGACGAATGCCACAAAGCCAAAAATGCCAGCTCTACCAAGATGGGCAAAGCAGTATTGGACCTGCAGAACAAGCTGCCTCTCGCAAGGGTGGTTTATGCCAGTGCCACAGGTGAGTTTGGGGCGACGGCCGGGGGGGGAGGGCTGCTTTGAGCAGTGTTTTTCAACCTTTTTTGGGCAAAGCCACACTTGTTTCATGAAAAAAATCACGAGGCACACCACCATTAGAAAATGTTAAAAAAATTAACTCTGTGCCTATATTGACTATATATAAAGTAATTCTCTTGAATAGGAATCAAATAAACACAAAGAAAGTATTTTATAATTACTTTATTATGAAATAGTAAGTAAACAGAAATATGAAAAATTATAAAATACTTTATTCAGTGCGCAACCAGGGCCTGTTTGGCTGAACACAAAGCTGATATTCTGGCTGGAATTTTTCCCACGGCACACCAGGCAACATCTCGCGGCACACTAGTGTGCCGCGGAACAGTGGTTGAAAAACACTGGCTTTGAGAACCTATAAGGGGGGGGGGCACAGGGTATGCCCTTCATGGGCTGGTATCGTGATCACGCAGCTCAAAGTCAGAGTTGACTCTCTCTCGTAGCAAAAACACAACCTGCACAGACTGAGCAGAGCGGCTCCTTCCTTTTGGCGGTTGCTGGATCCTCCCAGGGCAAACATGTCTGTCCCCCAAATAAGGGGGCAGCAAATAATAATACAATAATAATTTATTACTTATACCCCGCCCATCTGGCCGGGCCTCCCCAGCCACTCTGGGCGGCTCCCAGCAGAATATTAAAAACACGCTAAAACATCAAACATTAAAAACTTCCCTAAACAGGGCTGCCTTCAGATGTCTTCTAAAAGTCAGGTAGTTGTTTATTTCCTTGACATCTGGGGAGGGCGTTCCACAGGGCCACCACTGAGAAGGCCCTCTGCCTGGTTCCTGTAACTTCACTTCTGCAAGTGGGAACCCCTGAAGGCCCTCGGAGCTGGACCTCAGTGAATGATGGGGGTGGAGATGCTCCTTCAGGTATACTGGACCGAGGCCATTTAGGGCTTTAAAGGTCAGCACCAACACTTTGAATTGTGCTTGGAAACGTACTGGGAGCCAATGTAGGTCTTTCAGGACTGGTGTTATATGGTCTCGGCGGCCGCTCCCAGTCACCAGTCTAGCTGCCGCATTCTGGATTAGTTGTAGTTTCCGGGTCACCTTCAAAGGTAGCCCCACGTAGAGCGCATTGCAGTAGTCCAAGCAGGAGATAACCAGAGCATGCACCACTCTGGTGAGACAGTCTGCGGGCAGGGAGGGTCTCATCCTGCGTACCAGATGGAGCTGGTAGACAGCCACCCTGGACGCAGAATTGACCTGCGCCTCCATGGACAGCTGTGAGTTCAAAACAACTCCCAGGCTGCGCTCCTGGTTCTTCAGGGGCATAGTGACCCCATTCAGGACCAGGGAGTCCTCCACACCTGCCCGCCCCCCCCATCCCCCCAAAACAGTACTTCTGTCTTGTCAGGATTCAACCTCAAAGTAAACAAGAGTCACAAGATTGCATGGGAGGAGTCAGCAGTGATGCCAAACATGCAAGCAGGAGAAAACGGGTGATTTGGAGAGGAAAGAAGGGAATTCGGTGGAGGGGTATTAGAGGTAGTGATTGGTCAGGTTGCATCAAACTTTTCCTGACCTTTAAGCATCTTTTGCTCTTGACAGGTGCCTCCGAGCCAAAGAACATGATTTACATGAGCCGGCTTGGTATTTGGGGAGACGGGACCCCTTTCCGATCATTTGAAGACTTCCTATCGGCCATCGAGAAGCGGTATGTTTGGGGAAGCCATTGTGATTTTCCATCTCCCTCGTTCCTTCCCATCACTATGAGAATTTCGAATTATATAAGTGAACAGACTCGCAATTTTTAAAACCAACCTGAACTACAGACCTGACATATTCCCCACCTCCTTTACCAACAAAATTATTTTGGTTTGTGGATAGTTTGGCCGAGGACAAACTGTGTTTGGTTCAAGTGAAAGTTTATGGAAGGAAGTTGAGATCAACCTGTGGTTTCTTGACCTAGGTAGCTGTTTCTATAAACCGTGGTTTACTTAACCACGGTTTCTGGCTTGCACGTAGCACAAGTTGCGGTTAGTTGAAACCAGGGAGCACGTAGGAAACTGCCTTCAATTTTTATTTTGCTTCAGGCTGTTTGGGGCTGTTCTCAAGGAGTAGTATTTCCTATCCCCTTCCTTTTCCTCTGCACAATTTTTCCAGTGAATTTTGCGAGCATTTTCACACCCTCACATAGAAAAAGTGGGTTACAAACGATCAGAAACAAACAAACATCGCCTTTTGAGCTGTGATGGTTTGATGGGCATGGACAGAGGCGGGGCGGGGGCGGTCCTGTTCTGAAGTTCGGCCATCTTTCCTCTTCCTCAACGACTGCTTTGGTCTCCCCCGCAGGGGTGTCGGTGCAATGGAGATTGTCGCCATGGACATGAAAGTGAGCGGGATGTACATCGCTCGGCAGCTCAGCTTTTCGGGGGTCACCTTCAGGATAGAGGAAATCCCACTGGACCCAGAGTACAAGCTCGTCTACAACAAGGCAGCTCAGCTGGTAAGCAGGGAGTTTATGCGTGGGTTAAAATTTCTGGAGCGTTAAGTGCTTCCTGCAGCCAATCAGAAGCCGCGCCTTGGTACCACTGTACTTTAAATGGTAAAACAGAATTTTTTAAAAATTTATTTATTTATTTATTTTTTTATTTATTTATTTATTTAAATCCATACGTAGTCTTTAATACATGTACAACTTTGTATATTCACACCATTAGATGTTAGTTTATACTTATAAATACACATGCTCTTTTCTTATATTAATTAAACTAGACAAAGATATATTAAAGTACAGTGGTACCTCGGGTTACATACGCTTCAGGTTACAGACTCCGCTAACCCAGAAATAACGCTTCAGGTTAAGAACTTTGCTTCAGGATAAGAACAGAAATCGTGCTCTGGCAGCAGCAGCAGGAGGCCGCATTAGCTAAAGTGGTGCTTCAGGTTAAGAACAGTTTCAGTTAAGAACGGACTCCGGAACGAATAAAGAGGTACCACGGTAATAATTCACAAATCTAAATTCCACTAAACTAAATCATATAGATATAAATGCCGACTTCCCACCCTTTCCCGAAGTACTTTACATTTTACAGTGTTGAATGTACTTAAATCTCTTACTTTATTCTTACTATAATTTCTAGGACTTTTTTATAACATTTCGCACCATATATCCTTATATAATAATATATAATTTATACAAGAGTCATTCAAGTGCTGCCATGGAAACTATATCATTATCATCTTTTAGTAAATATTTCTTGGACATAATCCCATTTTTGTACAAATAGTTGTTTTGTATTTCCCCTTAGTGCATTTGTCAATTGAGCCAACTCTGTCTAATAACTTATTCTGCCATTCCTTTAGTGTTGGTACTTTCCCCCCTTTCCAGTTTGATGCGATTAATAACCGGGCAGCGGCTGTTGCATACAAAAAAGATTTCCCTCACATTTTTTGAGATAAAACAAAATAAAACAAAAAATTCCTTCCAGTAGCACCTTAGAGACCAACTAAGTTTGTTCTTGGTATGAGCTTTCGTGTGCATGCACACTTCTTCAGATACATTTTTGGGATGTCACTACTTAGAATTCCAAGAAGGAAAGTCTCTGGTTTCCTTGCGAAGGTTAATTTAAAGATCTTTTTCATCTCATCATAGATGAGATTCCAAAACTCTTAATTTTTTTCGGCAGGTCCACCACTTATGGTACATATCTCCTCCTGTACTTTAAACGGGAAAACAGAAAAATTAATTTCTCTCTCTCTTTAGTGGGCAGAAGCCTTGGGGGTTTTCCAGAAAGCTGCCGACCTGATTGGCTTAGAGTCCCGGAAATCTTTGTGGGGTCAGTTCTGGTCTGCCCACCAGCGCTTCTTCAAGTACCTTTGCATTGCTGCAAAGGTCCGGCGTCTCGTCGAGTTGGCGAAGGAGGAACTGAACAAGGGCAAGGTGAGACAGAGAATTTCCCTGAAGTCTTTGATGAGCTGGATGTTTGCTGGATGCGCTGAGAGACCGCACAGGGGTAGGAAACCCTCCTAAAGAAACGATTGTTTGTCGCCCAACATTAACGCTGCCGGATATTTTTGATGTTAACCAGTTTTGTCAAAAGAATAGTCTGGGTATATGATCCTGGAAGCTCAAATAGTAATTGCAACTCAGCCGAAAATTTGACCCTTGGTACCACTCACTTTAGGGATGCGGGTGGCGCTGTGGGTTAAACCACAGAGCCTAGGGCTTGCTGATGAGGAGGTTGGTGGTTTGAATCCCCACAGTGGGGTGAGCTCCCGTTGCTTGGTCCCTACTCCTGCTAACCTAGCAGTTCGAAAACATGTCAAAGTGCAAGTAGTTAAATAGGTACCGCTCCGGTGGGAAGGTCAACGGCGTTTCTGTGCGCTGCTCTGGTTCGCCAGAAGCGGCTTAGTCATGCTGGCCACGTCCTGTCTGCGGACAAACGCCAGCTCCCATGGCCTATAGAGCGAGATGAGTGCTGCAACCCCAGAGTCGGACACGGCTGGACCTGATGGTCAGCGGTACCTTTACCACTCATTCTAGGGATGCGGGTGGCGCTGTGGGTTAAACCACAGAGCCTAGGGCTTGCTGCTCAGAAGGTTGGTGGTTCGAATCCCTGTGATGGGGTGAGCTCCCGTTGCTCGGTCCCTGCTCCTGCCAACCTAGCAGTTTGAAAGCACGTCAAAGTGCAAGTAGATAAATAGGTAAACGGCGAGAAGGTAAACGGCGGCTTTGTCATGCTGGCCACATGACCCGGAAGCTGTACTCCGGCTCCCTCGGCCAGTAAAACGAGATGAGCGCCGCAACCCCAGAGTTGTCCACAACTGGACGTAACGGTCAGGGGTCCCTTTACCTTTTACCACTCTTTCTGGAAGGTAGCTGTAATGGAAGAAAATGCCCATCATTTGAGATTTTGACCAGGGCTAGAACCTCCAGACCCTTTGAATATGATTTGGCACTTCTTTGTTGCATATACAGCGGAGGCATCGTTTTCAAGATGACTCACGTTAGGTCAGTCTGGAACTAGACTTGACAAGCAGATAATTTCAATATTCTATACTTGGGCTTTGTTATTTTGATCCACGTGCAATGGCATTATTATTACTTCATTGAATTCATATACCTCCCTTCATCCAAGGATCACAGGTTTACAGTATAAAACCACAAAAATACCTAGCATAGTAACAAACAAAAGCAATACAGTCGTACCTTGGCTCTCAAACGCCTTGGTTCTCGTACATTTTGGCTCCCGAATGCCGAAAACCCGGAGGTGAGTGTTCCGGTTTGCGAACGTTTTTCGGAACGTCCAGCGTGGCTTCCGATTGAGTGCAGGAAGCTCCTGCAGCCAATCGGAAGCCATGCCTTGGTTTTCTAACGGTTTTGGGAATCAAACGGACTCCCGGGACGGTTTAAGTTCGAGAACCGAGGAACCACTGTACCCCCAGTTCTGTAGTTTCACTTGTCATCTTTTAATTTTCATCTGTTGCTATAGCTGTTCTATCTGTTATATGTGAAATGAAATTCAGGCAGCCCCCCATTTATGTGGGGGTTACATTCGGAGGCACCGTGCATTTATGTGAAATATGCGTATATTGGGGGACGCCATTGACAAAGCCTGAAAATGCCTGCTAAACCTCTGGAAACCCGTGGAAACCCCTTTAAAAAAACACCAACCCACCAAACGTGTCCAGAGGAGGGCAACCAAAATGGTCAAAGGCCTGGAAATGATGCCTTATGAGGAACGGCTTAGGGAGCTGGGTATGTTTAGCCTGGAGAAGAGAAGGTTAAGGGGTGATATGATAGCCATGTTCAAATATATCAAAGGATGTCATATAGAGGAGGGAGAAAGGTTGTTTTCTGCTGCTCCAGAGAAGCGGACATGGGGCAATGGATTCAAACTACAAGAAAGAAGATTCCACCTAAACATTAGGAAGAACTTCCTGACAGTGAGAGCTGTTCGACAGTGGAATTTGCTGCCAAGGAGTGTGGTGGAGTCTCCTTCTTTGGAGGTCTTTAAGCGGAGGCTTGACAGCCATCTGTCAGGAATGCTTTGATGGTGTTTCCTGCTTGGCAGGGGTTGGACTGGTGTCCCTTGTGGTCTCTTCCAACTCTAGGATTCTATGATTATGATTCAAACTCCACCACAAGAGCACCCTCCAAACCCTCCTTGCTAAAACTCCCAACTCTCAAAGTTCGGCGCAAAGGCTCATGAAATTGTGCTCGCAAAGGATTCTGGGATTGTGCTAGCCGCTCTTTTGCGCCATTTTGGGGGGCTGGTTTTTTGTGTGTGCTCCTTTTAAGCGCCGCTTCCGGGTTTGTGAACGCCTCTAAACGGGGAGCTGAGCCGTACAGAACCTTTACCAAACAAACCCTCTCTTGGTCCCCCCCCCCTTCCGCAGTGTGTCGTGATCGGACTGCAGTCGACAGGCGAAGCCCGAACCCGGGAGGTCCTGGACGAGAGCGAGGGGCAGCTGACCTGCTTCGTATCTGCTGCCGAGTGAGTTTCTGCGCATCCGGGGAAGGTGGCCCTGTTTCTCGCCGCGGCCTCCCAGAACCCAGCATTTTGGAGGCTGGGCACTGCCCCCCCTCGAGCTCTCTCACCTGGGCTGGGCTTTACCCCCCGTGCAAAGAAGCGGGGCCTTCTCGGTGGTGGTGCCCTCTGATCCAGTGACAAGGAAATGAGTATACAACCTTCAGAAGACATCTGAAGGCAGCCCTGCTTAGGGGAAGCTTTTTAGGGTCAAATGTTCTATTAAGCTTTTATATATGTTGGGAGCTGCCCAGAGTGGCTGGGGGCAACCTAATCATATTATGGGCGGGGTACAAATAATGAAATTATTATTATTATTGATTTTATTAAGTTCTGCCACTGTTTTCTAATATCTACTGGGGCCGCATGCCCCCAGGTTATCGCTGTCGGTTCTACCCCTTTCCTCTTTCCTAACCCCCATCTCCCCTTTATAAATGGATGTTGGCTTGATTCTGCCTCTACATTATCAAAAAATACTTTCTTTTTTTCGGAGTGGGGGGGGGAGTGTTTGTTCCCATCCAATCACATGCGCTCACTATCTGTCTCGCTGACCAGCGTTTGTGTCCCAGGAGCAGGGCGGGGTAGCGTTGGGTGAGATCGGGGCGAGGTGCGTACCCACAGAAGCCCCCGTTTTGCCCCCATTTGCATCAAGTGACCCCCCCTCCTCATTTGTCCATGCATCCTTCCTTACTTTCCCCATCTCCCCCTCCCTGATTTTTTTTTTTTTACCCTATCCACGTGTCAAGTCTCTCGCCCTTTTGGGTACACTTGGTCACACAGATGCGTCGCCCCCCAAGTCAGACTTGCTTTGCCCAGAACGTAAGCAAAGGGCGGGTTCAAAAATAAATAAATAAACCAATCAGATTTTTCATGGCCCAGGCTGCTTTCCATCAGCCACACTCACTGCCCCCTTCCAGCCCCAATACCTCTCCTCCCTCTCTGCTCCCCAAACCCAGTATGACTCCTAAGCTCCTTCCAACTACTGGGAACAAAGAAACCCCCCACCCTCCCAAAGGCAGCTTTCTGATTTGCTCAGCAAACCTGCCGCAGTCCCTCCACCGCCGCCTGGCCTTCGTATTAGAACTTCCGGACATTCTGTGACGTCACACCAGCTTAGCCAATGGGCTGTCAGAAAGAAGCGAAGCGGCTGGATGCTGCACTTCCAATCCCAAACAGGTTGTGGGGGTTTTTGGGGGGTTCTTTGGGTGTTTCTGTTTTGTTTTCAAGTTTTGTTTAGTCTCTGTGTCCTTCCCCTTTGGGTTTACCTCTTTTCTTTTTTAAAATAAATAAAAACAGTCAGCGACGGTTCGGCTCCTCCTGGCCGTTAAGAGTAAAATCTCTGCATCTCCCAACTTTTTTCAGAGGCGTCTTCCTCTCACTAATTAAGAAGCACTTTCCTTCAACCAAACGAAAAAGAGAGAGAGGAACTGGCATTAAGAGAAAACGTAAGACCCGACCCCCGGCACTCTCCCCATCCCCTCCCGAAACCTCATCCCCTCTCCCCCCACGCCCTCCTTGCGGTGCAGTCGCAATCTGCAGTGCTCCCCCCCCCACCCCGTTTCTTCCCTTGCTTCCCTCCCCACCCACCCCATCGCCAGCCTCCACTCTTGGTCTTTCGCCACCCCATCTCCCTTTTCTTTCTATTTTTTTCTGTTTCTTTATTTCTACAGTGGTACCTTGGTTCTCAAACTTAATCCGTTCCGGAATTCCGTTCCAAAACCGAGGCACGCTTTCCCATAAAAAGTAATGCAAAACGGATCGATCCGTTCCAGACTTTTAAAAACAACCGCTAAAACAGCAATTTAACATGAATTTTGCTACCTAACGAGACCATCGATCCCATAAAATGAAAGCAGTAATCAATGTACTGCACTATAAAATAAATAAGACAGTGCTGTAGATGATGAAATTTAAAATTAATTTTCTTACTTACCTGCGCTGATGATAGTCATTGTTTGGATGGGGGCATTTTATCCATTTCCGCAGTCACACAATCAATCAATCAATCAATCAAACTGGGTTCCACACAGTCACAAATGAACCAGAAAAGCCTCAAAAACAAAAATGCAAAATGAAAAGCAAATACAAAAGTGCCAAACTTAATGCGTTCCGTTTGACTTCCGAAGTGTTCGGAAACCGAGGCGCGGCTTCTGATTGGAGCAGGCGCCCCAGAAACAATAGCCGACAGCCACATCGGACGCTCGGCTTCCGAAAAACGTTTGAAAACTGGAACACTTACTTTCGGGTTTTCGGCGTTTGAGAGCCAAGGCGACACTGTATTTATCTTTCCTGCTCCTTTGCAACAGGGACTCCCAGGCATGTGCTTAATTGCCCTGGTGGTCGTGGACTTAGAATGTACCCTCCTCCCTCCCTCCTTCTCCTCCTCCACCTCCTAAATGGATTTATTTTATTCATTTTTTTGAATCAAGTTGTCTTCCATCCAGCACACACACACACACACACACAGGCCTTTGCCGTAGGTGTTTCTAAACATGTGCAGAGGAGGGCAAACCAAAACGATCGAGGGTCTGGAAGCCAAGCCTGATGAGGAGCGGTTGAAGGAGCTGGGCACGTTTAGCCTGGGAAAGAGGAGGCTGAGAGGAGATAGGATAGCCACCTTCAGATATCCGAAGGACCACCACGTGGAAGTGGGGAGCAAACTTGCTCTCTGCAGCTCCAGAGGGCTGACGGACCCAAAAGGACGAGAAAGGAGATTCTGACTCAGCTTCGGAAAGAACTTTCTGGCAGTAACAGCCCGTTCAGCGGTGGAAAGGACTCCCTTGGAAGGTCTATGTTTCGTTGGAGGTTTTGAAAGGGAGTTCGGATGGTCTCCTGCCACAGATTCTTTGGACTTTGATTCCTGCATTGCAGGGAGTTGGGGTACTTGCATAGAAACGTAGAATTTTAGAGCTGGAAGATACCCCAAGGGTCATCTTCCAGCCCCCTGCTATGCAAGAATCTTAGCTGAAGCATCCCTGACAGATGGCCATCCAACCTCTGCTTGAAAACCTCCAAGGAAGGAGAGTCCACCCTCTCCCGAGGGAGACCGTTCCACTGCATTGCACGGGGTTGGACTTTTTTGGGGGGAGGTCCCTTCCAACTCTTATGATTCTAAACCTGTCCTCAGCTTTTCATTTTTAAAAAGGCCCTTTTAGCTTTTAAATTTCTAGATTAATAAAAGCAACCACCTAGGCTGCGTTTTTATTGGGGCGCTTGTAAGTATTTTCAAGGCGCGTGACAGTCCGATAGCATTCACGTCCCTAAAAGAAAGAAAAGAAATAATTTGAGGCCCAGGCGTGCTGGTGGTGCAGAACGAAAGCGGTTGACGTACAATTTTTCTCTCATTGTGATTTCTGGGATGCGGGCTCTCTTCCTCTCTCTCCCCTCCTGTTCTCTGCCTGTCCTTAAGGCCTTGTTTTCACCGAGGCAGTCGGCCTGTCGCTCGTGTCGTTGAATGGTCTTTCATACCGGGGGTGGGGGGGACCGGGACCAAAACCGCAGAATTCCCTGCGTGTAGAAAAGCAGGGTGAAAGGGCTACAGTCCTGACACGCTAGATGTTTTCATGCGGGAATTATTTTGCATGGAGCCGTTCAGCTGTTGTGGGAACTGGGCTTCCCTCCCTCCTTTCCGATAGCCCCTTCCCTCCCTTCCGTCTGCCCAGAGGCTCCCCTCTCTCTCAGCGGCCTCCCCCCCCACTCACTTTCCTACCCTGCCCCACCTTTTATTCCAGGGAAGCAGAAGGGCCGCGGGGCCAAGTTCCCCAAAAGTTGCGACCTCACCAGCAGCAGCGTCATCAAGATCAGCTCCGACAGCAGCTCCGATTCCGAGGGAGGGATGGAGAGCGATTTTAACTCCTCCCCGGAGTCCCTGTTCGAAAATGACGACGTGATCTTCAATGGCTACGCTTGTGACGATCGGGGTGAGCGGTTGTTTGGGCTTTCTTATTGCCGTTGTTAATTGCTGTCATCTTTAATCGCGCCCTAAATACTCCCAACGGTTTTGCATCCTTGGGCGTCCACACGAGTTCTAGCATTAGGAAAGAGGGAGAAACAAACTTCTTCTCTCCCTGCGCAGGCAACGCCTCTTTGCAAAACTCCCAGAAGGAGCTGTACGGCACCGTCATGCTGGAGAACGTCGAGAAGATGAAACAGGACCTCCTGGCCAAGGCGGAGGCGCTGGGCAAAGAACTACCTCTCAACACCTTGGATGAACTGATCGATCACTTTGGGGGCCCGGAGCACGTGGCAGAGGTAGGTGGCAGCAGGCCCTGGACGACAATAATAACAATAATGTTGGACCAATGTCTTGCCTTGCTAATGGGCTGGATGAGAGTCAACAGACTGAAACTCAATCCAGATTAGACTAACAAGTGGGGGGTTCCCTAGACCAGATGGCTGGCTCTTGTTGGGGTCACACTTCCCCTGAAGGAGCAGGTTCATAGCTTGGACATCCTGTATCCTTTGCTGTTGCTCGAGGCTCAGGTGACCTCAGTAGCCCAGAGTGCCTTCCATAATCTTTGGCTGGTGGCCCAGCTACGCCCCTATCTGGACAGGGATAGCCTAACTACTGTTGTCTATCCTCTGGTAACCTCAAGGTTAGACTACTGCAGTGCGTTCTACATAGGGCTGCCTCTGAAAATGGTTCGGAAACTTCAGCCGGTGCAGAATTCAGCGGCCAGGTTGCTCACCGGACGGCAAGACGGTTTGAGCATATTACACCGATCCTGGTCCGACTGCACTGGCTACCGATGAGTTTCCGGGCCCAATTCAAATTGCTGGTTTTGACCTATAAAGCCTTAAATTGACCGCAATTCCTCAAGGACCGCCGCTTTCCATATAAACATACCCTGACTCCAAGATCATCATCTGAGCCCTCCTTTGTGTGCCTCCTCCTCGAGATTTCTGGAGGGCGGCAACACGAGAGCGGGGCCTTCTCTGCGGTGGCTCCCCGTCTGTGGGATGCTCTCCCCAGAGAAGTTCGCCTGGCGCCTTCATTATACACCTTTAGGCACCAGGCAAAAACGTTCCTTTTTAACCAGGCCTTTGGTTGATCCAATTTACATCCTATGCCCTTTTAAAATGTGTTTTTTTGGGGGGAGAGGGCTATTGGGTTGCCGTTTTTATTTTGATTGTGTCTTTTGTGGTTTTATATCTTGATCCTGTGAACCGTCCTGAGACCCCTGAGTATAGGGTGGTATATAAATCCAAACAAACAAACAACAACAACAATAACAATAATAATAATAATGGCCTCCCTATTATAACAGCCTTTTCTTTTCTGTCCCCTCGCTCACGCAGATGACCGGCCGCAAAGGGCGCCTGGTGCGGCGGCCGGACGGCTCCGTCGTCTTCGAGTCGCGAGCCGAGCAATGCCTTTCCATCGACCACGTGAACCTCAAGGAGAAGGAGCGTTTCATGAACGGAGACAAAGTGAGCGCCAGGCAGGGCTTGGAGGGGCAAGCAGGGTGCCGAGCGGGGGGAGCAAAGGCAGTGGAGAGATGAAAACCCAGGAGTGCGGAACCGACGCGTCTTGCCGGACTGCAGCTCCCATCCTCCCTCGCTGTTGGGCAGCGCTTGTTGGGGCTGATGGGATTTGTAGTTGAGTTGAGTGGCAAGAATGCGGATCTTTGGAACTCCCTGCCTGTTGATAATCAGGCAGCTGCCTTCACCGTACTCTTTTTTTCAGCACCTGTTTTGTGTTGCCGTTTCCGGCCCTGTGCTTACTCACGTCCCACCCACCCCCGGCCTCCCCCTCTCTCTGTTCCCCAGCTCGTAGCAATAATATCCGAGGCCTCCAGCTCAGGGATTTCTCTCCAAGCGGACAGACGGGTAAAGAATCAGAAGAGGCGCGTCCACATGACGTTAGAGCTGCCTTGGAGCGCTGATCGAGCCATCCAGCAGTTTGGTGAGCACAGCACAAATGCCCGAGAAAGCTCGTTTCTCGTTTCAATGCTTCTCCAATCCGAAAGAACCGCTGGTGTTGGTTTTGTGCAGTGCCAAAGTGACCTCCCTAGGGTGCAAGTCTGGGCAGCGTGTCTGGAGGTCCTGGGCTGCCGGATGACAACCCCCCTCTCAACCTCGCTGATGGGGTCCAGAGGAAAGCAGAGCGAGACGTTTGGCACCAGCTTGGTGGCAGGAGTTGCTGGAAGGAGGCAGATAAGGCGCCGTCCAGCCACCTTAGGGACTCTGCTCCAGATTTGCGCAGGGTTTACTCCTGGGCCTTTTCTTCTCGTGTAAATATCCCACAAAGCAGCGGGCGTTTGGGGTCAGAGCTTTCCTTCTCCTAGATGGGCTCCCTTCTAGGTGGACGAGCTCCACCTGCCCCTCACTCCTGCTGCTAAAACATAAGCAGATGGGATCTTGGTGGAAAGCTCATCTTTTAATCCTCTAACAATGGATCAAAGGTTCCCTGCGTTTAGCGGGGGGCGGGGATTTCTTCCTTCAAAAACCACTTGATTATGTGGGAAAATACAGTTGTACTTTGGTTCTCAAACGGCTTTGCTCCCAAATGCCGCAAACCCGGAAGTGTGTGTTCCAGTTTGCGAACGTTCTTTGGAAGCCGAACGTCTCCTGCGGCTTCCGATTGAGTGCAGCCAATCGGAAGCCGCGCCTTGGTTTTCGAATGGTTTTGGGAGTCGCTAATGGGCTCCCGGAATGGATTCAGTTTGAGAACCAAGGTACCACTTTAGTGGATAGAGTTCAGATTCCCCGCTTGGCCAGGAAGCTCACTGCATGTTTTGGACCACAGCCTCTGCCTTCTCCGGCTGTGTCCCCAAACCAATTGGGTCGGCCCGGGTGTTACATCGCTGGCTGCCCCACCCCTCGCTGTAGGGGGTGCCGAGAGCTAACCTTCCCTGTTTGGCATTTCTTTCCAGGTCGGACACACCGCTCCAACCAGGTGTCTGCTCCGGAGTATATCTTCCTCATCTCCGAACTGGCCGGCGAGAGGCGATTCGCTTCCATTGTGGCCAAACGCCTGGAGAGCCTTGTAAGTCTTGGTTTGCCCCTTCTGTGGAAGGGTTTCCAGGGCCGTCCACCCCCTCGGGTCCATGTCTTTGAACCAGGAAAGACCCACATAGTTTTTTGGGGGGTGGGCAGGCCACTATCCGGCCCTCAGAAATCTCTCCATGGCACAGCTCTTTCCAGCCGTAAGCATTTCTGCCGGGCTGGAATGTGAGCCTCTTCCTTCCTTGGACGGGAAAGGCAATGGTAAAATTTACATTTGCTACCCTGCCCTCTTTTGTCTCTGGCTGGCATGCGGCCCTCGGAAGGGAACATGGCCCTTGTGGCTAAGAGAATGACCGACTTTGGGAAGGTACCCCAGTTCAGGTCCTCTCTCGGTCACAAATTCACTGAAGCAACCTCAGAGCCATGTTGCCCTGGTCTCTTCCCCTCTCTGCACTGCTGTGTGTGTGTGTGTTGGGGGACAATTCTGAGCCTACCTTCTAAGACCGTTGTGAAAGTTAACAGAAAAAATATAAGGGGCTGGATCCAGGGTTTGAGGGGACCCTGGTGGGCATACCTGACAGCGGTTGGCAGCAGCAGCAGCACTCCGGGTCAGTGCGAGAAGGTGGGACCGCCAGGCTAGGCTACTGCAACATATTCAACATGGGGCTTCCCTTGAAGACTGTTTGATACCCAACCCTTGTTCTCTGACAGCTGCACTGGTTCTTAAATCAGGTGCTGGAAGGGGTACAGATAAGTCACCTGCCCAAAAAAGACTATCTTTTTATTTTAAAAAAATTATTTCTACTTTTCAGATGTTTACATTTCACTGATTTTATAATTATATTGACATTTTAAACCAGGCTTCCTCAACCTCAGCCCTCCCAGATGTTTTTGGCCTACAACTCCCATGATCCCTAGCTAGCAGGACCAGTGATCAGGGAAGATGGGAATTGTAGTCTCAAAACATACGGAGGGCCGAGGTTGAGGAAGCCTGTTTTAAAACTTTACTTCCTTGCCCCTCTTTCTGCAGTTCCTTAAATTTATTCTTCTGCATATCCAAATTCACTTAACATACTCAATTATTTATCTTCTTTAAATGTATACTCTTATGTAAATGCAGGTTGTTTTTATTCACGCCAAGTGACTTTGAGGCAATCCAGCACAGCAATTTAAATTTAAACCTGAGATGAAGCAATTATTATTATTATTATTAATGTGGCGATCTGTCATGGAACAACCCTAGTGAAGAAGATACCAGGGGTGACCCAGACCTTGTGACTGGTTACGAAGGGCCCCCCGTGACAGCTCAAGTGCCAGGGCCCCCCAAAAATGTAGGTCCGCCACTGAGACAGTGAGTTCCAAAGTTTATGGGGGGTAAGGAGACATTGTAGGCAAGGCCAGGGTGGAACAGAAAGAGCCATGGAGGAGCGCTAGCTGGGGATCTCCTTGTCTGGATTTCTGGACAGTTTCAGGATTTCCTTTTCTTTTCTCTCTCTCCTCCCTTCTCAATAGGGTGCCTTAACTCACGGAGACAGGAGGGCGACCGAATCCAGAGACCTCAGCAAATACAACTTTGAGAATAAGGTGAGAGGCAAGTCGAGAAAGAAGTGAAAAGGACGGGGGGGGAGGGTGCGCTGGTCCAAGAGAACCTCTCATGCCACCATAAAGCAGACTTCTCCAACCCGGAAGCTCTCCTAGATGTTTTCGCCAATGGCTGCCGTCAGCTGCTCTGCAGGGGGTTGGGGTAGATGACCGCAGGGGGTCCCGTCCAACTTTACGATTCTGTGGGGGTTTTTTTGGTTCTACATCTGGAAGTCACCCAGGTTGGCAGAGGCTCCCTTTAAAAACTACGGGAGGAATTTTACATGACGCCGTTACGGGGGGGACGGACCTCCCCTCTCTTTGTCCCGTGCACTTAACCTAACCCAGATGCCTCGAAAGTTGAGCCAACTTTAATCTGTTTTAGCTCATGTGTGTTTTAAAGCGCGGCTGTGCAGTTTTTCTCCCTTTTTTTAAAAATCTTTTCCTAAACGGCTTTGCGGTTTGTTTGTTTCTCAAATTTTACAAAATGAATGAAATACCATAGCAAGTAGCCCACCTCCTAGAAGTTAGCAGCAGGCGACAGCAGCCACGCCCTGGGAAACGGCTTTCACTGGCTGACAAAAATGAGTACTGAATAAAGCAATGATATATATGTGAACGATTAAATAGAGTGCAATGGAAGTACAGTTTTCTTTGGGGCAGAATTTTGATTTGCTGGGCTGCAGAGCATTTTGTTTGTTTGTTTGTTTGTTTTCTTTTTTAAAAAAATATTAAGTTTTTCAGTTTCACATTTTTGAATCAAAATAGAAAATTCTTTCCAGTAGCACCTTAGAGACCAACTAAGTTTGTTCTTGGTATGAGCTTTCGTGTGTATCTGAAGAAGTGTGCATGCACACGAAAGCTCATACCAAGAACAAACTCAGTTGGTCTCTAAGGTGCTACTGGAAGGAATTTTCTATTTTGTTTCAACTATGGCAGACCAACACGGCTACCCACCTGTAACTGGAACATTTTTGAATATTCATTTAAACAACCTTAAAATACCAATGGCTTCCCTTCTTCTCTTTCCATGGTTCATTTCGCGGACCATAAATCCCTGCATCTTTTGCACAAACTAAACTGTTCAGCATTCCATTATCACATCCATCGGAACTTATTTTCACTGCTGAATTTATCTTAACACTGCCCACGTTTTCAAATATATACAGTCCCCCCCCAAATATATTCAATAAACATTTTTCAGTCTTCTTTAAACGTATGTTCTTCTTGTTATCTTAATTCCATACGTTAAATCTGCAAGGTGCTCATATTCCATCAGTTTCAGTTGCCATTCTTCTTTGATTGTGACCTTGGTTGTTTTCCATTTGGGGGCTAAGAAAACACAGGCCACAGGAGTGGCATACATAAAAAAACTTTTTTTGGACATCTGGTAATTTCAGTCTGAGCTATCCCCAACAAGAAGGACTCTGTTGTTGTTGTTTTAAAACAGGCATAGGCAAACTTAGCCCTCCAGCTGTTTTGGGACTACAACTCCCATCATCCATTACCTCTGGTCCTGTTAGCTAGGGATGATGGGAGTTGTAGTCCCAAAACAGCTGGAGCGCCGAGTTTGCCTATGCCTGTTTTAAAAGTACTTTTAAACGTTCCCCCCCATTCATTGTTAATTATCGTTTATTTATTTTGATGGGGGGGAGGGTTGCACCCCAACGCCTAGTCAGGGCCTGATCCTTTTCACCCTCCCCAGTACGGGTCCCGAGCCCTTGTCAAGGTCCTGCACACCATCAACAACCAGACGGAGAACAAAGTCCCCGTGCCCAAGGGGTACCCGAGGGAAGACGCTGCTTTCTTCCACGGTAAGGAAGCTGGAGGCAAGAATGCAGGGTGGGTGGTGTTCGTTGGGGCATAAAGGGAAACGGTTCAGCAAGACCTACTGGGAAGGGTCACTGCGACCGCCAGCACTGGGCTTTTTCATTTTTGTGACTTGGAACCAGTGGGTTTTTTGAAGGTGCAGTCGATAAAGTGGTCTGCATTTGCGGCTGATAGAGCCGACTTCAGATTTATTTCCTTTTGCTTGCAAGCCAATAAGAGGGTAACGCTGCTCTCTCTCCTCCCCACCGCCAGAAATGAAGCTGAGTCTCCTCTCGGTCGGGATCGGCTGCAAAGAGATGCGGTACGGCTACGTGGCGGTGGAAAAAGGTACGCTTCTGGCTGCGAGGTATTTCTCAGCTGTGGTTCCTGCTTTTGCAGGGGGGCTTAAGACTAGATGACCCGTGGGGGTCCCTTCTGACTCTTGGGACTCAGCTATGATAGCAAAAAAAAAAAAAACAACCCCAGCATTTTAGATGCATTATAAAATTGCAACACCAGGTGGCGCTGTAGAGCGCAAAACTTTTCTATGCGATTTTACATAGAGTTTTTCCCCCGGTTCCCCCGATTACGGGTCTACCGCTCTTAACCACTACACCACACTGGCTCTCTGGAAGACAGAGCAAACAAGCGAAGCCCCCTACATTCACAAGCTAGGTTTCCTTTTGAGGCGTTGCAGATCCACTTCTTCTCCAGAAAAACAACCTTCCCCTGCGGTTTTTGTGTGGCAACACACAAAGCCTTTTGTCCCGTCGTCTTCCCTTTGTGCTTACATCTGAAAATACCTTGAACCCCAGTAGGGAATTGTGTTTTCCTTGGCCTCAGCCCCAGGCCTCCCTGCTTCATGGCTGCTTTTTGCAAAGTGGGAGGGAGGTCCACCGAGCTAGATCTCCGAAGTGTTGTGCATATGTGTGTGTGAGAGAGAAAGATGGGCTTTTCGTTTCCACAGATTGCTCCATCAGCAAGTTCCTGAACCGCATCCTGGGTTTGGAAGTCCACAAGCAGAACCTCCTTTTCCAGTACTTCAGCGACACTTTCGACTACCTGATCGAGAGGGACAAGAAGGACGGCAAATACGACATGGGAATTCTGGGTAAGCAGCCTCCAATTGAGGACAGGCCCCCCCGCAAATGTGTTCCATTAGAGGACTTGCCAGCCTTTCCTGGGGAAGGGAGCAAGATGATGTGATACTGGTGAAACTCTCCCGAGATCCCAGATCTTTCCCCCCCACACACACACACGTAGGAGAGGACCCCTGCCGCTTCTCTGCATGATACACAGTTCGGCCTTTACCTCTACCGGTTAAGCTTTGCTGGACCGAGTGAATGTCCTGCATCTAGGACAGATGGCTGGGAGGAGAGATTTTGAAAGATTCCTTGCGCACAAACAACACCGGAGACCATGATAGACGTCCTGTCTCCTTCCTGAAAGGTTGTAAGAATTAGCAGTATTGCAGCGATCTCTCGCTGCTATGGATTAAATTTCCATAGCGTTCTCCCCACTCACCCCCAAAAGGTGAGATAAAGTAGCCCTGAGATCAGATACAGCCATCTAACTGTCCCTTTCGTTGACTGCATCATCATCATCATACACTGGTACCTTGGTTCTCCAACTTAATCGGTTCCGAAACCAAAGCGTTAGAAACCAAGGCACGCTTTCCCATGGAAAGTAATGCAAAAGGGATTAATCGGTTCCAGACTTTTAAAAACAATGGATTTTACTATCTAACGAGACCGTTGATCCATAAAATGAAAGCAGCAACCAATGTGCTACACTATAAAATAAATAAGACAGCATTGTAGATGATTAAAATTAAAATGTTTTCTTAGCTGCGCTGGTGATAGTCATTGTTTGGATGCGGGGGGGGGGCTTTTATCCATTTCTGCAGTCACACAATCAATCAATCAGTAGCTGAACTGGGTTCCACACAGTCACAAAAACAAATTAACCAAAAAAGCCTAAGAAACAAAAACACAAAATAAATAGCGAAAGCAAAAGTGCCAAATACATTACTACTACTGCTAATAGTAGAATAAATAATAATAATAATAATAATAATAATAATAATAATAATAATAATAATAATAATTTTATTATTTATACCCCACCCATCTGGCTGGGTTTTCCCAGCCACTCCCGATGGCTTACAGCATTTATAATAACACATAATAATATGGAGAAATGTTGCGAATAGAACATTTTAAGTACATTATACAAATGTGACACTAGAAGGCGCTTGTGAGCTAATGGCAAACGCAATATACTTTTCAAAACCATTTTTAAGAAAGAGCATTTTCGCAGCGTTTTTTTTTTTTAACGTGTAGATTCCAACTGTAATGATGAGAGGAGGGGCAGTGTGCTTTCTGCAAGGGGTGAGGGAGGGGCGTCTTTCTCAGTTTCTACATAGCCATAAACTCTCCCCCTGGCGTGACATGGCGGGGGAGCGGATTCCGTCCAGCGCAGGGCTTTCTAGATCTTCCCCCCTTTCTCCCCCTGCCAGACCTGGCCCCCGGCATCGATGAGATCTACGAAGAGAGTAAGGAGGTTTTCCTGACCCCAGGGCACCCGCAGGACGGGCAGGTGGTCTTCTACAAGGTAAGAATGTGGGGCAGAAAATTTCCATCTTCGTAAACTGCCTCTGCTCTCTGCCCCCCCCCCCATTTTATTGTCACAACGACCCTGCACGGCAGGGTCATGCCTGGTCCTCTCTGGACGGGGAAGGGTTTCTGCAAAAAGGGTCCTCCTGTCTTGGTGGCAGCAGGAAGGCACACCGAGTGAGTCGGGGTTAACTCTTCATTAGCAAAAGCAGGATCTGCACAGGAGAGTCAGGTCCAATGAGCACAGCAACTCATCCCTGGCTGTGGGAAGCCCTTTTCCTTTTATTTCCTGGAGGCTTCATATCCCGCCTTCTCACAGAATAGATACGGCTCCGTCGGCAGAGCAGGAGACTCTTTGATCTCAGGGTTGCGGGTTCGAGCCCCACGTCGGGCAAAAGATTCTTGCGTTGCAGGGGGTTGAGCTAGATGACCCCCACGGTCCCTTTCCAGCTCTACAATTCTCATAAATCAGGAACGGAGCTACCTTTGAGCCACTTCACTGAGCCTGGAGCTCAGGCGAAGGAGTCTGGCCTCCTGCACCCAGCTACAAGACCCCTCCCTTCCTTGTGCCCTTGTAATTTTTAATTTCCTCCCCACATTAGATCAGCGTTGACAGAGGCCTGAAGTGGGAAGAGGCCTATGAGAAATCCCTGCAACTCACGGGTCCTCAGGACGGCTTCTACCTGTCTTATAAGGTGAGGTTGCTTAAGGGCAGGGACGGTGGAGATGTAACAGGAGTGTTTTCATCATTCCAGGGCGAGAGGAAGACCCAGGCCTGGGAACAAATCCCAGTCTCCCCTCCGGGCAGCAGGCTAGCTTCTCGGCACCCTCTCTCACTCACATCTCTGTTAAGGCGAGTGAGAGACTTTTCCAGAGTCTGGGGAAACGTTTCCAGGAGGGCCAGGAGCCAAACCGAAAGGCTAAAGGAGGATTACATTAGGTACTCTGCTCTCCGTGGGGCTGCCTTTGAAGGTGACCCGGAAACTGCAACTAATCCAGAATGCGGCAGCTAGACCGGGGACTGGGAGCGGCCGCTGAGACCACATAACACCAGTCCTGAAAGGCCTACATTGGCTCTCAGGACATTTCCAAGCACAAGAGAACAAGAAGAACATACGTTTAGAGAAGATTGGAAAACATTTATTGAATTTATGGGGGGTGGGGTTGAATTGTGTACACTTGAAAACACTGGCAGCATTAAGATAAATTCAACAGTGTAAATAAGTTTGGATGGATGTAATAATGGAATACTGAATGGTTTGTTTTATGTAAAATATGCAGGGGTTTATGGTATGCAAAATGAACCGTGGAAAGAGAAGGAAAGTCGTTGATATTTTAAGGTTGTGTAAATGAATATTCTAAAACGTCAAACAAAATTTAATAAAAAATATATAGAGGGAGCCATGATATGAAAGGAAAGAGGGACCGAGGAGGGAGGAGGAAAGTGGATTGAGTCGGGCGCTTGCTCCCCGCAGCAACTTCTTTGTGTGTGTGTGTGTGTCCGTGTCCGTGTCCTGGAGAGGGACTCCGGATCAGGCCAAAGTATGGGACGTGTCTGTATAAGAAGCCATGCTTCCTGTTCTATCGTTGACCCCCCCCCCTCAAACTTTCCTGGCCGCCTTTTGCAGATCAGAGGCCAGCAATACACCTGCGTCCTGGCTGAGCAGAGCAGAGGAAGATACTTCACCCTCTACAAGCCGAACATCGGCAAGAACAGCCAGCCGGAGGTCTTGGAGAGTCTCCTCAAGAAGTACCGACGGGTGAGTCCGGCCCAAAGTCGCTGCCGGGTGCTCCTCTGGGTGGGGAACCCCTCTGGCTTGATAGCAGGACGTGGGGGAAAGGACCCAGGGGTCTTAGCACACCGCAAGCTGAATTTGAGTCAATTGCCAAGGCTATTCAAGGTTGCATCAACAGAAGTTTAGTGTCCCAGGAAAGGGATTGTCCCTCTCTATTCTGACTGGGTCAGTCCACACCTCAAATACTGTGTCCAGTTCTGGGCACCACAATTTAAGAAGGACATTGAGAAGCTGGAGGGTGTGCAGAGGATGATCTGGAAGCCAAGCCTGATGAGGAACGGTTGAAGGAGCTGGGTATGTTTATCCTGGAAAAGAGGAGACAGAATAGCCATTTTCAAATACAGCGGTATCTTGGTTCTCAAACACTGCAAACCCGGAAGTAAGTGTTCTGCTTTGTGAGCTTTTTTCGGAAGCCGAACGTGCTCCGTTTTGAGTGTTACGCATCTGATTTGAGTGCCACACTTCCGTTTTGAGCATTACGCTGAGGTGTGTCTGTTTTTGCGGCTCTATTTTCATTTTTCGTTTTTGTGACTGTGTGGAACCCAGTTCAGCTACTGATTGATTGATTGTGTGACTGCAGTGCGATGTTTATTGCTTTCATTTTATGGATTGATGGTCTCGTTAGATCAGTCTTCCTCAAACACGGCCCTCCAGGTGTTTTGAGACTACAATTCCCATCACCCCTAACCACTGGTCCTGCTAGCTAGGGATCATGGGAGTTGGAGGCCAAAAACATCTGGAGGGCCGAGTTTGAGGAAGCATGCGTTAAGATAGTAAAATTCATGTTCAATTGCTGTTTTAGGGATTGTTTTCAAATGTCTGGAACGGATGAATCCGTTTTGCAGTACTTTATGAGAAAGAGTGCCTTGGTTTTGGAGCGGACTTCCGGAACGGATGAAGTGTAACCAAGGTACCGCTGTATCTGAAAGGATGGAGCGAGCTTTTTTCCCTGTTGCTCCAGAGGGCAGGGCCTGAACCAGTGGATTCAAGTGGCGAGAAAGGAGTCCCTGCCATAACAACAACAACTTATTTCTTTATTTATTAAATTTGTTAGTTGCTTTATCTTGCCCAGGGCAGCCCAAAGCAACTTAGAACCAGCTTGAAACATTAGGAAGAACTTTCCGAGGGTGAGAGCTGTTCAACGGTGGAATGGCTGACCTTGGGAAGGTGGCGGCGTCTTCTTTGTGGCAGCTTTTTTTGACCAGAATTTGGACGTCCACCTGCCAGGGCTTCTCTGGCTGCGTTCCCTGCATTGCACGGGGCTGGACTAGATGAAAACTTGGGGTGCCTCCCATGCCCACGGCTCTGTGATTCAAGGTCTCCCTCGCTTCGCTTTTTCCTCAGGTGTTGCCGGAAGAAGCCAAAGAGCACTGGGAAAGCAGCTACGCCTTTTCACTGGAGCACTGCAACCACGCCGTGTGGTAAGTCCCTTGTGGTGTAGTGTTTAAGAGCGGTGGACTCGTAATCTGGTGAACCGGGTTCGCGTCTCCTCTCCTCCGCATGCAGCTGCTGGGTGACCTTGGGCTAGTCACACTTCTCTGAAGTCTCTCAGCCCCACTCACCTCACAGAGTGTTTGTTGTGGGGGAGGAAGGGAAAGGAGAATGTGAGCTGCTTTGAGACTCCTTCGGGTAGTGATAAAGCGGGATATCAAATCTTCTTGGGGGGAGGACGGCCCTTCAGAGCAAATGGGGCACAGCCCCACAAACCTCGGCCAAATACCTGCCTGCCTGCCGTGCCTGCTTAGCTGTGATTCCTGCACTGTGTGTGTGTGTGGGGGGGGGGTTAGACCTGATGACCCCTGCCATCCCTTCCAAGTCTATGATTCTAGCGAGTCCAGATCGTGGTTTTGCTGCCAGCTCCTTCTTGGCCTGGTCCGCACCTAATCGTGCTAAACAAACCATGGTTATAGCTGAGGCACCTTGCGAACAATCCCTTAATAATAATGTTATTGTTATTATCTAGACCAGTGTTTTTCAACCACTGTTCCGCGGCACACTAGTGTGCCGCGAGATGTTGCCTGGTGTGCCGTGGGAAAAATTGAAAAATTACTTTATATATAGTCAATATAGGCACAGAGTTAATTTTTTTAACATTTTCTAATGGTGGTGTGCCTCGTGATTTTTTTCATGAAACAAGTGTGCCTTTGCCCAGAAAAGGTTGAAAAACACTGATCTAGACATCAGGTGCAGGGTAATTTTGATCACGAGACAAGATCTTTGTCTCTTTCATCTTTACTCATCCCATAAATAAAGTCTCTGGTCTCCAGAAACTGAAGAGTGATCAAATGATAATGATAATAATTTTATTATCGATATCCCGCCCGTCAGGCTGCGTTTCCGCAGTCAACGTATGCTTACAGCACATATAAAAACATTATCAAACATTGAAAACTTCCCTAAACAGGGCTGCCTTCGGATCTCTTCTAAACTTTGTGCAGTTCTTTATCTCCTTGAAGTCAAAAATAAAGAATCCAAGAACTCTGGGCCAGGCGGGAGATCAGTTTTAAAGTCTTCAAACAGTTTTATAATTGTACTATTGAAAACAAATTCCAGTTGAAATAAATTCCAGGACAAGGCCCTGTTTCGCTAATTCTTTGTCAGCTGGAATATTAAGAAATATTCCCAAGAATATTGGGTATTACCAAGAACTCCAATTTCTACAGTAGTTCTTTATTTCCTTGACATCTGATGGGAGGGCGTTCCACAGGGCAGGCGCCACCACCGAGAAGGCCCTCTGCCTGGTTCCCTGTAACCTCGCTTCTCACAGGGAGGGAACCGCCAGAAGGCCCTCGGAGCTGGACCTCAGTGTCCTGGCTGGACGATGGGAGTGGAGACGCTCCTTCAGGGACACAGAGCTGTTTAGGGCTTTAAAGGTCCGCATCAGCACTTTGAATCGTGCTCGTAAATGCTGCTTTATTACGATTGCAGGCAAATTCTGCTGCATGTTCTCTCCCAGGCTGTAATCCGACACTCTTTGCCGCTGGGAAGAGCTCTCCAATTTCCCGTGTGGCTGACTGACCCTCTTCTCTTCCTCAAATAAAAACCCTCTCCAGGAACCGGAACTGCAAGGTGGTTCAGGAAGGGAAAGAATGCTTTCAGGGGACGCGCCTGCGTCATTACCATATGCTGTGCGGGGCGCTTCTGAGAGTCTGGAGCAGGATTGCCAGCGTCATGGCTGACATCACGAACACCAGCTACCTGCAGATCGTCCGTCTCAAGACCAAAGAAAAGAAGAAGCAAGTCGGTGAGGAGATGGTGGGGGTTTTGGCGTTTAGATCAGCGGTTTTCCCAACCTTTGCGGGGGGGGGGTTGCAGCCCCCTCGGTCTCCATTGAGGCGCAATTGCACATTCATTAGGAGCCCAGGGAAAACTATTTAATTTGGCGAAACCGATGGACTTGATCCAGGGATATCGGCTCTGCAAAGACCGATAAGTTGTTTATACAGTCGTACCTCAGAAGTCGAACGGAATCTCTTCCGGAAGTCCGTTCGACTTCCAAAACGTTCGGAAACCAAAGCACGGCTTCCGATCAGCTGCAGGAAGTTCCTGCAGCCAGTAGGAAGCTGCACCAGACGTTCGGCTTCCGAAAATCATTCGAAAACCGGAACACTCACTTCCAGGTTTCGATTGTTCAGGAGCCAATTTGTTCGGGAGCCAAGGCGTTTGAGATCCAAGGTACGACTGTTCCTCTAGAAAACCCCCTGCCTTTCGTCGCCTTGCCTCTTAGCACCGCCCCCCCAAGGGGAAATATTCTCCGTTCAGGGAACTGCTGGCTTTGAGCACCATTTTGCCAACACAAGGAAGGTGGTTATTTTTTTTTTTAAAGCAAAGAACGAGGGGTGTGCCAAGGAGAGGGAGGGGAGCATTTTGCTTTTGCTGACCAATGGAAAAGCCCTCCGCCCAGTGGCCGAGAGTATTTTTGAGCGCACCTTTTCAGCCTTGAGGACTAGGCTCTTGGTGGGGGCCTTTTACTTTTAGCGAAAGCTGAAGGCCCTCTCGGGAAGCCGGGCACGCTCCGAGCTTTTTCCACCTCCACACCCAGCCACCCGCCGCAGAGTTTAAGCAGAGCACCTGCCAGGAAGCCTCCATCCTGGTTTCCATAGCCAGGGCATCTGGACCATTGAGAGGCCTGCCCCTCTAGCTCAAAGGTGGTGCGGACCTCAGGCCGAGAGCAGCCCCCCCCAATAGTGCTCTCTCTCTCTCTCTCTCTCTGACCCTTGGAACTCCCCTTCTGCACTGCTTTGCACCCTCCTTGAGCCATTTGGCTTGGCTAGGGGAAAAGAGAAGGGGGGGTGTTGAAATTTGCATTTGGTGCCCTTGCCCATTTTTGCCTGCCACCGCCATGCAGCCCCCTGGAAAGCAACAAACAGGCCTCCGCTCTGCTGTGGCTGGGCCCCAACAGGACCCATAGAGCCAGTGGTTTGTTGTGTTGTGTTTGTGTGTGTGTAGTTCTTTATCTCCTTGGCACCTGACAGGAGGGCGTTTGATAAAAACACGAAACTATTTTTTATCGACACTTATCCAAAGTTCACACCCGACGCACAGCATCTTTTGTGTAATGCACCGAGATAAAAGAAAATCTAGAGAAGGAACAAAAAAGGGTGGAGAAGAGAGAGAGAGAGAACAGGAAACTCTGATGTCTCAGGGTTGTGGGTTCAAGCCCTACATTGAGTGAAAGGGACTAGACCAGGTGAGTGGGGAAGGGGGGGTCCCAGATGCCCCACCTCCTGGCCACTGACCCCGCCCCTCTCCCCCCACCCTTGCAGGTATCAAGATCCCAGAAAACTGCGTCCAGCAGGTGCTGAAGGAACTCAAGCAGATGGACACCAGCGTGAAGCAGAAGCAGAACCAGGCCTTGTTGGCGGCGGCCCCCGCAGGGCCCGGCCTGCCCTACGCGCTGCTCCCCCTCGACCGCCCGCCCACACCGGGCGCCAGCTTCCTGCCCCAGGACGAAGTCTTGGACCTGACCTACAGCCCCGCCAGCGACGGGATCCCGGACTTCTGGACCGAGGTTGCTGCGCCACCTCCGCCTCCACCGCAGCCCCCCGGCCCTCCTTTTCATTTCAACTTCCCCCTGCCCTTTGACGGGGCGTCCCTGGCGGCGGGGGGCCTGCCCCTCGGTGGCTCCCCTTCCCAGCACGAACCTTTGCCGGCCCCCCAGGCCCACGCCTCCGCTGCCGCCGTCCCCCCTCCGCCGGACAGCTTCTCCCTGCCCGACCCAGACATCAACTACAAGGAGCTCCTGGAAGAGATGCTGAGCTCGCTCAACGTGGGGCCTGAGGACGGCACCCAAGGGAGGCAGAGCGTCATTCAGTACCACCCAGGGCAGCCCTTCCCCACCTTCTACGAGGATGACGGCAGCTGAGCAGCCGGCAAGGAGCTTCGGGCGTGGCGTGGCAGGGACACCCCTCCTCCCTACCCAACCCAGGGGGTGGGAAAAGGGGCAGGGAAACCACCCTGTGGGGTTTAAGGTTTGGAACGGACCACTCCTCTGTCTTTTTTTCAAAACAGGGGTGGCAGGGCAGAGAGTTCGGAGCAGAAGCGCAAACAGAAAGAGTTTTATTTATATATAATTATACAGTCACCTCTGTACTGAATTTTTTTTATATATCTCTATAGATACATACAAGTGGAGTTTTTTTTGGGGGGGGTCACCTAAACCGGAAATGGGAGGTTGTAGGTCTCTTTTGCAAACCCCCCACCCCACCCTTTGCCCCTCTGCAAACTACTGAGTTTGGAAAAGTTGGGATCTTTATATATTTCTCTCCCTTACCCAGTTTCTTGAGAGGGGAGAGGCGCGCCATTCGAATCCACGACAACGAAAGCTTTCCGGGTGGTCCCAACTTAGGTTTTTTCCACCTCCGGCGGGTTGTTTTGCACAGGTGCAGGGTTCGAGCGATGCTGCACAGCCCTGCACGCTTCTGGTTCTGAGGAAAAAAGGGTCGGGGGAATTTCCTTGGAAGTTTCTAGACCTCGTGGAGGTAGGGAAACGCTTGGTGTACGTGGGTGGCAGAATTTGTGTGGTCCTCCCTGTTTTTCTGTGCCTGAGGCTCAGCGCCTACTCGCAGTCTGCATCCATTGAACTACAGATCCCATCAGCGCCTGGCATCTCAGAGCCAGGTGCCGATGGGAATTGTAGTGCAAAACAAGAGGGGTTAGCGGAGCAGCTAAGAAAAGCTCATCCTAGTGAGAGCATCTAAATAGAAATAATTGCGCAAAAGCATGCAGAATTTAACTTTTATTCCCTTGTACTGAAACTGCGGGGAGGGAAGGAGAGGACGGATTTGCCTGCCAGGACAGCATTAAACACTCGGGGCATGGTGGACGAGGAAGAGGGGCCCAGTCTTCTCAGCCCAAAAGAAGTTCCCGTCAGGCCCAAGCGTGGGCGGAGGTCACCCGTCAGGATTTTTATTTCGGGGAGGGGTGCTCCAGGTCAGGGGCTGCTGAACGTGAGCGTTATATAGGTTGGCTCGGAATTTATATGCAAACCATGGTTTTTTCTGATTCCCCCCCCCCCCCGAGAACATTTATCTCCTCTTTCGGAGAGAAAACCACCACCGTTTCCATATGAAGGTAGGGGAAAACATGGGGAAGTTGGTTTCTCCAACCCCCCCCCCCAAAAAAAATAGTCTGCAGGGAATCTTGAAGGTGTTCTATCCCATAATAACCCAGCTCAATGCTCCAGATGATCTATGCAGGGATGGAGCCCAGTCGCTAGAGAAGAGCTCTTTCCCTTCCTGGTTTATTTCCATTTATGCAAGTGGTTTCGAACAGCCCAATGCTTGTTTTTTCCCCATCAGAAACACCCCTACCTGCACTTCTTAAAGAAAAACCCCCTCACCTTCTCCCAAGGAGGCATATATGTGTTCCCCCCACCACCACCTCATCCCGGTAACAATCCACGCTATCAGGGTGAAGTCATCTTCTGCAAGTTGCAGTACCCACTGTCACTTTTAAAAAGTTTTTGAAAACGCATAGGCAAGGCTCTAGTCCTCGTGGAGGTTCCCTGGGCGCTGGCATGGGCCATGGGCTTCCTCCTTTGCTGTTGGAAGCATATAGTTTATTGGTTTTGTCTCTCTCCTCCTCCCTCCGTAGCCCCTTTCCTTTACTGCTGTTGCTGCTGCAATTGCCCCTCTGCTCTCCTCTCTTGGCGAGACGGAATTTCCCATTTCTCTCAAAATTCCCCCACCCAGATCCACAACGCTCAGGACTGCCATGGTTTCAGAACGCCTGCAACTTCATGTATTCCGAGAATCGGTCCCCTCCCTCCCCGTCGTTTAAAAAAAATGAAAATCCTAGTCCTCATGACTCTCACAAGTTTGCAGGCAAGATGGTGGGGACCTAGAAGGAAGGAAGGAAAGGGTGGGTGGGTATGTAAAAGAGAGGAAGATTTGCAAGGCAGCTCCAGTGTCCCCCCGACTCCCCCCCCCCGAAGCAGTGGAATTGAAGCAATTATGCAAAGAGAGAAAGAAACTATGCAAATATGCTGTTTTGCAGGCAGCAGGAGGGATTTGGCTTTCGCCGGAATTTGTATTGCCCTCGAGGGCAGAGACCACATTCTCCTTTCATTTGCCCCATCACAATCGTGCGTTGCCGTTTAAAGATTTTAGTAGCCATAAGTGAATCCCGGCAGCCTGCTTTTAGGATCCGTTTCCCGAAAGGAGTTGGGTGTTGGGGGGGCTTAAAAACTCAGGAAAGAATTGGAGGTGCGTTCAGCTGGGGCTGCTCCCCCTCCCCCCAAATAGAAATATCTCAGAATTGTTATGTGGTTATTTTATGGTGGTTTAATTATTTTTTCAAAAAATAAATAAATCTGTATTTCCCAGGGCAGTGAGACTCCCTTGAAGGAGATACAACCCGCTGTACCCTCACCCTCCATTTTGTCAGGAAAACTTAATATGTAACAACTACTTTTTAAAGAAAACTAAATTATTATGCTGTTTTTTTTTTTTTGTTCTATTGATTGTATGTATTTTTTTAAATGGAAAATCTCTTCCCCTTCCTGGTTGGCACTTTCTAACCAACTTCCTTTTTGTCCGCTTATTTTTTTTTCTATGGATATTTATAATTCAAAATTGTGTAAATATATATATATAAAAAGGGGGGGTGCCTGCGAAGAGGAAGGGGGAGAAGTCTTTACCCTTTTTTTGTTTCGTTTTTGTCGATGAGGAAATGTGCCTTTTAACTCGTGATTCTGGAATTTTCTACCGAAGGATTAAAACGTTGGCATTTCAGCTCAGTGAAGATGTCCCGAGTCTCGAAATTTGTACGCGCATGAGAAAATGAAGGGTGCGTTTGTATGGTTTCGATTTGCTAGGTTTTCCAAAATCCCTTCCCGTAAAACACCCTGAAATTGCGAAAGCATGAACCACAACTGGCATGGCCAATAGAGGGGGGGGGGCTGCTCTCCCCAGCTCCACCCCCCCAGGATGTGGCCCCCAGAAGCTCCCCCCCAAAAGGAATGCAGACCTCAGCTTTGAAAGGGGCTTCTTGCAGAGTCTCCTCTGATTTTGATTCTGTTGGGTAAAATGCCTTTTACTCTCGAGGAGCAGATCGAGAGCTTCTTCAGTCAATAGAGTGTGAGACTCTTATCTCAGGGTCGTGGGTTCGACACATACATTGGGCAAAAGATTCCTGCATCGCAAGGGGGTTGAACTAGATAACCCATTCCAATTCTAGGATTCTCTGACCTCAAACTCTTAACATAGATGTGTGGAATGCTTTGTTAATTTTCCTTGAAATTGTGGTACCTTGGTCCTCAAACTTGATCCGTTCCAAAAAACCAAGGCGCACTTTCCCATGGAAAGCAATGCAAAACGGATTAATCCATTCCACGTTTTTAAAAACCACCCCTAAAACAGCAATTGAACACGAATTTTACTATCTAACGAGACCATAAAATGAAAGCAACACAATGTACTGCAGTCATACAATCAATCAGTAGCTGAACTGGGTTCCACACAAGTCACAAAAACACAAAATAGCAAAAACAGACCTCAGCGTAACACTCAAAACGGAGCACGTTCGGCTTCTGAGAAAAGTTCGCAAACCAGAACACTTACTTCTGGGTTTGCAGTGTTTGGGAACCAAGGTACCACTGTAATGTAATGTAAAAGGAGACCAACAGCCTCTTCCCTCAGGGCAAAAGAGGAGGCAGCAATTCCCTAGAATTGGAGGAAAGCAAGCAAGCATTTTAAAAGAGGCTCATGCCTCTATTAAAGAACAACAAACCTGTCAACTCGGAAGGGGCCACCCATGGCCATCCAGTCCAACCCCCTGCAATGCTGATCTCAGCTAAAGAATCCACAACAGAGGGGCCACCCAACCTCTCTTTAGAAACTTCAGCGAAGAAGGGAGTCCACATTCTCAAGTCATTCATCCCACTGCCAAACAGGTTCCAGTTGGCCATTTAGCACATTAGTCATGACTGAACTGAGGCTGCACCAAAACGAAAGCTGCAAGGCAAGGACGCTCAGGCCCTGCTCTGCAGCTGATGGAACAAGCCCATCTCTCCTGCCTCTTCTCATCTTTAAAGTCTGACGGCAACGAGACAGAATTCCACAGACGCAAGTCACGTCAGGAGGAGAGACAAAACACTTTTTATTGCTACGGCACTGGCAGGCAGCTCCAGGCCCCAGAGTCTACTGCCTCCCCGTCCCTGCAAGAGTTTGCAAAAATAGATATATCTTTTTTCTCAGGCCTGCCCCACCAAATGGCTTCAAGGCAGGCCATCATCAAGGCAAACTTTGCAGGAAAGCAGAGGAGAGAGATGGGGCTGGGGAAATGCAGGGTGATCCGGTGTGTTCAGCTAAGTCCTACAGGTAAGCGGGCAGGTCCTTCTCGATCACCTACAGGCAAAGGAGAAAAGGTGATCAATAGTTGCAAAATAGCTTCCAGCAACACCTATGTGGCATCTTCGCCTTAAAACCAGTCCCTCCAAGGCCAAGTTTGCCTATGCCTGCTCAAGATGGTTCACCCAAAAAGATAAACTGCTTTGCTGTGCATGCCACAGTTCCGATGCCACCGTAAAAAGGTAAAGGACGCCTGGATGGTTAAGTCCAGTCAAAGGCGGCTATGGGGTTGCGGCGCTCATCTCGCTTTCGGGCCAAGGGAGCCGGCGTTTGTCCGCAAACAGCTTTCCAAGTCATGCGGCCGGCAGGACTAAACCGCTTCTGGCACATGACGGAAACCAGAGCGTGCGGAAGCGCCATTTACCTTTCCGCCAGAGCGGTACCTATTTATCTACTTGCACTGGCGTGCTTTCAAACTGCTAGGTTGGCAGGAGCTGGGACCGAGCAACGGAGACTGATATTGATGAATGGTAAAGGGACCCCTGACCATTAGGTCCAGTCGTGTCCGACTCTGGGGTTGCGGTGCTCATCTCGCTTTACTGGCCGAGGGAGCCGGCGTACAGCTTCCGGGTCATGTGGCCAGCATGACTAAGCCGCTTCTGGCGAACCAGAGCAGCGCACGGAAACGCCGTTTACCTTCCTGCCAGGAGCGGTACCTATTTATCTACTTGCACTTTGACGTGCTTTCGAACTGCTAGGTTGGCAGGAGCTGGGACCAGAGCAACGGGAGCCCACCCCGTCGCGGGGATTTGAACCGCCAACCTTCTGATCGGCAAGCCCAAGAGGCTCAGTGGTTTAGACCACAGCACCGCTGTATGCCACCCAAGGGTAGAAGGGGCACCCCGGTGCAAAGCCAGAACTGAAATTTCAGTGCGGTACTTACAAAGGGGTCGTCCATTGGGCTGTACCTCTTCACCACCTGGCCCTCCTTGTTGATGAGAAACTGGAGGAAGAGAGAGAGAATGGAGGAGAGCTGGTGAACAAAGAGTGCCTTGAACCGGGGAAGGAAATCCCAGGGTGCTTTGACATGGGATGAAACGGGGGAATCTTTCAGCACAGCTGAAACCCTGGCTCTCCCAATATTGCTGGACTCGCAACTCCCTCCCAGGGATCCCCGGGACCAAGGACAGGTTGATGCGGTGGAGGTGGAGGAGCTGCAGCGATGGGCATGGTGCAGAGGGCCAGGCAGACGGGCCTGGGGACCACCATTCCTTACACCACCCAGGACCTCTATACAGTGGTACCTTGGTTCTCAAACTTAGTCCGTTCCAAAACCAAGGCGTGCTTTCCCATATAAAGTAACGCAAACTGGATTAATCCGTTCCAGACTTTTAAAAACAGCCCCTAAAACAGCAATTCAACATGAATTTTACTATCTAACGAGACCACCGATCCATAAAATGAAAGCGACCAACAATGGACTGCAGTCACACAGTCAATCGGTAGCTGAACTGGGTTCCACGCCGTCACAAAACAAAAAAAAGAGCTGCAAAAGCAAAAACTGAGAATAGATAGCAAAAACAGACCTCAGCGCAACACTCTAAACAGAAGTGCGGCACTCAGAACAGACGCCTAAGACTCAAAGCGGAGAATGTTCGGCCTCCGAAAAAAGTTCACAAACCGGAACACTGAATACTTCCGGGTTTGTGGTGTTCGGGTTCCAGGTTGTTTGAATACCAAGGCGTTTGAAAACCAAGGTACCACTGTACCTGAAGGCCTGCCTCTCCCCATGCAAACTGACCCAGATCATCCTGCGCTTGTCGGAGGCCCTTCTCTGTGTCCCTCCTCCCTGCGAGGTTCAGAGGCCTTTAGCCATTAAATAACCTATGGCCTGTAAAACTGGGCGGAGGAGGGATGACTCTTACTGTGATCATTTTATTATGCTGCCTTTTATGCTTTTTTAAATTACTGATGCTCCATAAAATGTGTTCTTAATGCACCCTGGGATCTTTTTTGAGTTTATATACATTAAATAAAGGTAAAGGGACCTCTGACCATTAGGTCCAGTCATGTCCGACTCTAGGGTTGTGGCGCTCATCTCGCTTTACTGGCCGAGGAAGCCGGCGTCCAGCTCATGTGGCCAGCATGACTAAGCCGCTTCTGGCGAACCAGAGCAGCGCACGGAAACGCCGTTTACCTTCCCGCCGGAGCAGTACCTATTTATCTACTTGCACTTTGACGTGCTTTTGAACTGCTAGGTGGGCAGGAGCTGGGACCGAGCAACGGGAGCTCACCCCATCGCGGGGATTCGAACCGCCGACCTTCTGATCAGCAAGCCCTAGGCTCTGTGGTTTAACCCACAGCGCCACCCGGGTCCCTATACATTGAATAAGTAGTAGTAATTTAGTGTTTGCCCCCCCCCAACCGCGGGCCTGAGCTTCCTCCCACCCCTGGGCTTAATGGCTCCAAAGCAGATTGAACAACTCCACGGAGGACAGCTCCTATCAATGGCTGGCGCTCAAACCTCCATCTGCCAGGGCAGTCTACCAGCTGCCAGGGAGCGCTTTGGGGCTTGCGAACAGGAGGCCAGACTTGATAGGCCCAGCGATGCCTCCAAAGGGAGTTGAGCTGCTTCAGAAGTGCCTCCCCCCTCCAAAGCTGGAATGGGGAAGATCTGTTGCTGGACTTTCCCCGGCCAGGGATGCTGGGAGCTGGAGGAGCACAGATGTTGACCAGGGCACCCAAAGGGGAAAGGGCTGCAGTCCCGCTGGGATTCAATCAAGAGCAAGGAGTCGAAAGCTGAAGGCTCACCTTGCTGAAGTTCCACTTGATGGCACTGGGTGGAGAGGGAGAGAAAACAACACCACTTTAGTTTCGGAACAAGAAATCCAAAACAGGTCCGTCCATCAAACTGAAAGGCCCCCCAGGACTGTTCAGATACTGCCACCCCCATCCCCAACTCCCATCGGCTCTGGCAAGCTGGTTGTCAGGGATGACGGACGCTGCGGCGATACCTGGAGAAAACCACACCGGCTGCCTGTAATCTAGAATGCAGCCAAGGGTCAAGATATTATTCGGGAATCTCAACAGTTGCAACTTGGTTCCTTATCGAACTGGGAGATCAGCGGCACATGCCTTGGCTTGGTCCTAACTGGAGTTCTGCAGAGGCAGCGGGGATCTCTGGGATAAATACCCTCCCCCCCATCTTCACACAAACAGCACAGAGAGGAAATGTTAACCACCTCTCCACCCCAAAAGGGTTCACAGACCCTCCTCTCCCCTGGGTAGCAGCTTTTTTTTTGTTAAGGTTTTGAGAAAGAGCGCTCAATGTATATTTGCAGAACCTTCAAATCAAAACACAGACACACCCTCCTGTGGGGGCTTTGCCCTGCCATCATGAGGACTAGGAACCTGGGTCAGATTCTCTGCAGGAACTCAGCACCGGGGGGGAAAGTTTGCAAAACTGACAGAACCTCGTCCTTAAAGGGGATTAAAAATTGGGAAGGGGGGGGAGGGTTAGGATCATTGCCTCATTAAGAACTCAGCATTTAGGCTAATCTGCTTTATTTACATATAAACACAGAGAGAGCACTTGAAACATGGCTCTCTCTCTAGCATCAAGACAGCAAAGAGAACAAAGGACAATAGCCCCACTTCAGGGAACACAGTAAGACAAACATCCTGTCTTCGTCACATCCCATTCCTATGGAATCAAAACACATAGGCGGGCAGGTGTGGGGGACTCCCTGGTCCTGAATGGGGTAACTGTGCCCCTGAAGGACCAGGTGCGCAGCCTGGGAGTCATTTTGGACTCACAGCTGTCCATGGAGGCGCAGGTTAATTCTGTGTCCAGGGCGGCTGTCTACCAGCTCCATCTGGTACGCAGGATGAGACCCTACCTGCCCGCAGACTGTCTCGCCAGAGTGGTGCATGCTCTGGTTATCTCCCGCTTGGACTACTGCAATGCGCTCTCCGTGGGGCTACCTTTGAAGGTGACCCAGAAACTAACAACTAATCCAGAATGCGGCAGCTAGACTGGTGACTGGGAGTGGCTGCCGGGACCACATAACACCGGTCCTGAGAGATCTGCATTGGCTCCCAGTACGTTTCCGAGCACAATTCAAAGTGTTGGTGCTGACCTTTAAAGCCCTAAACGGCCTCGGTCCTGTATACCTGAAGGAGCGTCTCCACCCCCATCATTCAGCCCGGACACTGAGATCCAGCACCGAGGGCCTTCTGGCGGTTCCCTCACTGCGAGAAGCAAAGCTACAGGGAACCAGGCAGAGGGCCTTCTCGGTAGTGGCGCCCGCCCTGTGGAACGCCCTCCCATCAGGGGTCAAGAGAGATAAACAACTACCTGTCATTTAGAAAATACCTGAAGGCAGCCCTGTTTAGGGAAGTTTTTAATTTGTGACTTTGTATTGTATTTTGGTATTTGTTGGAGGCCGCCCAGAGTGGCTGGGGAGACCCGGCCAGATGGGCGGGGTATAAATTTATTATTATTATTACATACCGTCATGTGATAGACAATAAACCCATGACTGCACATGGGGAAATGAATCTCCAACACTCTCTGCATATAGGCCGTTTACCAAAGCATATACTATAATTCCCACTCCCGTGGTTTAAGGAACTCACTTGCCCAGCGTCCCCCGGCCTTTGGACTGGCTCTTCATCCACTTCCAGAGGGGGTGGGCACCGTCTCCGTTCACCTCGATCTTGCTGAACATGTCGAACTTCACACCGTAACTTGCAGCGAAGGCTTTGATGTCCTCGTTGGTGCCTGGCTCCTGCAGTTCAGGGAAGGAAGAGGAGAAATGGTCGCCACTGTGGCCTTGCCTGCCCAACCCTCCTCAAAAAAAGAAATGGAAAAAAATAACCCCAACAACACACCAGCTGGTGGCCAGGCCTCCCAGCACCCTACCTGCTTGCCGAACTGATTACAGGGGAACCCCAAGATGCGTAAACCTCTCTCAGCGTATCGGCTGTACATGTCGACAAACTGAGTGTAGTTCACGCCCGTCTTGCCTCATTTCGAGGCAACGTTCGTGATGATGCAGACGTGGCCTCTGCAGAGACGGAAAGGGGAAAGATCGTGAAGGAAGGCCCCGATCCGACCGTCAGGTATATTTACAGCAGGTAAGTAAATGAGCAGCCCAGGCGAACTTGGATATGCAGAAGGTACTAAAAAAATAAATTCAGGGCCATTCCATGAAAAATGAGCCTGATAAGAATGCTGGATGAGCGCTGGACTTGGGTGAGGAAGATTCCAAATGTGCAGTCTAACCATTTTTTTAAAAGCTAAAGACAAAAGAAGTTTAGTTTATGGACCTTCTTTTCAAAAGTCCACCCACGTAGTCTTCACAGAAGTGTTCAAGTTAAAAGTTTTCTGATGATTGTCCCACCCGTGACAGCATTTTTTCCTTAATTTTGTATCGTTAAATTTCTTAAACTTAATTCCTGATTGCATAGTTGTAACCAATAAACATTGATTTAAACAGATATGCTGAGTTTATCATTGATTCACCTCCCAACTCACAGAGTTTTTCCATAAATCAAACTTATCTCAAGCTCCATGTCCTTTTTTTGTCCCACCCGTGACAACACTTTTAACATTTAATAAAATTGTCAAAAATATCCATAAAAATAATAAAAAATTAGTAAAATGTTCAGTATCTTATTAAGAACATAGTTTAAATTTTGGTTGTTAATTTTTATGTATATTTACATTGTTACACATGTGTGAATACCAAAAAACATGGTCAAAGTGTCCCACCCGTGACAATGGAATGGCCCTTCAAGGAACCGCGGAGAGGGAGAAGGGGCGTCTAAATTTGGAAATGTCAAATTGACTGTAAAACTAATGGAATGTATAAATTTGAAAAATAAATATAAATAAGAAACTGACCTGATCATATTCTCTAAGTCAGTGGTGGCCACACTTGGCCCTCCAGATGTTTTGAGACTACAACTCCCATCATCCCTGACCCCCTGGGTCCTGTTAGCCAGGGATCATGGGAGTTGTAGTTCCAAAATGTCTGGAGTTCCAAAATGTCTGGAGTTTGGCCATGTCTGCTGTAAGTCAAGCTGTTGCAGCAGCAGCAGATTATTATTATTATTTCTGCCACCCATCTGGCTGGGTTGCCTAGTCATTCTGGGCAGCTAAACATTAAAAACAAGAGGGGCGCCACTACCGAGAAGGCCCTGTGCCTGGTTCCTGTAACTTCACTTCTTGCAAATCAGATCCACCCTGCAAAACACTTTACTGTACTATTTACTGTTAAAACAAAATTAAAAAATTCCGTCCAGTAGCACCTTAGAGACAAACTTACTTGGTCTCTAAGGTGCTACTGGAAGGATTTTTTAATTTTATTTTGTTTCGACTACGGCAGACCAACATGGCTACCTACCTGTATCTTTACTGTTAAAACGCCTGAATGTATTGTCTATCCTTAACAGATACTTTGAGGCTTCAAAGCATGTATGTTCCAGTAATCCTCGAGTGTCAGCCAGGCGCAGAAAAACGGCACCCAGACTTTGAGGCGCTCGCAAACGGGGAACCTTTAGGCGAAAAATCGCCTGGTGCCCTGCTTATTTCGAACTCTGGGGTGGGAGGGGTGGGAGAAGTGACATGCAGACGCCTTGATTCAGGCATAGGCAAACTTGGCCCTCCAGATGTTTTGGGACTACAACTCCCATGATCCCTAGCTAACAGGACCAGTGGTCAGGGATGATGGGAATTGTAGTCCCAAAACATCTGGAGGTCCGAGTTCGCCTATGCCTGCCTTGATTTCAAGGCAGAAAGGGTGGGCCCAGCCAAATACGCAGAGGGAAGAAAATATCCCGCGCACGTACCTGTACCGCTCGAGCGAGACGTCGGAGCCATCGATGTCCGTGGCGTGGAAGTCGTAGATGGATTTGGCAGACTGCCAGTCGGTTTCCTGAGCATACTGGAGGCGGGGAGAAACAGAAAGCGGGGATCAGGCAGAAGCGTACCTCAAATCCAAAGTACAGTGGCAGCTCGGTTTTCGAACAGCTTGGTTTACCAACAACTTGGAACCTGAACGCTGCAAAACCGGAAGCAGATATCCCCTTTTCGAACTTTTCGGAAGCTGAATGTGTTCCGTTTTGCGTTCCCCTGTGTTTCCTGTTGTGCTGCTAATTTGCCTCTCCCCCCATTGTAATGCAAGCCTTCCGTTTCCGATTGCAGCGTTCTAAGGTGATATTTGGAGCTTATATTCGGTGCTATCGGTTTTGCTATTTATTGTGTGTTTTTCGTTTCAAGGCTTTTTCAGTTAATTTGTTTTTGTGACTGTGTGGATCGCAGTTCAGCTACTGACTGATTGACTGATTGTGTGACTGCGGAAATGGATAACCCCATTCAAACAATAACTATCATCAGTGCAGGTAAGAAAAAAAATGTTTTTATCATCTACAATACTGTTTTATTTATAGTACAGTGCATTGATTATTATTGGGATGTGGGTGGCGCTGTGGGTTAAACCACAGAGCCTAGGGCTTGCTGATCGGAAGGTCAGCGGTTCGAATCCCCGCAACGGGGTGAGCTCCCGTTGCTCGGTCCCTGCTCCTCCCAACCAGTTCGAAAGCACATCACAGTGCAAGTAGATTAATAAGTACTGCTCCAGCGGGAAGGTAAACAGTGTTTCCGTGCACTGCTCTAGTTCACCAGAAGCGGCTTAGTCCTGCTGGCCACATGACCCAGAAGCTGTACGCCATGTCTGTTTCGAGGGCTGCAAATCTCCCGTTTCCGTCTCCTCCCAGTGCCAGGGCTCAGCGTTGGAAATTAGCCAGGCACATTTTGCAACTGGTGCAAAAACCAACTGCATCCCTGGGGAGATCTCTGGATGCCACCTTGGCCACGGACATCTCCATGCGCCTGGCCTCTCCAGCTTTCCGAAGCGGGTCAACAGAAGAGCTTATTCCTTGCCAACTAGAGTTGGCCAAGCGTGCTGTCCTTGCAGGGCAACCAATGCCCAGCACCCTTAATAAAACTACGGTTCCCAGGATTCTCCTTGACCTGGTTCAAGATTCGTAACAGGGACTTGGGGGGCACGGCGCAATGTGGATGCGAATTTAGCTGTTGCAACAAACAGGGGCGGATCCAGGAGGCTAAACTGCAATTAAGGGGGCTTTCACCAGTCAGGGATTTCGATGGAATTAACGTGCGATTAAATTAATCTGGATTCAAAGCCCCTATCCTTTCCCTCCCCTCCCCAGGTTATCCTCTAAAGCGGGGTGTGTGTGTGTGTGTGGTGGAATCTGTCGCCCAGGCAGCATAGGGGTTGTAGTCTGGCAACCTCTGCAGGCCACAGATCTCCCCATTGCTGTTTTAAAACAGTTGGCAGACAAGGTAATATGCCAAATCAGTGGTCTACCTACTGTGATTTTCACATAGCTTGTGACTATGATGACCACTAGCTCAGGTGAGGCACCAAGAAGCTAGACTCTAGATCATTGGACACACATAGGAAAATAAGAACCGGCCAAAAGGCGGGGAGGAACTAGTCCTGTTCTCACAGCAGCCAAGCATTAATTATAATTATTACTAATTCAATGTATGTATTTTATTATTAATAATTCAGCTTATACCAGCCGTACACCTGGAGGTCTCAGGCCGGTTCGCAACAACACAACATATAAAATCAAACCAAAAGCCGCAACCCTATGGACTATGGACTTAAATCCACACAGAGACATTGCTTGCTTTGATCCATCTCATTTGTTGGAATACATCAGAGGCTGTGAAAACATCGGAAGGGGATGAAAGCAATGGAAAACAGCTGATGACACCTCCTGCGTTTGAAGCATGGGAACCCCAAAAAATTGGCAGAATTGGAATTTTTATTGTTTACTGATAATTGCATAAATAATTTGGAATGTAATTTGCAATATTTCAATGTGATTTTGATTGTTGTATTGAAAAGTTTAATAAAAAATTTGGCAAAAAAACAAAACAAAAGCAGTAACCCAAAACACATAGCGTCATGTGATAGACAATGTTGTAAGAATTTTAAGGTATTTTATTTATATATAATAATTGTTATTAATGTACCAAAACAAATAAGGCCACATGTCTGAAAAACAGCACAGGAAGACAGGCCTCACTCCATTTTGACTCCCAACTGACCAAGTATTTCTTTGTCTCAGGAACAAAAGGGGGGTTGCCCCTCCAGCTACTCAGCAGCCCTCTGCCTGAGTGATAATCTCTGGCATCCTGATACCTGAGTGCCAGACAAAAGGGTGTGATTAACTTGGCTGGGAAATAGGGAAATGTAAATATCTTTTGTTTCACTTGATGGGTTTTTGGTGGAGGGCAAGAGGAGACATGGGGGCAGGGTCCAAGATGCTCAGATCACTGCTACCAGACCCTCCCAATTTGTGATGTAATTCTAATGTATGGAGGGGTGGTCTTGAGCTGGAGGGGGGCAATTTCAAAAGTCTATATAGGAGCTTGCACGCCTTTGTTGGAGGTCTTTTGCTTGCAAGACACCCTGCTGCAGCAGTTTCTAATAAAGGGCTATCGCCTTGCTTTGGGAGATTCTGTATCGTCTCTATTTATTCATAAGTGCTCCTGAGAGGAGGGGAGCCCTACTAAGGCTCTCCCCCAGGTTCGTGGACTCCCTTCTGGGGTTGAACCTAATTTTTATAACAACAACGATCCCATGCCTGCAGACATGGGGAATGAATCTCCAACAGCAACATGGCCAACTCTCTCCCTGTCCCTTTGTCCCTCTAAAAATGCTTGTCTTTCAACATCCTTCCCTGATGCTCATGTGATCGAGGACAATGTGTGTGGGTGCTCCAAGGCCTTTGCCTTCTCTCTCTCTCTCTCTCTCCTCCTGCCCCCAATCCCCATTACACAAAAGGCTCCATTACGCAATAAGATTACACAAAGAGGAAAGATGAGGAAGGATTGCAGAGCGGCCACTCTGGTTCCCTTTTATAACCAGGCTTAATCAAGATCCCAAAGGAGCAGGCTTGCAAATGAACAGCAGTAAAAAAAAAACCAACACCCTTCTGACTCATAATGAAGATGGCAGAGCTAAGTCTCAAAGGTGGAAGTTTCCACCAACTTCTCAGGTCCTACCACTGCATTGCAGCTGAAAGCAGCTGCCGCCACGAACTTCAAGGCCCTGGACTTTTGTTTCTCGTAAACAGCCAAGTCAGGCAGAAACCAGGGAAGTCGGCTGGGTGCCAACACTGCCGTGCCCCCAGATTAAGGAATGTTTCGCAACATAAACTGGGTTAATCGCCAGCCAAAACAGTGCTGTTGGGGGATTAAAATGTTCTCGTTAGGAGCCAGCGTCTTGGAAAGTGGAAAGACAGGAACGGCATTTCCCCGTAATTATAAATGGAATCCCTTCCCCTGGAAAAAAAAAAAGCATTTCTTCCACGCAGGTAAAATAAGTTGGCAGCGAATTCCGGACAGAAGGAAGCACTCTGCCCTGTGTGTGGTTAACTTGTAGAAGCCACGGCTACAAGATGGGATCACTTTCTAACTGCGATGGCTTTTAATACTGGAAAGAATTCACGGACAATAGGTAATCTGAGCAGCTATTACAATCATGGTAAACCAAGGTTTTCAAAGGGACTTTCAGACGCCCGAGTTTCTACCTCTGAATCCCAAATATGGAACAGGACGTGAATACTGCCTTGGGGATACTGTACTGGGTGCACTTTTTCTCCCTCCTCCCCTAAACAGAAGGGAGTTGGTCACACCTGAATTAAAAAAAAATTATAAGCTTGGCCAGAGATGTTCCCACGGCATTAATAATAAACAACTTTATACGTTGCTTGAGGTGCAACAGAGAGCTGCATTCAAGATGGAGAAGCCTCAGGTGAAAGTTGCTTTGCTTTTGATTAATTTTGAGGCAGCAACTAATTGCACTTAATTGCCTACACTGGGACAGGTGTAGGCAATTGCTCAGGGAAAGACTGGTGCAGAGAATTAGATGCTACACAGGTGCGAGGCAGGAGGACGTTTCTAGCACAGACCAAGTTATGAAATGAGGTTCATGTACTTTTAGGCTCCAAAGCCCACCACAGCGAGGGAATAGGAACCGACCCCAGAGAGCAACAGGAAGAACCGGTTGCCCCACAGAGTCAGGGTGGGGGGGGGGAGAGAAGCAAACTCCAAGCAGACCCACCCAATGTTAACTGACACAGCTAATTTAAGTCTACTCGTTTTCATGGGTAGAACGTACTGTAGCTGGATTCCACCCACCGTGCTCTGGAAGCAGCCAGATAACGGCAAGACAACGGGCCATGTCGCAAAAGGGAGCAGCGTGACCCAAGGCGAGCCGGCCAACCCCACGAAGCCAGTGGTTAGCATTGGGCCAGGACCTGGAAAGGCTTGAGTTCGAATCCTCCCACTCACGAAGCTCACCAGCCGGCCGGTCAATGCCCCTTAGCCTAACTCACCTCGCAGGTCCGTTGCGAGGATGAAACGGGGAGCGGAGGTAGTATCACATACAGCAGCATCTTTAGCTCCTTGCAATAAATGCGCGGCGAAGATATTGCAAGCGTGCTGGGGGATATAACGACCCAAGTCCCAGAGAAAGGAGAAAGGGCGAAAGGAAGAAGAAGAGTTTGGATTTGATATCCCGCTTTATCACTACCTGAAGGAACCTCAAAGCGGCTAACATTCTCCTTTCCCTTCCTCCCCCACAACAAACACTCTGTGAGGTGAGTGGGCTGAGAGACTTCAGAGAAGTGTGACTAGCCCAAGGTCACCCAGCAGCTGCATGTGGAGGAGCAGGGAAGCGAACCCGGTTCACCAGATTACAAGTCCACCACTCTTAACCACTACACCACACTGGCTCTCATTATGGCAGCAGCAGCCCTCCCCACTTCCTTATCTTTAAATGCATTTATAGGACACAGTTGGAGATCTGGGAACTGGTAGCCATGCTCCACAGCTGCTAGGAAAAGGCAGAATTAAAAGCGATGTATATTAACACACCAAGACCCCCTTCCCAATGCAACCTGGGAGACAAAATGATATATATATATGTGTGTGTGTGTGTGTACACATACACAAACATACACACACATTCATACACATAAACACACACACACACACACACACACACACACACACAGGAAACTGCCCCAGAGGATTATGGGAATTATTGCAACACTAGCAAAAGAAAAAGAATTTAGGAAGGAAATCACTCCATTTCATGGGGGAGATAGACCATGGATCCAAAGGGATTATGGGGGGAAATAAAAGCCAATTAAACAATGGCCAAAGGATTTGTTAGGTCCTCCAGGAGGGAGACGCTCTAGCCCCCACGTCTATGATATGTCCACCGAGAACACAGGGGTGGCTAGAGCGGGCACGGCTGAAAGGCCTAGCCGGGACAAGCGCGACCAAGCCCTTATTAGAAACTCACCATAGTCCTGGTCAGGCCCCGCGTTGCCAGCAGCCCGCAAAGAATCGTCCTCTTCACTAAGCGCTCCAAGCTCATCCCACCGTCCGCTTTCTCCGGACTCCGCCTTTATCCTTCCCCTCAGAAACGGCTCAATCCCCACGGCAGCCAATCAGCGGGCGGCTTCTCCGGACGCCCCTCGTTGAAAGCCGCGCCCCACTCTCTCTCGACCAATGGGGCAGCGGGGAGGGCGGGGCAAGGTTTAGCAGCCGGCGGGTAGGACGCGAGGCCCCGCCCTTTCGTGAGAGCGCGATTCGCTGATAGGGCCGGGAACGTTACGGGCAGGTGGCGCAGCTAATCGGGAAGATCTGCATCCCGCAGATGCGGTTGTCTTGGAGATTAACACCTGGAGCATCCTTGGAAATAGTTCAGAAAGGGGGAAAGGAGCCAGGATGCGACGCTCCCCACGTTTATTCTCCGGGTGATTCTGGAATATACTTTTAGGTTGCTAAATCTTTGATTCAGCATACATTTATTCATTTTTTAAAAAATTGAATTTATTTTTATTTATCCCCCCCACACACACACTGTTACATATTATATTTCACTTAATTTATCAATCTAAATTTAATGAATGCACATTTGTATTCTTCCTGGAACATGAAGAGTGGAATCCAAGGTCAATTGTACTCATCATTAAAACATAATTCCGCCAGTTGTATTCAAGTACCGGTAGCTAAATTGGCTGCCAAGTCAAAGTCAAGAAAGCAAAGTTCTCCTGCCTGTTATTGATTTTGTGCTTGTCTCATTTGTTTGGACCTCTCAAGGGAGCCAGGTGTTCTGATTAGAGCCAGATAAATTGCCGCCAGATTTCTCAGTTGCATCCCTGTTTTTGGAGCGGACCCTTTTCCCTGGAGAGAGGCTCCCCTGGTTTGTCGTTGTTTTTTTAGCACCAGGCAAACAATCTTTCTACTCCCCTGGGCTTACAAACTTTTTAATTATGTGTGATGGTTGATGCCGGTTTCCCCCGCTGCCTTGTCATTACGAAAATCTTAGCAAGTGGCAGCACATTTAAGAAGAGCGCCATCAGATGTCAAGGAAATAAACAACTATCTGACTTTTAGAAGACATCTGAAGGCAGCCCTGTTTAGGGAAGTTTTTAACGTTGGATGTTTTATCGTGTTTTTACTATTTGGTTGGAAGCCGCCCCGAGTGGCTGGGGAAACCTAGCCAGATGGGTGAGGTATAAATAAATTATTATTGTTGTTATTATTATTAATGCAACAGTCGTGTTTTCATATACAGGTGGGGGGGATTACCTAGGGGGAGCACTAAGAGGCAGGTGGGCAGCAGTCGTGGGGCACTGGAGGTGTAAATGACTATCAGACTGAAAACCTCTTATCGCTGGATCAAATCCGTCAGTTTTGTCGAAATTAATTAAGTTAATTAATTAATGAGACCCCCTTCATGGATCACTGCCTTGTCGTGGCGAAGGGGCTTGAATTACTCAGGGAAGCTATGGACAGGTCAAGATGGACAGGTCATAGCGGAGAGTTTGGACCAAACGTGATCCACCTGGAGAAGGAACTGGCAAGCCGCTCCAGTATCCCTGCCAAGAAAACTCCATGGACAAAGACAACAGGCATATAAAAGATATGACGCTGGAAGATGAGCCCCTCAGGTCGGAAGGCGTCCAACATGCTACTGGGGAAGAGCGGAGGACAAGTACAAGTAGATCCAGAGCTGATGAAGCGGCTGGGCCAAAGCCGAAAGGACGCTCAGTTGCGGATATGCCTGGAAGCGAAAGGAAAGTCCAATGCTGTAAAGAAAAGTATTGCATAGGAACCTGGAATGTAAGAACCATGAACCTTGGTAAGCTGGATGTGGTAAAAAATGAGATGGCAAGAATAAACATTGACATCCTAGGCATCAGTGAACTAAAATGGACAGGAATGGGCGAATTCAGTTCGGATGACTATCATATCTACTACTGTGGGCAGGAATCCCGTAAAAGAAATGGAGTGGCCCTCATAGTCAACAAAAGAGTGGCGAAAGCTGTACTGGGATGCAATTTCAAAAATGATAGAATGATCTCGATACGAATCCAAGGCAGTCCTTTTAACATCACAGTAATCCAAGTTTATGCACCAACTACCACTGCTGAAGAAACTGAAATTGACCAATTCTATGAAGACTTACAACACCTTATAGAAATGACACCAAAGAAGGATGTTCTTCTCATTATAGGGGATTGGAATGCTAAAGTAGGGAGTCAAGAGATAAAAGGAACAACTGGCAAGTTTGGCCTTGGAGATCAAAATGAAGCAGGGCAAAGGCTAATAGAGTTCTGTCAAGAGAACAAGCTGGTCATCACAAACACTCTTTTCCAACAACACAAGAGACGACTCTACACATGGACATCACCAGATGGGCAACATCGAAATCAGATTGATTATATTCTCTGCAGCCAAAGATGGAGAAGCTCTATACACTCAGCAAAAACAAGACCTGGAGCTGACTGTGGCTCAGATCATCAGCTTCTTATAGCAAAATTCCAGCTTAAACTGAAGAAAGTAGGAAAAACCACGGGGCCAGTAAGATTCAATCTAAATCAAATTCCTTATGAATACACAGTTGAAGTGAAGAACAGGTTCAAGGATTTAGATTTGGTGGATAGAGTACCTGAAGAACTGTGGATGGAGGCTCGTAACATTATACAGGAGACAGCAACGAAAACCATCCCAATGAAAAAGAAATGCAAGAAAGCAAAGTGGCTGTCCAATGAGGCCTTACAAATAGCGGGGGAGAGAAGACAAGCAAAATGCGAAGGAGATCGTGAAAGATACAGGAAATTGAATGCAGATTTCCAAAGAATAGCAAGGAGAGACAAGAGGGCCTTTCTAAACGAGCAATGCAAAGAAATAGAGGAAAATAACAGAATGGGAAAAACCAGAGATCTGTTCAAGAAAATTGGAGATATGAAAGGAACATTTCGTACAAAGATTACCATAATAAAGGACAAAAGTGGAAAGGACCTAACAGAAGCAGAAGACATCAAGAAGAGGTGGCAAGAATACACAGAGGAATTATACCAGAAAGATATGGAGGTCTCATACACCCCAGGTAGTGTGGTTGCTGACCTTGAGCCAGACATCCTGGAGAGTGAAGTCAAATGGGCCTTAGAAAGCCTTGCTAACAACAAGGCCAGTGGAAGTGATGATATTCCAGCTGAACTATTTAAAATTTTAAAAGATGATGCTGTTAAGGTGCTACACTCAATATGCCAGCAAGTTTGGAAAACTCAGCAGTGGCCAGAGGATTGGAGAAGATCAGTCTACATCCCAATCCCAAAGAAGGGCAGTGCCAAAGAATGCTCCAACTACCGCACAATTGCACTCATTTCACACGCTAGCAAGGTTATGCTTAAAATTCTACAAGGCAGGCTTAAGCAGTATGTGGACCGAGAACTCCCAGAAGTGCAAGCTGGATTTCGAAGGGGCAGAGGAACCAGAGACCAAATTGCAAACATGCGCTGGATTATGGAGAAAGCTAGAGAGTTCCAGAAAAACATCTACTTCTGCTTCATTGACTACGCAAAAGCATTTGACTGTGTCGACCACAGCAAACTATGGCAAGTTCTTAAAGAAATGGGAGTGCCGGATCACCTCATTTGTCTCCTGAGAAATCTCTATGTGGGACAAGAAGCTACAGTTAGAACTGGATATGGAACAACTGATTGGTTCAAAATTGGGAAAGGAGTACGACAAGGCTGTATATTGTCTCCCTGCTTATTTAACTTATATGCAGAATTCATCATGCGAAAGGCTGGACTGGATGAATCCCAACCGGAATTAAGATTGCCGGAAAAAATATCAACAACCTCAGATATGCTGATGATACTACCTTGATGGCAGAAAGTGAGGAGGAATTAAAGAACCTTTTAATGAGGGTGAAAGAGGAGAGCGCAAAATATGGTCTGAAGCTCAACATCAAAAAAACTAAGATCATGGCCACTGGTCCCATCACCTCCTGGCAAATAGAAGGGGAAGAAATGGAGGCAGTGAGAGATTTCACTTTCTTGGGTTCCATGATCACTGCAGATGGTGACAGCAGTCACGAAATTAGAAGACGCCTGCTTCTTGGGAGAAAAGCAATGACAAACCTAGACAGCATCTTAAAAAGCAAAGACATCACCTTGCCGACAAAGGTCCGTATAGTTAAAGCTATGGTTTTCCCAGTAGTAATGTACGGAAGTGAGAGCTGGACCATCAAGAAGGCTGATCGCCGAAGAATTGATGCTTTTGAATTATGGTGCTGGAGGAGACTCTTGAGAGTCCCATGGACTGCAAGAAGATCAAACCTATCCATTCTTAAAGAAATCAGCCCTGAGTGCTCACTGGAAGGACAGATCCTGAAGCTGAGGCTCCAGTACTTTGGCCACCTCATGAGAAGAGAAGACTCCCTAGAAAAGACCCTGATGTTGGGAAAGATGGAGGGCACAAGGAGAAGGGGACGACAGAGGATGAGATGGTTGGACAGTGTTCTTGAAGCTACTAACATGAGTTTGGCCAAACTGCGAGAGGCAGTGAAGGATAGGCGTGCCTGGCGTGCTCTGGTCCATGGGGTCACGAAGGGTCGGACACGACTGAACGACTGAACAACAACAACAATTAATGGGACACTGGACTACATCACAGGGCTTTTGCGGTGTTCTCTCAGCCTTGGCCTGACTCTCCCTGCACCTTGAATTTTAACACTGGGTTGCACTGCCAATTTCAGCCCCTGCTAGATTCTCTGCAACCTGCAATAAAATTAGGACTGGGCTACATAGAGAGCCAGTGGATCATAGCCACACTCTTGAATATTATTACTGCATCGGCCTTGGGATTTGCACATTTGGCCTTTGTTATAAGAATTCTGCAGTGTCGTAAATAAAACGAGGTACCGGTATGCTCCTTGCCCTGCTTTATTTTCTATACAATAACCGAAATTATTTTAATTCTCTTAATGAGATATAAATAATAATAATAAAAAAACAGGAGTTGGGTGGGAGCCCTGACAGTCACCTTGCCTGACCCCTTGCAATGCCAAATAATTGCTGACAGGCCGGCCGACCGTTGAGCTAATCAATGGATATATTGACATCTGAAGGCAGCCCTGTTTGGGAAGGTTTTTAATGCCTGATGTTTTTGATCTGAGTGACTGGGGAAACCCAGCCAGAAGGGTGGGGTATAAATAATAATAATAATAATAATAATAATAATAATAATAATAATCTGTGTAGTGCTTGTGATATTTTATTATCTTGTTAATTATGCTGTTTTAAATGTGCATTTTATATTTGACTTCACTTAGCATTCTTTTTGTTTTGCTAACTTTGTGTTAAATATGTATTCTGTAGTTGACCTCTTTTTGTAATGCTTTATTTTGAAATAATAAATAACAAGATGAAAGATGAAAAAACCTTTTTTTTTAAATAAGTCCAGTGGCACCTTAAAGATCGACTAAATAGCAGCTTCCAAGGCACGAGCTTTCGTGTGTGATACACACTTCGTCAGATACTCTGAAATTTTTGAAATCTTTAAGATAACATTTTAGTTTTCTGTTAATTATGTTGCTTTCACAGTATACTCTATATTTGATTTCCTTCAGATTGTTTTATTGATGTTTTAATGTTTTATTGATATGTTTATTGATGTTTTAATATTCCGTAAACCGCTTTGAGGTTTTTCTTAAAAATATATAAAACGGTATAGAAATGAAATAATAATAATAATAATAATAATAATAATTAAAAGGAAACAAAATACATCTCTACCTCTTAATCTCTCTCTCTGCGTATGTTCTAAAACGCGATCCCGGAATTCACCAACCCACACATATAACTAGACACCTCTTCCTTCCTTTTTTTTTTTTTAGCTCTGACGACCACGCTGCTCCCTGCGGCCGCCACCCTCCGCATGCACCTCCCCCCGCAATGCCTCCTGGGAGTCGTAGTTTCCACACGCGCAACCCGTTCCGGCTTACCCGGCTTCGCAAAGCGGGATGCCTATTGGCTGGCGGGGTGATGGTGGATGAAGAGGAGGAGGAGCAACGCCGCGCCTGCGCAGTTGGGGCCAGCCAATGTGGTCTTGGTGGGAGCTGAGATGAGCGGGTCGTAGGAGAGGGGCATGTCCATTCTGAAGCTGCAGGGGGCGCTGCTGCTGCGGGGCACAGGTAGGCAGTTCAACAGGTGGTGTGGGGAGGGGGAGGGGACGGAGGAATCAGGCAGCCACCTCCCTTTACACACACACACACCCCAAAAAAATTGGGGAGGGGTGCTGGAGCCCTATCCCCTCCTATAATATGGGGAAAGTGTGGGGTGGGGGGTCCTCAATGGGAGGGCTGGGTCTAATTCAACCCTGACACTCTTCCTTTCAGGGGCTCTCCCCCCCCCCAATGGAGAGTGAAGCCCCCTAACCCATAATTGCAAATTGGAGGGGAGGGGGTTGGACCCTTCTTACCATATGGCGGTGGGGGGGGGGGTTAAGCCTCAACCCAACTCAGTCCTCCCTAAAGAATGGGGGAATTGAAATGTGGGGTGGAGGTCTTTTAGGAGGGGGTTGAAACCCCACCCACCCCACACCCGGACTGTGCAGAGGGTGTGTGGCATCATGTAGGGTTGCCAACCTTTGTTTGGGCAAAATACAGAGCAAGGGGGTGGTTGGGTGTGTGTGTGTGTTGCGATTGACCTCCCCCTCCCCCAATAAAAAATAAAAATTAAGGTGCTGAAGTGACTTCAAAGCAATCCGTTTACAATCTGTTGCAGCCCAACCAACAGGGCGGCCCCTCTGGAGTTCGTTGCACGGAAACGCATACGCATGAATTTGTAAATAAGTCTCTGCTTAAATACATGGCCTTTTGCACACATGCATTTGCAGAGGATCCCTAACTAAATAAAATAAAAAAATTCCTTCCAGTAGCACCTTAGAGACCAACTAAGTTTGTTCTTGGTATGCATGCACACGAAAGCTCATACCAAGAACAAACTTAGTTGGTCTCTAAGGTGCTACTGGAAGGAATTTTTTATTTATTTTGTTTTGACTATGGCAGACCAACACGGCTACCTACCTGTAACTGGAACTATGGTTGGCATACAGAGAGAGAGAAGGAAAAAGGAGAGAGAAAATCCGGTATAATGCGGCAAATAAATTCAATTAATAAATAATAATAATAATATAGGACAAAACTGTATCAACACACGACGCATTGCATTTTATATTGAAATACAGGACATTTCTGTGTTATACCAGACAGGTGGCAACCCTATACGTGTGTGTGAAGCCTTCCCTGTCTTGTAATTTGCAGAGAAGCATGAAACCCCTTTCCCCCTTTACAGTTGCTTCATTGCCCCTTAACGGGGGCTGAATCCATCCCTTTTCCTTCATTTTGTTTGGGCGGTGCCTTTGTATTTCTTAACAGGGGGTCTCACTCCTATCCACCAACCCCGTCGCCCCCAAAACAAGGGTGGGAATTAAACTTCGGGGTGTGGTGGGAAGCGGATTCATTCTCTCCTCATTCTGGTTTGGGGGCCCCCACTTTTTTTCCTTCAAGATTCTCCCCCGTTAATGCTCACCCTTTCCGTTGTGTTTCAGAGAGCCTTTGGATCAGAGTGAGGAATTATTCCTCGGCCAGGGCGAAGGAAGAAGCCAGAAAAAGATGGGTGTGTGAACAAGTAGGGTTGTTGGAAGGTAAGCAAATTATTATTATTATTATTATTATTATTATTACTATTATTATTATCCTCCCTATTTAACCAGTTCTATTGAGGAAGGTGGATCATATTGCATGGGGCTTGGGTGGTGGATAGAAGCTAAGGTTGCAGCGTAAAATGATTAAATCAAATCAAGGTTTGAGCCCGAAGTCTCTGCCCACAGAAGTCTCTGCATGATCCACTTGCTAGCTCTGCCTCCTGTCCTACTGCCTCCTTCTGTGGGTGAAGCGATTCTGCCGGGTCTGTGCTGGACCACCTGATCCCTCTCTACATGGAGATCTAGCGGGATGACACAACTAGATCCACTGCTCTGGCCTAATCTCCTTTGGGCCCCTGGAAAAACCAGAGGAAAAACAGAACTGCCTGCTCCCAGAGGAGACTCTCCATTGTTTCCCTGTATGAGTCGCCGCTCCAAGCTTCACTCCTTTCAAATACGGAGTCAGGCCCATAACAGGGACTGTTGCAACTCTGGGGGGAGCTTCGAGGATGGTTTGGACACCTCATTATGCCAACTGCTTGCTCTACATTGGTCTGCATGATTCCCCAGGAAGGCTAGAGCATTATTCTTATTCTTATTATTATTCATACCCCACCTTTTTCCCCACACAAGGTCTCAAGGCGGCTTACAGAGAACAACTAAAGGAAATCCTTAACATTTGTGTGGCTAAGCAAACACCCTTAGGAGATGCACCTCTGATCTCTCTCTCTCTCTCTCTCTCTCTCTCTCTCTCTCTCTCTCTCTCTCTCTCGTGAAAGCATTGGGTTATTTTGCTTAGCAAATGAACAACACCCCAAGCACTGAATTCTCTAAAACAGAAATTGTGTCTCAAGACTTTCCCGATCCTAACTGGAACGTTGGAAACGGCAATATCCCAATTGCTTCTTTGAAAAAATGGCTGGTGTTCTTTTATAATGGCGTTGTCTTCTTCAAAAAATCTTTAACAGCACCGCCTTAGGGCAGTAGTTTTCAAAGGGTGTAGCACAGGCATGTCCAAAGTCCGTTTCAGGGGCCTTATCCGGCCCGCTGGTCGGTTTAATCCGGCCCCTGTGGCAGTTTATCTCCCAGGGTAAAATCCGAAAAAGGTCAACAACTTTGGTCGGCCCTCACGGCCCTTCACTTCATCAAATCTGGCCCTCTTTGAAAAATGTTTGGACACCACTGGCGTAGCAGGAAAGGAAGTGTGGTGGCAAGATTCAAGGACAATCAGTATTATATTTTGGGAATGATTCGTGTTCTTATATAGATGCATTGCTTTATACCAGGCTTCCTCAAACTCGGCTCTCCAGATGTTTTGAGACTGCAATTCCCATCATCCCTGACTACTGGTCCTGCTAGCTAGGGATCATGGGAGTTGTAGGCCAAAAGCATCTGGAGGGCCGAGGTTGAGGAAGCCTGCTTTGTACTTTCTGGGTGTCCCATGATAATATTATAAAGTTGTCGTGTTCTGTGTTCCAGATCAAGCACTGCTGGGAGTTGTTTTTTGCCATTGTCCGGTAAAAAATAATAATGGTGTGGCACTAGCAAATTTGTATTCTGAAATTGTGGCCCAGAGAATAAAGTTTGAGAACCGCTGACTTAGGGCAACATACGGCCTGTTATTTGGCAATACAGCGGTACTTTGGTTTTTGAACGTAATCCATTCCAGAACGTTCCAGAACTTTGGTTTTTGAACGTAATCCGTTCCGGAAGACCGTTCGAGTTCTGAAACGTTCGAAAACCGAAGACTCAGTACAGAAGCATTAATACGGGAAAACACAATATGGAGGTCGCGTGTCATGTTCGACTTCTGAGGCGAGTTCGAAAGCCGAAGCGTTTATATCCGGATTTAAAAAAACCAAAATGGAGACTTTCGAAAACCGAGGTGCCACTGCAGTACCTGTTTCACTATAAACCTAATTCCAAAACTTTTTGACTAGAACACAGTCTCCCACCGTCAGCGAAAGTATGCACCCAATTGATTACAACCCCACTATCAAAGTGGTGCGTTTTAATCCCAGATGTTATTGGTAGTGCGAACACACACTCATTTTCCATAACTTATTCCGTTGTATTTACGGATGCCTTCTTTAACTCGCCATGCCGCATTAACCCGCGATTCGACTCTTCCTTTTCCCTTTAATCCGCTGCAGTGCTGGAGGCGAGAGTGCAGCAGCTGAAGGCCGAAAATGTATCGGAGGTGGCGGTCGGCGAGCTCCAACGCTCTCGCCTGCGCAAGGTCGGCTCCCTCCCGCCCGCCCCGCGGAAAACGGCCAGCTCGGCTCGGAACGAGAGCGCCCCGAAACGCGAGGAAAAGAACCAGCCTAGCCGCTGGATCGAGAAGCTGAAGAAGGAGAAGTCGATGAAGCACAAACGCCTTCTGAAATTGGAGGCCAAACTCTCGGCTGGTGTCCCGGGCAACGTGGCTGAGCCTGTCCTGGACTGGACTGGGCGCGGCGCAAAGGACGAGGTTTTCTCCCTGAGGTCTCCCACTAAAGAGACCCGGGCGAAGCTCAAGGGGCGAACATCTAAGTCGCAGCAGTCCAGCGTAGTCAACGACGGCCAGCCAAAGAAGTTGGCCAAAGTCTCGATCGGGACGCAGTCTCGAGATCCTCCCGGGAGCTGCGAGGAATCGAGGGAGCCCTATCGGGTTTGGGACACCGCCGAGGGGACGCTGCCCCTGGACGAGGAAGACGGGAACCGGCACATGAATGTCAAGCTGAGCATTCTGTCGTATCTGGACGCTTGCCTCTTTCTCGGTCAGCCCGAGAGGGCCCAGCAGTGCCTGATGTTCTATCACCGCTCCCACGCCCGGAGGAAGCAGCTCGACGTCCGAATGTACAATCTCGTTATGCAAGGGTACGCTAAGAAGGTAAGGAGATTTGCGTCCCTTCTTGCAGGGGTCGTGCCAGGGTGCATAAAAGTCAATTTATTCATTCTTTTAAATAAAAAATCGGATCTTTTTGATTTAAATCGGATTTTTTTTCATTTAAATTGGATTTTTAAAATAAAATGCTTTAGAGCCTAGGGCTTGCCGATCAGAAGGTCGGCGGTTCGAATCCCCGTGACGGGGTGAGCTCCCGTTGCTCGGTCCCAGCTCCTGCCAACCTAGCAGTTCGAAAGCACGTCAAAGTGCAAGTAGATAAATAGGTACCGCTCCGGCGGGAAGGTAAACGGCGTTTCTGTGCACTGCTCTGGTTCGCCAGAAGCGCTTAGTCATGCTGGCCACATGACCCGGAAGCTGTACGCCGGCTCCCTCGGCCAGTAAAGCGAGATGAGCGCCACAACCCCAGAGTCGTCCGCGACTAGACCTAACGGTCAGGGGTCCCTTTACCTTTATAATCCAAAGGCTATTCATCAGGAAATAAGGATTTGTTTTAAGTTTTTCATGTGTGCTAAAACTCAGTCTAAGTTGTGTTTAAAAAAAAAAAAAAAGTTTGACCACATCAGTTAAGAAACATCATTATATATGCTATAATGTTACTGCTTTAGTTAAATGAAATGTTTAAATTGCTATCAAGGAAATGATTTTCAAGGAATTGTTTAAATTGCTATCAAGGAAATGATTCCCGGACAGTTCGGGAATCAGTGTGTTTTTACATGAGTAGAATATGTGGTTTTATTTAAAATGCATCTCAGGGTTATTTGTGGGGCATAGGAATTTGTTCATCCCCCCCCCAAAATATAGTCCGGCCCCCCACAAGGTCTGAGGGACGGTGGACCGGCCCACAGTTGAAAAAGGTTGCTGACCCCTGGCTTAGCACTACGCAAATGATCTCAGACGAGTCACAGGCTCACACTTCTTTTGCCTGGAGTTGCTTGGAAGAATTCACTTCGAGGTGAAGAAGGGCTTTGTAGTTGTGCAGCAAAGCATCTGCCTTGAATGAAGATAATTAGAAAATTGGAGTCCTTGGAGAATGCAGGAAATAAAGTAGAAAGGTTTGCAAGGACTCAGGCCGGGACGACAATAAACAATGGTTTTCTCTAATTTTGTTGTTGGAAGTATAAAACAAATTCCAGTTACGATTGTTAACTCCAGGACAAGGCCCTGTTTCATTTATTCTTCATCAGCTACCGCCGACAAAGGTCCGTATAGTTCAAGCTCTGGTTTTCCCAGTAGTGATGTACGGAAGTGAGAGCTGGACCATAAAGAAGGCTGATCGCCGAAGAATTGATGCTTTTGAATTATGGTGCTGGAGGAGACTCTTGAGAGTCCCATGGACTGCAAGAAGATCAAACCTATCCATTCTCAAGGAAATCGGCCCTGAGTGCTCACTAGAAGGACAGATCCTGAAGTTGAGGCTCCAGTACTTTGGCCACCTCATGAGAAGAGAAGACTCCCTAGAAAAGACCCTGATGTTGGGAAAGATGGAGGGCACAAGGAGAAGGGGACGACAGAGGATGAGATGGTTGGACAGTGTTCTCGAAGCGACTGGCATGAGTTTGGCCAAACTGCGAGAGGCAGTGAAGGATAGGCGTGCCTGGCGTGCTCTGGTCCATGGGGTCATGAAGAGTCGGACACAACTGAACGACTGAACAACAACAACAACAAAAACTAGAATAAACGAAACAGGGCCTTGTCCTGGAGTTAACAATCGTAACTGGAATTTGTTTTATACTTTCAACAGCAAAAATAGAGGAAACCGTTGTTTATTGCCGTCCTGGCCTGAGTCCTTGCAAACCTTTCTACTTTATTTCTTGAATGCAGATAAGCGACAAGTCCCGGTCCTGGTTTGAGTCACCTGTCCTTTCTTTCTCCCCTCAGGGCCTCCTGACACAGGTTGGCAGACTTTTCCACCTCCTCGAGGAAGTTGGCTTGAGGCCCAACCCAGACTCTTACGCCGCTGCGCTCGCTTGCATGGGGCAGTGTGGGGCGTCTCACAACATCATCTCCAGGTGTTACTCTTGTCCCTGGTCCCTTCTTACTTGGGGAACAGAGGTGGTGCAGTGGTTAGAGCGTTGGGCTGAGGCCTGGGTTCAAATCCCCACTCTGCCATGAAGCTCACTGGGCCAGTCGACACTCTCAGCCTAACCCACCTACCGGATTGAATGAGGACTAGGACTCGGGAGACCAGGGTTTGACTCCCCCCACTACGGCCATGAAGCTTTCAGGGATGGGGGGGCCACTGGGGGGCCGGTCACCGCCTCTCCACCTAACCTACCTGACAGGTTGACTGAGGAGGGCCACGTACACCACCTTGAGCTCCTCGGGAGAAAACTTGATATACAGATATCTTGCTATATACATAGAAATGCAGGGTGTCGTCACGCTGCTCATCCCAATGGGATTAAGAAGCTTCTCTGTCCTCCCTGCTGCTGTAAGGGGGGGGGCGGGTTAGTGCTTGTGCCAGGAGATACGTGGGGAACATGAATAATAACATTAAGTTCTCCATTTCCCATAAACCAACTCCACCCCCCCCCCAGTCTTCAAACCCCAATACCGCAAGTTTTCCTTACTGTGCAAAAAGTCCAGAAGGGTTTTCCAGCCATTCATAAACTGCCAGCGCTGATTTTTCTTTTAATTACAACTTTGCCGTCTCGTTCAAAGCCATTTAATTTCGATAGCCGTTGTGACAAGTCTCCGCAAGGGGAATGGGAGGGGGCCGCTGTCTTCGGACACTGCTGACCCAAGCCTCTTTCCCTGCCGTTCTTTCCTCTTCCTCTCGCCCCACCCACCCCCCGACCTCCACAGGTGCCTTCAGCAGCTCAAGGAAGACGGCTTTCAAGTGAAGGACCTCTTCCGGGACTCTGGGTTCGAGGAAGACTGGAGGAAGATGGTGTTGAAAGCTGTACGGAGGGTTATGGAAGACTTCCAGCCCCTGCCTCCTCGCCCTGCCGAAATCTGCACTGTTCCCCTACTCCGGGACTTCTACGCAAAGGTAAAATATCATCAACAACAACAACAACAACAATTTATTTATACCCCACCCATCTGGCTGGGTTTCCCAAGGCACTCTGGGCGGCTTCCAACAGGATATTAAAAACACGATAAAACATCCAACATTAAAACCTTCCCTAAACAGGGCTGCCTTCAGATGTCTTTACAAAGTCAGATAGTTGTTTATTTCCTTGACATCTGATGGGAGGGCGCCACCACCGAGAAGGCCCTCTGCCTGGTTCCCTGTAACCTCGCTTCTCGCAGGGAGGGAACCGCCAGAAGGCCCTCGGAGCTGGACCTCAGTGTCCGGGCTGAACGATGGGGGTGGAGACGCTCCTTCAGGGATACAGGACCAAGGCTGTTTAGGGCTTTCAAGGTCAGCACCAACACTTTGAATTGTGCTCGGAAACATCCTGGGAGCCAATGTAGGTCTTTCAGGACCGGTGTTATATGGTCTCGGCGGCCGCTCCCAGTCCCCAGTCTAGCTGCCGCATTCTGGATTAGTTGCAGTTTCTGGGTCACCTTCAAAGGTAGCCCCACGTAGAGCGCATGGCAGTAGTCCAAGCGGGAGATAACCAGAGCATGCACCACTCTGGTGAGACAGTCTGCGGGCAGGGAGGGTCTCATCCTGCGTACCAGATGGAGCTGCCCTGGACACAGAACTGACCTGCGCCTCCATGGACAGCTGTGAGTCCAAAATGTCTCCCAGGCTGCGCGTCTGGTCCTTCGGGGGCACAGTGACCCCATTCAGGACCAGGGAGACCCCCACACCTGCCTGCCCCCTGTCCCCCCATAACAGTGGATCCTCCAGCCCCAAGAACAGTCTAACTGTGGTTAGTAAACGCTGGGGATAAGGAAGACAGGAGAGGACTCCGCTGCCTCAATGCCCCTCGCCTGCTGAGCAGCACCCGTCTGTGCCAAACGCCTCTGGGCACCCCATGGCGCCCTGCCCACACCCCCCGCCCGCTTTTCTTTCTTGCCCCAGGGGAAGCCCGTCTCCTACCCCAAGCTCGATTTCACGGCGCAAGAATTGCGGGACCAGTTCCGGAAACAGCTGGCGATGGAGGCGTCAGACACGGTCACCATCGACTCGGTGGAGGCAGCCAAGCCCTTGACGGAGGAGGCCGGCAGAGCGGTAAAAGGACGAGGGAGAGGAAAGAATTTGAACCGTTAAAACGGAAAGGGGGGTCAAACAGTGTTGAAATTTTGGGAGGTTGGATAGTTACCGTGGAATCAGGGTGGATTTGATTTAAATCAGATTGATTCAAATCACGATTTGTTTTAAATCGTGCTGTGATGTTATAGTTTTGGTTAAAAGGAGTGTTTAAATTGTTATTAAGGAAAATGATCATCTTTCTCCTTCCGATAAAGTACAGCAGAAAAGTTCTCCAAATCTAAATGGTTAACTTATTAAACCTCACAGTGATTTCACAATTATCTGTCTGTGTATTTCTAATAGTATAACCAAATCAGTAATTTTTGGGTATAACTGTAAAAACTACTCTGAAAATTTATTATTCCAAAAATGAAACCTTCATCTGGTTGTAAATATTAAGATTATACCAGCAAGAATGAGTCTTTCTGTAAAAAAAAGATTTAAACCAAGTCTTACCGACTAGTGATTTAAATCGTGATAATAATAATAATAATAATAATTTATTATTTATACCCCGCCCATCTGGCTGGGTTTCCCCAGCCACTCTGGGCAGCTTCCAACAGAATGTTAAAATACAATAATCTATTAAACATTAAAAGCTTCCCTAAACAGGGCTGCCTTCAGATGTCTTCTAAAAGTCTGGTAGTTGTTTTTCTCTTTGACATCTGGTGGGAGGGCGTTCCACAGGGCAGGTGCCACTACCGATAAGGCCCTCTGCCTGGTTCCCTGTAACTTGGCTTCTCGCAGGGAGGGAACCGCCAGAAGACCCTCAGTGCTGGACCTCAGTGTCCGGGCTGAACGATGGGGGTGGATACGCTCCTTTAGGTATACTGGACTGAGGCTGTTTAAATCAAATCCACCCTCCCATGATGCCAGCTACCGGCGGAGATTAGCCGGGGAGGGGGAAACCATGAGATCTAGCACCTTGTTGTGCCAAAGCCCATTCCTTCCTGCCCCCCGTCTTTAAACGTTTGTCTCGGGCAGGGGCTGATGGGAGTTGTAGTTTGCGGCTGACTTGCTGCTACGGTGCCCCAAAGCGGCAAGCCGCCTATGCTCCTCTCTCTGCAGCCCTGGGAATATGCTGCGGCCTCTTAATGCCCCATTGTTACGATGATGATGATGATGATGATGATGATGTAGCTTTCTTTACGGTTTTACTCATGCGCAGCGGAGCCTGCTGTCCGCCCTCCGCAGCCGCTGGCACGCATCTCTCCTCCAGAGCCTGCAGGAGTCCAAGCTGCACCTGGCGCAACGGAAATCGGGGCAGCTAAACCTCTACCCCTTCCTCTGCGTGCTGAAAGACGAAGAATACGTGGACATCCTCATGCGGGTAAGAGGGTGTGTCCCCCCCCCTATAATTTTTATTCAGTTTACTGCCTTACGTGTTGGGATGTTCTTTTAAACAACCTTAAAATCTCAATGACTTCCCTTTTTCTCTTTCCATGGTTCATTTTGCACAACAAATCCCTGTGTATTTTACATAAACTACTAAGCCATTCGGTATTCCATTGTTTTATCCGTCAAAACTTAATTTACTTCTGGACCCTTTGCTGTCGCTCGAGGCTCAGGTGGCCTCATTGGCCCGGAGTGCCCTCCGTCATTTTCGGCTGGTGGCCCAGCTACGCCCCTATCTGGACAGGGATGGCCTAACTGCTGTTGTCTATGCTCTGGTAACCTCAAGGTTAGACTACTGCAATGCGTTCTACGTAGGGCTGCCTCTGGAGACGGTTCGGAAACTTCCGCCGGTGCAGAATTCAGCGGCCAGGTTGCTCACCGGACTGCAAGACGGTTTGATCATATTGTACTGATCTTGGTCCGACTCCACTGGCTTCCGATAATTTTCCAGGCCCAATTCAAAGTGGTGGTTCTGACCTATAAAGCTTTAAGCGGCTCAGGACCGCAATACCTCAAGGACCACCTCTTTCCATCTGATCCTACCCAGACCCTGAGATCATCATCTGAGCCCTCCTTCGTGTGCCGCCTCCGTTAGAGGTCCGGAGGTTGGCAACACGAGAACGGGGCCTTCTCTGCAGTGGCTCCCCGTCTGTGTCACACTCTCCCCAGGGAGGTTCGCCTGGTGCCTTCATTATGCATCCCTTTTTAACCAGGCCTTTGGTTGATCTGATTAAAAACCTCTTCCCTTTTAAAATGTGTTTTTTTGTGGGGGTGGGATGGGTATTGGGTTGTCATATTTATTTTTATTATGCACTAGCTGGCCCGGCCACGCGTTGCTGTGGGGTTTTTTGCTTTTTTAAAATTCTGACCCCGAAAGTATTCCGGAAGCTCCTGTTTTCGTTCTTCCCTGTCCCTCTAGAGCAGGGGTCAGCAACCTTTTTCAGCCGTGGGCCGGTCCACTGTCCCTCAGACCATGTGAATGAACGAATTCCTATGCCCCACAAATAACCCAGAGATGCATTTTACATAAAAGAACACATTGGTCGGTGGTATTGATCACTTGGGACTGTGTGTGTTGAACATGCGAAGCTGCGGCGGCCATTTTAGGTGAGGGCACTTGGGAAATTTTAAAATGCCTGTGAGTGTGCAGCGGCCATTTTAAGTGAGGGCACCGCATTATTTGTCGGCGCAGGTCTGATGACGTCAACAGGCAATCCGCCTTTCTATTGGATGCTGTTGGAGTCTTCATTCCTTTTGCTGGTGAGGTATAATAGGCGCGCCACTTTCCCCCCTTTATCCTTTATTTTAGGTATGACAGGTGTGGTTTTTTTAAATTTTTATTATGCCAGATCCTTCCTTGATGGTCAAGTTATGCTTTGTCCTAATTTGATGCTGTTTGGTGCAGCGGTTACGGAGAACATAGGTTTCCGGCGTACATGCAATGGGAACATTTATATATATGTAGATTTTGTGGTTTTATATCTTGGATTTTATTCTGTGAAACGCCCTGAGACCCCCCCGGGTATAGGGCAGTATGTAAATTCAATAAATAAAATAATAACCTCCTTTCTCCCCCAGAGCCTCAACAACCTGTCGCCGCAAGGGGAGTCTCTTCTGGTCCTGGCGAGGGAGCTGGGCTCCAAGGTCTACAGCAAGTTCCTGCTGCAGAAGAAATCCGGGAGCCGCTTGGTGGAGAAGATCCAGAGGCTGTACGACAAATACGTGCAGCTGCTCGCGAAGGACACTCGGGTAAGCGACCGTCACCCTTCACGACGCCGGTCTTGCTCAGCCAGGTCTCCCGAATTCCTTCCATCCTTTCCGTGACATTTGTATCCTGCATGGTTCTCCTTTTTGCCCTCGCGACAACCCTGGAAGGTAGTTTGGGCTGAGAGTGAGCGACTGGCCAAAGGTTGCCCGGCGAAAGATTCGTGGCCGAGTGGGGATTCGAACCCGGGTCTCTCCCAGTCATAATCCAGCCCCCTTAACATATCCAGCCCTGTAACATTGCCTCTCAGTGTTCATTTCACAGTACATCTTACAGTTTTGTTTTGTAGTGTTACGGGTTACGTTTAATGGAATGTTTTTGTCTGCTGGAATAATTTCCAATAATGATGATGATAATAATAATAATAATAATAATAATAATAATAATAATAATAATTGTAGTAGTAGTAGTAATTTATTATTTACACCCCGACCATCTGGCTGGGCTTCCCCAGCCATTCTGGACGGCTCCCCACAGAATATTAAAAACACGATAAAACATCAAACATGGAAAACTTCCCTAAAGAGGGCTGCCTTAAGATGTCTTCTAAAAGTCAGATAGTTGCTTATTTCCTTGACATCTGAAGGGAGGGCGCCACCACCGAGAAGGCCCTCCGCCTTCAGATGTCTTCTAAAAGTCAGATAGTGGTTTATTTCCTTGACATCTGAAGGGAGGGCGCCACCACCGAGAAGGCCCTCCACCTCGGAGTTGGACCTCAGTGTCCGGGCTGAACAATGAGGGTGGAGACGCTCCATCAGGGATACTGGGCCGTTTAGGGCTTTCAAGGTCAGCACCAACACTCTGAATGGTGCCCAGAAACGTCCTGGGAGCCAATGTAGGTCTTTCAGGACCGCTGTTATGTGGTCTCGGCGGCCATTCCCAGTCACCAGTCTATAACTGCAGCATTCTGGATTATTTGTAGTTTCCGGGTCACCTTCAAAGGCAGCCCCACTAGATCGCACTGCAGTAGCCCAAGCGGCAGATAACCAGAGCATGCACCACTGATAAACATCGGCCGCACACATGCAACAGCAAACAAGCAAAAAGAACCCGGGACAGCAGTTGCCTCTAACCTCGGGCCGTTCCTTTCCCCGCAGCCGGACGGCTACCTGCCTCGCGAGTACTGGGAGAAGCTGGCGGCCGAGGACGGCTGCAGCCCCTCGCTGGTGTGCAAGGAGCACTCCTGGCCGCATGCGCTTCTCGTGCAGCTGGGCCTGCACGTGGTGGAGCTGCTGGTGCAGGTCCTCAAGATGGAGAGCAACCTCTTGAACCCGGGACTGGAGCAGAAGCTCATCCCCGTCCTCTACCACGTCTACTCGTTTCGCAGCGGCCGCCAGGTAGGGGGGAACAGGGCAAGGACCCTCCGGTTGCAAATTAGCAGCGGCCAGGAGGAAACCTTTGCTTGCAACAGACTGGAAACTGGGGGGTGGGAACATCTTCAGGCTATCATGGATGTGTGAGTGTGGGGGGGACTATCTCCACTGCTGCCCCTAAGCTCCGGCGGGGGTTTGCCTCGCCGGTGCCAATGCTTTGAATATTCGATAAAATATCACAGCTGTTCTGTTTGCTGTTTAAAATACAGCGGTACCTTGGTTCTCAAACTTAATCCGTTCCGGAATTCCGTTCCAAAACCAAAGCGTTCCAAAACCGAGGCGCTCTTTCCCATAGAAAGCAATGCAAAACGGATGAATCCGTTCCAGACTTTTCAAAACAAACCCTAAAACAGCAATTGGACATGGATTTTACTATCTAACGAGACCGTTGATCCATAAAACGGAAGCAATAACCAATGTACAGTACTTGTAAGATAAATAAGACAATGTTGTACATGATAAGAATTAAAATTTAAACAATTCTTACCTGCACTGATGATAGTCCTTGTTTGGATCCCGGGTTTTTTTTTATCCATTTCCGCAGTCACACGGTGCATCAATCCATCGGTAGCTGGTCTGGGTTCCACACAGTCACAAAAACAGATGAACCGAAAAAGCCTCAAAAAGAAAAACGCAAAATAAATAGCAAAAACGAAAGCGCCAAACTTATTCCGTTCCGGAAGTCCATTTGACATCCAAAATGTTCGAAAACCGAGGCGTGGCTTCTGTTTGATGCAGGCGCCCCAGAAACAATAGCCGACAGCAGCATCGGATGTTCGGCTTCTGAAAAATGTTCGAAAACCAGAACATTTACTTCTAGGTTTTCGGCATTTGAGAACCAAGGAGTTTGAATACCAAGGCATTTGAGAACCAAGGTACCACTGTATTTGATAAAATATCAAAGCTCTTCTGTTTCATGTTTAAAATACTGATTTTTTTAAATTTTGGGCTACAATGAATAGGGGTCGTCTTATACATGGGGGAGGGACGCAGGTGGCGCTGTGGGTTAAACCACAGAGCCTAGGGCTTGCCGATCAGAAGGTCAGTGGTTCGAATCCCCACAACGGGGTGAGCTCCCGTTGCTCGGTCCCTGCTCCTGCCCACCTAGCAGTTCGAAAGCACGTCAAAGTGCAAGTAGATAAATAGGTACCACTCTGGCGGGAAGGTAAACGGCGTTTCCGTGCGCTGCTCTGGTTCGCCAGAAGCGGCTTAGTCATGCTGGCCACATGACCCGGAAGCTGTATGCCGGCTCCCTCGGCCAGTAAAGCGAGATGAGCGCCGCAACCCCAGAGTCGTCCGCGACTGGACCTAATGGTCAGGGGTCCCTTTACAGTGTGGTGTAGTGGTTAAGAGCGGTAGACTCGTAATCTGGTGAACCGGGTTCGCTTCCCCGCTCCTCCACATGCAGCTGCTGGGTGACCTTGGGCTAGTCACACTTCTCTGAAGTCTCTCAGCCCCACTCACCTCACAGAGTGTTTGTTGTGGGGGAGGAAGGGAAAGGAGAATGTTAGCCGCTTTGAGACTCCTTCGGGTAGTGATAAAGCGGGATATCAAATCCAAACTCTTCTTCTTCTTCTCCCTCGGCCAGTAAAGCGAGATGAGCGTCGCAACCCCAGAGTCGTCCGCAACTGGACCTAACGGTCAGGGGTCCCTTTACCTTTATACACGAGGGAGAGTCTTATACACGGGCGAAATAATGTCAGCACTATGTTCTCCCCCCTCCTTCTCCTGCAGGTGGGTTTCATCAGGCCTCACCCCCTGTTCACCCGCCTTCTCATGGAGGCCGCCGAGACCACGCTGACGTTCGACTCCTTCGTCATCCCCATGCTCTGCCCACCCATCCCCTGGGTATCCACGCAGTTCGGCGCCTACGTCTTCGCCCCGACCAAGCTCATGCGCTACGTGGAAGGGGCGATGCAGCACCAGCTCCTTCTCGACCGCTCCCCGCGCAGCAGCCTCTACCCCGTCATGGATGCCCTGAACCAGCTGGGCAACTGCCCCTGGAAGGTCAACCGAGCCGTCTTGGACGTGGTCATCTCCGTCTTCAACGACAAGGGCAACGAGAAGCTGGACGTCCCTCCGCCGCCCTCGGAGGCCCCCCAGCCTGCCACGCACTTCCCCGGCGGGGCCGCCCCGAGCAAGGTCGCCCTCCGTCGGGAGGCGGCGCGGTGCCGCAAGAAGGCCACGGAAATGCACAGCCTCCGCATGGACGCGCTCTACAAGCTCTCCATCGCCAAGCACATGAGCGGCCGGGTCTTCTGGTTCCCGCACAACATGGACTTCCGAGGCAGGACCTACCCTTGCCCTCCCCACTTCAACCACCTCGGCAGCGACCTCACGAGAGCCATCCTGCTGTTCGCCGAGGGGAGGCCCCTGGGCCCGCACGGCCTCGACTGGCTGAAGGTCCACCTTGTCAACCTCACGGGGCTGAAGAAGAAGGAGAGCCTGCGGGGCAGGCTGGCCTACGCCAACGAAATCATGGAGGACGTCTTGGATTCGGTGGACCGCCCCCTGACGGTGGGTCAGGGGAAGCGGGGGGGGGGCGAGTGCTGGGTCCATCGCGGGCGGGAATTGGTCCGATCCAGGGGACACAGAGACCTTGGGGGAAGACCCATCTTAACCCGGTGACCAATAAAAACGATAAAGCACTGTTTCGATATAGGTCACCCCTGATTGTAGGCTGTACCCCTAAAACGAGATCTTGAAAGGCAAGAGTAGGCAAACTAAGGCCCGGGGGCTGGATGCGCCCCAATCGCCTTCTCAATCCGGCCTGCGGATGGTCCGGGAATCAGCGTGTTTTTACATGAGTAGAATGTTTCCTTTTATTTAAAACTAGTTAGACATTAAGCCCGTTAAATTAACAGGCGCTAGAACAGGGCTCCCCCCACCCCACTCCCACCCCGGCATCCCCTTCCTCACTTCCTCACTTCCTGCACCACGTTTTATCTCCCGAGGAGTGTACGTGGTTCTTCCACTCCCCATTCCACCCTCACAACAACCCTCCACACCGCTGTGCAGAATTTTTCTTAAGTTTCTAGTCCTGCGTTAATCTCCCAGTCGGTTTAACCCTTTTCTCGCCTTACCCTTCCCAGGGCCGGAAGTGGTGGATGACCACGGACGAGCCGTGGCAGGCTTTGGCCTGTTGCATGGAGATCGCCAAGGCCGCCAGAGCCCCGAATCCTGCCGAGTACGTCTCCCATTTCCCTGTCCACCAGGTACGTATTTGGAGAGGGGGCCGCCATCATACCACCGTCGGAACTTCCTGCAGCCAATCAGAAGCCGCGCCTTGGTTTCCAAACGCTTTTGGAAGTCGAACGGACTTCCGGAACGGATTCCGTTCAACTTCCGAGGTGCGACTGCATCTCAGTGTGACATATGCTGTAACCCAAAATAATGCAAACTCAAAGAATATTCAGGCAGTCTCAAATCAATCTTGGAGAGAGAGATATCTGGCAGGGCTCCTCTTGCTGATGTATGTTTTATGATAGAAAAGTGGAACCTCCAGAGCCAGGGGCAGTCTACCTGCAATTCTTAACCGCTGAGGACCAGGAACATGCAAAGTGGGGGGAGCTGTTGCCTGAAGTCTGAGCTTTGTTGTTGTTGTTCAGTCGTTCAGTCGTGTCCGACTCTTCGTGACCCCATGGACCAGAGCACGCCAGGCACGCCTATCCTTCACTGCCTCCCGCAGTTTGGCCAAACTCATGTTAGTAGCTTCGAGAACACTGTCCAACCATCTCGTCCTCTGTCGTCCCCTTCTCCTTGTGCCCTCCATCTTTCCCAACATCAGGGTCTTTTCCAGGGAGTCTTCTCTTCTCATGAGGTGGCCAAAGTACTGGAGCCTCAGCTTCAGGATCTGTCCTTCCAGTGAGCACTCAGGGCTGATTTCTTTAAGAATGGATAGGTTTGATCTTCTTGCAGTCCATGGGACTCTCAAGAGTCTCCTCCAGCACCATAATTCAAAAGCATCAATTCTTCGGCGATCAGCCTTCTTTATGGTCCAGCTCTCACTTCCATACATCACTACTGGGAAAACCATAGCTTTAACTATACGGACCTTTGTCGGTGATGTCTCTGCTTTTTAAGATGCTGTCTAGGTTTGTCATTGCTTTTCTCCCAAGAAGCAGGCGTCTTCTAATTTCATGACTGCTGTCACCATCTGCAGTGATCATGGAGCCCAAGAAAGTGAAGTCTGAGCTACCCGCACATGAATCAGTTTGATCCAGCACGGTTCCTTTCCACCCACCCATCTGTTTTATTTTAATCCCCACTGCTGCCGTCTGATTCCCTTTGCCGTCTGATTCCCTCCTCCCCAGGACGGCTCCTGCAACGGGCTGCAGCACTACGCAGCGCTCGGGCGGGACGTGGTGGGCGCCACCTCGGTGAACCTTTCCCCTTGCGACGTTCCTCAGGATGTCTACAGCGGGGTGGCTCAGCAGGTAAGCGCTTGGCCCCCGGGCGCTCCCACTGCGGAAAAACCTTTCGAGTTCCACTATTTAACTATACGCTGCGTGAAGGAGGCCTCTGCCTCTTCAACAATGTGATGCAGCAGCAAAAAAAGGCGAATGCTATTCTACAGGTGAAACTCGAAAAATTACAATATAGTGGAAAGGTTCACTTCTTTCAGTAATTCAACTTAAAAGGTGAAACTAATATATGAGATATAGACTCACGGACATGCAAAGCGAGATATGTCAAGCCTTTATTTGTTATAATTGTGATGATTATGGCGTACAGCTGATGAGAACCCCAAATTAACAATCTCAACTTTGGGGTTTTCATCAGCTGTGCGCCATAATCATCACAATTATAACAAGCAAAGGCTTGACGTATCTCGCTTTGCATGTCGTAGAGTCGTAGAATCGTGTACTCCGGTTAAATTAAGATTAGATGTAAGAAAGTAGATTTTACAATGTTACAAAGTTACTAAAGAAGATTAGAAATGAACGCAAAAGAGAGGATGTGAGGAAGTCCCAAGTTTAGGATTATAAAGAAGATCAGGATAAGTAAATAATTGTTTTGTTTGTGTTTATTTTGTGTAGTTTATGTAGTGTTTGTATTTGTTTTTTGTGTACTTTTATTGTTAAAACCCAATAAATTCTTAATAAAATAAAATAAAAAAAGAATCGTGTACTCCAGTAGCTAATGAAAACAATTGCTTACATACAGGTGAAACTCGAAAAATTTGAATATCGTGGGAAAGTCCATTTATGTAAGCAATTGTTTTCATTAGCTACTGAAGTACACGATTCTACGATTCAGCAGAGCAGAAGTTAGGCTGTGGTTGCAAGTTGTTTGCCATGCTGTTTCCAACACCGTGTGGCTGTGCTGCATCTGGCCCCGGGAAGGTTAGGGCAGTGAATAAATATACTAAAATGCACTTGGTCTTTTGGCCCTTCCCCTCCTCGCTTGCAGGTGGAAGTGTACCGGAAGCGGGACGCCGAGCAGGGCGTCAAAATCGCCCAGGTCCTGGACGGCTTCATCGGCCGCAAAGTGGTGAAACAGACGGTGATGACGGTTGTGTACGGGGTCACCCGCTACGGAGGGCGTCTCCAAATCGAGAAGCGCCTCAAGGAGATCGACGAATTCCCCCAGGTCCTCTCTCTTTCTTTCTTTCTCTCTCCTTCTTCTGTCTAGCCCAGTGGTCCCTAAAGGCTGCATCAGGAGAGGATGGCAAATGCAGTGGGAAGACTCGAGGACAATCAATTTTATATTATACAGGTGAAACTCAAAAAATTAGAATATCGTGGAAAAGTCCATTTATGTAAGCAGTTGTTTTCATTAGCTGTTGTTGTTGTTCAGTCGTTCAGTCGTGTCCGACTCTTCATGACCCCATGGACCAGAGCACGCCAGGCACGCCTATCCTTCACTGCCTCTCGCAGTTTGGCCAAACTCATGTTAGTAGCTTCGAGAACACTGTCCAACCATCTCATCCTCTGTCGTCCCCTTCTCCTTGTGCCCTCCATCTTTCCCAACATCAGGGTCTTTTCCAGGGAGTCTTCTCTTCTCATGAGGTGGCCAAAGTACTTGGAGCCTCAGCTTCAGGATCTGTCCTTCCAGTGAGCACTCAGGGCTGATTTCCTTCAGAATGGATAGGTTTGATCTTCTTGCAGTCCATGGGACTCTCAAGAGTCTCCTCCAGCACCATAATTCAAAAGCATCAATTCTTCGGTGATCAGCCTTCTTTATGGTCCAGCTCTCACTTCCGTACATCACTACTGGGAACATTCCGTACATTACTTGTTCATTAGCTACTGGAGTTTAATATATGAGATAGACTCATGACATGCAAAGCGAGATATGTCAAGCCTTTGCTTGTTATAATTGTGATGATTATGGCACGCAGCTGATGAAAACCCCAAAGTTGAAATTGTTAATTTGGGGTTCTCATCAGCTGTACGCCATAATCATCACAATTATAACAAATAAAGGCTTGACATATCTCGCTTTGCATGTCATGAGTCTATCTCATATATTAGTTTCACCTTTTAAGTTGAATTACTGAAAGAAGTGAACCTTTCCACGATATTCTAATTTTCCGAGTTTCACCTGTATTATTATTCTACAAGGTGTGACCGGAAAGTTCAGCGAACGGTCACAGAAATCGGGCAGCGAGAAATATTCGAACATACATGCCTTCAAAGTCGGCCCCCTCTGATACAATGCACCGTTGACAACGTTCGTAGAACTGTTGGAAACTTCTGGAGAAGTCCTCTGTCCATACTGCTTTCAGTTCCCTCGTCACAGCGGCTTCGACGTGTGAAATGTTGGAAAAACCTGTGCCCTTTGAGCGCAGATTTCAGTTTTGGAAAAAGGAAAGAAATCCGGTGGGGCCAGATCGGGAGAATACGGAGGGCGGGACAACTCAGTAACCTCGGGGACGATTTCGCGTGGAATATGCAATTATTCCGCCAGCATTTGGACAGACAAACGCCGATCCCGCGTCAATAACTCGCAGACTCTGTCGACATTGGCCGCCGTTCTGCTTGCCGATGGTCTGGTCATCTTTGATGGTTTGCTGCCCTTTGTGGAAACGTTTAAACCGCTCGTACACACTGTCTTTCAAGTTCTGGCTTCATCTCCTTGCACAATTGTGAGCATTTCGTGGGTTTCCGATGCCGATTGTATGTTCTGATATTTCTCGCTGTCCCATTTCGGTGACCATTCACCGAACGTTCCGGTTAGACCTTGTGTTTATATCAATATTTATATTTTGGAATTGATTTGTGTTCTCACGCAGCTGCATCGTCTCATGCGTTCTGCACGTTCCCGCGGTCATGTGATAAAGCCACTGCGTTCTGCGTTACAAACCGAGCACAGCTGGCAGTTGATTCTTTTCGTTTTCCAACCTTTCTGTTTAAAAACATTGGGAGGAATTTTATTTTTCATTCTGAAAGTGCGACGCAGTGAAGGAAGTTTGAGAACCTGTCCTAGCAAAAGAGGTGAGGGGCAAAAGGGTCGTGAGGTCCCCCCATTTCTGCCTCTTAACTATGCCCATTTCGCGTTCCCTCCACCCAGGAATACGTTTGGGAAGCGTCTCATTACCTCGTGCAGCAGGTCTTCAACAGCCTCAAGGAGATGTTCTCAGGAACTCGAGAAATCCAGGTAACCCCTGGGCCTCATTTATTTGCAAGCGCTTCAGGGAGAGCCGGTGTGGTGTAGCGGTTAAGAGCAGTGGACTTGTAATCTGGTGAACCGGGTTCGATTCCCTGCTCCTCCACATGCAGCTGCTGGGTGACCTTGGGCTAGTCACACTTCTCTGAAGTCTCTCAGCCCCACTCACCTCACAGAGTGTTTGTTGTGGGGGAGGAAGGGAAAGGAGATTGTTAGCCACTTTGAGACTCCTTCGGGTAGTGATAAAGCGGGATATCAAATCCAAACTCCTCCTCCTCCTCCTCCTCCTCCTCCTCCTCTTCTTCTTCTTCTTCTTCTTCTTCTTCTTCTTCTTCTTCTTCTTCTTATTTCTGTTGGGAGCCACCCAGAGTGGCTGGGGAAACCCAGCCAGATGGGCGGGGTAGAAATAATAAATCATTATTAATATTATTATTATTACAGTGGTACCTCTGGTTACGTACTTAATTCGTTCCGGAGGTCCGTTCTTAACCTGAAACTGTTCTTAACCTGAAGCACCACTTTAGCTAATGGGACCTCCCACTGCCGCTGCGCCGCCAGAGCACGATTTCTGTTCTTATCCTGAAGCAAAGTTCTTAACCTGAAGCGTTATTTCTGGGTTAGCGGAGTCTGTAACCTGAAGCGTATGTAACCCGAGGTACCACTGTATTTCCGTACACCATGCGCTGAGTCGATTGCGCATATATGCAGGGAACCTGTATGTCTTAAGGCTGCGCAACGAAGGCTGCAGGGAGGTTTCAGGAGCAAGAGAAGGGTGGGAAAATGTGTCCCCCCCCCCCAAGAAGGGGATGGGCAATGAAGTAAACGGAGCACAGAGTCTCACGCAGCGTAAATTAATAATGCAGAATTTTTCAGTGAAAGGGCTTTACTGAGTTAGACTTCTTCATGAACAACATGGTTCCAAACAGTTTGACTGAGATTGTATTCTGACTCTGCTCACAACTGAGGCAGGCAGACTTGTGACTGAAATCTTACTGAGAACACAGAGGGAAAATGGCGGCTACTGACAGGTGAAACTCGAAAAATTTGAATACCGTGGAAAGGTTCGTTTCTTTCAGTAATTCAGCTTAAAACGTGAAACTAATATATGAGATAGACTCATGACATGCAAAGCGAGATATGTCAAGCCTTTATTTGTGATGATTATGGCGTACAGCTGATGAAAACCCCAAAGTTGAGATTGTGAATTTGGGGTTCTCATCAGCTGTACGCCATAATCATCACAATTATAACAAATAAAGGCTTGACATATCTCGCTTTGCATGTCATGAGTCTATCTCATATATTAGTTTCACCTTTTAAGTTGAATTACTGAAAGAAACGAACCTTTCCACGATATTCTAATTTTTCGAGTTTCACCTGTATAACAAGCAAAGGCTTGACGTATCTCGCTTTGCATGTCATGAGTCTATCTCGTATATTAAACTCCAGTAGCTAATGAAAACAATTGCTTACATAAACGGACTTTTTCCGCGATATTCTAATTTTTCGAGTTTCACCTGTACAAGGGGAATGAGTCACAGGTCAGACTCGTTAGCAGTTAGGCCTGAATAACTTTCGTAGGCCGGAATGTTTGCGCAGTCCCAGCACTTCCCAGCCTGCTTTGCTGCTTCCGCTCTCATGTGTCTTTCTCACGTGACACAGAGATGCTCCCTGGCGGGGTTGTGGTGGGTGGGAACCAGAGGCTTTCCAGCTTGCCTGTACCTTTCTGGAACTGGGGTGCCTGCCCCACGGGAACCGCATTGCTCACTGCCTTTCTCCCCCCCCCCCGGCAGGGCTGGTTGACCGAGAGCGCCCGGTGCATTGCCAAGTCTGGCCGGACGGTGGAGTGGGTGACCCCGCTGGGGCTTCCCATTGTCCAGCCGTACCATCGCTCGAAGACCACGCTGGTAAGCAAAGCCGTAAACATTTGGTCGCTTGGGATGCGGGCGGCGCTGTGGTCTAAACCACTGAGCCTCTTGGGCTTGCCGGTCAGAAGGTCGGCGGTTCGAATCCCCGCAATGACGGGTGAGCTCCCGTTGCTCGGTCCCAGCTCCTGCCAACCTAGCAGTTCGAAAGCACGTCAAAGTGCAAGTAGATAAATAGGTACCGCTCCGGCGGGAAGGTAAACGGCGTTTTTGTGCGCTGCTCTGGTTTCCGTCACGGTATCCCGTTGCGCCAGAAGCGGTTTAGTCCTGTTGGCCACATGACCCGGAATACTCTGCGGAAAAACGCCGGCTCCCTCAGCCTGATAGCGAGATGAGCACCGCAACCCCATAGATGCCTTTGACTGGACTTAACCGTCCAGGGGTCCTTTACCTTTTTTACCTAAACACCTGAGCCCTTGAGAGCAAAGCGGTCCCTCCATGCCATTCACAAATGGACAAACCTGCCTTTAAAGGTAAAAGGTACCCCTGACCTTAAGGTCCAGGCGTGGACGACTCTGGGGTTGCGGCGCTCATCTCGCTTTACTGGCCGAGGGAGCCGGCGTACAGCTTCCGGGTCATGTGGCCAGCATGACTAAGCCGCTTCTGGCGAACCAGAGCAGCGCACGGAAACGCCGTTTACCTTCCCGCCGGAGCGGTACCTATTTATCTACTTGCACTTTGACGTGCTTTCGAACTGCTAGGTGGGCAGGAGCTGGGACCGAACAACGGGAGCTCACCCCGTCATTGCGGGGATTTGAACCGCCGACCTTCTGATCAGCAAGCCCTAGGCTCTCACACGCAAATAGACGGTTTGTCTCGCTGTGTGTTAGAGGGAGTTTGTGTCTACTTTTGTGTGTGTTTGAGGGAGCTTTCCCTGCCAAACAGACGCACGAGCTCTCTCACACACAGATAAGTGCGTGTGCGCCTTTGTGTGCGAGAGGGAGAGGGTGCATTCACACGCAGATGGACACTGCCAGACACACACACAAAAAAGACGCACACAAATAGTATGTGTGTGCCTGTTTGTCTGCGTGTGAGCATGTGTACTTGCGGGTTTGAGCGAAAGAGGCAGGGTGGCTCCCACTTCCAAACAGATGCTCTTTCCTATGCTCAAACACATGCTCCCTCTCAGACACATGGGCAAGCGCTGTCTGCCTCGCACAAGTAAGTCGCACTGTTTTCCTCTCACGAATGCAAATGAACACGCACTAAAACGCTTCCCTCCCTCCAAGAATAGGGAAGTGTGTTTGTGTGTGTTTTTAAAGCTTGTGGGGTAGGATTTGAATCGTGCGATTGGGGAGGGGAAGAGAGGCACTGCTGGGGGCGATGGGAGCTTTGCCCATGTGCAGAAGCAGAATTATTATTATTATTAATAATAATAATAATAATAATTTGTTGAATTTATATGCCGCCCCATGCGCTGAGGTTTCAGGGCAGTTCACAGAATAAAATCAAAATATAAAACCAGCAAAACACACAATCCGAAGCGTAAATCTCTTTTATTCAACAACACATTGTAAAGTTCCTTTGTGTAATCGTTTTATATCTCTGGTGATGTTGTTGCCGATTTTTCTCTGTTTGGATTTGTGACTTTTATGTACTGCTGGCTTTTGCCGTAATAAAACTGACTGACTGATAATCCGAATAAAAAACAACAACCCAATAACCTCCCCCTCCCACCCAAACCCCCCCCCCACATTTTAAAAGGGCTGCTCTGCAAATCAAGCCTCCTGCCTGAGGACAGGCAGGGCAGTGACTCAGCTTTTTGCAGTGGCAAAGCATGACTCAGCAAGCAGAGGGGAGTGAGTCAACAGAAGGGGGGGGGTTGGAAGAGTCAAGGTGACATTTGCCAGGAATAACTAGCCGATCGCCGCCCTCACCGATGGGTCCGCCTGGGGAAGGCAGAGCGCACCGAACTCCCCCCCCAAAAATATAAATAAATAAATGTGGTTTTAATGATCCCTTCTCCGAGGAGTAAAAGTATCTGCTTCTGATTTTAAAAAGCACTCTAAGCCCCGATCAGAGCCGCTTCGTTGAAATGCATGTCGTGTCTAAGCAGCTTCAGTGGTTCTACTCTTGAGTAGGACTTGACGCCGGATACAGAAGCTTTTCATTAATAATAATAATAATAATAATAATAATAATACAGTAATAATAATCGAGAAAGCTTCATTCATTAGTTGCAGCCCTGCCTGCCTGACCTCAGAGTTGTGGCAGGCATGGCTCTCTGCGACACATGTTGTTTGGACGACGTCCCTGCAGGGTAGGCTAGTCCAAGGGAATAATAATAATAATAATAATAATAATAATAATAATAATAATAATTTATACCCCGTCCATCACCGGGACTCCCCAGCCACTCTGGGCGGCTCCTAACAGAATATTAAAAACAGAACAAAACATCAAACATTAAAACCTTCCCTAAACAGGGCTGCCTTCAGATGTCTTCTAAAGTCAGATAGTTGTTTATCTCCTTGACATCTGATGGGAGGGCGTTCCATAGGGCAGGTGCCACCACCAAGAAGGCCCTGTGCCTGGTTCTTCGTAACCTCGCTTCTTGCAGGGAGGGAACCGCCGGAAGGCCCTCAGTGCTGGACCTCAGTGTCCAGGCTGGACGATGGGGGTGGAGACGCTCCTTCAGGGATACCGGGCCGTTTAGGGCTTTCAAGGTCAGCACCAACACTTTGAATTGTGCTCGGAAAAGGACTGGAGGCCAATGGAGGTCTTTCAGGACCGGTGTTATGTGGTCTCGGCGGCCGCTCCCACTCACCAGTCTAGCTGCCGCATTCTGGATTAGAAGATGTCCCCAGATTTGCCCAGTGGACTTCACAGGGTCTTGAACCACTCTGAATCCCTGCTGTCTCCCCAAATGTGAGATGAGACCCAAGGGTGCTCCAATTTCCTTCCTCTCCTTGCGAAGCCGATGCGTTCTCCGGCGAACGCCAACCTGTACTTATTTCTCTTACCCCCCCCTCTCCTTTCCCCAAGGTTAACAGCACCATGCAGTCGGTCTATCTCAAGTCGCGACACGACGTCACCCAGTGAGTATCTCATCGCGGTGGTTTTTTTGGGGGGGTTAGGTGAATTGTGCCCCACGTAGAGCGCATGGCAGTAGTCCAAGCGGGAGATAACCAGAGCATGCACCACTCTGGCCAGACAGTTTGTGGGCAGGGAGGGTCTCAGCCTGCGTACCATATGGAGATGCTACAGGTGAAACTCAAAAAATTAGAATATTGTGGAAAAGTCCATTTATGTAAGCAATTGTTTTCATTAGCTACTGGAGTTTAATATATGAGATAGACTCATGACATGCAAAGCGAGATATGTCAAGCCTTTGCTTGTTATAATTGTGATGATTATGGCGTACAGCTGATGAAAACCCCAAAGTTGAGATTGTTAATTTGGGGTTCTCATCAGCTGTACGCCATAATCATCACTATTATAAACAAATAAAGGCTTGATATATCTCGCTTTGCATGTCATGAGTCTATCTCATATATCAGTTTCACCTTTTAAGTTGAATTACTGAAAGAAACGAACCTTTCCACGATAATTCAAATTTTTCGAGTTTCGCCTGTAGATAGCTGAACGTTGTGAAGCGCCAGAAATTGCCCAGGGCGTCTGCAGGAAGCGGGAACTGAGTGCGAGAGCAACTCTGCCCTCCTCCTAAAATACCCTCTCTTGCCTGGACTTCCCCGCAGGAAGCCCGACACGGTGAAGCAGAAAAACGCTTTCCCTCCGAACTTCATCCATTCCCTGGACTCCACACACATGATGCTGACAGCTTTGCACTGTCACAGGTAAGGGGTTGTTTTTTGTGTTCTGAGACGCTTTCGGGGCGCCCCCTCCCGCAGGCGGCTAAAAACGGGGCTCGGGGCTTACCTTTCCTCGAACGTCATTAGCGGCCAACGGGGCGACAGCAACTTTCCGCAGCACAATGATAACAAATAAAGGCTTGACATATCTCGCTTTGCATGTCCGTGAGTCTATCTCATATATTAGTTTCACCTTTTAAGTTGAATTACTGAAAGAAACGAACCTTCCCACGATACTCTAATTTTTCGAGTTTCACCTGTATAGTGAGAGGGTGGGGTGGGGTTTTTCTCAGGAGGGTACTGGGAGATGGGTGATTGATGACTCAAATGGGTATGGTGAATTCTTAAGTTCGGAATAGAGGAGTTGCTTTGGAAGACGACAATGAGGCATCCGCACAACATGACCAGTCCAACGAAGTTGATGTTGGAGAATCATCGCTTCGACACTGGGGATCTTTGTTGCAGGGGGTTGGACTAAGACGAACTCCAGGGTCCTTTCTAGCTACGATTCTGTGATGTTTAGTTACTGAGAGCTGACATGAGAGAGCCCCTTTCCAGGGACCTGAAGGGCTGTTGCCACAGGGAAGGCACAGCCAGCTGGCTTTCTTAAAATCTTAGAAAGCTAAGGTTGGAAGGGACCCAAGCGTTATCTGCCCCAACCCCCGTGCTGTGCAGGAATCTTTGGCCCAACGCAGGACTCGAACTCACAACCCCGAGGTTGAGCGCCTCACGCTGTTCCCGACGGAGCTGTCCCTTGTTTCCTGCTGCTCCGGAGGGCAGGACCCGAGCCGCCGGATTCGAAGCACGAGAAAGGCGCGTGGCCCTGATCCGGCCCAGGGGTTCGGGGCTGTATTGGGGCGTCCCCGGGCTGTAAGTTAAATAATCCAACTTGCGAAGCCCGTCGGCATACACCGGGCACGGCTTTTAGGGAAGTAAAACTAGCTCAGAGCCGCTCCTTTTCTTGCTCTTTGCTCTGACGCCACTGGGTGGTGCTCCCGGCCCGGGGATTAGATTGGAACGGAGCTCTTGACCACAGGGAGGGGGTCGGCCCTCCTTTGCCCCCCCCCATCCGTTTCTGTTTTGGAGAACGGTTTTTTTCCTTTTAGGAGGCTGGAGAGGAAGTCAGAAGCTGCCCTATTCAGTGTTAAGCCACTGCTCCCATCCAAACCAGCACTGCCTGCACTGGTTGGCAGTGCCTCTGCAGGCATGGAGTCTCTCCTAACCTGGATGTTCTAGGGGTCCTGGTTCTGGGAGACCGTGGTTCCGGAAGACGGTCAGGGAGCAGACGGGTTTTCACTTGCCTTACTGCCTCTTCCTCTTTTTCTGGCTTCCTTTCTTTTTTTAAATTTTTTTTAAATATTTATTTAAATAATTAAATAATCCGGGTTGGGGGTGGTGGTGGTGGATTTTCTCGTCCCAAGCTACGACTTAACATTCATTGCTCCGCCTATTTTGGCCTCTGGCCCCACCCCACCGGTATTATGCGGCCCCCCCGGAAACTTGCCTCGAGGTGAATGCGGCCCCCAGGCAGGGAAAGGCTTTACCAAGGTACCGCTGTATACAAAAAAAATATGTACATTTCACCATTGGTGTATCTCGGCACCTGGGTGGGCTTGTCCGAACAGGAAAGACAGACAGAGGGCCTTCTCGGTAGTGGCGCCCGCCCTGTGGAACGCCCTCCCATCAGGGGTCAGAGAGATAAACAACTACCTGTCATTTAGAAAATACCTGAAGGCAGCCCTGTTTAGGGAAGTTTTTAATTTGTGACTTTGTATTGTATTTTAATATTTGTTGGAGGCCGCCCAGAGTGGCCGGGGAGACCCAGCCAGATGGGCGGGGTACAAATAAAATAATATTATTATTATTATTATTATTATTATTATTATTATTATTATTATTATTATTATATATTAAGCCTCGACCTCAGCCGTTGTGCGTCGTGGGTTAGTAGAAGCGACAGAGATCTTGACTGTTTTTGTGTCTCTCCTAGGGAGGGGCTGACGTTTGTCTCCGTGCACGATTGCTACTGGACTCACGCGCTCACAGTCGACGTCATGAATCGGGTAAGCCGGTCTCCCCCCACCCCCCTCGCCCCCCCAGATCCTCAGCCCTGACCCACGGCAGAAGCTGGCCGGGGTTTCTGGCCGGCTTACCTGAAGAGCCCCCTTCGCCAGGAAAAACGTGACGTTTAACCCTGGCAGGTAACAATGAGGATAGGAATGTAAGGAGAGCTCCCGCTGGATCAGGCCGGCGGGGGGCCCACCTAGTCACGGAATCGTAGAATGGTGGTCCCCCCAGGGTCATCTGGTCCAACCCCAAGCATGGCAGGAATCTCAGCTAGTGCATCTATGGCGGGTAGCCGGCAAACTAGGCTGCTGGTCAGAGCGTGGTCAGAGCGTGGCGCCACTAATCCCAAGGTAGCGGGTTCGATCCAGATGCTTATTCCTGCATTCTAGGGGGGGGTTGGTTTCCAGGTCTATGAAACGTCTGCTTCAAAACCTCCAAGGAAGGAGAATCCACGCCCCCCCCCACACAAGGGAATCTCCCAACAGCTCTCACTATCAGAAAGTTCTTCCCAATGTCGAGACGGAAGCCAGCAGCATCCTGGTATTTTTTTTGGGGGGGCACCCACATTCGGAAACCCGCAAGCAGGAACTGAACACAAGAGCCTTCTCCCGTCCCGTGGTTTTCAGCAACTGGTATTCGCAAAAAAAAGCAATACAGAGCGGCACCTCGGTTCTCAAAACGCCTTGGTGCTCAAACAACTTGGAACCCAAACACTGCAGACCCGGAAGTAAGCGTCCCGGTTTGCGAACCTTTTTCCGGAAGCCGAACACGTTTTGAGTGTTACGCTTCCGATTTGAGTGTTACCGCTGAGGTCTTCTGTCTGTTTTCGCTATTTATTTCACGTTTTTGTTTTTGCGGCTCTTTTCTCGTGTGACTGTGCGGAACCCAGTTCAGCCGCTGGTCGATTGATTGTGTGACCGCAGTACGTTGATTATTGCTTTCATTTTTAGGAGTCGATGGCCCCTCGTTAGATAGTAAAATTCATGTGAAATTGCTGCTCTAGGGGTCGTTTTTAAAAGTCCGGAACGGATTACCGTATTTTTCGCTCCATAAGGCGCACTTTTTTCCTCCTAAAAATGAAGGGGAAATATCTGTGCGTCTTATGGAGCGAATGGTGGTCCCTGGAGCCGAATTGCCCAGGGGCCAAAAGAGGATCGTGCTTTTTATTTTACAAAGAGAAAAGGGGGTGTTGAAAGGACCCGCTCAGCAGCTGATCAGCAAGAGATCGGGAGAGAGATAAGAGTCCCGGCTCCCTTTCAGCCCCAGGCCTCCATTGTTGAATGTGCTGCAGAGGGAGGTTGTTTGTTTCCCCAGCGACATGTGACTGGCTGATTAGATTATCTGTCTGGAAACTGTAGAAAAGGCTGTAGGACTAGAAGCTGCAGAAATGTGAGTTGAACCCCATAAAAACGGGGCTTTTCCTCTTTGCTTTTCCCCTTTGCAAAAAAGCTGCAAAACTTTTAGCTGATCCTCAAAAAAAAACCAGGGCTTTTCCCTTTGCAAAAAAGCTGCAAAACTTTTAGCTGATCCTCAAAAAACCAGGGCTTTTCCCTTTGCAAAAAAAGCTGCAAAACTTTTAGCTGATCCTCAAAAAAACAGGGCTTTTAGAGGAGGAAAACCAGAAAAATGTTTTTTTCGTGTTTCCTCCTCTAAAAACGAGGTGCGCCCTATGGAGCGAAAAATACGGTAATCTGTTCTACATTGCTTTCTACGGGAAAGCGCGCCTTGGTTTTGGAACGCTTTGGTTTTGGAACCGGACTTCCGGAACGGATTAAGTTTGAGAACCGAGGTACCACTGTACTTCCACCGTGGAAGCAGAGCGTAGCCACGAATTCGTCTTTTTTAAAAGCCATCCAAATGGGCGGTTCTCTCAGCCTCCCGCGGCAGCGAGTTCCACAGTTTTAACGAAGGAGCCCTTCTTTTAACCTTCCCCGAACCTCCCGGCGTTTGGCTTCGCCGGACGCCCGCGAGTCCTAGCATTTCGGACAACGGCGGTGATTGCCCCCCCCTCCCTCTTGCGTTTCAGGTGTGCCGCGAACAATTTGTGCAGCTCCACAACCACCCCATCTTGGAGGAACTCTCCCAGTTCATGCTGCAGAAATACTGTTCCTACGTCCCGTAAGTGTGCGTCGCCTTCTCCGCCCGCCACTCTTCAAGTATTCTATTTAAACATCTGATCGGTTTCCGTTTGTCGAACCGCTTTGCGAAAGATCCGCCGCAGCCATTTCAGAGTTTTTTTTTTAAAAAAAATAAAACAGAGATAAGAGCAGCGGAATAACTTTGTATGCCGTTGCAACAAACCAAACTCCCCCCCCCCAACCCGCAAAAAAAATTAACGCTTTCAATTGTAGGAACGTATTTCAGATCCAATGCAAGCTAGGATAAAGATCTTCCCTAGAAAGGCATGTAATAATAATAATTATTATAATTACAATTAAAATTATAATTATTATTACATAAATACCCCACTCTCAGTGTTCATTTTACAGTACGTCTTACAGTTTTGTTTTGTAGTGTTACGGGTTACATTTAATGGAATATTTTCGTCTGCTGGAATAATTTCCAGTAATAATAATAATAATAATAATAATAATAATAAAATTTATTATTCATACTCCGCCCATCTGGTGAGGCCTTCCCAGCCACTCTGGGCATCCCCCAACAGACTATTAAAAACACAATAAAACATCAAACATTAAAAACTTCCCTAAACAGGGCTGCCTTCAGATGTCTTCTAAAGTCAGATAGTTGTTTATTTCCTTGACATCTGATGGGAGGGTGCCACCACCGAGAAGGCCCTCTGCCTGGTTCCCTGTAACCTCGCTTCTCGCAGGGAGGGAACCGCCAGAAGGCCCTCGGAGCTGGACCTCAGTGTCCGGGCTGGACGATGGGGGTGGAGACGCTCCTTCAGGGATACTGGGCCGTTTAGGGCTTTCAAGGTCAGCACCAACACTTTGAATTGTGCTCGGAAACGTCCTGGGAGCCAATGGAGGTCTTTCAGGACCGGTGTTATGTGGTCTCGGCGGCCACTCCCAGTCACCAGTCTAGCTGCCGCATTCTGGATTAGTTGCAGTTTCCGGGTCACCTTCAAAGGCAGCCCCACGTAGAGCGCATGGCAGTAGTCCAAGCGGGAGATAACCAGAGCATGCACCACTCTGGCGAGACAGTCTGCGGGCAGGGAGGGTCTCATCCTGCATACCAGATGGAGCTGGTAGACAGCCGCCCTGGACACAGAATTGACCTGCCCCTCCATGAGGACAGAGGATGCCGAAAAGAAAATACGGATAGCGCCTGCCTGGTTTGTAGTGGCGGGTAGTTCCCAAGGTGCATACACTATTGGAGACTGCCTCCTGGAGGCATGTAGGATTGCGTTCTTAAGCCTTAAGTCAGGGGTGGCTCCGTTGGAAAGCAAAGAAGGTTTCCTTGTTGTGGTGGTGGTTTTTTTTCTTGCAAAGATGTTTAATTATTATTCGGGTGACACCTTTCTTACCGAAAATAATATTTTCCTTCTCCAGGGTTGAGTGGAAGGATAAGAAAGCGAATGAGTACCAGAGGCTAGTTCAGCTTCTGTCTAGCATCCCTAAAAAAGGTACGAACACATAGCACCTGGATTTTTTTTGGGGGGGGGGCGGGAGAGCCTTCCGTCAACAGACAATCCACGCCAGGGCCAATCTGAGTGCATGTTCCTTAGATTTCTCCCCTGGACCTGCCTCCGAAGGAACCCAGACCGTACAAATACCACTGAAATTTCTTTTGAAAACCAGCTTTAAAACAACTTGGTCATTTAGCGTGGCAGAGCCTTTGGAACTCCCTGCCAGTTGAGATAAAGAGAGCCACCTTAAGCATACCCTTTTCGGCGCCTGCAAAAAAAAAAAAATTGTTTAGGCAAGGTCCATTGTCTCCCCTCGCCTGGTTTAGCCAGCCAGCCAAAGCTGTTCCCAGGATTGTGGCCTCTGTTGCCTGCTGACAGCTCCTAGGAGCTCCAGGTGAGAGCTGATGACAGGGACCAAAATTGGGCAAAGTACCCCCAGAAAGACCCAGGTGGCGCTGTGGGTTAAACCACAGAGTCTAGGGCTTGCCGATCAGAAGGTTGGCGGTTCGAATCCCTGCCACGGGGTGAGCTCCCATTGCTCGGTCCCTGCTCCTGCCCACCTAGCAGTTCGAAAGCATGTCAAAGTGCAAGTAGATAAATAGGGACCGCTCCAGCGGGAAGGTAAACGGCGTTTCCGTGCGCTGCTCTGGTTCACCAGAAGCGGCTTAGTCATGCTGGCCACATGACCCGGAAGCTGTCTGCGGACAAACACCGGCTCCCTCAGCCTATAGAGCGAGATGAGCGGCGCAGCCCCAGAGTTGTCCGCGACTGGACCTGATGGTCAGGGGTCCCTTTACCTTTACCTTTACCTTTACCTTTACCCCCAGAAAGAGCATGCCATGTCCCCCAACAGAGGTACTACCCCTCCCGAAAAAAAATAAAATGTTTGCTTTGAGCTTTTATTTTTGCAAAATCTCTTTGGGGCTGTTCTTTAGGAAACCCAGGGACGCGGGTGGTGCTGTGGGTTAAACCGCAGAGCCTAGGGCTTGCCGATCAGAAGGTCGGCGGTTCGAATCCCCGCAACGGGGTGAGCTCCCGTTGCTCGGTCCCTGCTCCTGCCCACCTAGCAGTTCGAAAGCACGTCAAAGTGCAAGTAGATAAATAGGTACCGCTCCGGCGGGAAGGTAAACGGCGTTTCCGTGCGCTGCTCTGGTTCGCCAGAAGCGGCTTAGTCATGCTGGCCACATGACCTGGAAGCTGTACGCCGGCTCCCTCGGCCAGTAAAGCGAGATGAGCGCCACAACCCCAGAGTCTTCCGCAACTGGACCTAACAGTCAGGGGTCCCTTTACCGTTTACCCTTTAAGCCTGTTTAAAGGTGGCATCACGGTTTGGTTTGGAAACAGTTATAAGAAGAGGAGTTTTCAAGGGGAGCAAAAATGTCAGGTGAACCAAAAAGCTGGTTTTCGTAGCGCCCAGTTCCTGGCTGGCGTGATTCGTGGGCCCTGGGGCGTACAGGCCTCTGAAAAGCACCCCATTTCTGGGGACGCAGCAATCAGGCAGGGGGGGAAACATTTCCAGAATCGCTGCCCTGTGTGTTGCCTAATTCTCCCCCCCCGCCCCATCGCCTCCCTTCCCAGGCATGCTGAGCTCTTCCCCAATCTTATCTTTTAACCCTCTTCATTTTGGCCGATGGCTGACTCTCTGTTTGTCTCATCTGTTTGTTGGTAACGAGAGAGAGAGAGAGAAAATAGAAAAAATTCCTTCCAGTAGCACCTTGTTCAGTCGTTCAGTCGTGTCCGACTCTTCGTGACCCCATGGACCAGAGCACGCCAGGCACCCCTATCCTCCACTGCCTCCCGCAGTTTGGCCAAACTCATGCTAGTCGCTTCGAGAACACTGTCCAACCATCTCGTCCTCTGTCGTCCCCTTCTCCTTGTGCCCTCCATCTTTCCCAACATCAGGGTCTTTTCCAGGGAGTCTTCTCTTCTCATGAGGTGGCCAAAGTACTGGAGCCTCAACTTCAGGATCTGTCCTTCCAGTGAGCACTCAGGGCTGATTTCCTTCAGAATGGAGAGGTTTGATCTTCTTGCAGTCCATGGGACTCTCAAGAGTCTCCTCCAGCACCAGAATTCAAAAGCATCAATTCTTCGGCGATCAGCCTTCTTTATGGTCCAGCTCTCACTTCCGTACATCACTACTGGGAAAACCATGGCTTGAACTATACGGACCTTTGTCGGCAAGGTGGTGTCTCTGCTTTTTTGTGCATGCACACTTCTTCAGATACCTTGCATGCACACGAAAGCTCATACCAAGAACAAACTTAGTTGGTCTCTAAGGTGCTACTGGAAAGAATTTTTTTATTTTTTAATTTTGTTTCGACTACGGCAGACCAACATGGCTGCCTACCTGTAATGAGAGAGAGAGAGAGAGAGAGAGAGAGAGAGAGAGAGAATCACGTCTGCTGTGAAGCTGCCAGGGTCCAGACAAGGCCCGATTATCGTTAAAAACAAAACAAAACACCATGGCGTTCTGCCGCGCATGCCAAACTCTTAACTGGACTGCAGTGTCAAATGGTAGCCGTCATTGGGCGTTTTACGGGGTGGTTTGTAACATTTCACTCGTCAGCATAAACACCCCAGTCGGCACCGCGATTCCCGCTTTCGCAGGCGCACCCTGATTTCACAGCTCGGGCCGAGATTCGAACGGGGGGCGCCTGGCCTTTCTCACCACCTGCGTGGTCTTCCACATGGAATCGGCCTTTGAGCTCCAAACTGCCGGAAGGGACCGGCGATTGGCTCGAAACGAAGCCGGGTCCCTAGTCCTCGTGGCTGTAGCACCATCGTGGGTTGCATGTCTCCCTGTCGCACCCAACGAGAAAATTTTGCAGTGTTGGGTACTTTCAGGTTTAGACAAAAGGCAAGCGGGGGGGGGTGCGGAAGTTTGTAAAACTGTACGTGTGGCATCCTAACCTGGATGTTGGAAGACCCAGGGCAGATCCGTTTGGCTGTGGCACGCCCTGCCACATGAGGCCCTGATGGCCACCAACCTAGAAGGAGATTAGACGTGTCCGTGGAGGAGGAGCCGAGATGGCTGGGCTCTTCCTCTTCGAACACCATTTGCAGGGAAATCCTCGGATCCTGCTTGCAGGTTTCCCTTTGGGGGCGCCCGGTCGGCTACTGTTGAGAACAGGACGAGGGACTAAATGGGCCCGATCCCGCAGGGCTCTTCTGATGTTCTTACAAAGCCTTGACGTCAGCACACGGCATCCCCCGGGACTTTCCTTCGTTCAAAGTATAAAATCCACAGGTTTATTCCCCATGCAGCCCTGGTTTTTTAAGACCAACCGTTCTGGTCTTGCCTTCTTCTTCTTCTTTTGCATAAGGGGCATAAAAGCATCCCCCCCCCCAACACACAAAAGAAACCTCATCTGAATCCTAGCCAAGGACTCCCCTCCCCATCACCATCTGCTGATCTGGAAGTGGGAAGCCACTGTCTAAAGCTTCATTTCAAAGGCATTTCCCACCTCCTTCCATCCTCCTCCCTGGTGTGTTCTGTTGCTACTCTCAGTTCATCTCTGTAGTCGTACACAAACCCTCTTCAGGGGATCTGTGGCTGGCTGCCCATTTTCTACAACATCTCGTCTCCTCTCCTCTCTTCTCTTCTCTTCTCTTCTCTTCTCTAGCAGGCGGGGCCCATGACTTACATTATAGGAGCCTACACAACACAAAACACTGTTGCTGTATGTAGGCTTTATTTTATTTGCCTTTTATCTTATATTTTGGAAATCTACATCCAGGTTTCTTTTCCCTTTTATTTTTTTTTGGGGGGGGGCCCCAAGAGTTCCCTGGGGATTGACCGTCAAACCACTTTAGGAACCGTGCGTGACTTTGCTGGGTGCAGCCTTAAGTGTATTTATAACTGTCTGCAAACAGAAGATATTAAAAGATAGATAGATAGATAGATAGATAGATAGATAGATAGATAGATAGATAGATTAAAAGATAGATTAGATAGATAGATATTAAAAGATAAATATAGATACATAGATTTATTTATTACGGCTATAAGCCCATAAAAACGTTACATAAAAACACAAAAACATTCATAAAACACAGGGAAACATAAAACCACAAGAGCAAGAAACCATATCATGGCCACCAGAAATGAGCCAGCCAGGGGTATTAAACTATAATCAAGAGGGAAAGTAGCAGAGACCTTTGCAAGTCCTGAAGTTGGCCGGTTTGCCTTTTTTTGAGATAAGACAGAGTTTAAGAACCTTGCCACCAGCAGGGTTGTGGTAGGGACCTTATCTTGCAGGATTAGGGCGAGGTGGGACTCTACCGGCGTGCCATCCATTTCCTGGATTATTGAACTTAGTATTTTTGCATATTAAAAGCATTTCAAGTGACCTGATTACCGACGGGGTACGATATAAAAGGGCCGAGACACGCGGGTGGCGCTGTGGTCTAAGCCGCAGAGCCTAGGGCTTGCCGATCAGAAGGTCGGCGGTTCGAATCCCCGCAGTGACGGGGTGAGCTCCCGTTGCTCGGTCCCTGCTCCTGCCCACCTAGCAGTTCGAAAGCACGTCAAAGTGCAAGTAGATAAATAGGTACCGCTCCGGCGGGAAGGTAAACGGCGTTTCCGTGCGCTGCTCTGGTTCGCCAGAAGCGGCTTAGTCATGCTGGCCACATGACCCGGAAGCTGTACGCTGGCTCCATCGGCCAATAAAGCGAATGGGGCCCTATGCTATAGCTTGTTTAGCTTACAGGTGAAACTCGAATAATAGAATATCGTGGAAAGGTTCATTTCTTTCAGTAATTCAACTTAAAAGGTGAAACTAATATATGAGATAGACTCATGACATGCAAAGCAAGATATGTCAAGCCTTTATTTGTTATAATTGTGATGATTATGGCGTACAGCTGATGAGAACCCCAAATTAACAATCTCAACTTTGGGGTTTTCATCAGCTGGCGCCATAATCATCACAATTATAACAAATAAAGGCTTGACATATCTCGCTTTGCATGTCATGAGTCTATCTCATATATTAGTTTCACCTTTTAAGTTGAATTACTGAAAGAAATGAACCTTTCCATGATATTCTATATATATTCTATCTCATATATTAAACTCTGGTAGCTAATGAAAAGAATTGCTTACATAAACGGACTTTTCCACAATATTCTAATTTTTCGAGTTTCACCTGTGTACGTAAATCCAGCACTGGGCACGATGTGCATTCTGAACGCCACACATTTGCTTTCTCTTCCAGGCGACTTCGACCTGGAGAAGGTGAAAGAATCTACCTACTTCTTCAGCTGACTCCGGAAGGCGTGTCGGATGCTGTTCCCGGGGAGGGGACCCTGCCTCCGCCGCCCCGTAATCCGGCCCGGAACGGGCTCTGCTACCTCCAGAATGAAAAAAACGGCGGAGAGGAAGTTCTTGCACCGTGCAAAACCGAAGCATATTCGGTCTCTCTGCCCTGAGCCTGCATCAGGTTTCGTTTCCCTCTTTTCCACCCCAGAACTCTGAGCAGCACCCTCTGCCTCCGTGCGCCCACTGTTCTCGTTTGTTTTTTAAATGCCCGAAAGGTGAAGAATCGAAGGACCAGCTTGGTGCTGCTTAGGTCATTTGGCTTGCCACCCCGAACCTCCATCAGCCCTCTTTGCCCCCAGAGCTTAACCAGGAGAGTTTTTGTGGAGGCAGGAGATGGTAGCTTTGACCCGCAGGCTTCCTCGCCTCGTTTCTCAGGGCGGCCCGAGTCGGCGGCGACCCTGATGGCTGGCATTGCCAACATGTTGGGCTCCAGCTCCCGTCAGGCCCCCGAACCTTTGGGGGGCTGGTTGGAGCAGGAGCCCACAGCTTCTGGGTGATTCGTGCTTGCCGGAAGCTGCAGAGCATAGGAACCACGTGGGAAGAGAAAATGTGGGTGAAATTCCCTTGCCTGGCGCTGCCTGCCTCGGTCCTTCCCGCATCAACCCGCTTGCCGCTTTTTGGGTACCAAGGCACGGGGCTGCCCCCTCGAACCGCTGCCTGTGGGGTGCAGGATCGAGTCCTGAGCCTCCCCCGCAGGGGGATGTTATCCTCTCCGTCAGGGAACGGTTAAGTTCGTTCCGGCAGAGTGCCGTTTCGATGCACCAAGAGAGCTGTTTTCGTCCCCCTCGGCCGTTGCCTGTGAATTAAAAGCCCAAAAAGAAACCTCTGCCTCGCCTCTGGGATTTCTGATCCGTTGACGCCGGGGAACGAATTCAGCAAATGCTCTTGCCTTGAGAAGCGAGGAGGCAGCCCGCAGTGTCTCTGCAATGAGTTTCTGCTTGGGGCTTCCGCTGGCGGTCGGGGGAATGAGGAGAGACGCAGTTCGACAACACCGAGAGGAATAGCTGCTCGCAGTTCTGGTCGCCTCAGCTCAGAACGGATATGGTGGAGCTGGGGAAGGTTCAGAAAAAGGAAAGCCCAAACGATCAAGGGGGGTGGGACAACTCCCCATTGGGGAAAGCTTGCAGCGGTTTTTTTTTGTTTTTGTTTTTTGTTTAGAGAAAAGGCGGGTACGAGCAGACGTGACGGGAATTGGATAAGGTTATGGAGAAAGTGGGTGGAGAGAGGGAAAAGTTATCCCTTCTAATACTCGAACGTTTGATAAACCCAGAGAAGCCGAGCGTTGAAAGATTTGAGACAGGCGAAGGGCGCCGTGCGACCCGTGGAACTCACTGCCACCAGAGGCAGGGGGCTAGCTTTGTTAATAAGGCGCCCCGAGCACAAAGTTGTTTGAGTACCAAGGCACCACTGTATATCATTTCCCAGAATGCTTTGTTGTCTTGCACGTCCACCACACGTGCCCTCCTTCTCCTTACACTTCCAACATAACGTTTGAAGCGGTTCTATACATACTTGCTCATTTTGTAGGTGTTAATGTAGGTATTTGGCGCTGGTTCTCAAGGTGGGGAGGCTGTTCGGGTCCTGCTTGTGGGGTTCCCATGGGGGCAGCCGGCTGGCCACTGTGAGGACAGGATGACGGGCTAGATCCGAAGCCAGGGCCCCCTCCTGCGTCCTTGCGTCATTCCCACGACACAAGAAATTTCCCCTACCTGTTCCGAGATAAGGATGCTTCACTCGCGAGAGGCTGTGGCGTCTTAACGCTTCAATTGCAGCTAAAATTAGAAACACAGTCTGCCTATTAGTTATCTGGAATGTTACCAAGGGAGTGTGTTGTTTGTGCTATAATTAGTAGGTTTTTAATACATATTTTTTTTTGCCTTGTTTCTTATCGCGGCTGCAGACTTCCGAATCTCTCTCGTTTTCAACAAGGGCCTAAAGCCCGTGATTTAAGTTTTCAGCTGGATATTGCGATGCGATTTGGCTCCCTAACATCTACATTATCTGCCCGAGTCCGTTGCTTAAATTCGGTCGCAGGGCAACGTGACCCAGAAGCGAGAAAACTGGGCAGGGTTCCCCCCCCCCATTTATGGATTTAAATGTTTACATTTCCTGCTCGGAAAGGGAAACCCTCGAAGGAAGCTGGCAACCATCGTAATAACTAATGAGCTGCCCAGCGAGAAACGAGGTTACAGGGAACCGGGCAGAGGGCCTTCTCGGTGGTGGCACCCGCCCCGTGGAACGCCCTCCCACCAGAATGTCAAGGAAACAAGCAACTACCTGACTTTTAGAAGGCATCTGAAGGCAGCCCTGTTTAGGGAAGTTTTTAATGTTTGATGCCATATTGTGCTTTTAACCCACAGCGCCACCTGGTCCTATATCTGTGTTTACACTGCATTTTTAAAGATTTGCCTTGAGAGTGTCTTTAAACCTCTTGTGTCGTCCACCGGCATGCCGCTTTCCAGTCTTAAGTTGGGAATAGAGGAGTTGCTTTGGAAGACGATAATCAAACCATAGTTTACCATCAGAGAAATAAGCTGGCTCCAAAAACACACGCACACATCGCAAGTGTCCCAAGTGGCCTGTCTTCAGCATATGCCAAAAGGCACCTGGCGCACCTCTGTGGGGAAGGAGTTCCACTGTTTAGGGGCTGCCCCACAGAACTCCCTCCCGTGGGCTGCCAACCCATGAGCGTTTGAGGGCAGAGGAACTACCAAGAGGGCCTGACCCCCTACCGATCTCTGCGCCCGATGCCTATTGATGCTAGCAAGCCTTAGAAACTGCATTGGCGCCATCGCCGCCGAGCAGCTGGCACCGAGAGGTATACTGCTCTTGCAAATGGAGGTTCTGTCGAGCAAACTTTCCTGAGCGCCGCACAGTTGAAATCGGGAGCGAGAGTTAGGACATTGGATGCATTTGGGTTAAAAGAGACGAACATACCATCCCGAGGGGAGGCATCTCTTACATTTTAAAATGACAATTTTGCTTCCCTCCCTGCGGCTGAGATCGGAACGATTTTGCGTCGGTTCCACCTCCGCATGAGGAGAGCCGAGCGGAAAGTGAGAGGACACTGCAGGGTCGTAAGTGAGAATTTTTTTTTTTAAACAGAGGCTCCTTTGGCCTCTCCTATCAGCTTCCTTGACTCTTTCGCTCTGCGTTTGAGGATTATCGGAATGAGTGTGGCCCGCAACCAAATTCTGCAGCATGGATAGCGAGCCATAAACGCCCCAGATAGCAAGTCTTCCTGCAGGGTACTGTTAATTTTTGTGTGTTTCTTAAATATTTATATTTTATTAAAAGTTTTGCAGTGAATTAAGATGAAGGGGAAAGGAAAGAAACCCATAGAAACAAAAAAAAAAACCAAACGAGGAAAACAGGAACATCGGAATGACAGCAAAATGTAATCAAGGTTCTAAAATGATGTCGTATATATGTAAGCTTATTTCCCTCAAGTATAAATAAGTTCATGAGTCACTTACGGGATACTGTTAAGTTGTGAGGAGTTCCCTTGTTTCCCAGTATTATTTTCGAAGTGATGGACATATATATTAAATCATTATTAGTTTATTATTCTTTCTTACCCTTAGAAAAGGATGCTGTGTTTACTAAGACCCAGTGTGGGTTTCTCAAAAATAAGTCATGACAGACCCATCTCCTTTCTTTTCATTTTTTAAAAAAATGGAATTACAAACTTGGTGGATCAGGGGAATGCTGCGGACATAGTGTATCTTGATTTCAGGAAGGCTTTCGACAAAGTCCCCCATGATATTCTCTCGAGGAAGCTGGCAAAAGGCGGGTTGAACGAGGGAACTGTTAGGTGGATTTGTAGCTGGTTGACTGACTGAACCCAAATAGTACTCATTAATGGTTCCTCGTCATCCTGGGGGGGAAGTGACAAGGTGGGTGCTGCAGGGCTCTGTCCTGGGCCTGTCGTTGTTCTACGTCTTTATAAATGACTTGGATGGAGGAATTGAGGGTGTCACGGTCCGGTCTAAGGGTGAACGAAGTCCCAGCAGAGGGCGTCGGGACCGGGGGCAAGATGGCAGCAGGAATGCGCAGGCACGTTTCAGCCATAGAGCCGACTCGCGCAAGGCGTCAGGGCGCCATGGCCTGGAGGGTGCCTCAGCCGCGCCCGCCGCGCCTTGCCCACCCTGCCCCGCCGTGGAGGGCGTCTGCAGCCCCACTGGCAGCGCCCTCCGGCTGGCTGGCGAAGCGCGAGTTGGCCAGCCGCACCGCGCCCTCTGGCTGCCCGGCGGAACACGGAAGCGCGAGATGGCCGGCTGCGCCAGGGCGCCTGATACACTTAAGACGGCCCTGGGAATGCGAGTCCAGAAACCAGGGGTCCGAGGGTCAGGAAGCAGAAAGTCACGAAGTCAAAGGTGCGGGGGTTGAGAAGGAAGGGGTCTTCAGTCTTCTCGTTTTTGCAACGAGTGTTGATCTTGGGTTGCCTTTTGTTCAGCGTTGCGTATTGTTTTGTATTGTATTTGTTTGGTTTTGAAAACCAACAAAACGTTAAGAAAAGAGAATGCTAAAAACAACAGCAAAAAAACACTTAATTAAAAACAACAACAACAATGAGGACTGGAATCTTACTTGACCTTCGGGAGAAAGGACCTCAGCTCAAGGGCAGAACATCTGCTTTGCATGCCAAAGCATTTTTATTCAATCCTTGACATTTTCTGAGTGGGGCCGGGGGACAGACTCATCCTCCATGAATTGGTCTAATCCTGTTTGAAAGCCACCCAGTCACTCACTGTATCTTGTGACACCCTTACTGAGTCAACACTTGTCCCCCGCCCCCTTTCCTAGTCAGAATGCATGCAAAAACTCCTGTGTTTAGGCATGGATGCTGTTTTTACGCATGGGCAGAAACGCACACACACACAGCTCCCCTGCTGGCATTGAGAGTGGGAGCAGATAACTCTGTCTGTCTGTCTGCTGGTCACTCTCTCTCTCACACACACACACACATAAACACACCTTCCAAAATGTCAGCGCTGCCTTGTCTGTCTGCGCCTGTCGGCTCATGGCCATACAGGACTCAGCCAAACAGCCACTCCCCGGGGGCCAGACAGCCCCAGGAAAACGCAGACAGAAGGACGTGCGAGGAAGGCCAAACAGGTGTGAGCTCTCGACCGCTTTGCAGAACGATGCATCGTGTTTTGAAATAATCCAACCCAGCAGAAAAGTGAGGGGAAAGAGAGGAGGGAACGGCAAAAGTCGTTCTGAGGCAGAGTCATAAGGACAGAAGGACGAGCCCTGCTGGATCAGGCCAGTGGTCTATCTGGTCCAGCATCCTCTTCTTAAAGCGTCCGGCACTCAAGCAGGATTCAACCACAAGAAGAAGAGGAGTTTGGATTTGATACCCTGCTTTATCACTACCCAAAGGAGTCTCAAAGCGGCTAACATTCTCCTTTCCCTTCCTCCCCACAACAAACACTCTGTGAGGTGAGTGGGGCTGAGAGAAGTGTGACTAGCCCAAGGTCACCCAGCAGCTGCATGTGGAGGAGCGGAGACGCGAACCCGGTTCCCCAGATTACGAGTCTACTGCTCTTAACCACTACACCGCAAGGGCACATTCCCGGGAGCGCTGCTGCTGTGGAGGCAGAGCAAAGCCACCATGGCTTACTACTACTACTACTACTAATGTTTTATTTGTACCCCACCCATCTGGCTGCGTCTCCCCAGCCACTCTGGGTGGCTTCCATCAAATATTAAAATACATTTATGCCTTACAGCCATTAGCAGCCCATGAATTTGTACGTTGGCACCCGCCTGCCTCGAGAGACAATGGAGTGCGCCTCGAGGGGTGAAAGTCAAACCGCTGCGTCAGCAGCACCCGAGCGACCTCCCCGGGGCGCAAGCCTGGGCAGCGCGTCTGGAGGTCCTGGGCTGCCCAGACGACAGGACACCCCCCCCCTCCTTGGCCTCAAAGATGGGGGTCCGAAGAAAAGCAGAGCGAGACGTTTGGCACCAGCTGGGCTGCAGGAGTTGCCAGAAGGATGCGTAGAAGGTGCCATCCAACCACTCCAGATTTGTGTAGGGTTTACTCCTGACCCCTTTATTCTCCTGAAAATATGTGTCAAGGCAGTGGAGGTTTAGGGTTAGAGTCTTCCTTCTATACGAGCCCCCTTCCCAGGTGGATGAGCCCCATTTGCCCCACACTTCCCTCTCTGGAGAGCCAGTTTGGTGTAATGGTTAAGAGCGGTAGACTCGTAATCTGGTGAACCGGGTTCGCGTCTCCTCTCCTCCACATGCAGCTGCTGGGTGACCTTGGGCTAGTCACACTTCTCTGAAGTCTCTCAGCCCCACTCACCTCACAGAGTGTTTGTTGTGGGGAGGAAGGGAAAGGAGAATGTTAGCCGCTTTGAGACTCCTTCGGGTAGTGATAAAGCGGGATATCAAATCCAAACTCTCTTCTCCTCCTCCTCTACATCATGGGTCACTGGACCCACTCTTTGTCTTGTCTGCTCAATCCACCAGAGCCTGTGTTTACACTGGCCGGTGGAGTCCCTAATTCCCCGAGGGTTTGAGACCCATCGGCTGCCCTCACCTGGTTTAGCCGGCCAGTCGAAGCCGTTTCTCGGGATTGCGGCCGGTGTTGCATGCTGACAGATTCTAGGAGCCCCAGGTGACAGCTGAATGCAAGGTGGGGACCAAAGGTGTTCAAACCACCCCACGATGTGTCCTTCACCAGAAGTTGTTGTTGTTGTTCAGTCGTTCAGTCGTGTCCGTCTCTTCGTGACCCCGTGGACCAGAGCACGCCAGGCACCCCTATCCTCCACTGCCTCCCGCAGTTTGGCCAAACTCATGCCAGTCGCTTCGAGAACACTGTCCAACCATCTCATCCTCTGTCGTCCCCTTCTCCTTGTGCCCTCCATCTTTCCCAACATCAGGGTCTTTTCTAGGGAGTCTTCTCATGAGGTTTACCAGAGGTACCACCCCTAAAATTCTGTAACCCAAGCCATCTAGCTTAGTAGCTGTCCCTGCCTCCTGCAGCAGTGAATCCCATAGTTTAACTATGCACTGCATGAAGAAGTTCTGCATTATTTTTAAGTTCCGCACACTTAAAAGGAGAATTGCATGGCTGTTTCCACCCCGTCGCATCATTTAAGCACCACAACAGCCCTGCAAGGTAGCTCAGGCTGAGAGGATGTGAGCAGCTAGCCTAGCCCTTCACTCCAGATGTTTTCTGACAGCATCCGCCACCCCCCCCAGCTTGCAACTCGAAACATCCAGACATTGTTTAGTCGGTGGATCTAACCACTACACCTCCCAGATTTCAGAACGCAAACTCCTGTTCTGTCAAGGATGTAAATTGGAGAGGAAGGTCAACGGTTGTTGCTCCTCCAGCACAGATTCACAAGCCACTCCCCCCTCAGTTGTGCTGTCTGGAAAATGGGGGTCCAAGCCTGCTATAAGGGCCAATGCAGGGTCAAAATGCTCTCTGCATCTAAACGAAATGCACAACTGATTCCTGCTTCCCACGCAGCGACCGCTTCCCCTTAATTTTTTTTTTTTTTTTTTAAATGCCTTCATGCATTTGTATATGAAATTAGGCTGCTCTGTATTCCCGGGACCTGAGTATTACGGGCTGTGACACTAATCCTTATTTCGCCCTCTTTTTTTGAGGATGGGCAGCCTAAATTAGAAGCCTCTCCGGCGGCAAAATGTGGCCCTGGGGAGGCGGGTGGCTCGGCGTGGAAATTCTGGGTCGCATCAGGCTGCAGTCTTGCCCCACGGAGGCAGCCCAAGCATTTGGGCAGAAGGCTCCTCCATAATCCTCAAAAGGACATCACAAGGGGCCTGCAGCTCAATGAGGCTGAATGTCCATCTTAGTCTGGCACCCTGTTCTCATAGTGGCCGAACATTTGCCCCAACCGGCATTGGATATATAAGCTACTGTAATTGACAAATGGAATGGAATTGGAAAGTCAAGGCACTTTTGGCCTTCAATTCCCACCTCCTCTGGCAATCTCCTTTCTTCCCATTTATTCCAGTGTGGTGTAGTGGTTAAGAGCGGTAGACTCGTAATCTGGGGAACCGGGTTCGCGTCTCCGCTCCTCCACATGCAGCTGCTGGGTGACCTTGGGCTAGTCACACTTCTCTGAAGTCTCTCAGCCCCACTCACCTCACAGAGTGTTTGTTGTGGGGGAGGAAGGGAAAGGAGAACGTTAGCCGCTTTGAGACTTCTTCGGGTAGTGATAAAGCGGGATATCAAGTCCAAACTCTTCTTCTTCTTTCTCTCCTTCCTTCTGCTTAACCTTCTTCCCTCCCTCTTTCCTTCCCTCCTGTTACTCCTTGCTCTCTCCTTCCCCTCCCTCTCCCTTGACCTTCTTCCCCAGTTCTTTTCCTTCTCCCCCTTAGCCACAGCTCTTCCTCTTTGACCTTCTTTCTTTCTTTCTTTTTCTTTCTTTCTTTCTTCTTTCTTTCTTTCTCTTCTTCTTCCTCTTCCTCTCTCTTCCTTCCTTCCTTCCTTCCTTCCTTCCTTCCTTCCTTCCTTCCTTCCTCTCTTGACCTTCTTCCCCATCTCCCTTCTCCCTGACCTCCCCCCCTCCTCTCTCTTGACCTTCCACCCCATCATTCCTACCATTACACTCCCCTCCCCTTGCTCACTGGAAGGACAGATCCTGAAGTTGAGGCTCCCAGTACTTTGGCCACCTCATGAGAAGAGAAGACTCCCTGGAAAAGACCCTGATGTTGGGAAAGATGGAGGGCACAAGGAGAAGGGGACGACAGAGGATGAGATGGTTGGACAGTGTTCTAGAAGCGACTGGCATGACATGAGTTTGGCCAAACTGCGAGAGGCAGTGGAGGATAGGGGTGCCTGCCCTTTGTCCCCCTCTCTGTTTGACCTTCCCCATCCCCATCCTCTTCCTTTACCCCTCCCCTCCTTCCCTCTCTCTTAACCTCCCCTCCTCTCCATCTTTTGCCTTTGTCCCCCTCTCCCCCTCCCATCCCCCTCTCTCCTTTGCCCTTCTCTCCCCCTCTCCCAGTCTGACCTTCCTCTTCCTCCCCCCCTCTCGACCTCCCCCTCCCTTCTCTTCCCCTCCATCCTTTGCCCTTGCCTCCTCTCTGTTTGACCTTCCCTTCTCCCCTCCCTCCTCTTCTCCCCCTCTCCTCCATCCTTTACCCTTCTCTCCCCCTCTCCCAGTTTGACCTTCCCCTCCCTCTTTTGCCCCCTTTCCCTCTCCTCCCTCCCCTTCCCCTCCTCCCTCCCTCCTCTCCCCCTCCCTCCTCTTCTTTCCCCTCCATCCTTTGCCTTGTCCCCTCTCTGTTTGACCTTCCCCTTTCCCCCCCCTCCCCCCTCCCTCCTCTTCTCCCCCTCCCCTCCCTCCTTTGCCTTTGTCCCCCTCTCTGTTTGACCTTCCCCTTTCTCCCCCCCTCCTCCCCTCCATCCTTTGCCCTTCTCTCCCCCTCTCCCAGTTTGACCTTCCCCTTCCTCTTCCCCCTTCCTCTTCCTCTTCCTCCCCTCCCCTGACAGCCCCTCCCCCGGCCCTCGAGGCTCCTCCTACCTCCCCGCCCCGTCGCTGCCTCTGCCTCTCCTCCTCGGTCTCCGTCTCCTCCGCCGCCGCCGCCGCTGCTGCTGCTGCAGCCGAGGGGCTGGTGGTGCTGGACTCCAGCATGCGGACGGGCGGCGGAGGAGGAGGAGGCGGCGGCGGCGGGGCTCCCACTGCGCCAGCCTCGGGGTGCGCCTCTCCCGCTGCATCCTCACCGGCGGCGTCTCCGGCGGCCTCGAAGGGGCGGCTGCTTTCCCTGCGCGGAGGAGGCATGGGCAGCCGCGCCGGCAAGGGGGGCTCCCCCAACGGAGAGTGCCGCCGGGGGGGCGGCGAGGGCGAGGATGGCGGCGGCAGCGGCGGCCCCGACCCGGCGCCCTCTTCCCAGCCCAAGGTCTCCTTCTCGTGCAGCGCCGACGGCTCCCCGAAGGCGGCCGAGGAAGGGGCGTCGGCGGGCGCGGCGGGACCCCCGTCGGAGGGCGATCCCGGAGGCAGCCAGGCCAGCTTCATGCAACGCCAGTTCAGCGCCATGCTCCAGCCGGGCGTCAACAAGTTCTCGCTGCGGATGTTCGGCTCGCAGAAGGCCGTCGAGCGGGAGCAGGAGCGGGTCAAGTCCGCCGGAGCCTGGATCATCCACCCCTACAGCGATTTCAGGCGAGTGGGCCTTCTTCCCTTGAACCCTGCCTCCCTCCTTCCCTCCCCCCCCCGGGGGGAGAGAGAGAGAGAGAGAGAGAGAGAGACTCACCTGTGTGGGGAACTCACCTGGGGGAATTCACCTCGTGGGGTAGGTGGGTGGGAACTACCTGCAGAGAGGCGGAGCAACTGTCCTTGCGAGGAGGGGGGCAAGCAACCGACAGGGATTTCAGGCAAGCGCGGCGGGGGGGGGGGCGGCGGGAAGAGAGAGAGATCGAGAGATCGGGGGTAACTAACCCCTGGGGTGACTCACCTGCGATTTGGAGAAACAGGGAACGGGGGAGGGGGTCTGGGTTACCTTGCCTCGGGGATAAACTACCTGCAGTGATTTCAGGCGAGTGGGGGAGATCGGGGGTAACTCACCCCGGGGGTCACTCATCTCAGGGGGGGGGGAAACTACCTGCAGAGATTTGGGGCTAGTGGCGGAGTGGGGAGGGGAGAGAACCTGGGGTTGGGGATCTGCAGCGATAAGCAACTGCAGCGAATTTCAGGCCATTTGGCTAGCTCACCTTGGGGGTAGCTACCTTCAGCGATTTGGGGAAAGAGGTGGTTTTTTGGGGGGGTAATTCATATTGGGGTGTGTGTGGCAGTTAACTACCTGCAGCTGTTTTGGGTATGTGGCAGGGGAGACCTAGGGTATCTAAACTTGGGGGGAAATAACTTAGGGGGGTGTAACTGGCTACAGTGATTTCAGGCAGGGGTCTGGGGTCGGGAGCAGACAGGAGGTCTTACCTTTGGGGTAAGGGTTAGCTACTGGCTGCCAGCTCTGCATCGATTCCAGGTAAGGCCAAGGATTCTTCTCTCTCCCCCCCCCCCAACTTGGGAGGTTGAGATCTCAGGGTAGTTACCTCTGGTTTGTACTGACAGTGAGCCTTGAGGGAATTTTAGGCAAGATCAGGGATTCTCTGTGTGTCCCCCTGCAAAGGAGGAAAGAATTTAGGGGTAACTATTTTGTCTAGGGACAGAAAACCCTATATGTACTTGAATATACCTGTCACACAGCAAATTCAGTTCTAGCAAGGGTTTCCCCCCCCACTCCCCCCCCTGGATTGAGGGAGGAGCAACTCAGGGGTAACTAACCCAAATTAACAACCCCAGTTAGAGATGGAAGGGGATAAGCACTAAGCAGTTAGGCCCCCCCAGGGGATTTTTCAAGCGTGGCCGAGGCGTCGTGGAGAAATCTGGGCTGGATCCCACCTGGGCAAGGTCTCCCGGGGGGTGGGAGAGAGGTAGAAACCCGGGGGGGGGGTTAGTGACAGAGGATCACTTTTCCTGCCGGAAACGGCAACCCTGGGGTAACTACCTCAGGGTTAGAGCTGGGCCAGGGATGTGTACCTGATCGAACGGCGCAAGGAGATTTCCGGCGAGTCAAAATATAGGGGGTTAAATTGGGTGGAGAATCTGGGGGGGGGGGTTCCCTCTCCCTTGGAGGCAGCAAAAAAAAAAGGAAGGGTGGTTATTCGAGGGCAGCTACCTTGGTTGCAGTAATATGGGGTAACTACCTCTGGTGGGGGGGTGAGCGGTGGAAAAGATGGGATTTTGATGGTGGAGAATGTTTTGTACTGCCAGTCACCCCCGTGGGTGATTTAAGGCAGGGAATGGGGGGGGGCAGATCTGGCAGGGTGAGATTAACTACCCTGGAGGGGTACCACCAAGGGGTAAGGCCCATAAGGGTCGGTCATGACAGGGATTTCCTTGCCTGATTCCTATTCTTATTATGATTCCTCCAGGGATCTACTCTGGGGAGTCTTTAGAGGGAAATGGGGGGGGGGCTCAAAGGCAGTTCCCACCAGGGTAAGGGGGGCGCTTTTCATAGGACACCCTGGGGAGCAGAGAACAGCCAATTCGGAGGCGCAGAGCAATGGGGACAGGATCAAACAAGTCTCCTCTTTCTTTAGCGATTTAAAGCTTCTGTTTTATTCGGAGGGTGCGAGACAGAGTTGGCAGTGATTTTTTTTGGGGGGGGGGTTCGGCCTGCGGGATCCAATGCACATTGACTTGAAAGCAACCCCCCCCCTTCTCCCCTACCCTGCGTAGGCAAGTCTGTTTTAGGATTGCTCCCCTCCAAAGTTAATAACCAGCCAGTTGCAACCCTGTATGATTTGTGGTCTGTAAGGCAGGGGTGTGCGGGAGGGGGAGAGCCTTTTTGCCCTCTGGGTGCCGCCGAACTACAACTCCCATCAGCGTCCAGCAACGATGGGAGTTGTAGTTCAGCGACATCTTGGGGGAGGGGAGGGTGGGCAGAGGTTCACCATATCTGTATTCATAGATGACCCTAGACTAGATGAGCCTTGGGGTTCCCCCCCCCAACTTGATGCTTCTAGATTCTTAAACCATTCTAGTGGTTTGAGGGGAGGGGACGTTGTTTAGGCTTCGAGGGCAGTGCGAGGTGCCTTTCTACGGGGTGCGGTGGGGAGGTCAGGATCCTCACCGCCCAGTGATTTCGGATAACCTTGGAGGGTTGTCGCGCGCCCCCCCCCTTCAAAGGTGGTGTTTGTGGAAATACTTGTGAGACGTTAAAGATCGAAACCCTTTAGCACCTTAACCTTTTTGAGTTCAGCTCCACCAGAGCTACTTTTTGTGCAGGACGTGGGGTTTGCAATGAAAATGACTTTGCAAAAATCTTGATTTAACTCCAAGAGGCTCGGCTGGCGGGGGGGGCAGCGTTGGCAGGTGTGGGGGCCACCTCTCTTTGGGAGGCTGGCCTCTAGAGTAGTAAGGTAGGGGGTCCTCTGGGGTAGGAGACGGGTGGAACTGCTAGTTACCTTTCCAGAGGCAGAAAACTCATCCTTGGGGTAACAGAGCCCGGAAACCGTGTCTGGTTACCCCCCCCTCCACCCCAAGGTAGCTGGTTCACTCTCTGAAACCATTAAAAGAAGGAAAATCGACTTGCCCACAGACCCAGTGTCCGGTTCCACCTCTGGGATTTGTGGAGGGTCACACAAATCCCAGCGCTTCGGAGTTTGGGCAACTATTTAGGGAGACCCTAACATGGCAGGTTGGGGGGGGGGCGGAGAGGGGAGGGAAAGCACAAGGCTCGGTGGGGGGGCACTTGGTGGTCTTAACCGCACAGACTCCTTCAATGTCCTTCAAAATGGGTGGTTGTTGTTTTTATGCTGCGTGCGATCGGTTGTAAAGCTGGAAGGGGGGACCCCTGGGGGTCATCTAGCCCAACCCCACTGGAATCTCAACTGGATCGCCCCTGGCAGGTGGGCACGCAGCTTCTCCTTCAAAACCTCCAGGGAAGGAGAGTCCGCCACCTCCCGAGGGCATCCGTTCCACCGCTCAGGAGCTTTTTTCGAGGGCCTCTGATGCCAGGAAACCACTGCTAAGTCTTAATTGGGTTAAATAGGCAAAAAAGGGGTTGTCGCCAGCAGAGATTTGCCAAGAGCACACCGGCTGGAATTAGTGGGCGGCTAATTTCAACCGGTCTGCTCTGAGTTGGGCCTGATGTTGGAGACAGCTCCAGGAATCCGACCCGGATTTAATTCATTTATTCTATATCCCACCTTCCCCCCCCGACTAAAGATCTTGAGGTGGCGTGTGCATGCGTCTCCCCCCCTTTTAATCCCCACAACAACCCTGCAAGGTAGGCTAGGCCTGGAGAAACGGCGAGCGGCCCCCCCCCCAAGGTCACACTCAGCGAGCTTCATGGCCGGGTGAAGGGGGGAGGGATTTGAACCCTGGTCTCCCAGGCCATTTCCAGTTACCCCATATATATATTTATGGGGTAACTGGAATTATATGTATATGTAAATTATATATATATTATTTTCGGGGGGGGGGAATAAAGCTGGACGAACCCTGCAGCGATTTGGGATACTGACCCCTCCCAAACAATCAACTTCAGGTGTCTGGTCCCTTTAAATGTGTGTGTGTGTGGGGGGGAAGATCTCCCACCCCTTTCTTAATAGTTTTAAAGTTTTAAGATGAGGTGGGGGGGCAATATCGGGGTTTTTGTGGGTCGGTTTTGCTTGTGACCTCCCCCTCTTTTTTTTACAGCAACTTCAAGTGGGGGAACGCTATGGGGACGGCCTTTTATCAATAACTTATGCGTGTTAATCGCTGCCAGATAAGTGGGTTATTATTAGTGTTATTATTTATTATCTTCGTTATTTTATTTGCGTGGGGGGGGGGAGATATGTTAGGGCAGCTACGCAAGGAGAGGGAAAGAGCAACTTCCCCGACTTCCTTCTGCTGTTATGGGAAGTGCCCATCGGGCGATGACTTTGGGGGTAGACCCCCCCCCCGTGTCCCCTCTTCAACCGAAGGCTCGGGCGGGGAGGGGGGGCCCCCTTCCCAAATGTGGCCCCCCCTCCCAAGGACCGGCTGGCTGGGATGAAGATGGAGCGAGACTTTGGAAGTCAAGCTCTGCATCCGATAACAGGGAACCGGCAAGGAGAGTACAGCATGGAGAAATTTCGGGGCTGGGGGTGGGCAGGCTGCTGTTTGAGGAAGAAGCTGGATCGACACTTCAGTAACACCAAAGGAAGGAAATGACTTGGCGTGTGAATATTTTTTTTTGGGGGGGGGGCCTTTATCGTGTCTGGGGGGGCCCCCCACCGCGAGTCGAATTAGCCAGCAGCAAAAACAACAACTGCGTGTTTCATTTTTGTGTTTTTAAAGGTTTGAACTAGGAGAAAAGGTTATCTCTCTCCCCCCCCCCCACCTATGCATCTTCCTTCTCCCACCCTCCTTGGTTTTTGCAAAGCGGGTACCAATCTGCGCCCCCACCCCACCCCCAAATTTGGAGAGAACGGGATGCTGTTGCGCGGAAGGGCACCTTGAGATGCTTAGAGAGAAGATGCTGGCTGAGATCATGTATTTGGGGGTGGCAGAAACGAGCTGCTGTTTCCCCCCCCCCACTTCCTGTATCTGCATCGCTATAGATATGTGTGTGATAACTAATCTCTCTCTTCCCCCCCCTGGCCTCCCCAGTTTTCTGGATCTTCCACAACCCCCACAATTTGGGGAATGCAACAGCTCCTTTATAGAATAAGCAGGTGCCGGGTGGGGGGGAATCCATCTTGAGCAAGGATGTTCATGGGGTGTGTGTTCCCCCCCCTTGTATTTTTCCCTGTGCGTGGTTCCCATCCTTGAGGTTGTGTGTTGTGCGGTGGGCGGGGGGGGGGCGTGCGCAGGATCATAATATAACTCATTCTTTTGCAAAAAAAAAACAAACGGTCAAGCGACAGATAGATTTGGGTAGGGAGTTCTCTGTGTGTATGTGGTTTTTTTAGGGGGGGGGTTGCATCTAGAGGCATTGCAGGAATGCTGATATTCACCCTCCCATCTCAACCCCCCCCCATTGCATGCTCTTAAACCGCTAATCCCTGCCAACTACATGTGTCCTTTTTTTTTTTGGACAGCATTGCAAAAACGAAAAAAAGGGAAAAAAATAACCCAGACATTTATTTATGACGCCGATTTCCTCCTAATTTGTGTGCAAATGCCTGGGCGCTGAACTCTCAATTTGCCGGCTTTTTCTCCCGCGTTCCCCCCCCCCACCTTCCCTCTCTGCTCCCATCCCCCTCCCTCCCTTCTCAGGTGTGTTTATAAAGTGGATCTGGCGTGCCTTGAATTTTGGGAGGGAGAGGATGGAGCGTCGCTGCTGCGTTTTGCAATGCTGACCGCCTCTGTTGCATGGGGGAGACGCTCGGGAATGTATCTTCCGGTCCTGGGAATTCAGTTTAGGAGGGTGCTTTTCCGAGACTCGTGGCAGCGCCGTGTAGCGGTTAGAGCAGGTTTCGGCGGGAGATTTTGGGCTAGATCTCTGGAGGCTAGAGGCTGTGCTACAGACAAGAGAGAGAGAGGGGGGGCCACACTCCTTCTCGACCACATGACTCAGTAGATGACTTTGGGCTGCCCGGACTGGCCTACCTTGAAGGGCTGTTGTGAGGATAAAAAGGACCCAGGTTCCCATGGAATTTTTTTCTTTCAAGGTAGGGTAGGGGAAGGGGAAAGGGACCCCTGACCGTTAGGTCCAGTCGCGGACGACTCTGGGGTTGCGGCGCTCATCTCGCTTTACTGGCCGAAGGATCCGGCGTACAGCTTCCGGGTCACGTGGCCAGCAGGACGTGGCCTAGGGGAGAGTCACAAGGGCCGGGTGAAGAAGGTACAGAGGGCCGCATTCGAAACCACCTCGGCGTTTGCGACTCCCTGTTTCTTGCAAGCCATGCCTGTCAAAAGTTAGAATCGGAAACTTTGGGTCTGGTCAGACGCTGCAATAAACGTTTGGGGTTTGTTTGTTTGTTTTGTAAAGATTTTCTGTTTTGATTTTATAATGGAGAACAGCTATAGCAGGCTTCCTCAACCTCGGCCCTCCAGGTGTTTTGAGACTACAATTCCCATCATCCCTGGCCACTGGTCCTGCTAGCTAGGGATCATGGGAGTTGTAGGCAAAAAAAACATCTGGAGGGCGGAGGTGGAGGAAGCCTGAGCTATAGCAACAGATGGATATTTAAAAAATTATTATTTCAAAACCACCAGAACAAACCACATGCAAACATCACATTCAGAAATACAGCGATCAAATTCAAGACCCAAATGCATTTTCTAACCTTAATCTGTTGCCTAAATTTCCCCAATTTATACATCGTTGTTCTTAACTTCCCTTTACTGTATACAGTAACAACACCGTTAGAAAATTTATATAATTGATATAACATTTATATAAATTACAAATTCCCACATTCCCCCTCACCCCTCGATATTTTACTTCTTCCCTCTTGTGTTAATTTTTGTATACTTATTATCCAATTCATTCTGTTGTTCTTTTCTTGCTTTCCCCTGCACGTTTCACACATTATCTGTTAATATTTCAATTCCAGAACAGCATTTCATCATATATTCCTTTGCACCCTCCCATTCCTTAATTGTTTTCTGATTTGAGTGGCCTCTGGCCGCGGAGGTCGCGTAAAGAAATACCTGTACATTTCTCTTAAATCTAGGGATGTCATTGGAGACTAGACCTAGCAAAAAAAAAAAAAAAAGACTGGGGTTTCTTTTTTAGTAAATGAAATCATAAATAACTTTTTCAGCTCCTCATATACCTCATTCCAGAATCGTTTTGTAGTTTTACATCCCCACCATGAGCAACAGATGAAAATTAAAGGATTAGAAACAGCGATGGCCTTGGGTTTTGTAGTGGGCAACCTCCTATGTTTTGAATTCACGGGTGGGTGGGTGTGTTATTTTTTTTAAACCCCCCCCCCAGCGCTCTGTTTTGGCAGGTGGCGCTGTGGGTTAAACCACAGAGCCTAGGGCTTGCTGATCAGAAGGTCAGCGGTTCGAATCCCCGCAATGACGGGGTGAGCTCCCGTTGCTCGGTCCCAGCTCCTGCCCACCTAGCAGTTCGAAAGCACGTCAAAGTGCAAGTAGATAAATAGGTACCGCTCCGGCGGGAAGGTAAACGGCGTTTCCGTGCGCTGCTCTGGTTCGCCAGAAGCGGCTTTGTCATGCTGGCCACATGACCCGGAAGCTGTCTGCGGACAAACGCTGGCTCCCTTGGCCTATAGAGTGAGATGAGCGCCACAATCCCAAAGTCGGACACGACTGGACCTGAAGGTCAGGGGTCCCTTTACCTTTACCTTTACCAAAACCACAGCTGGACATCTCACGAGCACCATTTTTAAAAATAATTTAAATTTAAAATAATCTTTATTGAAAATTATTTCAAAATAAACATTAAAAACAAACAGCGAAGAGAAAAAAACACCAATATAAATTATTACAAATGAATTTAAAGAATCTTGAACTCAAACACCTGCTAAGAGATGCATAATACAATACTTAAAATTTACTTGTTTTTCTCCTCTCCCCTTCCCAACTTCCCTCACCCATATGCAATCATATTATTCTCAGATAAAAATCTACTGTGTTATATGTTTCATTCTTACTGTCCATTCTCCTTACTTATCGTTGCTCTTTCACCTTGCAATTCGATTTTCCTTATATTTACTATTAACTAAGTCTCTTACCCATATTTTCCCATATAAAATTCTACACATTCCCATTTTTTATCTACTTTCCTAATGGGATTTATAGTCTGAAGCTCAACATCAAAAAAAAGCTAAGATCATGGCCACTGGTCCCATCACCTCCTGGCAAATAGAAGGGGAAGAAATGGAGGCAGTGAGAGATTTTACTTTCTTGGGCTCCATGATCACTGCAGATGGTGACAGCAGTCACGAAATTAAAAGACGCCTGCTTCTTGGGAGAAAAGCAATGACAAACCTAGACAGCATCTTAAAAAGCAGAGACATCACCTTGCCGACAAAGGTCCGTATAGTTAAAGCTATGGTTTTCCCAGTAGTAATGTACGGAAGTGAGAGCTGGACCATCAAGAAGGCTGATCGCCGAAGAATTGATGCTTTTGAATTATGGTGCTGGAGGAGACTCTTGAGAGTCCCATGGACTGCAAGAAGATCAAACCTATCCATTCTTAAAGAGAAATCAGCCCTGAGTGCTCACTGGAAGGACAGATCCTGAAGCTGAGGCTCCAAGACTTTGGCCACCTCATGAGAAGAGAAGACTCCCTGGAAAAGACCCTGATGTTGGGAAAGATGGAGGGCACAAGGAGAAGGGGACGACAGAGGACGAGATGGTTGGACAGTGTTCTCGAAGCGACTAGCATGAGTTTGGCCAAACTGCGGGAGGCAGTGGAAGATAGGGTGCCTGGCGTGCTCTGGTCCATGGGGTCACGAAGAGTCGGACACGACTGAACGACTGAACAACAACAATGGGATTTCCTCTTACCAATGCTGTGAGTCTGGCCATTGTCATGAACTCAATAACTTTTAGTCTCCACTCCGATAATTCTGGAATTGTTGTAGTTTTCCAATATTTTGCAATCACTAATCCAGCTGCTGCCCATCCATACAGAAATATTTTTTTCTTATCTTTAGGTATATCATCCATTATCAAACCCAGCAGATATGAGCACCATTTTAAGAGGTCCTGCCTTTCTCTCCGGGGGGGGGGGGTTCTCCCAGTTTTGTAGCCCTCCTTGCAGGACTGTTGTGAGACTCTTCAAGATCATGTCTGCATGCCGCTGGGAGAGGGTTGGAAAGTTCTGTACGGTTGCAGAGAATTATGATTCTTACCCTGCAGTCACGAAGCATCGATATCTGGCTCCCTGCCCATGCCTTTTTGAAATCTGATCGACGTAATGGAATCTGCTCTTAAGATGCAGATGGCTTAATTTTTAATTTTTTTTTAAAAAACACATCTGTCTCCATGCAAATTGAAACTGACCAATGAGCCGGAATCTTTCTTGCGCTGTCTCAGGAAGCGCCACAATTATTCACACGTCAACGGAGGGAAGGGTACGCCAGCCTCTGGCATACGATAAAACGTTAAGTATTATTTAAAAATACTGTCTTATTAGGAAGCAGCTCAGATAAGCAGTTGTAGCTTCTTAGAAGCTGCAAATCCAATTGAAAGAGGTTAGTGTTTTGGGTCTTATTGCAGATTGCTGTGTCAATTTTAAGGCAAGACCTGAACAGGAAAGTCAGGGGTGTGCATTTGATTTAAAGCGTCGGCAATATAGGAAAGGTAAAGGGACCCCTGACCGTTAGGTCCAGTCGTGTCCGACTCTGGGGTTGCGGCGCTCATCTCGCTCTATAGGCCGAGGAGCCGGCATTTGTCCGCAGACAGTTTTTCCGGGTCATGTGGCCAGCATGACTAAGCCGCTTCTGGCGAACCAGAGCAGCGCACGGAAACGCCGTTTACCTTCCCACAGAGCGGTACCTATTTATCTACTTGCACTTTGATGTGCTTTCGAACTGCTAGGTGGGCAGGAGCAGGGTTTGAGCAACAGGAGCTCACCCTGTCATTGCGGGGATTCGAACGGCCGACCTTCTGATCAGCAAGCCCTAGGCTCTGTGGTTTAACCCACAGTGCCAGTTAGTTGCATGAAAGCTTTCTGGAGGGTGGGGGAGAAAGTGCATGGAAGCGCCTGTGCAGGGCTGCAGCAACAGCTTCTGCAAGAGCTCTCAGTCCTTGTTGCTCCAGTGCTGAAGCAACAGCTCCCTTATAGCTCCAAGCTCTGTCTGGTGCGCTGGCTGAAACCCTGCCTTCCTGCGAAATGCCTCGCCAGAGCGGTCCATGCTCTGGTTATCTCCCACTTGGACTACTGCAATGCGCTCTCCGTGGGGCTCCCTTTGAAGGTGACCCGGAAACTACAACTAATCCAGAATGCGGCAGCCACACTGGTGAATGGGAGTGGCTGGGACCACATAACACCGGTCCTGAAAGACCTACATTGGCTCCCAGTATGTTTCCGAGCACAATTCAAAGTGTTGGTGCTGACCTTTAAAGCCCTAAATGGCCTCGGCCCAGTATACCTGAAGGAGCGTCTCCACCCCCATCATTCAGCCCAGACACTGAGGTCCAGCTCTGAGGGCCTTCTGGCAGTTCCCTCCCTGAGAAGTGAGGTTACAGGGAACCAGGCAGAGGGCCTTCTTGGTGGTGGCACCCGCCCTGTGGAACGCCCTCCCGTCAGATGTCAAGGAGATAAAACAATTGACTTTGTAAAGGCATCTGAAGTCACCCCTGTATCGGGAAGTTTTTCATGTTTGATTATGTTTTTATATGTGTTGGAAGCTGCCCAGAATGGCTGGTGCAACCCTGCCAGATAATAAATAAAGTAATAATAATAATAATAATGTTCTAGCTGGGGAATCATGCAGACCAATGTAGAGCAAGCAGTTGGCATAATTAGGTGTCCAAACCATCCTCGAAGCTCCCCCCAGAGTTGCAACGGTCCCTGTTATGGGCCTGACTTCGTATTTGAAAGGAGTGAAGCTTGGAGCGGCGACTCATACAGGGGGACAATGGAGAGTCTCCTCTGGGAGCAGGCAGTTCTGTTTCTCCTCTGCTTCCTCTGGTTTTTCCAGGGGCCCAAAGGAGGTTAGGCCAGAGCAGTGGATCTAGTTGTGTCATCCCACTAGATCTCCATGTAGAGAGGGATCGGGTGGTCCAGCACAGACCCGGCAGAAGGAGGCAGTAGGAGAGGAGGCAGAGCTAGAGAGTGGATCATGCAGAGAGGCGGCGGACAGCCTCTCTTCTGTGGGCAGAGACTTCGGGCTCAAACCTTGATTTGATTTAATCATTTTACCCTGCAACCTTAGCTTCTATCCACCACCCAAGCCCCGTGCAATATGATCCACCTTCCCTGTTGTTGAAATGTTAGGAGGATTTATCGATTTAATGTTTTTATGAATTTTGCATGGTTTATTAATTGAGGCGGTGTTGCAGTTGTCCTGCCGCCGTTCTTCCTCAGGTGTTGAGCTGCGATGCTCCCGGAGCATTTCTATGGGTAGTCGGGGATTCGCTTCAAGGAAAGGGCATCAATTGATTCAGCGCCAAGAGCAGACTTGCTAAAGTTAATGGGCATCTCTGGGTCCATTAATTTCAATGGGCAGAGCCTAGTTGGGCCCAACCCTGCCATTGGGTACTTTGTCATGCTGTGTTAGCTTATGGGAACATAAGAGAACACATTGTCAACTGGATCAGTCTAGCAATTGGCCACTTTGAGAAGCTTGCAGGAAAAAAGCATCTCTCCCTACTTGCCTATTCAGAGATATGCCTTCTCCCAGCAGAAAAGGTGTTGTTGTTGAGTCGTTTAGTCGTGTCCGACTCTTGGTGACCCCATGGACCAGAGCACGCCAGGCACCCCTATCCTTCACTGCCTCCCGCAGTTTGGCCAAACTCATGTTAGTAGCTTCGAGAACACTGTCCAACCATCTCATCCTCTGTCGTCCCCTTCTCCTTGTGCCCTCCATCTTTCCCAACACCAGGGTCTTTTCCAGGGAGTCTTCTCTTCTCATGAGGTGGCCAAAGTATTGGAGCCTCAGCTTCAGGATCTGTCCTTCCAGTGAACACTCAGGGCTGATTTCCTTCAGAATGGAGAGGTCTTGATCTTCTTGCAGTCCACGGGACTCTCAAGAGTCTCCTCCAGCACCAGCAGAAAAGTTACAACATAGCTATTGTGGCACGCAGCTGTGGTGTCGGGAGAAAGCCGGCAGTAAATTGCACGATGTAAAGCAGGATCAGGCCTAATGAGCGCAGCAATTCGTCTTTGGTAGGTCTTGCCCTCCACGAAGCAGTCGCTAAGCCTCCCCACTGCTGCCCAAGTCCCCTCTTCTCCAGGGTTTTCCCCAAGCAATCTGAGACTGTGCCTTCATAAACATCTCCTCCGCCCTTTTCATGCCTCTCCTGGTTCTGGGAGACCAGGGGGGAGGAGAGCCTGTTGCAACAAGAGGGAGAGACGCCCTGGCTTCTTCACTTTCTTCTTCTTTGCCGATCCCTTGTAGCCGAGTAAGATTGTCTTCAATGAACACAGTTCTCCTTGGAAAAACATCTGGGTTAGTTGCCATCCCTGCCTCCCGTAGCAAGGAGTTCCATAGGTGAACTCAGCACTGTGTGAAGACATCCTTTTAACAGTCCTGAATCTTGCAGCATGCATTTTCATTGGATTTGCAGAGTTATGAGAGCAGGAGGAAGACTCCCCACCGCCTGCCAACCCAGGGTGATGTTCTGACATCATCAGGCATAATAATAATAATAATAATAATAATAATAATAATAATAATAATAATAATAATAATTCATTTATACCCTGTCCATCTGGCTGGGTTGCCCAAGCCGCTCTGGGTGGCTTCCAAGACATAGAAACATAATAAAAAGCCAAACTTTAATAGTAACAATCCAATCCAATATAAAAGTCACAATAAGTTTAAAATATACAGCTTATATCAAGCAAAGCAACATTCAACAATCCACCAGAATCTGGTATAAAGGTAAAGGGACCCCTGACCGTTAGGTCCGGTCGCGGACAACTCTGGGGTTGCGGCGCTCATCTCGCTTTACTGGCCGAGGGAGCCGGCGTCCAGCTTCCGGGTCATGTGGCCAGCAGGACTAAGCCGCTTCTGGCGAACCAGAGCAGCGCACGGAAACGCCGTTTACCTTCCCGCCGGAGCGGTACCTATTTATCTACTTGCACTTTGCTTTCGAACTGCTAGGTGGGCAGGAGCTGGGACCGAGCAACGGGAGCTCACCCCGTCATTGCGGGGATTCGAACCGCCAACCTTCTGATCGGCAAGCCCTAGGCTCTGTGGTTTAACCCACAGCGCCACCCGCGTCCCTTACCAGAATCTGGTAGTAAACAGTAAAATTAAACAGCGGCAAATAGCAGTTGAACAGTTCGACCACAATAAAGAATTACCAGTCTATCTATATATATAAAATGCAAGTGTCTCTGCGTCCAGTCCGTGTGTCTCTGGGTTTGCGCTACTGCGCATGTGCCCCAGGGACACAGGGATTGGATGGAGAGAGATCGGGCCGCGAGCAGCGTCGGCAGTTCAAGCGGGGCAGTTGAAATGGAACGCCGACGCTGCAAAAGAGAGGGGAGGCCGAGGAAGGAGGTCACGCTGCCTGTCGTCGTCCCCATCCTGCCAGTTTCCCCACTGAATCCCACTTGCTGAGGGTGGAGGCGGCGCGCACACAAAGGGGCTTTGCCTCGCCGCTGCCGGGCGAGGGGGGACCCCCCTCCCGCCCCACAAAGCCCGGCCCCTGGGTCCAGGGATGCTGCCCCATCTCTCTCCCTCCCCACCCCACATTCTCACCCAGAAGGGCTCAGAGCCGGCCGGGCCCCTGCAAAGCCGATGGCCGGCGAAAGCTCGGTCGAGGGAAAGGAAGAGTCTGCCTGGGTGGAGGAGCCGCCAGCCGAGCCAGGCCACCGCTGATTGGGCAGAGCGGCCGGGGGCGGCGAGGGAGAGGCTCCCCTCCGGCCCGGGAAGAGCCGCCTCACAGCGGCAGCCTAGGAACACCCTTCTCCTCCTCCCCGGCCCTCGCCCGCCTCTCTGAAAGTGGTTTCAGCCCGTTAAAATAACGGGCGCTAGAACTGAATATATAAATGTGTGTGTGTGTGTGTGTGTGTATAATTGACAACATATGTTCTAGCGCCCGTTATTTTAACGGGCTGAAACCACTAGTAATCAATAAAAGGAACGGCAAACCACAACGCATAAAATGCCACAGAACATACAAAACCACGTAAAAGGATCAAATTGAAGAAGCACAACTTATAAAACTATTTTAATATATATATATCCCTGAACTCTTCTCTTCCCTGCTGCTGCTGCGGTTCTGAAAGTCATAGGTGGAAATGCCATTGCCCGATGAAAAACAGAAATTCTTCCCCTTCTCCTGTTGCGATTACATACTTTCTGGAGTTTAGTTAATATGCCTGCGCCCTTTTTGAATGGGGAACAATCGCTTGCCCTCTTATCAAACGGTTGGGTTTTTAACAGCAACGAGAGCATCTTGCCTCCTCCGCTCTTAATAGCGCTGCGATAACCTTCTGATAAAGAGGTTCCTGGCATTATCCTTGTCAGAAACCGATAGGGGATTAGTTTTGAAGCAGCCAGGGATATGACGGATGGGTACAGGAGGGGAAAAAATCATTCACCATAGTGAAGAAATTTTATCAAGATCAGGGCCGGATTTCGGTTTGATGAGGCCCTAAGCAACTGAAGGTAATGGGGCCCTTTCTATGTCCAGCTGTCCTTTGTCAACAACAAATTGTCTCTGTTGTTTTGTGTTTAATATATGCTATATGGTCATTGATGGACCTAATAGCCATTTGCACATGCAGATTTGCACACAGGTGAAACTTGAAAAATTTGAATATCGTGGAAAGATTCATTTCTTTCAGTAATTCAGCTAAAAAGGTGAAACTAATATATGAGATAGACTCACGACACGCAAAGCGAGATATGTATCAAGCCTTTATTTGTTATAGTTGTGATGATTATGGCGTGCAGCAGATGAGAACCCCAAATTAACTATTTCAACTTTGGGGTTTTCATCAGCTGTGGTGGCGGTTGGAGGATGGATGGCGGCTAACAGATTGAGGTTGAATCCTGACAAGATAGAAGCACTGTTTTTTTGGGGGGGGGACAGGATCCTGAATGGGGTGGCTGTGCCCCAGAAGAACCAGGTGCGCAGCCTGGGGGCTCATTTTGGACCCACAGCTGTCCATGGAGGCGCAGGTCCATTCTGTGTCCAGGGCGGCTGTCTACCAACTCCATCTGGTAGGCAGGATGAGACCCTCCCTGCCTGCAGACTGTCTCACCAGAGTGGTGCATGCTCTGGTTTTCTCCCGCTTGGACTACTGCCATGCGCTCGACATGGGGCTGCCTTTTCATCACTTTAAAAACTTATTCTGTCCCCTTCCATCCCTGGACTTGGGTAGGCAGGCTGTGGTGATGCTAAGGAACTCCGCACATGCTCAGAGGCATGGCGGATTTGCGTGTCACTGGGTTACAGCTGGGAAAACACCTTCCACCAAGTCTGGGTTGGTTTGTTGGTTTGTTTTAGGATTACAACCTAAAGCACTTAAATGTGCAGAAATAGCCTCTGTTTTTTGAGACCAGGCTAACATAAAGGACAGTAAAATAAAGGGCATATAAAATGAGGGGAAGTGCAGTGTACGGTGTCTCCGAACTCCTCGGAGAAAGGGCGGTCGGGGGAAGCGCCGTTTGTTACGGCCGCGGTTTGAAATGCGCTTACAAGTGTGTAAGTCCTGTTGAATTTAGTGGGGCTTGACTTCTGAGTAAACGGGATTGCGCTGTGCTTGCAATCGATCGGCAAACGGTGAAAAGCACCTTGAATTTTTTTGTGTGGGGGCGTGGACTGTCCCTAAAACCCACTTCCCTAAAAAAATGGTTGAAAGCGGGGAGATAGTTTGGGACATTGCAAAGGAGCAGTTTAACAGCCGAGCCCCAGCCATCAGAAATCCTTATTCCTCAGGGTGCTGTCCGTGGTGCTGAAAACGAACTTCAGATACAGTTAACAGGTAGGTAGCCGTTTTGGTCTGCCATAGTCAAAACAAAATAAAAAATTAAAATTAAAAAATTCCAATTTTATTTCATTTTGTTTCATATACCTTGGTTCTCAAACGCCTTGGTACTCAAAACAACTTGGAACCCAAAACACTGCAAACTCAGAAGTAAGTGTTCCAGGGTACGAACTTTTATCGGAAGCCGGATGTGTTCAGTTTTGAGTGTTACGCTTCCGTTTTGAGTTTTACGCTTCCGTTTCTGAGGTCCGTCAGTTTTCACTATTTATTTTACATTTTGTTTTTGCGGCTCTTATTGTTTTTGCGACTGTGTGGAACCCAGTTCAGCTTCTGATGGATTGAATGTGTGACCGCAGTACATTGTTTCTTGCTTTCATTTTATGGCTCAATGGTCTCGTTAGATAGCAAAATTCATGTTAGGTTGCCGTTTTAGGGATTGTTTTTAAAAGTCTGGAACGGATTAATCCGTTTTGCATGACTTTCTATGGGAAAGCGCGCCTTGGTTTTGGAACGCTTTGGTTTTGGAATGGACTTCCGGAATGAATTAAGTTTGCGAACCACTGTATATATATTTTTACTCGGTATCAGACTCCCTTTAGTATTTATTTATTCGTTATTTTATTTACAAGGCTGCCCACTGAACTCCAGGGGTGAGTGGGAGGATTTGAATCCAGCGCTCCACAGCGCTCGCCCAACACTGTAGCCCAGGGGTTGGCAAACTTACCTGGCCTTGGGCCAGTTCCTCTGGCGCTGATCGCGGGGTAGGCCGGAGGGCGGGGGAGTGCATGCCCATACATGCGCACACTCACTTTTTCCGGGGCGGCGGAGCACCAGAAATAGCTTGTGCGTGTGTGCATAGGCCTCCGCAGACTCGGAAGTGCACTGAAAATGATGCTTGCGCATGTGCACAAACTATTTCCGGTGCCGCGCCAACCTGGAGATGGGCAGCCACGCCAGTAAGAGCAAGCAGCGGGCAGCGAGGGTCGTCATGGGCCGGATAATTGGCTCGCTTGGGCCGTATCCAGCCCGCGGACCTTAGTTTGGGGACCCCTGCTCTAGCCAGTATGTAAGGGAAGAAGACCCCTCTTTAGCTGAGATGTTTCCATTTTCTGCGCATTGTGCACCAGCCCCTCCGACCTTCCTTCCTTGTGTGATTTGCAAATGAATGGAGTGTGCTCTCTCTCTGTCTCGCACACCCCATTTGGGCTGTCTCTCCCGTCTGAACAGATTTCCAAATGGCTTTGGAGAGAGGAGTGTTCAGCTCTGAATCATTTATAAAGTGTGGAGCACTAAAGAGCATTTCAGGATCACTTTCTGGATCCAAAGCAGAGACCTTGGATGTAAATCGGCACGGCGGGGCAGGTTTTACCCATGACCCTGGACCCTACAAAACCTCACGGAGTGGTGACCTGAAAACTGGATGGCCATAGAATCATAAAGTTGGAAAGGGACCATGAGGGTCATTAGTTCAACCCCCTGCGATGCAGGAATCTGAAACATCCATTTTTCACTTTCAAACTCCCTCCCTACCTCTTTTTGTTGTTGTTGATGTTGTTGTTCAGTCGTGTCCGACTCTTCGTGACCCCATGGACCAGAGCACGCCAGGCACGCCTATCCTTCACTGCCTCTCGCAGTTTGGCCAAACTCATGTTAGTAGCTTCAAGAACACTGCCTCTTTTTGGTGCCTGCTAAAACTTTTTTCTTTAGGCAAACAACTCAGGTATAATAATAATTTATAATAATAATTTATTACTTCTACCCCACCCATCTGCCCAGCTGCTCTGGGCGGCTCCCAACAGAATATTAAAAACACGATAAAACATCAAACATTAAAAACTTCCCTAAACAGGGCTGCCTTCAGATGTCTTCTAAAAGTCAGGTAGTTGTTTATTTCCTTGACATCTGATGGGAGGGCGCCACCACCGAGAAGGCCCTCTGCCTGGTTCTCTGTAACCTTGCTCCTTGCAGGGAGGGAACCGGCAGAAGGCCCTCGGAGCTGGACCTCAGTGTCCGGGCTGAACAATGGGGGTGGAGATGCTCCTTCAGGGATACTGGGCCGTTTGGGGCTTTGAAGGTCCGCACCAACGTTTTGAATTGTGCTCGGAAATGTACTTGGAGACAATGTAGGATTTGTAGAATTTTGACAAGGGCTATGTTTTTAGCTTATCCCAGTGCCCTCCAGAAGTTGTTTGACAGCAGTTCTCATCAGCCTCCGCCAAATGGACTCTGGGTTGATGGGATTTGTGGTCCAACAACAGTGTTATCCATTTAAAAGTATTTTCTAAAGATGCTAATATTTTCAAAGGGTTCTGAGCGGTGCACAGCACCGCAAAACAGAGGGACGCGAGCGATGTTGTAAGGAGAAAAATGTCGGTGGTACGGGGCTTGGTTTTATGGATCACGGAAAACCTGTGCAAATAATTGAAGCTGGGCTACTGCAGCGCACTGCTCCTGGGGCAACCCTTGGAAGCCCAGCGGGAATTTCACAGCGCAGCTGATGTTTTGACCAGGACCTTTTGCAGTGCGTCTGAAGCAAAGACTGTGTACGGCTGTCGCCCTGTCACCCGCATCGTTAAAACGATTACATATCCCACATGGTGATAGCCACAGAAAAACTGAGAACGCTGCTCAGTAAATGAGGCTTAACGACTTAAAAATAGCAATACAGTGGTAAAAGCTTCCTGAAAGGGAGAAGGTGATCTCTGTGCTTTGAGACAAGGGAAGAGGGGCCCTTGGGATGTGCGAGAGAGCCATAGCAGCTGATACAGCACACGAAAGCTCATACCAAGAACTAACGCAGTTGGTCTCTAAGGTGCTACTGGAAGGATTTTTATTATTTTTTATTTTGTTTTGACTATGGCAGACCAACACGGCTACCTACCTGTAACAAGAACATTCCTGTTTTACCATATGTGGTGGAGTTGTAAAGTAATCCAAAATTATTGGGAAATCATTTATAATGAACTGAGGAAGATAACTTTTGTTAAAAAGCCAGAGGCCTTTTTGTTTGGTATTATAGGATAAGGTAAAGGTAAAGGGACCCCTGACCGTTAGGTCCAGTCGCGGACGACTCTGGGGTTGCGGCGCTCATCTCGCTTTATTGGCTGAGGGAGCCGGCGTACAGCTTCCGGGTCATGTGGCCAGCATGACTAAGCCACTTCTGGCGAACCAGAGCAGTGCATGGAAATGCCGTTTACCTTCCCACCAGAGCGGTACCTATTTATCTACTTGCACTTTGACGTGCTTTCGAACTGCTAGGTTGGCAGGAGCAGGGACCGAGCAACGGGAGCTCACCCCATCACGGGGATTCGAACCGCCGACCTTCTGATCGGCAAGCCCTAGGCTCTGTGGTTTAACCCACAGTGCCACCCGCATCCCTATTAAAGGACAGGAATTGCCAAAAGAACAGAAGAAGCTATTCTCGTGTGTGCTACAACAGCAGCTAGGATCTTACTAGCCCCAAAATGGAAAGACGACAAGATACCAGCGAAAGAAGAATGGCAAATTTAAATTATGGAATCCGCAGAAATGGCGAAAACTCACGGGAAGACTTAGACACAATGACAGACAACAGAGACTTTTAAAAAAGACTGGGAACCGTTGATGCTGTACCTACAGGAACGTTGTAAAGAATTGGACTCATTAGCAGGATTTGAGTAAACACTCACAACTAAGAAAACAAATGTAAAGATTAAGAAATACAATTTGGAAATTTGCAAGACATGATTGGAAAGAGCATTTAATTTAAAGATTAACAGAATAAGGAAAAATAAATTAAGCAGAAGCGGCAAATTTTTAAAGGGCCGAAAGGTGAAGTTGTGGGAAGTCATAGCGTGGTGGTGGTGGGGATATTCAGATTTTTGTTATTCTTTTCCTTTTTTATGATTGATATGTGGGATATTAAAGTGTAAAATTAACAGGAAGGAGATCCCTCAATGATCTTTTGGCGCTAGAGCTTCGGAGGGAATAAAGAACGCTGCCAATTGCACCCAGAAATGAGCCCAGTAGCAAAATAGAGGGTGATAGAGTGATTCGATCGTTCCACCGGTCATCGTTTTGACTGCAGGATTCGGCACAGGCTGATGTTTCCAAGGGACGCCCCGCGAAGAGCGCATTGCAGTACTCCAGCTGCCCACGGCAAGCCGGGGGTCTGAAAGGCCTTCTCCCCTTGGTGGCTGCTTGGCAACTGGAATTTGAGCGGACTGAAATAGGATACCAAGCAAACATCTCTCTCTCCCCGCCCCTCCTTCTGCTCTTACCAGATTCTTCTACCTCTGAGTCCATCACTTCTGATCCGCCTGGGGTTTTTTTGATCCCTTTTTTTGAAGGAGAGCCAAGATCTCTGCCCCCCCACCCCCACCCCTGTGTTCCCCTCCGGGCATCCTATTTTTATTTCCCCGAAATGTATATTTTAATAGCCCAGCTACGCAACTGTCCCCGAGTGACGGCCTCTTGTCTCGTCTTCCCTCCCCCCCCCCGCCATGTGCAGGCTCTGAGATATGTGGCCAGCGAGATTTCATATTTCATCATTCATATTGCTGTTTGCACCCTGGTCTCTGGCAACAAGAGGGTCCAGCGTAAAGGTAAAGGTACCCCTGACCGTTAGGTCCAGCCGCAGACGGCTCTGGGGTTGCGGCACTCTTCTCACTCTATAGGCCTGCTCCTGCCCACCTAGCAGTTCGAAAGCACGTCAAAAGTGCAAGTAGATAAATAGGTACCGCCAGAAGCGGCTTAGTCATGCTGGCCACATGACCCGGAAGCTGTACGCCGGCTCCCTCGGCCAGTAAAGCGAGATGAGCGCCGCAACCCCAGAGTCGGACGCGACTGGACCAAACGGTCAGGGGTCCCTTTACCCTTTGCCTTGTGCGTGTGATTGGTCGCTGCAGCAAGGCCTGCTGACAATTAGCTGCGGCAATCAGACGTTAATTTACGGCCGCGGCAAGGCATGTGTGCAATCGGCTGTGGCTGCGTTGGGTGGGTTTTTGGGTCCGAACGCTCGCTGGCCGCCTTGATGTGTGCTGCGATTTGCAGTGGCGGGAGGCTGCGGAGCGATTGGCGGCAGTCTCCCCCCCCCAAAAGCTCAATAACTCTGGGCAACTTCCCTCCAAAAGAAGCTCAACAACTTCAATTTCCTCCTCTCAATTTTTTTCTTTGGCGGTCCCCAAAAATAGGGGTCGTCTTGTACGTGGTGGCGTGTTCTCCACGGAAAAATCCGGTAGTTCTCCTTCAAGGAATGATGACATGCTTTTAATTGGCTGTGGCTCCCCCCACTTTCGCCCCCCCCCACACCAGTCTGCTGCTCAAACCCTCCGCTGGCAGCTGCCTCTCTCTCTGTGCATGTTCCTGTTCTATCCTCCATCCATCTCCGGCCCTCCTCCTTCTCCGCCGTCCCCCCACCTCCCCAATCTCTGCAGCTCTGCATCCCAAATAGCCACGAGGAAATTTTGCAGCAGATGAGAATTGGGGTCAGTTTACAAACTGGGGAGGTGGGGGGAGAGAGAGAGAGAGGAGAGGGAGGCAAAGCTGGCCGGCCGGCTGCAGCCAGCCAAGGACAAAACATAGCCATTACGGGTCACCCCCTTCAAAGATGAAGCTTGCTATTTTTTGCCTTGCGCTGGTGCAGTGGGACGCTGTATTAAATAACAAAACGCCCCTGTGGATTGGCCAGCCTGCCTTTCGTTGAGAGAGAAAGAGGTACCGCTGTCGGCGGGCATAAGAAATAAAAACGGGAGGGGCGTTTGGAGAACCGAGAGAGACCAGAATCTCCATGGACGGCGTCTGGTTCTGGGTATAACCTCTCAGTGCTGGCGGCGCAGGGTGCCTCAGTTTCCCCTATCTGTTAAATGGGCTTCAGGCCAGTAGCTAGAAATCTGCTTGTAGTTAATGCAGAAAGCAGGGCTGGATCACTTCTTAAAATTTCCATTTATCCTTTGGAAGCGTGTCTGTGGTCTCCGGTGCTCATCTCTGGGGCGGTTTGGGTTTGTTATAGGAGCATGTTAGGTTCTTGTTTCTGTACTTAGGTTGGGGTTTCTTAATGCTTTGGTCAGTTGAATCAATGATTGAATAGAGTAAGAAGTCAATTATTACTGTTTCCTAACAACTTGCAGCACCCGGAACAAACTACAACTCCCATGACTCTCCCCCCCCCCCAGGGAAACTGCTGCGGTTAATCTTTGGCTCTTGATACTTTTCCATTCCAGCTGGTTATTGGGAGAAACCTTAACACCGAAGAACCGGTGTCGAGTTTGCTTTTTTCCTCTTCCCTCCCCCCTCCTCTTTCCTTTAGTGCCGTGTGTTTTGGGACCTTACGCTACTCTGGGATGCTTAAAAAAACAAAATACGTAAATGCCCTTCAGTTTTCTTCATAATACGGCTGGCCAGCTCGCCTTTGTTCTCCCTCCCTCCCTCTCTCTCCCTCTCTCTCTTTCTTTCTCTGTCTCTCTCTGGTGATTTTTTTTTTTTTTGGTTCAGTCTTTGCTGCAGTCGCTAGGGAGAGTTGAAGGATACACCAGGAGCCAGCACAGCATCCCTGAAGTCAAAATTGCGCGGCTGTGACATCACAGGCAGTTGCCATGGCAACCCTCTGCTCCCAAAACGCTGTCATTGGATTAAGGTCAGGAGTCAAACATGGCTCCCTCTCTCCTTTTCTACCCAGTTTACTGTCTCCAAGTTATGGGTCTACAACCCCTGGAGGGAACTGTCCCCCCACTCGCTTTTTCTTAAGACTGCCCCGGCTTTCAAAAATAACTGAATCCAACTGAAGCTCCATCTGCACTGTGCATTTAAAGCAGTATTGCACCATTTTAAGCAGTCATGGCTTTCCCCACCCCACCCCCCAAAATCCTGGGAACTGTAGTTTATTGTGGGTGCTGCGAATCGTTCGGAGAACCCCTAATTCCCCCTCCTCAGAGCCACGATTCTCAAATAATCCCTCTTCGTGGGGAACTTTGGGAAAGATAGCTCAGTGGCGGAGATGGAGCGGGGGGGGGGGCGCAATGTTCTTCTAAAAATTCGCAGCGCCCTTAGCAAACTACAGTTCCCGGGAAGCCCTTGCTGTTTAAAAGTGATGCGATAGAGCTTCATCCTGGAAGCGGGTGCCTAAGCATGGAGTACAGAGTTAAATTCACTTAGCAGTATAACTCGGGGTGAAATGTTGTTATGCAATAGAGTTGTCTGGGAGGTTGGTTCTGCAACAGGTTTCCATGCAGTTGCTGTGCTGCGTTTTTCGGTCACACCATGCCACAACTCACCCATCTGCTAGTGCAAGAGCCCCTTGCGTCACGGGCTGGCTGGAGGCAGAGGAGTGGTGGGTGGGCACCAGCTGGGGAACCCCCAAGGGAACCCCCAGGGGAAGAAGGCTCAGAGCCCGGGAAGTAGTGGTGGGACAACGACGAGTGGTCACAGGGAGAAGACTGGGAGGAGAAGGCATTGGAAACCGAAGAGGGGACAGGGTTTAGTGAGCGGGGAGAGTCTGTGGCAGAGAGCAGTCCGGAATCAGAAGCAGGAGAGGAGGGGGACCAGGAGACAGAGATGAGTCTGACTGGTGAAGAAGCCAGGCGCTGCAGCGTTTAATCTTGAGTGGCAATGCATAGCGATCTCCAAATTGCTGCCTTGCCCGACCTTGCAGGCTCTCGAGGAAGGTCACTGATGGTTCGAGTCGCATGGCTGGTGGGGATCACGGAGGAAGGGTGCGTGGGTGAGCTTGGGGGGCGGCGGCGGCGGCAGGAGCCAACTCCCCTCTCCTTCCCCTGAAAAGTTAAAGGGTAAAGGGACCCCTGACCGTTAGGTCCAGTCGCGGACGACTCTGGGGTTGCGGCGCTCATCTCGCTTTACTGGCCGAGGGAGCCGGCGTACAGCTTCCGGGTCATGTGGCCAGCATGACTAAGCCGCTTCTGGCGAACCAGAGCAGTGCACGGAAACGCCGTTTACCTTCCCGCCGGAGCGGTACCTATTTATCTACTTGCACTTTGACGTGCTTTCGAACTGCTAGGTTGGCAGGAGCTGGGACCGAGCAACGGGAGCTCACCCCGTTGCGGGGATTCGAACCGCCGACCTTCTGATCAGCAAGCCCCTAGGCTCTGTGGTTTAACCCACAGCGCCACCCGCACCCCTTCCCCTGAAAGATGTGCCTTATTTTTTTGTGCTGGAGATCTTTTTACATATATCCAGGGTTACATGATGGTCACCAGGAGTGCCAGCTTAGCCCTGCAACCATGGGTGTCCGGGGCCGGGGGTGCCATGCAGAGTGCACAGCCCTGGCACCGAAATTTGTGGGTGCCCGGCCGCTTCATGGGGAATTTTGTGGGTGCTCCCAGGACCCCAGGGAGTTGGCACCTATGATGACGATCACGGTGTTCAAAGTTCAGATCTGTCTTCTTTCCTGAACTGAATGGGTATCACTTCAATCGCTGCTATTGTAAACTACAGTATAAGAGTACGGTGTGTCATTTTAAGGGGGTTAAAAAACTGTTTTTAAGACACCTCGCTAAAGAAAGTTGCAAGAAAACAGTTCTTTTGGGTGTGAGGGGTTCAAATCTGGAATTATCTTTGTGTGATTGGACAACGTTTAGCTTGGCAAGTACAGTGGTACCTCTAGTTATGAACTTAATTCGTTCTGGAGGTCCGTTCTCAACCTGAAACCGTTCTTAACCTGAGGTACCACTTTAGCTAATGGGGCCTCCGCGCCGCCGCCGATTTCTGTTCTCATCCTGAGGTAAAGTTCTTAACCCGAGGTACTACTTCCGGGTTAGCGGAGTCTGTAACCTGAAGCGTTTGTAACCCGAGGTACCACTGTATATGTTTGGCGAAGAAGCACATAAACTTCTCTGGGGAAACCAAAGCGTTTTAATTTTACCTTCTGAAAATATCAGGTAATGCTAAATAATGATGATCATAAATAAGGTAAGGTAAAAGGTAAAGGACCCCTGGATGGTTACGTCCAGTCATAGGCGACTATGGGGTTGCGGCGCTCGTCTCGCTTTCAGGACGAGGGAGCCGGCGTTTGTCCACAGACAGCTTTCCGGGTCATGTGGCCAGCAGGACTAAACCGCTTCTGGCGCAACGGGACACCGTGACAGAAACCAGAGCACACGGAAACGCCGTTTACCTTCCCGCCGCAGTGGTACCTATTTATCTACTTGCACTGGCGTGCTTTTGAACTGCTAGGTTGGCAGGAGCTGGGACAGAGCAACGGGAGCTCACCCCGTTGCAGGGATTCGAACCGCCGACCTTCTGATCGGCAAGCCCAAGAGCATCAGGGGTATAGACCACAGTGCCACCAGTGTCCCAAGCGATGATAAATAACAACAATAATATTAACAGATAATATAACTGCAAGTACTCGGCAATCATTTTTTGTAACGATTTCTATGCAATTCACACACGTTTTACTTACATAGCGGAAACGCGCAGCCCCTGGCTCTGAGCCTTCTTCCCCAGGGGGTTCCTCAGTTGGTTTCTGATGTTGCATCCAATTAGTCTATGACACTCGCTGTTTGGCTGGCTCCTGTGTTCCTAAGACGTCTTTTCCCCTTCCCTCTGTAGGTTCTACTGGGACTTCACCATGCTTCTCTTCATGGTGGGGAACCTTATCATCATCCCCGTTGGCATCACCTTCTTCAAGGACGAGACCACGGCTCCCTGGATCGTGTTCAACGTGGTCTCTGACACCTTCTTCCTCATGGACCTGGTGATGAACTTCCGGACGGGGATCGTCATTGAGGACAACACGGAGATCATACTGGACCCGGAGCGCATCAAGAAGAAGTACCTGAAGACATGGTTCGTGGTGGACTTGGTGTCCTCCATCCCTGTGGATTATATTTTCCTCATCGTGGAGAAGGGCATCGACTCGGAGGTCTACAAGACTGCCCGGGCTCTGCGCATCGTCCGCTTCACCAAGATCCTCAGCCTCTTGCGGCTGCTTCGTCTTTCGAGGCTTATCCGTTACATTCACCAATGGGAGGAGGTAGGGTTGTTTATTCATTTGCAGCCTTCCTTAATCCATTGTGTCCCCCCCCCGATCTTCCTGGACTACAGCTCCCTTCAGCAGCAGCCGGTGAGGCCACTGGTCAAGGATGATAGGAGTTGTGGTCCTGTAGTCTTTCAGTACCATGGAGAGCTCTGAGCTTGGCGTAGTTGTTTCCCTGAAGCGCAGAGAGCTCCCAAGCATAGCTGTCGACCTTCCCCCCCTTTTTTGCAGGAAATTCCCTTATTCCAACCGTAGCTGGAATAGGGGGAAGGTTGACACCCCCCCCCAGAAGGGAAGGCAAAAAGAGGGAGGGTTGACAGCTATGCTCCCAAGTAGGTGGGGAGATCAGGCAAGCCGTGCAGTGCCGTGGAGAGCTCTGGAGTGGCCATTCAGTGTTATGAAGGAATTTGAGATTGTGTTTCAATACCATGGAGAGCTCCAAGTGGTCATTCAGCACAATGGAGAGTTTCATGTGGTCTTTCAGTACCACGGAGAGCACAAAGTCATCATTCAGGACCGCGGAGAGCTCCGCGATGGTCTTTCAGTGCTGTGGCTCCAGGGAGGCTCACTTGGCACCTTCATTAACATATCTTTAGGCTCCAGGCACAAATGTTTCTATATAGCCAGGCCTTTGAAACATCCTATGGCCTTTGAAACATGTTTGTGGTAGGGGGTTGTTGGTCTGATATTTTTTTTTTTTGTTTTGTTCTGGGAACCAAAATTTGGATTGAGCCCAGAACAAGGAAGTTCTTTTTCTCTTTCTCTTTCTGAAAATATATTTATTTTTGGTTTTTCAAATTAAAATTTTACAACAACATATCAGCATACAATATAGAAACGAGATTCTACAGAATCTCCTAGACTTCCCTCCTCCCCTTTGTGGGTCCTTTCCTCCTGCATCTTTTGTAATAAACCAAATCTTTTGCATCTCCATTATATCCAAAATTCACCATTCAAGTGTTATTCCAGTCCCACTAATGATTTTAGCTGTTTACAATGGTTTTTAAGATAGATTATAACACACTCACCCCGTTCCTTATTAAATTTTTGGTCTTCCTGGTTTCTGATTCTTCCGGTCATTTTTTGCCGTTTTGGCACAGTCCATCAACTTGATCTGCCTTTCTTCTCTGGTAGGGACTTATTTCTTCTTTCCATCTCTGGGCTAGTAGCAATTGCGCAGCCGTGTACATAAATAGACTTTTCTGCTCCCTTGGGATTTCGGCACCTAAAACAAGGAAGCCCTTTTCCACACAGCGCATAGCTGAACTACGGAACCCCCTGCTACAGGAGGCTGTTGCATTCCGAATGCAACATGGAAAACTGGACTGTGAGAAAATCACCACTATTTGATGATACAGTACCACTGTATTCCGCTCTGGTCAGACCTCACCTGGAATACTGTGTCCAGTTCTGGGCACCACAGTTCAAGAAGGATACTGACAAGCTGGAACGTGTCCAGAAGGAGGGCAACCAAAATGGTCCAAAGGCCTGGAAACGATGCCTTATGAGGAACGGCTTAGGGAGCTGGGTATGTTTAGCCTGGAGAAGAGAAGGTTAAGGGGTGATATGATAGCCATGTTCAAATATATAAAAGGATGTCATATAGAGGAGGGAGAAAGGTTGTTTTCTGCTGCTCCAGAGAAGCGGACACGGAGCAATGGATTCAAACTACAAGAAAGAAGATTCCACCTAAACATTAGGAAGAACTTCCTGACAGTAAGAGCTGTTCGACAGTGGAATTTGCTGCCAAGGAGTGTGGTGGAGTCTCCTTCTTTGGAGGTCTTTAAGCAGAGGCTTGACAGCCATCTGTCAGGAATGCTTTGATGGTGTTTCCTGCTTGGCAGGGGGTTGGACTGGATGGCCCTTGGGGTCTCTTCCAACTCTAGGATTCTATGATTCAAGTTGTTCATAAACTAAGCCAAGGGTCTCCAAACTAAAGCCCGGGGGCCGGATGCGGCCCAGTCGCCTTCTAAATCCAGCCTGCGGACGGTCCGGGAATCAGCGTGTTTTTACATGAGTAGAATGTGTCCTTTTATTTAAAATGCATCTCTGGGTTATTTGTGGGGCATAGGAATTTGTTCCTTATTATTTTTTTCGAAATATAGTCCAGCCCCTCACAAGGTCTGATGGACAGTGGACCCGGCCCCCTGCTGAAAAAGTTTGCTGACCCCTGGTTCTTAAACCAAGGTGCCACTGTACTTTTAAGGAATAAAACCTTGTACACGGGAAAATATGGTGTGGGTGGGTGTATTCAGTTTTTACAAATATCTTTTGCATTCAGATAGAATCAATTTTATACATATATATGATTCCCTGAATCCTTAGACTTCCCTCCACCTCCGTGGTTTCCATAGTACTCCATTTTACACTGCAGCTTATAATGTTATCTGGATTATATTCAAATTTCCATTTATAACCATAGATGGGAGGGGAGGGGAGGAGGAAAACAAGGAAAACCAAGAGGGTTATTTCCCCTGTGAAGTTAACGCGGATTTCATTTGATCTGCCTTTTAGTTGTTTTAAGTTTTCATTTAAGTTTTCTTTAAGTTTTTTTCTTTTTAAGTTTTAATTGTTTAAGTTTTCTTTGCTGTAAATTCGCCTGACATTGTCCTCCGTGTACAGTGGATGTTGGGAGTATACTTGACATGCAGGGCTCTTGTAATTTGTGTGTGTGTGTGTGTGGAAGGAATGGAAGCCAATTTATCTCTGTCCTGGAGGCAAATCTAGTCCTCTGTCCGTGGTCCTGAAAGCCACACTCCTAAGCGGGTTTCTGCAAGTCTACGATTTCCTTCCTCCTCTGCATCCTTCCCCCCCCCTTCTCAAAGATTTGACACTTCCTCGCTCATTAACAGGGAGAGATCTTCAGTTTTGCCACCTTAAGCTACAACAAGTGACAAGCAGGAACAAGACATGGGCAGCTAAGATCCTAACGGTGTCCCCCGGGGAAATTCTGCAATAGGAAACCGGGACCGTTATTTAAAAAAAAAAGGAGAGAAATGAAGGGCTTCAACTTGGCACACGCAGTTACTTACTTGAGAGTAGAGTGTGATGCACTTGGAATCATATGATTTTAGGGTTGGAAGGGATCCTGAGGGACACCCCCTCCCCTGCAAGGCAGGAATCTCAACTGAACTTCTTAGAGAACATGTTATTAGCAGCCCAGGATATTTATGTGCAATTTTTGAACCTATCAGAAATAATCTTTTCCCCCTTCCCAAAGATAGGGCAGAGCACCCTGGTTTTTTTTTTAAAGGGGAGTTAGATTTTGGGTCAACGTTAGAAAAAGCAGCCCAAATCTAACGGGGGGGCTCCAGACGGGCCAAATTTGCCGTCTTCCGTGGGCTGCCCAGCAAGAGAGCATTCCCACTGACTGGTTGAGGGGAAGACCAGGGGAGACTTGAAAGGTTTAGCTACAGCCACAATAAAAGGAAAAACGGTTTTACTTTATGATTATCGACATCTTAATTTACTACCTGATTTATAGTAGAGATCTCCTGAATTAAATGTACTGTCGCATTTATTTTAGCTAAGGAATTTATATAAATTATAATTGTGTATATGTATTGAATTATTTTAGTTATTTTACCTACATATTTTGCTTCGTTTTGTTTCATTTTACTCTGTTTCACTTAGTGTTGATGTATATTGTTTTGTATATGGCTTTATATTGTGGACCTATGGTCGTAAATAAAATATCTAGCTAGCTACAGCCATGTAGTCTTGTAGTCCCATGGACTGCAAGAAGATCAAACCTATCTATTCTTAAAGAAATCAGTCCTGAGTGCTCACTAGAAGGACAGATCCTGAAGTTGAGGCTCCAGTACTTTGGCCACCTCATGAGAAGAGAAGACTCCCTAGAAAAGACCCTGATGTTGGGAAAGATGGAGGGCACAAGGAGAAGGGGACGACAGAGGATGAGATGGTTGGACAGTGTTCTCGAAGCGACTAGCATGAGTTTGGCCAAACTGCGGAGGCAGTGGAAGACAGGAGGGCCTGGTGTGCTCTGGTCCATGGGGTCACGAAGAGACGGACGTGACTAAATGACTAAACAACAACACCTTTTCTGCTGTGCTCTGGTCCCTGGGGTCACGAAGAGTCGGACACGACTGAACGACTGAACAACAACAACAACAACAACAAAAGCTACAGCCACAGAACTCAGAACCGCAAGAGGTTCCCTGTGTTACAACCGACAACCCATGTGGAATCAGGGCTTCATCTCACAATGAACATTAATTCCCAGGGGTGATTTTATTGCAAACTCCCCAGTTCCTAGCCCTTGAGGCAGGGCCGGATTTAGGTTTGATGAGGCCCTAAGCTACTGAAGGTAATGGGGCCCTTTCTATGCCCAGCCGTCCTTTGCAAACAACAAATTCCTTGAATACGCACTTAACTTTATTTTCTCCAGTGTTGTTAAACTTACTTTAAATTTTATAAAATAATCCAATTTGCACACAGAAGTTCAATCAAAACCTGCCAACGGATTAATATTTTGACAATGTTCTTAATTTACAGGCTCTGTATATATATCCCGCTCTCTGATAATTTTTTCATCTGTAACGTTTCGTAGCCTTGAGGATAATTTCGCCGGTTCAGCGTGCTCTTAATTTATTTTGCGAGTCTGGTTTAGATGGCATATCCGCCCCCTTCGGAACTTTTTGCAGTTAAGATTCTTGCAGCAACTGTAGCATACATAAAAAAATCTCCTGAACTTTTTTGGAATTTTGTTGGCCGTAATTCCTAGCAGGCTTCAAGAGAGAATTGGACAAATTAACAGAGATGCTTCTGAGTTCCAGCTGCTGGAAAGCATGGGAGAAGAAGGTTCTTTTTATCATATGTGATGGTATTGTAGTAAGGTTAAGGCTTGTTGGCAAATGATATGCAATGAAATACAAAGGATGTTTAAAAGAACGTTTGTGAAAACAACAACCAGAAGCCTTTCTCTTGAGAATTATAGGGATAAAGGTAAAAGTAAAGGGACCCCTGACCGTTAGGTCCAGTCGCGGACGACTCTGGGGTTGCGGCGCTCATCTCGCTTTACTGGCCGAGGGAGCCGGCGTACAGCTTCCGGGTCATGACTAAGCCGCTTCTGGCGAACCAGAGCAGCGCACGGAAATGCCGTTTACCTTCCCGCCAGAGTGGTACCTATTTATCTACTTGCACTTTGTGCTTTTCGAACTGCTAGGTTGGCAGGAGCAGGGACCGAGCAACAGGAGCTCACCCCGTCATTGCGGGGATTCGAACCGCCGACCTGCTGATCGGCAAGCCCTAGGCTCTGTGGTTTAACCACAAGGATAGTACCTCCCCCCCATTTTCTTAAATCGGAGTCCCCCCAAATAGGGGGTGTCTTATACATTGTGGGGGGGGGGACGTCTTATAGACGGAAGATACGGTAGTTCACAAACCGGAACGGTCACTTCTGGGTTTCGATCGTTCGGGAGCCGAGGTGTTTGAGATCCAAGGTACGACTGTAAATGCTTTTGGTAGGGTAGGGGGCACAGGGGATGAGTTTGTGGAGCCACTGGCCTGGAGCGGGACAAGGCAGAACCCCAAAGGTGGACCCGGCCTCGTGTCAACCCCTTTGCCCTGTCCTTCGGTGTTGCCCAGCCTCCTCTGAGCCGCATTGGGGCACTTGAAACTGCAGCCCGCTCTCTCTTTGTCCTCTCCATCCCCGTGTCGTAATTTGCGCCGGGAGGGGAGCATCTGTGCATCGGCTGCGAGCTCGCACATGCCGGCTCCCCCCCCGACGCAGGCCACGCGCAGCGGAGAGGCCCTTGTCTCTCCCCTGACCCCAGTTGTAATTACCCGCTAGATTGAATGTTGGAACAATTAATACGCCCTCGTCAAACGACGAGCCTTTTGTGATTGCGTTTCCTCCGCACACACACACACACAGAGCTATTCCCATGCCGCCTGGGGCCTGTGATCCAAGCGGCAGTGTTGGTGGTCCGCAGGGCAGGTGAGAGAGAGTCCACCCCCTCTGCAAATGGTTGTGGTCGCCAGTTCGAATCCTGCCTTAACTCCTTCCGGGAAGCGGGGAGCTGTTTTGTTTATCTGTGGCATCTGCAAAGCCCTGGGTTCAAATTCCTGGCACCTCTACTTCCTAAGAATACCAGAGGCCCTCCTCTCTCACCCCACCTTCCTGCTCAGTCGGTTAGCGATATTTCCAACCCTTCTCTTCCCAGACTGGGGACTCAAGGCCTCTTCCACAAATGAAAGCGGCAAAATGAGACAAAAGATAAAATACAGTGCGCGACCCACATGTGTTTTTAACCATTTCTGGGTGAAATTCTGCAAGATTAAATGGTAACAAGGCAGAGAGCCTGAAAGCTCTTTTGGCACTGGTTTTTCCTGGTGCGGAAAGAAGTTTAAGCTCCTTGTCTTACTTGGGGGGCGGGAGAAGCTCAGTGGGAAGCTAACTTCTTTTTACATATCATTTTTATTAGTTTTACAATAATACTTTCCATTGCAATATCTCCCCTTATATTATACATTTTGACTTTTCAGGGCCCCGACTTCCTTCAAAACTTTCTATCTTTCATTTCACATTTCTTACTGTCAGAAAGTTCTCTCCAAATGCCAAATTAAATAATTTAGGTGCCTCCCCCTCACGTGCTAGAGTTGATGGTTTGATGATTTTCCTTATATGCGGACTAGACAATGCTACCATTCAGTGGATTTGTAACTGGCTGACTGACCGAACCCAAAGGGTACTCATTAATGGCTCCTCTTCATCCTGGAGAGAAGTGACTAGTGGGGTGCCACAGGGTTCTGTCTTGGGCCCAGTCTTATTCAACATCTTCATCAATGACTTGGATGATGGGCTTGAGGGCATCCTGATCAAGTTTGCAGATGACACCAAATTAGGAGGGGTGGCTAATACCCCAGAGGACAGGATCACACTTCAAAATGACCTTAACAGATTAGAGAACTGGGCCAAAGCAAACAAGATGAATTTTAACAGGGAGAAATGTAAAGTACTACACTTGGGCAAAAAAAATGAAAGGCACAAATACAGGATGGGTGACACCTGGCTTGAGAGCAGTACATGTGAAAAGGATCTAGGAGTCTTGGTAGACCATAAACTTGACATGAGTCAACAGTGTGATGCAGCAGCTAAAAAAGCCAATGCAATTCTGGGCTGCATCAATAGGAGTATAGCATCTAGATCAAGGGAAGTAATAGTACCACTATATTCTGCTCTGGTCAGACCTCACCTGGAATACTGTGTCCAGTTCTGGGCACCACAGTTCAAGAAGGATACTGACAAGCTGGAACGTGTCCAGAGGAGGGCAACCAAAATGGTCAAAGGCCTGGAAACGATGCCTTATGAGGAACGGCTTAGGGAGCTGGGTATGTTTAGCCTGGAGAAGAGAAGGTTAAGGGGTGATATGATAGCCATGTTCAAATATATAAAAGGATGTCATATAGAGGAGGGAGAAAGGTTGTTTTCTGCTGCTCCAGAGAAGCGGACACGGGGCAATGGATTCAAACTACAAGAAAGAAGATTCCACCTAAACATTAGGAAGAACTTCCTGACAGTAAGAGCTGTTCGACAGTGGAATTTGCTGCCAAGGAGTGTGGTGGAGTCTCCTTCTTTGGAGGTCTTTAAGCAGAGGCTTGACAGCCATCTGTCAGGAATGCTTTGATGGTGTTTCCTGCTTGGCAGGGGGTTGGACTGGATGGCCCTTGTGGTCTCTTCCAACTCTATGATTCTATGATTCTATGATTCTTATATCTGCGTTCCAAAATCTTACTAATTTCAATTACTTCCCAGTCAAGATAATAATCCCATATACAACAGCTGCCATAGTAATAACTTCTATCTGTGTTGACACATTCATGTCGATTTATAAAACTGCAAGTGAGGCACTCAACCTATATCCTTGTTCTTCCTGTGTGTGGCAATTATTCTGTCCATGACGTTGCTTCCTGTCCTTGTAAAATGTTATGTCTTACCTTTTCCCGGTTGTTGCTGTTCTCCATCAAGCCTTGGGCGGAGCGGACGTCCCATGCTTGTGTCAGAAATTCTCCATTGTTCCATCCTGTGCTTTGTTGTTTTGCAACTTTGACAATAGCAGCAAAAATCGCACTGTCCCAATGAATGATTGCCAGTATTCACCATTTCCCCTCTCAGCCATGGAGGAAGAGTGATCTTGTCAAACCGGAGATTAATAATAACAATAATAATAATTTGTTAATGATACCCCGTCCATCTGGCTGGGTTTCCCCAGCCACTCTGGGCGGCACCCAACAGAATATTAAAAACACAAGAAAACATCAAACATTAAAAACTTCCCTAAACAGGGCTGCCTTCAGATGTCTTCTAAAAGTCAGATAGTTTTATTTCCTTGACATCTGATGGGAGGGCGTTCCACAGGGCGGGCGCCACCACCGAGAAGGCCCTCTGCCTGGTTCCCTGCAACCTCGCTTCTCGCAGGGAGGGAACCGCCAGAAGGCCCTCGGAGCTGGACCTCAGTGTCCGGGCTGGACGATGGGGGTGGAGACGCTCCTTCAGGGATACAGGGCCGTTTAGAGCTTTCAAGATCAGCACCAACACTTTGAATTGTGCTTGGAAACGTCCTGGGAGCCAATGGAGGTCTTTCAGGACCGGTGTTATATGGTCTCGGCGGCCACTCCCAGTCACCAGTCTAGCTGCTGCATTCTGGATTAGTTGTAGTTTCTGGGTCACCTTCAAAGGTAGCCCCACAGAGAGCGCATGGCAGTAGTCCAAGCAGGAGATAACCAGAGCATGCACCACACTGGCCAGACAGTCCGCGGGCAGGGAGGGTCTCATCCTGCATACCAGATGGAGTTGGCAGACAGCCGCCCTGGACACAGAACTGACCTGTGCCTCCATGGACAGCTGTGAGTCCAAAATGACTCCCAGGCTGCGCACCTGGTCCTTCAGGGGTACAGTTACCCCATTCAGGACCAGGGAGTCCCCCACATCCGCCCGCCCCCTTTCCATTTAAGGCTTGAAAGGTCAGCACCAACACTTTGAATTGTGCTCGGAAATGCCCTGGGAGCCGATGTAGGTCTTTCAGGACCGGTGTTAATGTGGTTTCGGCGACCGCTCCCGGTCCACCAGGTGGAAAGAGATAACCGAGTAATGAACCTTACCGGTTCGCCTGCGCATTGAATGAATCTATTGTTACGGTCACAGACCAGTTCCAGCCCACATACAATATCGAGGAAATCGTAAAACACAATAGGGATGCATTTGAATTTGCAGCCTGCGCATTGTTTGTAAGAATTTATTGGTATTTTAACAAGCAAAAATACAAAAAATACATACTACTACAAAATACAAGATACAAACAAACATAATAAACAACAGCCTAACTAAAAAGATAAAGACAAAACCTCACAATCAAACATTCATTTAACTATTCTAATCTTTTAAAAAATCTTACTTAGGGGACTTCCTCACGTCCTCTCTTCTGCGTTCATTTCAAATATACTGTAGTAACTTTCTAACCCCTTTAACTCTACTTTTACAATTAATCTTAATCCTTATCTATCATCTTATATCTATCACTTTATTCTTAATAAAATACAAAAAATTATAATCACAATTCTATCTTCTTATATTCTATTTTAAACTAACATTTAAATGCTATCGCCTATAATATCCACTGATTTCAATTTCAAATATCTAACTTTTCACGTCGTTTCATATATTCTTTAAATTTCTTCCAGTCTTCTTGCACCTTCTCCTCCCTCTGGTCTCGGAGTTTCGCGGTCAGTTCTGCGAGTTCCATGTACTCAATTAATTTCTTCTGCCAATCTTCCACTGTTGGTAATTCTTCAGTTTTCCAGTTTTTAGCAATTAAAATCCTAGCAGCTGTTGTGGCATACATAAAAAATGTTCTATCTTTGTTGGGGATCTCATGATTGGTCATGCCCAGCAGAAAGGCCTCTGGTTTCTTAGTAAATGTGTTTTTCAACACTTTTTAAAGTTCATTATAAATTTTCTCCCTGCGCATTGTTTGAGGCGCGTTTTGCTCTGTCTCTCCCCCCACCCTCGATTCTGACGCCCCTTCTGCGCTTCCCTTGCAGATCTTCCACATGACCTACGACCTGGCCAGCGCCGTCATGAGGATAATCAACCTAATTGGGATGATGCTTCTTCTGTGTCACTGGGATGGCTGCCTCCAGTTCCTGGTGCCCATGCTCCAGGATTTCCCCAGCGACTGCTGGGTCTCCATTAACGGGATGGTGGTGAGTCTGGCTGCCCCGATATCTCCCCCCCCCCTCTTGGCAGGCCTCTATGAGGACTAGGAACACCCTCTTCCTCTAATTGCCTCCCCTCTCTCCTCATCACGGAAATGCAGACCTCGGGGAAACATAGGCCCTCTCTCCCCCCCTTCCTTTATCCCCCCCTCTCTCTAGTACACAGTGCTTTTCCCCCTTAAAGAAAAATGTTTAGGGGTACACTTCATTTTGACTCATGAAAACCACCATTTTCTAGTTCAAATCGGGGGAAATGAATGCAGTAAATGGACCGGAGCTCAAAGATTCACAAAAGGTTTAGGGCAGGGGTAGGGATGCGGGTGGCGCTGTGGGTTAAACCACAGAGCCTAGGGCTTGCCGATTGGAAGGTCGGCGGTTCGAATCCCCGCATGACGGGGTGAGCTCCCGTTGCTCGGTCCCAGCTCCTGCCAACCTAGCAGTTGGAAAGCACGTCAAAGTGCAAGTAGATAAATAGGTACCACTCCGGCGGGAAGGTAGATAGATAGATAGATGATAGACACTTTATTGTCATTGTACATAGTACAACAAAATTGAATGCCATCCCACATTTACGCATTTATGGGATGTGGGTGGCGCTGTGGTCTAAACCACAGAGCCTAGGGCTTGCCGATTGGAAGGTCGGCGGTTCGAATCCCCGCATGACGGGGTGAGCTCCCGTTGCTCGGTCCCTGCTCCTGCCAACCTAGCAGTTCGAAAGCACGTCAAAGTGCAAGTAGATAAATAGGTACCACTCCGGCGGGAAGGTAAACGGCGTTTCCGTGCGCTGCTCTGGTTCGCCAGAAGCAGCTTTGTCATGCTGGCCACATGACCCGGAAGCTGTACGCCGGCTCCCTCAGCCAGTAAAGCGAGATGAGCGCCGCAACCCCAGAGTCGTCCGCGACTGGACCTAATGGTCAGGGGTCCCTTTACCTTTACCTTAGCAACCTAAGGCCTGGGGGCCGGGTGCAGCTGAATCACCTTCTCAATTCGGCCCGCAGACGGTCCGGGAATCAGCGTGTTTTTACATGAGTAGAATGTGTCCTTTTATTTAAAATGCATCTCTGGGTTATTTGTGGGGCATAGGAATTCATTCATCCCCCCCCCCCAAATATAGTCCAGCCCACCACATGGTCTGAGGGACAGTGGAAAAGTTGCTGACCCCTGGTTTAGGGGTATGCGTCTCCCCTCCACTATGCATCTTCCCCCCACCATACAAACAGCCCATGCAGAATGCAGGCACCCTATATATAGAAAGGAGAAAACCAGTGATATTTTAGGGAGCAGGCTAGCAGGCGGGGCCCATGACTTACATCACAGGAGCCGACGCAACACAAAACGCTGTATGTAGGTTTTATTTTATTTGTTTTTTTTTATCTTATATTGTAGAAATGTACACCCTTTTAATATTTTGGGGCCCCCAAGAGAGTGGGGCCCTAAGCTGTAGCTTGTTTAGCTTATACGTAAATCCGCCGCTGGTTGAGTTAGTAATAGCGAAAACACGGACCCGTCGGACAGGAGGAATGGCTTGTGTCGTGTCCAGGCTGCCCGCCTCCTCCTCCTGTGACCTGACTCTCTCTCTCTCTCTTTTCCAGAACGACTCCTGGAGCGAGCTGTACTCTTTCGCCCTCTTCAAGTCCATGAGCCACATGCTGTGCATCGGTTACGGCCGCCAAGCGCCGGAGAGCATGACCGACATTTGGCTGACCATGCTGAGTATGATTGTGGGCGCCACGTGCTACGCCATGTTCATCGGCCACGCCACCGCCCTCATCCAGTCCCTCGACTCCTCCCGGCGCCAATATCAAGAGAAGGTATTTGTGGGCAGGGAAGGCGAGGTTACGCAAAGACGCGTGGTCGTGCTGGACTTTGTGCAGCAGGAGAGCACGAGGGTGACAGACCTCATACGTTCCTGCTCCTCGGCATTTATTCCTACAGTGGTAGACTGCTCCTGAATGTGGAAGCTCCATCTAGCTGGGAAGAAAAGGAAAACAGAAACAGAGCCCTGCTGCTGTTCCACATAGCTGTCATTTCCATTACAACCCCTCCTTTCGGGTTCTTCAAGGGCCCTGAGACACAGTAGATATTATTTAATCTATAGATATGCATTTCAATATATAGGGAGCAATAAGGTGTCCTATTTATTTTTTCCTTTAGAACCAAGAGTCTTTTAAAAATCATGAGGATCTCAATCTTCTTCTTTTCTTTTGATCAGTTTTTGTTGTCGTTGTTGAGATTTCCCCATAAAACAGTAAAATTGCAGCTAAGGGACCCCCCCCCCAAGGTGGGGGGGCGGGGGAGGGAAGAAGGAAAGGAAGGAACAATAAAAATAAAGGGAAGAAAGAGAGAGACATAGAAAAATAAATGCAGCAATAAATGGGGGGGAAATTCTACCTGGTGTTTACATGAAAGAAGAGAACAGGATTAAAGTACAGGTGAAACTCAAAAAATTAGAATATCGTGGAAAAGTCCATTTATGTAAGCAATTGTTTTCATTAGCTACTGGAGTTTAATATATGAGATAGACTCATGACATGCAAAGCGAGATATGTCAAGCCTTTGCTTGTTATAATTGTGATGATTATGGCGCACAGCTGATGAAAACCCCAAAGTTGAGATTGTTAATTTGGGGTTCTCATCAGCTGTACGCCATAATCATCACAATTATAACAAATAAAGGCTTGACATATCTTGCTTTGCATGTCATGAGTCTATCTCACATATTAGTTTCACCTTTTAAGTTGAATTACTGAAAGAAACGAACCTTTCCACGATATTCTGATTTTTTCGAGTATCACCTGTATTTGAAACATGCGGATTTCCCTCTTCTCTGCTTTCCGTTAAACAATATTTATTTTAAATGGAGGAATCGTTCCTTTCCCTTTCCCCGTGAAAATCTCTAAGGGAAAGATGACAGCTCGTTTTGAGAGCCGATGGCTGGAGGCTGTTTTGACCAGCCCTCTTCCTGAAGCAAAAGGCTCTCTTATTTTTGACAACATCGTTGGGTCCACAGAGGCACCCCCCCCTGCAAAAAACAAACAAACCCCGCTTCGACTGAGCGATCTCCGCATGCAACTGCCACCCGACTTCTGACAGCAGCGGTCTTGTGGGGCTGGCGATTGGCGCAAGGTGCAGAAAGGAAATCTCGCCAACGCTTTGGCATTCCTGCCGAGCAAATCTGTAGGGCAAACTTCACCCCAGATGGGAAACGGCCAGATTCAGCTACCAGGAGATCCTGGACTTTTTCGTTCCTAGGATTTTTAGGTCAAGTGGTTTTCCAGGCCGTGGTGAAGAGAAGAAGAAGAGTTTGGATTTGATATCCCGCTTTTCACTACCTGAAGGAGTCTCAAAGCGGCCTGTTGAGTGTAAATTGAGTCCCCCGCTGCTATGGGAAAGCATGTCTTGGTAGAAGAAGAAGAAGAAGAAGAAGAAGAAGAAGAAGAAGAGAGAGGAGGAGGAAGAGTTTGGATTTGATATCCCGCTTTATCACTACCCGAAGGAGTCTCAAAGCAGCTAACATTCTCCTTTCCCTTCCTCCCCCACAACAAACACTCTGTGAGGTGAGTGGGGCTGAGAGACTTCAGAGAAGTGAGACTAGCCTAAGGTCACCCAGAAGCTGCCATGTGGAAGAGAGGAGACGCGAACCCGGTTCCTCTGGCTTTCTATCTTTCACAAGAGGAGGTTGCCGTCTCAAAGAAAGGACTGTTTTGCCTGTTTTCTTTCCGTCTACATCGGTTTTTCTGGCATCCAGCGATGCTTCGCAGCCGACTAAAGGTTCTGCTCAGGGGTCCAAATGACCAGGTTCGATTCCCACCGTTTGGGGCATGTTGCTTTGGAAATAAAACCACAACAAACGTAAGCTGCTGAAAATATTGCGTATAATGTCTAATTTCATCTCCACACCGGGGTGAACAATTTAGTTAAATACGGTGATGCTCAACAACCCTGTCACGTGAATATCTCCCGGTGTGGAGATAAAATTAGATATTATCTGCAATATTTTCAGAAGGTTACGTTTGTTGCGGTTTATTCTTGAGCTGTATGTAACCTAGGTTTGTTGTGGGATTATTGGATGGTGTGTCGGCAATTGGCACGGTCTACTTGTTGTTGTGGTTCAGTCGTTCAGTCGTGTCCAACTCATCGTGACCCCATGGACCAGAGCACGCCAGGCCCTCCTGTCTTCCACTGCCTCCCGCAGTTTGGTCAGACTCATGTTGGTAGCTTCGAGAACACTGTCCAACCATCTTGTCCTCTGTCGTCCCCTTCTCCTTGTGCCCTCCATCTTTCCCAACATCAGGGTCTTTTCCAGGGAGTCTTCTCTTCTCATGAGGTGGCCAAAGTATTGGAGCCTCAGCTTCAGGATCTGTCCTTCCAGTGAGCACTCAGGGCTGATTTCCTTCAGAATGGATAGGTTTGATCTTCTTGCAGTCCATGGGACTCTCAAGAGTCTCCTCCAGCACCATAATTCAAAAGCATCAATTCTTCGGCGATCAGCCTTCTTTATGGTCCAGCTCTCACTTCCATACATCACTGCTGGGAAAACCATAGCTTTAACTATACGGACTTTTGTTGGCAAGCTGACGTCTCTGCTTTTTAAGATGCTGCCTAGGTTTGTCATTGTTTTTTTCCCAAGAAGCAGGTGTCTTTTAATTTCATGACTGCTGTCACCATCTGCAGCAATCATGGTTTAATACTTGCAATTCCTCGGCAGGTGGTAAAAGCTGTTTGTATGGGACTTAGACGGTCAGTGGTTTTTTCACCTGCATGGTGGTTGTCCCATGTTCTAGTGGCAAGGAGTTCCCCAGATGCTGTGGCAAACCACAGCAGCTGTTTTAGGCTGGAGGACTTGAGGTCCAATCGCTGTTCGATAATCTCTTCTGTCCTGATGGCCAAAAGGACTCTCTTTGCAACTTGTGGGGTCGGTGGAAAGCTTCTGTTTTTTTGTTTTTTTGTTTTTACAAAAGTTATTTTAAACATCTTTTTCATTTCATTATATATCATTTCCCTGGGTTTACTTAAGGAGAACATTTGTGGCTCAGTATAAAGGCAGCTTCCTATGTTCCTATATGAATCAATTATTTCCAGGGTGCGGATTTAGGTTTGACGAGGCCCTCAGCTACTGATGGTAACGGGGCCCTTTCTACGTCCAGCTGTCCTTTGTCAACAACAAATTGTCACTGTTTTGTGTGTGGAATATTTGCTATATGGTCATTGATGGACCCAATAGGTATCTCAAGCCATTTGCACATGCAGAATGTAGGCACCCTATATATAGAAAGGAGCAAACCAGGGATATTTGAGGGAGCAGGCTAGCAGGCGGGGCCCATGACTTACATCATAGGAGCCTACACAACACAAAACACTGTTGCTGGATGTAGGTTTTATTTTATTTGTTTTCTATCTTATATTTTGGAAATGTACATCCAGTTTTTTTTTCCCTTTAACTTTTTTTGGGGCCCCCAAGAGAGTGGGGCGCTAAGCTATAGCTTGCTTAGCTTATACGTAAATCCGGGACTGGTTATTTCTCAAGAACCATGAGGACTAGAGTCTTACTTTAGGTGCGTGGTTCAGCGTCCTCCTATGTCGTTTGGTTTAGCTTTCTCTTCCGTACTTCCCAATGCAATTAAGGGTTCGAAATGCCTCCGCGCTCACTGCATTTCTCTCTCTTCTCCCCGCAGTACAAACAAGTGGAGCAATATATGTCTTTCCACAAGCTTCCTGCCGACTTCCGACAGAAAATCCACGATTACTATGAGCACCGCTACCAAGGCAAGATGTTCGATGAGGACAGCATCCTCGAGGAACTCAACGAGCCTCTGAGAGAGGTAAGGATTTCCCCCGGACCCCATGGAAAAAGAGAGCAGAGACTAGTCCTCTGTGCATGGTCAGATTTAGGTTTGATGAGGCCCTCAGCTACTGAAGGTAATGGGGCCCTTTATATGTCCAGCTGTCCTTTGTCAACAACAAATTGTCACTGTTTTTTGTGTTGAATATATGCTATATGGTAATTTATGGACCTATAGGTATCTCAAAGCCATTTGCACATAACAAAATATGTATTTTATCAAAGTAATTGTTGAACTGAAATACAATTAAGAAGAAGTATATTAATAGTGAAATAATTATTAAGCTCTAACTTAAAATGATTTTTTTATTCATAACAAACTTAATAATGCAAACACATTGGCATTTGGCAATAACAAAAGTTCCTTTAGAAACACAATTGACAAAGACTCATAATCTAGTCTCTAGAAACTTGAAATAATAATAGGTGTAAATATATGATGCCAGCTACTAATAATTATAAATGGGAGATTGTAGGCACCCTATAGGGACACGGGTGGCGCTGTGGGTTAAACTTGGGCTTGCCGATCGAAAGGTTGGTGGTTCGAATCCCGGCAATGACGGGGTGAGCTGCCATTGCTCTGTCCCTGCTCCTGCCAACTTAGCAGTTCGAAAGCATGCTGGCACAAGTAGATAAATAGGTATCACTCTGGTGGGAAGGTAAATGCCGTTTCCATGTGCTGCTCTGGTTTTGACAGAAGCAACTTAGTCATGCTGGCCACATGACCCAGAAAAACTGTCTGTGGAAGCGGACAAACGCCGGCTCCCTCGGCCTGTAAAGCGAGATGAGCGCCGCAACCCCAGAGTTGTTCGCGACTGGACCTAATTGTCAGGGGTCCCTTTATCTTTTAGGCACCCTATATATTTGTTGTTGTTTAGTCGTTCAGTCGTGTCCGCCTCTTTGTGACCCCATGGACCAGAGCACGCCAGGCATGCCTATCCTTCCACTGCCTCTCGCAGTTTGGTCAGACTCATGTTGGTAGCTTCGAGAACACTGTCCAACCATCTCATCCTCTGTCGTCCCCTTCTCCTTGTGCCCTCCATCTTTCCCAACATCAGGGTCTTTTCCAGGGAGTCTTCTCTTCTCATGAGTTGGCCAAAGTCTTAGAGCCTCAGCTTCAGGATCTTTCCTTCCAGTGAGCGCTCAGGGCTGATTTCCTTCAGAATGGAGACGTTCGATCTTCTTGTAGTCCATGGGACTCTCAAGAGTCTCCTCCAGCACCCTATATATAGAAAGGAGCAAACCAGTGATATTTTAGGGAGCAGGCTAGCAGACGGGGCCCATGGCTTCCATCACAGGAACCTACACAACACAAAACACTGTCGCTGGATGTAGGTTTGATTTGATTTGTCTTTTACCTTATATTTTGGAAATGTACATGCAGGATTTTTTCCCCCTTTAAATTTTTTGGGCGGCCTCCAAGAGAGTGGGGCCCTAAGCTGTAGCTTGTTTAAGCATATACGTAAACCCGGCTCCTTCTCCTGCCCTCCTCTCCAGGAGATTGTCAACTTCAACTGCCGCAAGCTGGTGGCCTCCATGCCTCTGTTTGCCAACGCCGACCCCAACTTCGTCACCGCCATGCTGACGAAGCTGAAGTTCGAGGTCTTCCAGCCAGGCGACTACATCATCCGCGAGGGCACCATTGGCAAGAAGATGTATTTCATTCAGCACGGCGTGGTCAGTGTCCTCACCAAGGGCAACAAGGAGATGAAACTCTCGGATGGCTCTTACTTCGGAGGTGAGGCTGTGTCCCCCAAAAATCTATGTCCGATGAAGGAGAGCCCACTACCTTCCAGGCAGGGCGGATAAAAATCCCCAGCCGCTCTGGGCGGCTCCCAACAGAATATCCAAAACACAAATATGTGCATGCACACAAAATCTCATACCAAGAACAAACTTAGTTGGTCTCTAAGGTGCTACTGGAAGGAATTTTTTATTTTATTTTGTTTTGACTATGGCAGACCAACACGGCTACCTACCTGTAATCATAATCATAATTATAGAATGTGGGAAATTTAGAATTCATCTTAAAAATATTATTATTATTATTTTATTTTATTTTATTTATTACTTAATGCCCTGCCCATCTGGCTGGACACCCCAGCCGCTCTGGGCGGCTCCCAACAGAGTATCCAAAACACAAATGTGTGCATGCACACAAAATCTCATACCAAGAACAAACTTAGTTGGTCTCGTAAGGTGCTACTGGAAGGATTTTTTTTATTTTATTTTTTATTTTGTCAAAACACGATAAAACATCAAACATCACAAACTTCCCTAAACAGAATCAAAAATTCTTTCCAGTAGCATTTTTGATTTTGTTTTGACTATGGCAGACCAACACGGCTACCCACCTGTAACTTCCCTAAACAGGGCTGCCTTCAGATGCTTTCTAAAACTCAGATCATTTTGGTTTCCCCGGTTTCTGATTCCTCCGGTCACATTTGCCATTTCGGCCTAAATCCATCGACTTGATCTGCCTATTCTGCGATTCCTGGACCTTTCCCAATTTTACAGTAAGCTTTTTCCATTTGGTGAGGTGAGGCGATTCGGTGTGGTGGGGTTTCTGTTCACTTGGCGGGGGTTGCGACCGAAATCCGTGTTGGGTATGTGTGTTTGTGTGCCGTGGGGAAAATAAGCTTCTTCCCTATCTTGCCTTGCAGAAATCTGCTTGCTGACCAGAGGCCGCCGTACTGCCAGCGTCCGGGCAGACACTTACTGCCGCCTGTACTCCCTCTCGGTGGACAACTTCAACGAAGTCTTGGAAGAATATCCTATGATGAGGAGAGCTTTTGAGACAGTCGCCATCGACCGCCTGGACCGCATAGGTATTTTGCGGCGCCCCTCACCCCATGGGCGCTCTGAGCATAGCTGTCAACTTTCCCCTTTTTCTTGCGAGGAATCCTATTTGGAATAAGGGAATTTCCCTTAAAAAAAGGGAAAAGTTGACAGCTATGGAGCGATACCTATTTCTCTACTTGCACTTTGACGTGCTTTCTTTTTTTTTTATCAGTATCTCTTTATTTTAAAATCATAACAAATAAAACATACTCATCACATGTGACTACATATTCAAACATATTCAAACATATTTGTTTACATACATAACTTCAAACATAAATACTTACATGCACACATTTATACTCACATACCATAGAAACCAACTTTCAACACTTGGACACACACTTTCTCAAACTTCCAATTATCCTCTTTGTATTTCATATTACTTTTTTTGTTTTGTTTAACATAACGTACAGTTATAATTCCCATTTGTTGCTCATATTTTTCTTCTCACAATCTCTATTTGCTTAATCTAAGGTTCAATCTACGTCTGCTACTAGGATTCCATTTAAACCACTATCCATTAAATATTCTTTAAATATCCTCCATTCTCTCCATACCTCCTGGGTCGTCTGTCCTCTTATTTTACCCATTGTTTTGGCTAACCGCAGGTATTCTATCATTAAGTTCTGCCAATCGGCTATAGTTGGTACAGCCTTACTTTTCCAATTCCTGGCCACTAACATTATTGCTGCAGTTGTGCCATACATACATAATACTCGTTTTTCCCTTTTTAATTTCTTCTGGCAGGATACTTAGCAGGAACAATTCTGGTCTTTTTTTAATTGTACTTTTTGTCAATTTTTTGAGTTCTTCATATATCTCATTCCAATAGTTGTTTATAGGTGGACAAGTCCAAGTCCATACTCTGGTTTCTCTTCAGATCGTAGAAATCTTTCGCCTTTCACTTTGACGTGCTTTCAAACTGCTAGGTTGGCAGGAGCAGGGACCGAGCAACCGGAGCTCACCCCGTCATTGCGGGGATTCGAACCGCCAACCTTCTGTGGTTTAACCCACAGGCGCTGGCCTGTTAGCGCTTCAACATCGATGATGATAATAATGCTACAATGCCGACCCTCTCTCCGTTTTTCCCCTCTCCCCGCCAGGCAAGAAGAACTCCATCCTGCTGCACAAGGTCCAGCACGACCTCAACTCGGGCGTCTTCAACAACCAGGAGAACGAGATCATACAGGAGATCGTCCGCTACGACCGCGAGATGGTGCAACAGGCCGAGCTGCATCAGCACGCGGCCATGTTTGCCCCGCCGCCCCAGCCGCAGGTGACGTCGGCCATCGCCACGCTGCAGCAGGCCGTGGCCATGAGCTTCTGCCCGCAGATGGCCAGCCCGTTGGTGGGGCCCCTGGGGCTGGGCTCCCCGCGCATGGTGCGCCGGCTGCAGTACCAAGGAGCCGTCCCGGGGCCCTTCGCCATCTCGCCGGCGCTGCTGCAACAACACCAGCAGCTCAACCTGCAACAGCAGCAGCAGCAGCAGCAGCAACAACATGGTGCCCCGCCACAGCGCCCCCCGCCGCAGCAGCAGCCTCCCGCCCCCTTCCCTGCAGTGGCGCCCAGGCCGCCCGTCCAAAGCCCCCTGGCCAGCCGGACGTTCCCCTACGGCGGCGCCAAGGGCCAGTCGGGCTCCCAGCTCTCGCTGACTCAACAGAAGGCTCCCGGCTCGCCGCAGCGGCTGGCGGCGCACAAAAGCACGCAGGCCCTCCCCACCAGCAGCCTGAGCCAGGAGACGCGCCCACTCTCGGCCTCGCAGCCCTCGCTGCCGCACGGCGTCTCTCAGACCATGGGCCAAAGCCCTCCGCCCTCCGCCCGCGAGTCCTCCTCCTCCATCGCGGCTGGGCAGGGGGCGTCCCCGGCCTCCTCTTCCCCCTCGCCGGCCCCCTCTGCCCAGAGCCCTGGAGGTACCCCGCAGGCGGCTCCCCGGGGGGCTGCGCCTCCGCCCCGCGGGGGCCCGCCCCACCCGGCCCCCACGGGCTCCCCTACGCCTCCGCCGCCACCGGACTCGGGCGGCGCCCGAAAGGACTCTGCCGTTAGCACGCCCGACACGGACCCAGCAAAATCTAGGCTTCCCTCCAACTTGTGACCTTTGACCCGAGCGGCCGGCGGCACCGTCGCGGCTCCTTTTCTCTCTTGCGGACCATTCCTTTCGCTGCACAAAAACTGGCGGCGGCGGCGGAGGGGGGAAAGGGGGGGGGCATGGCTAGATCTTCGCAGGGCGGGGTGTTGACCCCCGTCGCTGCATCCGTGCCCACCGGGGAGCGCGAAGCCTGCTTCCGGGGAAAGTGGGGCAGGAACCCCCCCGATGGCTGCTGCGTACAGAAGATGGGGAAAGTTTGCTTACAGGGGGAGCCCTGTTCCTCTCACTGGGAAAGGGGGTGTTTGTGTTTGAGTGTGTGTTGAGAGAGAGAGAGAGAGAGCCAGCCGCGCCCCGCCCCCCCGTCGTTCCTGACCAAAGTTTGGCTCCCGGTGACCCCCTTCCCCCAGCCCCGCCGCCATCTCTGCTCCATCCCGCCTCGCCCTGCTGTGACCGCACCACCGAAAGCCATATCTAGATTTTCCGCGCAACTTTAATCCAATATGTGTAAGATGTATACATACATAAATACATAATATATCCAAAACAGTTATATCAATTATAGATATCTATACGGGGGGGGGGGGAGACCACATGCGCAGAGCCTTATGCAACTTGCTCCACGGAGAAACCCGAAAGAAAGGGGGATTTGTGTTTGGGGGGGGCAGTTAGGGAAAAGTGGGGTCGTTGGAGAGAGGGGATTGGCGGCGGGGGGAGACGGACGATGACCATACTTTGCCAGCAGTTGAACCATCCTCATCCTGTGAAAACCTGGTTCTCCTGTCTTTGCATGCCTGCTAAAAGGCTTTATTTTTGGGGGGGACGTATTAAATACCTGGTGCGACATTTGGGGAATGGCGGGTTGGTTCTCCGGAAGTCCCCAATCCACGGAGAAGGATTTGCGTGTTTTTGCCTGTCTGCTATTCCGCCGCCCCCCCCAGCCTTCCGCTCTAGTGCCTTCCTGTTGCAAGCCTGTCGTTAGCAGCTTACGGAACTCACTGCCACAAGGTTTCGGGCAAATTCAGGGAGGGCAGTTCTAGCGACAACCTTCCCCCCCCCGTTTGTTTCCTCGCACGTGCGCTGGCGGGATTTGCGGGTTTCCTGGCCCTTTGGAGCGCCACAAAAAACCCTTTAAAAAGAAAAAAAAAACGAGGTGGGGCCGTGGGGGGAGAGTTGATACCGATTCGCAGAGGTTGGGCCTAAGCGGATGCTGTTGGCGAGATGGAGCCTCCATCGCTGGAGGCAGTATATCACGGGCTGCTTCCTACTGGCGTTGGAGTCGGGATACCGGGCTTGATGGTCTGGTGATCTGTTCCAGAGGGGCTCAACTTAGCTTCTTAGTGTTCTTTCCACGCGTCTTATTTTACTTTGCTTACTTTGACTGCTTACTTTAACTGCAAAAGTTAAAACAGAGCATCCACATTCAGGGGCAGTCTACCTGACAGTGGTGATCAGCGGAAATGCAATTGCAATGGGGTGTTTGTGTGTGGAGTGGGGGAGGGAATTTGGAGGCCCTCTGTGTGTGCCCCCTCAGGGACCCCCAATTCCCATCAGCCCCCACAAACAGCCAGCGTGACCAATGGTTTAAAACAAACGCATTTCGCAAAACATATACAGCGTTACATTGGTTCTCAAAATTAACCCGTTCCGGAAGTCCGTTCCGAAACCAAAGCGTTCCAAACCCAAGGCACGCTTTCCCATAGTCATGCGAAACAGATTAATCCATTCCAGACTTTTAAAAACAACCCCTAAAACAGCAATTGAGCATGGATTTTACTATCTAGCGAGATCCATAAAACGAAAGCAATAAGCAATGTACTGCAGTCACACAGTCAATCAATTAGTAGCTGGACTGGGTTCCGCACAGTCACAAAAACAAAACGGAAAAGATCTGCAAATACAAAAACGCGAAATAAATAGCAAAAACAGACAGACCTCGGCGTAACACTCAAAACGGAGCACGTTCGGCTTCTGGAAAAAGTTCGCAAACCGGAACACTTACTTCCGAGTTTGCAGTGTTTGGGTTCCAAGTTGTTTTGAGTACCAAGGCGTTCGAGAACCAAGGTACCACTGTACACCTTTAGACGCCAGGTGAAAACGTTCCTCTTCAACCAAGGCTTGGGCTGATTGAGGTCCTATGCCCTTTAAAAATCTGTTGTGGAAGAGGGGATTGCTGCTTTTCTTCTTGTTTTTGTCATCTATTTTGCATTGCCCATATTGCTTTGAGATCTATGGCTATTGGGCAGTATGCATTTTTTTAAAATAATAATAATAATAATAATAATAATAATAATAATAATAATAAACCCCGCCAGTCTCCTCCAAGATACCGCGTTGTACCAAATATTTGTCCTTCTTGGAGCATTGAAATAAATGCGACACGTAGGCCCATTCATCTCAATGGGTCTGCTCTGAATAGGACTTTGTCGAATGCAACACATCTAGGTAAAGGGACCCCTGACAATTAAGTCAAGTCACGAACGACTCTGGGGTTGCGGCGCTCATCTCGCTTTACTGGCCAAGGGAGCCGGCGTACAGCTTCCGGGTCATGTGGCCAGCATGACTAAGCCGCTTCTGGCAAACCAGAGCAGCGCACGGAAATGCTGTTTACCTTCCCGCCAGAGTGGTACCTATTTATCTACTTGCACTTTGACGTGCTTTCGAACTGCTAGGTGGGCAGGAGCAGGGACCAAGCAATGGGAGCTCACCCCGTCATTGCGGGGATTCGAACCGCTGACTTTCCGATCGGCAAACCCCAGGCTCTGTGGTTTAACCCACAGCGCCACCCGCGTCCCTTATGCAACCAATCTATATCTTTTAAAAACCGGACTTCTTTCTATAAGCAGAAGGCATGGCAGGGTTTGAAAATCTGCCAATATGTTCAGTGCCTCCCTGGCTGGTGATGACTAGCTGCTTTGTGGATGGAGGAATGAATTCTCCAGCGGAAATAATTTGGTATCTTCCAAAGAGCGATGCCTGTATTCCCATCCCTACTCTGTTTTTCTTCTTCTTCTTCTTCTTCTTCTTCTTCTTCTTCTTCTTCTTCTTCTTCTTCTTCACAAAAAAGCAAGCTGTAAAGTATTTTCTTTCCTTTCTCCAAGTGCAATATGTTACTTTCAAATGCACCCACGGGCATCTGCGCTTCCTCTCCTTTGAAAAAATGGCAATAAATATATTGAGCCAAACGGGACACAGATGGAGATCAGAAAATCCTTTTTTGGGGGGGGGACCAGTAGGGAAACTGCTGTGTTTCACTCTCGGGGAATCTCTTCGGCAGGCAGACTTCCGGGGAAACGTCGCCAGTCCTTGTTCTGCATAGATGGAGAACGAGAGGATTTGTGCAAAGATAATGAATGGCTGGCAGTCCATGCTCGGCATCTCTGGATCAGGGACTGTGGAGCAGTAATAATAATATTAATTGTTGTTGTTCAGTCGTGTCCGACTCTTTGTGACCCCATGGGCCAGAGCACGCCAGGCACGCCTATCCTTCACTGCCTCCCGCAGTTTGGCCAAACTCATGTTGGCAGCTTCGAGAACACTGTCCAACCATCTCATCCTCTGTCGTCCCCTTCTCCTTGTGCCCTCCATCTTTCCCAACATCAGGGTCTTTTCTAGGGAGTCTTCTCTTCTCATGAGGTGGCCAAAGTACTGGAGCCTCAACTTCAGGATCTGTCCTTCTAGTGAGCACTCAGGGCTGATTTCTTTAAGAATGGATAGGTTTGATCTTCTTGCAGTCCATGGGACTCTCAAGAGTCTCCTCCAGCACCAGAATTCAAAAGCACCAATTCTTCGGCGATCAGCCCGCCCATCTGGCTGGGTTTTCCCCAGCCACTCTGGGCGGCTCCCAACAGAATATTAAAAACATGATAAAACATTAAAAACTTCCCTAAACAGGGCTGCCTTCAGATGTCTTCTAAAAGTCAGATAGTTGTTTATTTCCTTGACATCTGATGGGAGGGTGTTCCACAGGGCAGGCGCCACCACTGAGAAGGCCCTCTGCCTGGTTCCCTGTAACCTCACTTCTCGCAGGGAGGGAACCGCCAGAAGGCCCTTGGAGCTGGACCTATGTGTCTGGGCTGGGCGATGGGGGAGTAGAGACGCTCCTTCAGGTCTACTCGGCCGTTTAGGGCTTTCAAGGTCAGCACCAACACTTTGAATTGTGCTCGGAAATGTCCCGGGAGCCAATGTAGGTCTTTCAGGACCGGTGTTACATGATTGATGGCCGGTCTCTTGATGATTGGCAGCAGACTGGCAAGGGTTTTTTGATGAGTGCCAATTTGCTTAATGGTTCCCCTTCCGACAATAAAAGTAAAAAATAACATTAGCACCCTTCGTCGGTAGTAACCCAGACGTAACTTTGCACTTGCAAAAGGGTTCCTGCCCCGTTTACTATCATAGACCTCTTGCTATTAAACAGAAAGAAAAGGGATTTACAATTTAAAAAAAATCTCAAAACTCTGAAACACCTGATAAAACAACCCAAAGAATCATGGGAACTGTAGTTTTGTCTATGGGAGCTGAAAGCCTTTAGAGACTATGCTATATTCCTCTCGCAGAGCTACAGTTGGCGGAGTTCTCTGGGAAGAGAAGTTTATGCTTAAGCCACTCTACAGATTGTAGCTCTGTGAAGGGAATAGGGGATAAGCCTAAGAAATCTCAGCATCCTTAAAAAACTACAGCTCCCAGAATCCTTTGGGGGGAAGCCATGGCCCTCTTAAAGCAGTATGATACCGCTTTAAAAAGTGCAGTGCAGACAGGTGGTGCCTAAATTATGAGGAAGTTTGTGAACAGGGGACCTGTTGCCTTCGAAATGTTGGGGACTCCGGCAAGTGAAAACGCTACCCGGGTTAAGGTAAAGTCAACACACAAATGATTGGCGGGTGGAAGGGGAAACTGAATCAAATTATTTCTGTTTGTTTGTTTGTTTGTTCTGTTCTTAGAATATGCAGAAATTACGGGGAAATTTAAAGAACCGTGGAAGGGAAATAAAGGAGGGAAGTCGATGAATGTATGACTACAGTGGTGGATATTTAATGATGGGAATGTAAATTTGAATTTTTTAAAAAATCAAAATCAGTTTTATATGACCAATGGTCAGGGATGAAGGGAGTCCACCTGCAGGCTGATTATATATACTGGTATATATATCACCTGAAGGAACTTGGCAGCATTGTTCTTGAGGTGCTTCAAGAAGCAGGAATTCTTCCCTGCTCCTTAATAATACTGGGCTCTGCACCTGTAGCCTCTAAAGGAAGGATTTCCACCTGGGGAAGGAACAGGTCAGTGAGAAGCTTTTGCCAATTAAATCTTAATAGCTCCTTTGCCAGCTTGTGAAATGGGTTACTGTTTTCGGGCTACAGGTAGGTAGCTGTGTTGGTCTGCCATAGTCAAAACAAAATGAAAAATAAAAAAGAATCCTTCCAGTAGCACCTTAGAGACCAACTAAGTTTGTTCTTGGTATGAGCTTTCGTGTGCATGCACACTTCTTCAGATACACATGCACACGAAAGCTCATACCAAGAACAAACTTAGTTGGTCTCTATGGTGCTACTGGAAGGAATTTTTTTATTTTGTTTTCAGGCTGGCTTCTCCATAAACTGTTTTGATGCTGGCAAATGAAACCAGCCGGCCCTTTCTCGAGAGACAATGGACTCGTGAGTAGGCCCATTGCAACCAGTAGGCCCATTGCAACCAGTGGGTCGCAGCTGAATTGTTGTTTGTTTGTTTTTTGAAAAAAAATTATTAAATTTTCCAATGAAACAAATACAAACCACAATCAGAAATACAATAACAAACAAACAAACAAACAAACAAACAAAAAGAAAACAAATATCAAAACTACAAACTACAAAAATACAAACCTATACTACAAAAAACAAAAAACAAAAGTCTCATTATCTTTTCCCAGTTTTTAACATTCCATTGGAATGCAATGCAGCTGAATTGTAACGAAAGCAACGCATTAGTTGTGTGTGTGTGCCTTTTGTTTCAACGGATCTTCTCTTGAGTAAGGCTAATGTCAGGTTGCAGCCCAGCGAGGAGTTTCTAGCCGGAAAGGATATCCTGGTTTTGTGGAAGTCTCAATCAATACCTTCCTTGATGGGTTTTTCGGTAACGTGCAAAGTCATTTTATGGAGGCGTGAAACACATTTTTATTTCCACCCCCCGGACTGTGATAGAAGTTTGATTTATTCTTGTTGGGATTTGAACCCCCCCCCCCAGCTTTGTTTTCGTTACATCAGGGCCAGATTTAGGTTTGATGAGGCCTTCAGCTACTGAAGGTGTATGTCCAGCCGTCCTTTGCCAACAACAAATTGCCGCTGTTTATTGTGTTGAATATATGCTTTATGGTCATTTATGGACCTCATAGGTATCTCAAGCCATTTGCACATGCAGTGCATGCAGAATGTAAAGGTAAAGGTAAAGGGACCCCTGACCATTAGGTCCAGTTGCGGACGACTCTGGGGTTGCGGTACTCATCTCGCTTTACTGGCCGAGGGAGCCGGCGTACAGCTTCCGGGTCATGTGGCCAGCATGACTAAGCCGCTTCTGGCGAACCAGAGCAGCGCACGGAAACGCCGTTTACCTTCCCGCCGGAGCGGTACCTATTTATCTACTTGCACTTTGACGTGCTTTCGAACTGCTAGGTGGGCAGGAGCAGGGACCGAGCAACGGGAGCTCACCCCGTCATTGCGGGGATTCAAACCGCCAACCTTCCGATCGGCAAGCCCTAGGCTCTGGTTTGGACCACAGCGCCACCCGCGTCCCTTCTGCAAAATGTAGGCACCCTATATATAGAAAGGAGCAAAGCAGTGATATTTTAGGGAGCAGGCTAGCAGGCGGGGCCCATGACTTACATCATAGGAGCCTACACAACACAAAACACTGTTGCTGTATGTAGGTTTTATTTTATTTGTTTTTTATCTTATATTTTGGAAATGTACATCCAGTTTTTTTTTCCTTTAAATTTTTTTGGGGCCCCCAAGAGAGTGGGGCCCTAAACTATAGCTTGTTTAGCTTATATGTAAATCCGGCACTGCATTACATTATAGTTACAGGTGGGTAGCCGTATTGGTCTGCCATAGTCAAAACAAAATAAAAAATTCTTTCCAGTAGCACCTTAGAGACCAACTGAGTTTGTTCTTGGTATGAGCTTTCGTGTGCATGCACACTTCTTCAGATACAGATAGTATCTGAAGAAGTGTGCATGCACACGAAAGCTCATACCAAGAACAAACTCAGTTGGTCTCTAAGGTGCTACTGGAAAGAATTTTTCATTACATTATAGACATTCTTATGATATACCCTACTTTGGAATCGGGTTTTTAACGAATAGTGGGCTATACAAGAGCTAAAGCAACCAACCAACCAACCAACCAGAAGGTTGCAAAAAGATGTGGCACATGTATGCGTTAGGGATTTGGGCGTGAATTCAGGATTGCATAGATTTTTGCATGGGGTTAGGAGGTCCAGTGGCACCCTCTCCCATCCCATCCCTCCTTCCTGCCTGCCTGAAGTATGGGGGGAGGATACCGGGTCTCCGAAACAGACTCGCAAGGCTACCTGCCACCTTCCACGGCTAGCCAGGTCTTCTTGCTCGCTCTCGTGTGTCGTAACAACCCAGCCTCGAATTTTGTGCCTCTCCCTCTCCCAGCCTCTTGTGAGAGGTGTTTGTTTGTGTGTGTATGTCTGTACGTGAACCTGTTGTCTTTGGAATTGTGTGCGTGCGCGCATGTTTGAATTCCTGGTGGAGCAGCAGCCGCGAGGAGGCGCCATCGCTTAGTGCTTAGAGCAGGCATGTCCAAAGTCCGTTTCGGGGGCCTAATCTGGCCCGGCGGTTGATTTAATCCGGCCCCTTTGGTCGGCCCTCACGCATGTTCACTTCATTCAATCTGGCCTTCTTTGGGAAAAGCTTGGGCACCCCTGGCTTAGAGCATCTGCATTGCATGCAGAATGTCCTAGGTTCGATCCCCAGCTGTGTTTTTTTTAACATCTGGAGGGCACCAGGTTGGGGATGTCTTGGCCCATCATCCTCATTTGACCTCCCTCTAACAAGATGGCAGCTCAGCCCTATAGATTCTGGTACCCTCTGGGACCTCTTCAGTCAACCTCAGTCTGGCCTGATCATCCTGGCTCCTGGCTTGAGAGCAGTACATGTGAAAAGGATCTAGGAGTCTTGGTAGACCACAAACTTGACATGAGTCAACAGTGTGATGCAGCAGCTAAAAAAGCCAATGCAATTCTGGGCTGCATCAATAGGAGTATAGCATCTAGATCAAGGGAAGTAATAGTACCACTGTATTCCGCTCTGGTCAGACCTCACCTGGAATACTGTGTCCAGTTCTGGGCACCACAGTTCAAGAAGGATACTGACAAGCTGGAACGTGTCCAGAAGGAGGGCAACCAAAATGGTCAAAGGCCTGGAAACAATGCCTTATGAGGAACGGCTTAGGGAGCTGGGTATGTTTAGCCTGGAGAAGAGAAGGTTAAGGGGTGATATGATAGCCATGTTCAAATATATAAAAGGATGTCATATAGAGGAGGGAGAAAGGTTGTTTTCTGCTGCTCCAGAGAAGCGGACACGGGGCAATGGATTCAAACTACAAGAAAGAAGATTCCACCTAAACATTAGGAAGAACTTCCTGACAGTAAGAGCTGTTCGACAGTGGAATTTGCTGCCAAGGAGTGTGGTGGAGTCTCCTTCTTTGGAGGTCTTTAAGCGGAGGCTTGACAGCCATCTGTCAGGAATGCTTTGATGGTGTTTCCTGCTTGGCAGGGGGTTGGACTGGATGGCCCTTGTGGGTCTCTTCCAACTCTATGATTCTATGAGAATTTCGCTGGGGGCTGCCTCCTCCCTCTTGAGGACTAGAAACTTGATTTCAGTGACAAACGATTCCCACCATGGTGAATCTCGGGTACCAGAGATCACCTGGTGGTGCCTGGATTTGTGACGATTGCGTTGAGCCATCAGATGGTCATTGGGGTGTGTCCGTGATAATTTTGCGAGGGCGGGGGGTGGGAGAGAGGAAAGGTATGTTTCTAGGGATGTGTGCACAAAATTTTGAACACTTCCTTGTGCGTTTCAAGGGCTGCATCTACACAGCTATAAAAAAACACACTTTTGTCTTTCCTATATAGATTGACCTCCCCACCACCTGGGATTTGTGGGTGGGAGGTTACAGGTCATCTCATGGGCGTAGCCAGGATTTATTTTAGGGGCGGGGGGGGGGGAGAAGTGAGTTATTTGTGACGCAATTGGTCAGTTAAGTATTTTTATTTATTTACATGATGGGGGGGGGAGCAGCTGCCCTCCCTGCCCCCTGGCTACGCCCATGGGTAATCTGTGTGCCCCGGGAAGCTGCTGGCTTGACTGGGGAGGAGGGGGAGTGTTGCCCAGTGGTCAGAGCAGAAAGTCCCTGGTTTGTTCCCCGGCACTTCCAGATTAAAATGATCAGTTGGCGAGACCTCCCGAGCTGCTGCTAGCCAGAGTAGGCTATCCTGGCTCCAAGGGGTATATTATCCCCATGGCGAAGCCTTCAGCAGTCTCTGCGCCCCGGGTTCGAGTTGTGTGCCAGCCGTGATACATGATTGCCAATAGAACGGAGGAAATAAAAGTTAATGTGCGGGAACGGTGTGTTAATGTGGATCTACCTCCGGAAACTGCCCTGAGTGAAAAGCAGCATAGGACAGAGAAAATATGGGATGGCGGACAGGGTCAAGCTCTGCCTCTCCCTTGCAGCTTCTCTGCTTCAAACTGTTGCTTTGAAATTAGAGCTGTACTGTAAATGTTGGCAGATAATATGCGCTTTCAGCTTGCCATTGTTGATTTTCAGAGACCTGGATTTTGGGGGGGGGGGTGGAGAGAGGGAAAGAGCTGGGGGGGGGAATCTAAAAGGCACCCTCAATATCTTCTCCAAAAGGCAGCGGTTTAACCTAGTATTGGAAAATACGGATAACCTGGAGCCCTTCCTTTTAGGAGACGTTATCCACACTGTTGTACACGGCACCTTACTTAAGCAGGAAACCTAGACGGGTCTCTGCCCTCAAGGAGCTTGCAATCGGAGGACGGTGGGCAAATGCTGTTCCGCAAGTCAGTTACAGTTGAGAATGAGCTCCCCCCCCCTTTTTTTCCCTAAAGGGGTGAATAGAAGGAAGTTTCTTAAAATGCAATCTGAGCGTGTGCATGTGTGTTTGTTTTTGCAAGGCAGTTAGCAGACCTAAGTCCCCCCCCTCCGCAAAGGTGGAAGGCCCCCTTGAAACTCTGCGGGTCTTCCTTCCGAGTAACCCATGATTAGGATTGAATTTATCCCAAGGACTGGCTTTTGAGACCCTCGCGGCGGGGAGATGGCTTTCCGCTCTCCCCTCCCCGCAACACCTTCGTTCCAATAAACCTCAGTTTTCGAACCCGGTCACCTCCGCTTTCCCACGAATACGTTTCCCATCCTGTCCACGGCCTCGGCCTCTTCGGCCTGCAGAGAAGTCGCCTTCCACCTTCACAAGTCTCCTCAGTGGGACTGCTTCTGAATCACGAGGAGGTCTGGGTTGCACGTCCTTCTGCAGCGAGCGAACCGGTCGCTCGCCTTCCACTTTCTGGCGAGCCAGTGTCCTTTTTCGCGAGGAGAGAGTTTGCTTGGGGTGGCAGGCTGGGTGCATCTCAAACCCCTTTTTCGCAATAGCGCCTCTCGCCAAAACCACGCGCCTTTTGATGTTGAATGTACAACTGGTTTTAAACTGATTATGGCTTTGCTGACCAAATGTCTGATTGATGGGAGGCAGTGGGATTTCTCTCTCTTTTATTTTTCAATGCTAATTCAGAAGTGGCTGCTTTCTGTCCCGTGGACAAAAAAAAAAAAAAAAAAAAGTCCACCTGTTCATCCGGACCCATCCTGTGTAATAAAACATGGCAGAACCAAAGTGCTCCTTTCCAGCCCCCCCAGGCGTTGTTTTTCTCTTCCCAATTCGCTTTTATTGAAACTTCTCAATATATGGTTGGGCACGAGGTGTAAACGATGGTGAGGAGGGGTGGGGAGATGGGAGTGGGGTCTTTCTCTGGTGGAGGGGGCCTTGTGTGTCAAATTTCTGGACTGGGCCAATCCAGATTTGGAGGAGAATTGTCTGCCTATACGATTAGGATTTGCATCGCTTTGCTTCTCCCGCCAAACAACGGTTTTGTTCCGATTATTTCTCGAATTTAAACTCCGCCTCTGTTCCCTCAAGGAGCTCGAAGTGGCGGCTCTCCGACACTGAATTTTGTCCTCGCAACAACCCTGTGAGGTGTGTCAGGGCTGAGAGAGATGGTGGCAAGCCCCCGCCAAAACACACACACACACCAAAAATCCCTTTCAGTGACTTGAGTGGGGATTTGAACCTTGGTCTCCAAGGCGCTGGTCCAATACACTAACCATTATACCACAGGATCTCATTTCATGGGGAGATTTGGGGCGCCATATAAAAGACCCCTGCCCGGCCGCCCTATGACCACTGAAAAGCTATCCCAGCTTCTGAGAACAATAGTGTCTATTGTGTATACACCTTTTCCACCATAAGGCCTAGAAACTTGATGGTTATCTTTTAAAGTTACAGGTGGGTAGCCGTGTTGGTCTGCCATAGTCGAAACAAAATAGAAAATTCTTTTCAGTAGCACCTTAGAGACCAACTGTGCATGCACACGAAAGATCATACCAAGAACAAACACAGTTGGTCTCTAAGGTGCTACTGAAAAGAATTTTCTATTTTGTTTTATCTTTTAAAGGACAGGGTTGCATCTGGTAAATACATCCTGCTAGCATAAAGGGAGCCTGCTGGATCAGGCCAGTGGCCCATCTCGCAGTGGCCAACCAGATGCCTGTGAACTCCAGGATTCGAACACGAGACCACTCGGCTCCCGTGGTTCACAGCAGCTGGTATTCGGAAGCACAGCCGTTCTGGCTAGTAGGCATCAATAGCCCTCTCCTCCCTGAATTTGCCCAATCCTTTTTTAAAACCGGCCAAGTTGTCAGCTGCCGCCTCCGCCTCCTGTGGCATGGAGTTCCACAGTTTTAACTCCGCGCCGTGTGAAGAATTCCTTTTATCTGTCCCGAATCGCCCAACCTTCGGCTCGCTCGGGTGGCCACGAGTTCTAGGAGTACGAAAGAGGGAGGAAAAACTCTTCCCTGATGCTGCCCTCGGTCCGAAAGGTAAGCAGCCTGGAATTTTAAGTCAAATTTAGTTGAGTGTTCTGATTATTTCTTCTGGGGGGAAGAGAAGGATTATTATTATTATTATTATTATTATTATTATTATTATTATTATTATTTTAAGGCAGCAGGAAAGTTACGGGATGGGAAAGGGAGGAAGACGGCAGCTCCTCAATGTACAGTGGTACCTCAGGTTACAGGCGCTTCAGGTTACAGACTCGGCTAACCCAGAAATAGTACCTCGGGTTGAGAACTTTGCTTCAGGATTAGAACAGAAATCGTGCGGCGGCAACGGGAGGCCCCATTAGCTAAAGTGGTTCAGAATAGTTTCAGGTTCACATGGCCAGCAGGACTAAACCGCTTCTGGTGCAACGGGACACCGTGACGGGAACCAGAGCGCATGGAAACACCGTTTGACCTTCCCATCACGGAGGTACCTATTTATCTACTCGCGCTGGTGTGCTTTCGAACTGCTAGGTTGGCAGGAGCTGGGACGGAGCAACAGGAGCTTGGCCCGTCGCGGGGGATTCAAACCGCCGACCTTCCGATCAGCAGGCCCAAGAGGCTCAGTGGTTTAGACCACAGCGCCGCCCGTGTAAACCCCACACAAATCTAGAGTGGAGTCTCTAAGACGGTTGGGTGGTGCTTTGTCTGCCTCATTCTGGCGACTCCTGCAGCCCAGATGGTGCCAAACATCTTGCTATGCTCTCCTTTGGACCCCCATCTTTGAGGCCGAGGGGGGGGTCTTATTGTCTGGGCATCCCAGGCCCCCCAGCCTGGAATTGGGATGGCATTTGGGTGTAGTGGTTTGACTTCACCCTTCGGTCGTCTCTCGAAACAGATGGGTGTCAACAACGGATATTTGCCCTTGAACTCTGAGGGCCCACCTGGTTGGAGGAATGCCAGGGTGTGCAGAAATGGGTCTACATTGGGACCTCGGTTTACGAACTGAATCCGTTCCGGAAGTCCGTTCTTAAACCAAATGCGTTCTTAAACCGAGGCGCGCTTTCCCTAATGAGGCCTACAGCTGACGGTGCCCTTCCACTGTTTGGTTTCCGTTCGTAGACCGAGGTAAAGTTCGCAAACCGGAGCTTCTGGTTTTGCGGAGTTTCGTAAACAGGACTGTTCATAAACTGTGGTACCACTGTAAAGGTAAAGGGATAATAATAATAATAATAATAATAATAATAATAATAATTAATATTATTTATACCCCGCCCATCTGCCTGGGTTTCCCCAGTCACTCTAGCCGGCTTCCAACAAAATGTTAAAATACAGCTTTAAAAGCCAATGCAATTCTGGGCTGCATCATTAGGAGTATAGCATCTAGATCAAGGGAAGTAATAGTACCACTGTATTCCGCTCTGGTCAGACCTCACCTGGAATACTGTGTCCAGTTCTGGGCACCACAGTTCAAGAAGGATACTGACAAGCTGGAACGTGTCCAGAAGGAGGGCAACCAAAATGGTCCAAGGCCTGGAAACGATGCCTTATGAGGAACGGCTTAGGGAGCTGGGTATGTTTAGCCTGGAGAAGAGAAGGTTAAGGGGTGATATGATAGCCATGTTCAAATATATAAAAGGATGTCATATAGAGGAGGGAGAAAGGTTGTTTTCTGCTGCTCCAGAGAAGCGGACACGGAGCAATGGATTCAAACTACAAGAAAGAAGATTCCACCTAAACATTAGGAAGAACTTCCTGACAGTAAGAGCTGTTGGACAGTGGGAATTTGCTGCCAAGGAGTGTGGTGGAGTCTCCTTCTTTGGAGGTCTTTAAGCGGAGGCTTGACAGCCATCTGTCAGGAATGCTTTGATGGTGTTTCCTGCTTGGCAGGGGGTTGGACTGGATGGCCCTTGGGGTCTCTTCCAACTCTAGGATTCTATTATTAAAAGCTTCCCTAAACAGGGCTGCTTTCGGATGTCTTCTAAAAGTCTGGTAGTTGTTTTTCTCTTGGACATCTGGTGGGAGGGTGTTCCCTGACCATTAGGTCCAGTCGCGGGCGACTTTGGGGTTGCGGCGCTCATCTCTCTTTACTGGCTGAGGGAGCTGGCGTTTGTCTGCAGACAGCTTCCGGGTCATGTGGCCAGCATGACAAAGCCACTTCTGGAGAACCAGAGCAGCGCACGGAAATGCCGTTTACCTTCCCGCCAGAGCAATACCTATTTATCTACTTGCACTGTGTGCTTTCGAACTGCTGGGTTGGCAGGAGCAGGGCCTGAGCAATGGGAGCTCACCCTGTCGTGGGGATTCGAACCGCCGACCTTCTGATCGGCAAGCCCTAGGCTCTGTGGTTTAACCCACAGCGCCACCCATGTCCCTCTATCTTCTCATTAAGGAACCCCCCAATAAGCTTCCAAGGAACACAGGAAGCTGATTTATACTGACTCAGGTTCTCCATGGTTTCAGGCAAGGGGACATTCCCTACCTGGAGATGCTGTCACTGGGGAATGAACCCAGGATTTCTTCCTGCATGCAAAGCAGATGCTCTGCCAAACGGAATTTGAAAACCACTGACAAGAGGGCCAGAGCGGTACCTATTTATCTACTTGCACTTTGACGTGCTTTCGAACTGCTAGGTGGGCAGGAGCACCCACTTTGACGTGCTTTCGAACTGCTAGGTGGGCAGGAGCGGACCAAGCAACGGGAGCTCACTCCGTCATTGCGGGGATTCGAACCGCCGACCTTCTCATCGGCAGGCCCTAGGCTCAGTGGTTTGGACCACAGTGCCACCCGCGTCCCATTTGTGGTACCACTGTACTTGCACAAATTATTCAGCTGCGATGTCTGCACAGCTTTGGGTTGGGCTAGATGACTCCTGGGGGTCTCTTCCAAATCGACAAATGATGATTCCGAGAGCCGAGCCCGGGAGCTAAGATTTTGTGTTCTGTTTAGCACACCCCCTCCTGAGGAAGCTGGAATTGAGAGGTTGCCTGGTGGGGGGCGGAGGGGAGCAAAGAGAAGAAATAAATAGGTGGGGGAAGGATATTGTCTATAAATAGACGAGGCCTGTTGTTTCTTTGGGGATCGTTAGAAGTCGTGTATGGGCAGAAGCTCGCTAATTGCTGCTAACGAGCAGAGTCTACTCCCTGCCTGGGGTCTGACACACAGTCAGGCAGCCATTAAATTAAATAAACTGGGTTTCTTTGCTTCTTTCAGGGCCAAGAGGGGGAGGATGCAGGGCTTTCAAGAAACGCTTGCTCTGGTTAATAGAGAAACACAGGCCTTATTTTAATTATCAGCCAGTTTTGACTTTCCCGCCCTGCTGAAGCCAATGTCACCAGCTCGGGCTGGCAGCAGCTTTATTGTGCACGGTTCTGTTTCAGAGCTTGAGAACCTTTTTTTGTGTGGGGGGGGCATGAGGGCCGCATTCCTGTCTGGACAACTTTCCAGGAGCCACAGGGGAGGAGGGTGCAAGGCAGGGCTGGTTAGGGGGGGGCGGATAGAGAAGCTTGCTCACCTTGACCACCAGTTCAGAAAGCGAGTGCCCAGAAAGGTGCGTGTCGGGGCTTTAAAACTGGCTGTTGTCTGGCCTTTTGAATTCTAATAAAAGTTGGGCGTCGCGGGCGGGGTTGGACTAGATGACCCTCAGGGACCCCACCTCCGGCTCTAGGAAAGGCGAAAGAGTGGGCAGCAGCATCGCCGTGCTTTGCTTGCGGCGACAGAGAGGCTTTGAAACTCTTCCCTGTATGCACAGCCATGTGCTTAGGCACCCACCCACCCATCCCAGGGATGAGTCATCAGCTGCTCGTGTAGGCCCTGTGTTGCTCTGAGTCATGGCTGATGTCTCTGGCAGAGAGGCTGCGGCGAAGGTGAGCAGCTGGCAAGGCCTCTGGGCCCCCATCTTCGGGGGTCGCCTCTGGCCGGCTTGACAGAGCCAGCCCTCCTTTCGATGGGGCACCCCTTCCCGTTTGCTTGGCTGGTGCGGTGGTCAGCTCCCAAGACCTGGCCCAGATCAGGGTTCAAATCCAGCCTCGCACCCCCCCCCTCCAGTTGGCCATGAAGCTCTTTGCTGGCTTCTTCCGTCCCAACCGACAGGGTTGTTGTAGGAATTATATTGGGGTGGTGGTGGTGGTGCGCTCGCCATGCACACACCGCCTTGCGCTCCTCTTGAGAAAATCTAAAGAAGCGTGCATGCACAAGAAAGCTCACACCAAGAACAAAGTTACCGGTAGTTGGTCTCTAAGGTGCTAATGGAAGGAATTTTTAAATTATTTTTTATTTTGTTTTGACTTGAGAAAAAGAGGTGAAATGAAATCCTCGGACCAAGTGAAGCGACTGGCAGAGAGAGTTTTCGCAGTGAAAAATTGTAAAATGCGAGGGTGGGGGCACTCAGGCCAAATGTGGCCCTCTAATTCTCCCTACCTGGCCCCCAGAATCCTCCCCAAGGCTGCTCTCCCTCCTTGATAGATTTTTTTAAAAAAACTTTTCCTGGCTTTCTTAATGCTTTTTGTTTCCCTGGTGTGGGGAGGACGTAGAACTGTTTCCCTGCCCACCTCTGGCACGCGGCTCCCAGAAGGTTGCGCAGAAGAGAATGTGGTCCTCCGGCTGAAAATGGTTCCCTCCTCCGCCACCTGGATTTCTTTTATGCTTCCTTCTATGAAGACCCGGTAAAACAGTAAGTTTAAAAAGACACACACGGTTGCAAGGGGTTAAAATGCTTTGCGACAAGTTAGGGACAGGCTGCGGCAGGGAAAGAGCTCCCTTGTGTGGAGTCTCTCAGCATAAAATGCTGGTAGTTATTTTATTTTGACAAAATTTGCACACTGCTTGAGAAGTAAAAACACCTCTTATTTTCTGCAAGAAAGGTTAAAATGATCCATGGAAGTACGATAGTCTCCTGCAGCAACACAAATTGTCTTTTTGAGACTTTATACCGCAAGAACTTTATTGCACTGTGTTCCAAGTGCTGAACCAGAAATGTTTGTGCCTGTTGAGGCCAACTCGCAATGAAACTCTAGAATTTCTACTCTATGACAGAACGTGCATCCCTGTGTGCTTAACAGTTCTGTTAAGGTTGAAATTAAAAGGGGGAGAAACAAAACTATACATAGGAAAAACAAAAGTAATCCCACTTGTTCTAGCTACCCACCCCTTTTAATAGGGCAGCCACTGTTTCCCACTTTTGAATCTCCCAGAGCGCATTGGCAGGATACAGCTTGTTCATACTGGAGTAATCAAGACACACTGTCGTTTTAGACAAATGTGTATTGTCACAAGCTTATATTTAAAACCTAGCGGCTCGAAAGCACACCAGTGCAAGTAGATAAATGGGTACTGCTGCAGTGGGGAGGCAAACGGCGTTTCCGTGTGCTCTGGTTTCTGCCAAGGTTCCCATTGTGGCAGAAGCGGTTTAGTCCTTCTGGCCACGTGACCTGGAAAGCTGTCTGCGGACAAACGCCGGCTCCCTTGGCCTGAAAGCGAGATGAGCGCCGCAACCCCATAGCTGCCTTTGACTGGACTTAACCGTCCAGGGGTCCTTTCCCTTTATATTTAAAACAAAAGTGGTAATGGGGAAACTGAAAGCACGCTATGCCAGCCCTAGGATTCCAAATCCTATGCTTTTAAAAAAATAAAAGGAAGCCAAGTTTCTAGTTTTCATTTCTGCTTGCAGTGCAAGGAGCAGGGAAATCTGTTAAGCAAGACTTCAGCTGGAGTCTTTTGTTTCCTCCCTAGCAGGGAATGAAACAGGTTACATAGATCAGTTTAAGAATTTTCTCCTTTCAGGTGCCTCCTTTTCTCACAGATCCCTTTCCATCAACCCTCAGTGAGTGTACCCTTAAAAAAGGGAAACCTCGACTTCCCAATGTTTTGGCAAAGTTTGCCCTGCCCCTTACTAGATTGTTTCTCTGTTCACTGGAAGAAAGGGATGGGTTATTGCCAATGCACATTTGCAGGTGCGTTTGACGCGGGTGGCGCTGTGGGTTAAACCACAGAGCCTAGGGCTTGCTGATCAGGTCGGCGGTTTGAATCCCCGCAATGACGGGGTGAGTTCCCGTTGCTCGGTCCCTGCTCGTGCTAGCAGTTCGAAAGCACGTCAAAGTGCAAGTAGATAAATAGGTACCGCTCCGGCGGGAAGGTAAACGGCGTTTCCGTGCGCTGCTCTGGTTTGCCAGAAGCGGCTTAGTCATGCTGGCCACATGACCCGGAAGCTGTACGCCAGCTCCCTCGGCCAGTAAAGCAAGATGAGCGCCGCAACCCCAGAGTCGTCCATGACTGGACCCAACAGTCAGGGGTCCCTTTACCTTTGTGCAGAAGGGAATGCACCCCTGCACAGGATAAATGCTCCCCACAACATGCCTTTACTCATGGGCTGGAGATGTCTAAATTCAAAATCAACATGTGGCTTTCTACAAAAGCCATGGTTTGTATAGAGAGAGGTTCCTATCTGGGGAACGAGGAGAGCTCGTAAACAGGCAGCTTGCATCATGCGTCTTGGGAGGGACGAATGGAAAGGGAGATAAGGTTATTGTCAAAATTGTGCCAGAGGAAAGGCTTTAAAGGTCATGCAGCTCTGCGCCCGCAGGCAGTCCCAACTTTCTCTTGCTGTGCATTTTAAACGCAAACACCACCTTTGGCTTTGTGGTCAGGGTAATGGGTCCTGGAAATGTTCCTTGGTTTATTGTTTTGAAGCTTCCTTTCTGGGGGAGGACACCCCCCCCCAAAAAAACCAGGACTAAAATCCTCTGCATGGCCCGCTTGCAGTCTGCCTCTGTGGAACGGCAGCCAAGTACAGTATTACCTAGTTCTCAACACTCGAGATCTCCACCTGTTTCGTCTGCTGCATTTGTGAGACAGCAAACAGTTCCTCTTACGATTGGCTACCTTTCCCCTCCTGTACTTTTCTCTCACACCCTGCTTCTCTTAGGAGGGTTTTTCCTCTTGAATGATTTAAGCCTCACATCCGATGCCAGGGTTCTAGTCCTCATTTTAAAACCTCCCTCTTCCTCAAGCTCCTTTGGGGTCAGGGTCCCCTGCCGCTACCCCAAGGCATGCCGATTTTTCATAGTTTCCTCTACCCTAGCTAGGCACCTTCTGCTTCTCTCTACATCATTGCCCCCCCCTTTCTCTCTTCCCCCATCCTCATCATCCACTCAGGATAAACCCTCCCTTGGTGTGCCCTTTGGCTACAAATTCCATTCTAAGGTCAGAGAGGCAAGGTTCACGCCGCTTTTACCCCTTTCGTTTGCCTTGCATTCAGGCACAGTTCCTGGGATCCCCCCCGGAAGGCTGGGAAACACCCCCCCCCAAAAAAATCAGAACAGGCTAGACAGGCCAATGGGCTGCCTCAGCCTAGGGTAAGGTTACCAGATTTTTTTCCCAATGAATCCGGGGACACTTTTCAACTTCAATGGATTTTGCACAGGGACTGATTTGTAAATCCGGCGACTGTCCCTGGAAAACGGGGACATCTGGTAACCTTAGCCTAGGCTAGGGCAGCTTCCAATTTAAATCATCTCCTTTCCCCCCAGCACCATGAGGACTAGGCTCTTACGGTGTTTTTATAGGAAGGTGCCAAGAACCCAAATGCTGACAAGTTGCTGCCAGTCAGTCAGCATAGATTAATACCGTGCAAGACAGATCAGAGAGCGGTATTGGTGGTATTAAGACAGCAGAGAATCAGAGAAACGACATTTGTGACCCAGAGAAATGTGCAACTCCACAGAGGAACGGCAGGGGGTGGGCGGTGGAGGAAAAAGTAAATCTGCTTTATTTGGAGGAAAATCAGCTTGCTCTTAAAACAGGTGAGCTATTTCCAGCAACCGGAAGGGGATGGGTGACAGGACAGAGTGAATCTCTTCTCAAGACGCTGCAGGGTTGCAGACTTGGGGGAACGGAGCAGCCCTGTGAGCTTGTGGCAGGGGGTTGCAGACCTAGCAAATAGCCCTCTTAGCCCCCCCCCCAAGTCTCACAAGCAACAGCTTAAGAGGACAGAGCCCCAAACAGCTGGAAACAAAGATACTTCCAAGTAGTAGAAGAAGAGTTTGGATTTGATATCCCGCTTTATCACTACCCGAAGGAGTCTCAAAGCGGCTAACATTCTCCTTTCCCTTCCTCCCCCACAACAAACACTCTGTGAGGTGAGTGGGGCTGAGAGACTTCAGAGAAGTGTGACTAGCCCAAGGTCACCCAGCAGCTGCATGTGGAGGAGCGGGGAAGCGAATCCGGTTCCCCAGATTACGAGTCTACCACTCTTAACCGCTACACCACACTGGCTCTCAGTGACATGCCCTCAGCTGCCACTCCAAGTTTTAACAGAACACGAGAGATTGCTTCACCCCCATATTATTATTTTTTAAGAAAGCAGTCATGGCACACAGTATTTGTTTCTGTTTTTTTTTTTTTTGTAGTGTTGAAACGGGTCACTGCAGAGAAAGCTACAAGGGCCCAGAAAGGGGGCCTAAAGAAAAAAGGATGTGGTTTAGAGGAGCCACGGTGCTGGGAAAAATCAAAGGATCATTGTGGCAGTGGTACCCATTGCTGGTGGCCGTGTGGGGCAGGGAAGAGAAGCTACAGGAGACAACGCGTGGTTTCAGCAGTTGCGTGTTTCTTGGGAGACTTCCCTACAGGTCTTAGAAAAGGCAGTGGGGCTCGCGCTGGCTATTTTCTGACCTAACAGAAGCCGCTGAGGTGGAAAAGGAGACAAAACCTTTTGCATTCTCCGTCTTATACTGGCCAAACCAGCAGCTGGTTGTCTGGTGTGGTGTCCTCCCTAAAGCTGAGGGTCATTTTAGGTGGGGTAGAGAGAGAGAGAGATGCCCTGCTCTTACTGTATTATGAAGCGTGGGCTGGCTTTGATCAGCTTCCCGTGTGTTTTGCTGCCAGGGAAATAAGCCTCCAACTTGGGGCTGCAGGGAAGGCAGACAGATCTTGGGTCACCCTTCAAACTTCCCTTCCCAAAAAACGCCTCCTGTCCTCCCCCCCCCCCCCAGGCTCAAATTGTGAGAACTACAGTAAAGAAATAAAAATTAAAAAGGGATGTGCTAATGTATAGGTTAAAAAAAAAGGACTGGTTTTTTTTTTCCTTAAAAAAAAAGAAGAGGAAGATTTTACTCTACGATTTTAAGTTTCTCTTAAAACGTGTAGTGAATTGATCTTTGCGAGGGGGCGCTATGATATTCTTGGTGCTATGGCATGGGACGATTGGAAGGAACACCCTAAGCGCTCAGCTCAGCTGACATGTCACCTGAAAGAGATAGAGAGAGAGAAGACGTAGAATTAGGCTTAGTTCGTCACTGTGTATGACTCTTCAGCAGGCTACAGGCATAGCTTAATACGGTTTTAAGGAAATTTTCATGAAATTTGTACGCCGCTTGATTGCAAAAACAAACCCAAAGCAGTTTACAAAAAGAATAAAATTATGAGTTAAAAGAACAGCTATTTAAATAACCCATGGTTGAGCGTTAGGTCAGAAAAGCAAAACTGTGGTTAAGGATCCACTCCATTTAGGATCGGCAACCGTGGTTTGAAACTCGGCATGCTAGCCAAGGTTATGCTGAGCAAAACCAACCCTTCAGATTCTCCATTTGCAAGGTGACTACTGGCTGGTCCTGCCGGAGTCTCCCCTGAACCCCCCCCCCCCCCTCCTCAAGAGAGCGGGAGCTTCCTAGCTCAGCAGACAGAACTATGGTTCCACAGCACATGTTGAGATTTTAACCAGGGTTAGTACAACCTGTGGTTATGTCTGCACTGAGTCACTGCTCAGGATTTACATGGAAAGGACAAGGGGGAGCTGCTGTGGTTAGAAGACATCTGGTTTAGATACCAGTTCAGTTCCTGGTATTTAGGTGTTACAGGTACCTCACACCCCCTGGGTTAAAGGTTCAAGGATAAGGCAATTTAACTAAAAATGTCCTGCTCCTAGGTTATCACAGTCTTACCTTGGATCCCAAACGCCTTCGTACTTGGGATGTTTTGGCTCCCGAAAGCCGCAAGTAAGTGTTCCAGTTTGTGAACATTCATTGGAATCTGAATGTCCGACCGGCCTTCTGATTGGCTGCTTACTGCAGCCAATCGGAAGCCGCGCTTTGGTTTCCGAATGTTTTGGAAGTCGAACGGACTTCCGGAACGAATTCTGTTTGACTTCCAAGGTACGGCTGTATAATACCTCCCCACCCCTGCCGACAAAGCTCAACACACAAGTTTCCCCATCTGTAAATTGGGAATGACATCATAGGCAGGATTGGGGGGGGGGGAGAACTGGGGATACCACTGACAACATATGAAGCGTTAGATCACCTTCCCTCTTGCTCCAAACAATTATTTAACCCGTGGAACTGATCAACCGCCTTTCTACCTTGGCCCTTCTCAGGGTGACATATGTGGGGAGTAATCTTGCTCTGCCCCTTACAACACCCCTGCCTGGTGTGAAAAGGCCCAAGAACACCCTATGAGGTGTGTGTGTGTGTGCATGTGATGTCCAGGTGGAGATTCAAACCCAGTTCCCCCACAGATTACCACCATGAAGGCCCCTGGATTCAAGAGCCATTTCCTAAGCCAGAACCAGAGAGAGCAAGCAAGCAAGCAGAGCTTTTATCTCTGGGAAGGGTAGGTACCTTTCTGGAAGTTCTTGCCCCCCACCCTGCCACTTCCAGGCTCCCAGACTGCATCCCCACCTTGCCGTCTGCTTAATTTGCGTTCCTCTGGCGCACATTCTTGTCCTTATAATTTGAGGCATTGCTCTTCCTGCAGGGGAAAGGGACAGAAAATAATCAGCACATGTGAGACCCAGAGGAAATCAACCAAACTTGGTGGTGGGCCACAAAAAGGCACCAAGGCAGGAATATCCAAGTGCCCCCTCCTACCCAAAATAATATAAGGCACCCAAATTCTTTCCTGCAGGACTCTTCCCCCAATAATACTAGAACTTGGGGCTAGCTTGGTTGGATGATTCAGACCAGGGGAGCGCAACCGCTGCAGTCACATCAGGTGCCAAGCTTCTGGGGCGCCGTATCGGGCACAGCAACCATGAGAGGTGGGGGAGGGCAGATTCTGGTGTCGCATAGGGCACGCCCGAAATTTGAGTCACCAAGGTCTGCCACGAAAGGCAGTCCTTCTTCATACAATGCATGGTTACATTTCCAGGATGTTGGAAGGGGCCCTAAGGAGCATCTCGTCCCACCCCCTGCAATGCAGGAATATGTGGCTGTCCCCATATGGGGATCAAAGCTGCATCCTTGGCGTTACTGGCACCATGCTCTAAGCCAGGGGTCAGCAAACTTTTTCAGCAGGGGGCCGGTCCACTGTCCCTCAGACCTTGTGGCGGGCCGGACTATATTTTGAGGGGGGAAATATGAACAAATTCCTATGCCCCACAAATAACCCAGAGATGCATTTTAAATAAAATGACACATTCTACTCATGTAAAAACACACTGATTCCTGGACCGTTCGTGGGCCGGATCTGGCCCCTAGTTTGCCTACTCCTGCTCTAAGCAACTGAGCTAGGCAGAGGTTCCCATTGAAAGTGCAGGGCTCCCAGCCTCTTAGGAAACAAATACTGTATGTGGGCTTGAAAGACTGGTGGGTCTGACTCCTGTTTAGAGATCGCTGATTAAACCTGGCAGCAGCCAATGAAGGGATAGGCTCTTCTCTCCCCCAAATCTGCCCTAGACTCGCCATCCCAGCTATCAGCTTTCATGCCAAGCATATAGTTGACACTTCCAGCCTTGCTATATGATCTTTGGAGAGATAAAGCTGTTTAGTTAAAGCTCCCCCCCCCCCCGCTTTTTCCATTGCCACTAAGCAGCCCCTCCAAGAGGCTGTAGGCTTCCTCAAATGGTTAGAGATTCAGCCCCTTTCAATGCCATTTCCCACCAATGAGAGAGGGGTTGGGGTTGGGCAGAAGGAAGGGGCATGTGTTTGTGCCTTGATACTCACAGTGGTGCAGACCCTCCATCGTCATCTTCGGGGAGATGGAAGCAAGGCGGGGGGAAAGAGGGGAAAACAAGATTAGAAAGCCAGTTCTGGATGATTGGAATACACATTCCCAACTCGCCACCCCAGCCTGCCTAAAGACACCTATGGTTTGAAATTAGCCACGCGCATTTTGCACCTGGCTATCGGCCACTTGCGACCAAGGGAAGATACCTGAGCACCAGGATGCCACCTGACATCTCTACCGTATGGGGATCTGGGCATGTTTTCACACACTAATACACAATCAGAATGGATTTCTGGAACCTAATGTCTTTTTTTGTGTAGCCCGAGCAGTAGTAGTAGTAATAGTAACAATAAATAATAACAAATAATAAATTTATTTATACCCCACTCTTCTGGCTTTGTTTCCCAGCCACTCTGGGTGGCTCCCAACAGAATATTAAAAACACGATAAAACATCAAACATTAAAAACTTCCCTAAACAGGGCTGCCTTCAGATGTCTTCTAAAAGTCAGATAGTTGTTTATTTCCTTGACACCTGATGGGAGGTTGTTCCACAGGGCGGGCGCCACCACCGAGAAGGCGCAGTCGGCATTAAGAAAGAGAGGTCAGGATAGGCCAATATATATGTGGACTGTTCCTGGATCAAGGGACTTTCCTTCTAGGTTCTCAAAGCTCTTAACTTAGCTCAAGCTTGTCACCTGGACTAGCCAGATGTTTAACTGAGAATCAATCACAGCCAGGCCATCCTTTGAAAAAAAGACTTTAGAGCTGCCTTGCCCCCATCCCAAATGGCAAGTAGGCATTAGGTTTTAGCAACTGCAATCTTGGTGTAGGGAGCCATGGAATCAAACTACAAGAAAGAAGATTCCACCTAAACATTAGGAAGAAACTTCCTGACAGTAAGAGCTGTTCGACAGTGGAATTTGCTGCCAAGGAGTGTGGTGGAGTCTCCTTCTTTGGAGGTCTTTAAGCAGAGGCTTGACAGCCATCTGTCAGGAATGCTTTGATGGTGTTTCCTGCTTGGCAGGGGGTTGGACTGGATGGCCCTTGGGGTCTCTTCCAACTCTGATATATCTGAGTTTCCAACACTGCTTGCACACCAACGTTCACCAAGCTGGTGCTCTCCTGATGTTTTGAACTACAACTCCCATCCACCCCTCCGGCAGTGGGGTGTACCCCAGAACTCGACAGCCTGGCCTGTGTGCTTCTGCACATGTGATGAAGGGCTCCCTGAAACCCTCCACATGCTCACAAGAGCGACACAGGATTCCACTGCTGATCTGACGTCCCCCGCCCGCCCCGCCAATATCATCTCTGGGGGAGAGGGGCTCAACACTGCAGTTCCCCTTTAACTAGCTTGTACCGTCAAAACAATGAAATCCGTTCTCCCCCTTTCAGAACCAGGACCTGAACTTAAAGGCCAGGAAAGGGTGATGGTTCTCCTCCCATGCTAGACGACACCCCTTTGCACCCCCTTATCTTGTGGAAGTTGCGCTAGGAGGCTGATTAATGGAGCTAAGTCACAGCCTTGAAACAAGATTTGGACAGGCCTTCCACATTAAACTCGAGGAAAGGTTTTTGTGGGATCCTCAGAACAAGCTGTAGGAAGGGAGAGGATGGGGGCAGCTGTGGAAGCCTCTTCTAAAGAAAACCAAGCTGCCAGATTGAGGAAAATGGAATCAAAGAATTGTAGAGTTGGAATCTAGTCCACCCCCCTGCAATGCAGGGATCACAGCTAGGGAGTCCCCGGCCATCCGACCATACAGATGCTGTATTTAAACCTCTAAGCCATCTTCAGTCACACCTAGGACCCACCTTTAACCCAAATGTGCATCTATGGACCTATTTCTTCATCTTTTATGTATTTGCACATGGTGGTAGTGCTGCTGATCTGCATTCAAGTGGGTGCGGCCGAGGCTATAAAATGATACTATCAAGAATATTCTCTGCCTCTTTCAGCCAACATGATTTGGAGGCAGAAGGGCCTGGGGCAAGCTGCACAGGCCATTCCTGTATGTAAAAATTTCAGTCAAAACAAGATTTAGTTCATATTAGGTTCCCCATTCTAATAGGCTTGCACCTCTGCACTCTATCCTCAAAGGAGCGTGTTTTTAAAATGTGAAATTCTGTGCATACGTGGGTATCTCCCTCCGTCCTCTTAGGACAAAAAACCCTCTCTCAAGTTCACCTCCATTTTACTGCTGATATAACAAGGTCTGGCCATTCTGGGCTTTGTAAGGTTTAGAGAGAAAGGGAGACCTGGGAAATCTTAAGTTCCCAGGCTCCCCAACTCTGCTGGTGTGGCAGACTGCCGACTCCACACCAGGGAAGCACATTCAAGCAAGCAAGCAAAGAGGCTGTTTGAAGGTTGAAGCACAACAAAAAGGGTCCCCACATTTCTGGACTGAACCACCACAAGAGCACAAAGAAACAGTACTACGAGCTAGAGGAAAATAGCTGCCGGCGGCGTTGCGGAGGCACACACAGACCCTTTCAGGTGGACACCCTGCTGCAATCTGCCACCATCTGATGGGCAGAGAAGCCCTCCATGCCTATCAGAGCCAAGACTTCTCCCTATTTTTCACAATAGAGGCAGGGACCCTGTCACCCTCCCAATATAACTGGATTCTCAGCAGTCCTCAAGTTAAGAGTTGTGGAATCCAGAAACATCTGGGAGGGACACGGCTTCTTCCACTGCTCTTGAGTTTTAAATCCTGCCACTGGAAATTAGCCTAGGGCTGCTAGATGTCTTCTCTCGCACACACAGCAGGTAAGACCGTCACCAATACATGGGGAAGCGGGCGATGCTTGGCGCTGGCTCTTTCACTTACCACAAGCAGATAACATGCAGCCGAAGAAGAGGAAGGAAGAGTGCAAAGATAATGCCAGCAAGGACACACCACACCACAGAGATAAGGTTTTGGTTTTCTGAACACACAAACCTCCTTTACCCCATTAGGGGTTTGTACTGTCTTATCCACTCTATGATCAGACAATTGGCCCAATGTCACCTGGTGAACTTTGTGGCTGAACATAGCCCTAAGAAGTTTTTTGTTTTTTGTTCTCAACAAAGCATTTAGGAGCAAGAGATTCATTACATAAATCCAAAGTGTGAGTCGCGAGTTTGTGGCCCCCCGGGTGCTGGTACTGCACTACAACTCCCATTACCCTTTGCTACCGGCCATACTGGGACTGGTGAGACATGGAGTCTAGTGGGCCTCCTCTGCATGGCAGATATTTCAAAGTAGATCTTTCAGGAGCCTAAATCCCTGAGGATGGCGACTGCACATTAGTGAAGGGGGGGAGGGGGAGGAGAGATGCAAAACACAGAGATAAGTTTAGAAAAACAGCCAAGTGTGTTCTTAGCCCTACACCGCAGAGGAAGAGTGGGTGTGTTTGGGGGGGGGGGAGATGGCATGCAGTTGAAAAGGGCATATTTGCATCGGAGGAAAAATTCAACCCAGGAACAGATGGTATTAGGCTTGGATTTTGTTTTTTTAAAAAAGGTCCTCTCTGGAAAAAGGCGGCGATCCTCTCTGGATCCTTCATTTGATAAAATCCACCTAACCATTCACGGGTAGAGCCAGACCATAACCTTAAAGGAGGTCCTTATACCTGCCCTAACCCACTTCTTAAAAGTAAAGAAGCCCACTGGGGAGGAAGCCATGTGTTTTCTGTCCCCCAAAACAGGCTCACTGACCCCTCCCCAGGCAACTTACCGTCAGGGACCTGGTTGGGCTGCCTCCTCTTCTCGTAGATGAAGATGATAGTGACGAGGACCAGCACTTCAGCCACGATCCCCAGGAACGGCCAAAGAGCTGCCAGGCGGCTGCGCACCCGTAAGCTAATCACGGCGTTCCCCTCGCCCTTCTCGTTGGTGCCATTGCACATGTAGTCGCCCGGGTCCTTCTCGAGCTGCAGGGAGAGGATCCGCAGCTCTGTCTTGTTACCATCAGACTTGATGAAGAACCGGTCCTCGGAGCCGTTGACGATAGGCTGGGGGAGGAGGAGGAAAAGAAAAGGGTTTGGTTGCTAGGGCAGTGCTTTGAATCGAGGGGCAAGTTTCTTCGAAATCCACAATCCTGGGTGAAGTCAGCGTTGCACTAGGTCTCGTGGTGGCCATAAGCAACAAGGGGGTGCTAATAACCCAAACGTTATGGAAGTGGAAGAGTTACATATGTCGGCTGACAGGCCCTGTACACCATAGTAAACAGTCCTGACTGGGTCTGCCTCTAACAGATGTTTGCTGAAGCTGAAATGTCTAGCAATACCCAAGTCCAGAAGGGCAGATTTGTTGCCAAACTTCAACATTTTACCTTTGAAGATCAAGAGAGGACAGGTTTGCCAAAGTTCCCCTTCAAGGATTAAGTTCTACCTTTGCAACCACTTAAGCATGTGAAACATGCATTGTTTGACTGTAGATTTTATCAAGGGGCTGGTTAGAGAATAAATACCTGATCCCCTCAAGCAGTGGTTTCCCAAATCTTTAAGCATCTTTGAATACCTTCCTTGAGGGGTCTTAAATAAAGCTATTGTGTAACAGGTAGCATTATAATTGAACGTTGTAGTGTCTCTTAGACCTGCTGTCGTGGTTAGTTCCTTTATTATCACCTAATTTATTTTTAAAAACAACCACACTGTGGCTTATAAGGTTTTTCAAATTACTATAATCATACGGTCCTTAGTCCCCTCCCCCAAGTTCCCCTCTCTCTGATCATATGCCCTTTTAAAAAATTAGCTACAGTATTTTCATCTCTGCCATTTGGTTATTCAACAGAATTTTCTCAAGGGGTGCTAGCTGCAAATTCCTGTGCTTGGGGTGGTCTGTCTTTCTAACGTTGAAGGATCGTTTATTGGATGCTTACAGCCTGCTGCCCAACTCCAGAGGGGCTAGGTTATCCTGTTCCATCCATGCCCATTAACAGATTTCTTAGCCTCCTTCCTGTTGCTGGTATCTAACTTTTGCAATCACGTATGTTTTTTGCTACATTTGGAGGTTAAAGCCACCGTTGGTCACTGGGAGCTGGAGTTTGGCACATGCCAGCCCCCCAGAAAAACAAAATCAAAATAGCTGGCTGATTTGCAAGAAAGTACAGGTGAAACTCGAAAAATTAGAATATTGTGGAAAAGTCCATTTATGTAAGCAATTGTTTTCATTAGCTACTGGAGTTTAATAGATGAGATAGACTCGTGACACGCAAAGCGAGATATGTCAAGCCTTTGTTTGTTATAATTGTGATGGTTATGGCGTACATGAGTCTATCTCATATATTAGTTTCACCTTTTAAGTTGAATTACTGAAAGAAATGAACCTTTCCACAATATTCTAATTTTTCGAGTTTCACCTGTAGTTTTGTGTGACCGTGAGTGGGAGATCCCTAAGGACACATGGGCACAACATTCACTTAATTATGCTTATTTACAGTAATTACGTTTATAGCCAGTTCTGCCCAAGTCCATATTTATTTTCGCAAGTGCTTCTTCCACATTAATTTTTATGCCTTGGTCAATTTGCCTAGCTACGGGAAAACCTAAGGATGGAAAGATCAATCTTTAAGGGCCAGTCTGCGAGGCGGCTGCCTACTAGTCCCTGCTGTTTGGTCACTGCTTCTACTGGTCAATTTTATATCAGGACAGGTGGCTCAAATTGCCTAACGGACAATCATAATTTAGGGCTGGAGTTCTGCGGGTCTGTTTAAAAAGAGCAGGGTGGGGTCTGCGAAAAGAGCCACCTTGTATTCCCATTTGGCCACTGCAACACCCTTAATTTTAGTGGGTTGGTTAATGAAGCATGCTAGGGACTAGGTCAAAAAGCATGGCTGATATGGTGGCAGCTCCTGCCTCACTCCTGGCTTCAGCTGTATTAGTTCTGAGTACAGGCCACAACTTATTGCTTGGGTACAGCTGAGGATATGGGGTGGGGAAGATGGTTTATGCATGGTGGGGGGGGGTCACAGAAAGCCCCACTGCACACGATCAAAGGCTTCCTCGGCATCAAAAGAAACCTGTGCAGACAGAGGCTGCCTTGCATTTGCCGCCATGTTAATTAGAAAGCGGGGGTGGTCTGCTCCCAGTCACTGCACAGAACCACTGAGCTACTTTACAAAGGGAGGAAAACAGAAGCAGTGGAGTGTGGGGGATGGGGAAATGTTTGCTTTGGCCAAGAGACTCACCTGGGACACATCTCCGACCACCCTGAACCAATTCCACTGGGTAACAGGAGGGTATGAGGAGCTCTTGCAGACCAGCATGCCTGTGTCCCCCTCGTTCCCATGCTCTGTCTTCTTGTAGGCATACACGTGTGGCTTCACTGCAAATGAAGGAAGAGGCGCAAGCAAGATGAAGGATAGCTGGCAATGAGGTACCTGAGGAGAACAGGTGAGCAGCAAGGGCCAAGGACGGCTGGCTGCTTATGAAAGCGAGTTAAAAATTAGCGTTAGCGATGAGGGAGGGGATTTTCAGCAAACTGGTCCCTCTCTCTCCCTGCCCCCTGACAAGCTATTGCATTGGTGAAAATGTAGGCAGATGGGCTAGTAAAACCGATGCAAGCTAACTTTCACAGGTGCATTTGTAGGACTGCAGGGGCATCTGAAGCTGCCTCATCGTACAGTCGGACTGCTGGTTCCTCTGATTCAGTGCTGCTTACATGGGCTGGCAGTGGCTTTGCCATGGATTCAGATGAGGGGTGGGTGGACTCCCCAGGCCACACATAGTATAATAATAATAACTTATTATTTAGGCGGCTTCCAACAAAAGATTAAAAATACATCGAAACACCAGTCATTAAATGCCATGGACGGAACCTGGGATCTTCTGTGTGCAAAAGTAGGCAATCTACCATTTCCCCACTTTCCTCCTTCCACCCACGCTTTCTTTCCATGTGTGCTTCCAGATAGCCCACTCTTAATCTCAGGGTTGTGGGTTCGAGCCCCACACTGGGTGAAAGATTCCTGCATTGCAGGGGGCTGGACCAGATGACCCTCGTGGTCCCTTCCAACTCTACAATTCACTGAGCTATGTGATCTTTAAGACTGCAATCCTGAGGGCAAGAACTGCCTTTGCTACCACTGACCTTTGCAAGTTGCTCTGGGAGCAAGCGGGGTAGAACAGCTTCGGGCAAAAAGGGATTGCGTCTAACAAGCTCATGCTCAGAGCAGACCCACTGAAATGAAAAGGCCTGAGGAAGCTGCCTTATACTGAATCACCCCATTGGTCCACCAAGCTCAGTAATGTCTACACTGATTGGCAGTGGTCCTCCAGGGTTTCAGGCAGGGATTCCCTTGCAGCCCTACTTGCAAATGCCCTTGGGGATTGAATGCAGTACCTTTGGCGTGCAAACCACTGAGCTACTGTCCTTTCCCTAAGAGTAGCCATGCCCATTAATCCCAATGGGTCTACTCTGAGCAGAACGAATGTTGGACACAACCCTCGGGCACCTCCATCAGTGCCCAAAGAACAAGGGCAAGCGGGTATGCTTCTTGACATGGACAAAAAGCTGAGAGGACCAGGAGCAGGTCAATCACCAGCAAAAGTGCCCACGTTACCCCCCCCCAATCCTTTGGCCCATGTTCAGCAATGATACAACAGCAGCTGGAGAAGGCAGAAGCAGGAAGAGTGTTTGGGTTCCCCCGCAGACCTCACCTTTCACGTATACAGTTGCTTTGGAAAGGGGAACGGTTTCGAAGATGCAGTGGTACTCCCCTGAGGTGTCGTGGTCCACTTTTGGGATTCTGGAATGAAACGAAACATGTCAGCAGAATGACGAGCAGAGCACACCTCAGTTATCGCTACATGAGAACACAACCACCCTTAATTTTTCTGGGCCAAGATTGGGGTGGGATGTGGGTCTCGTCTGTGACCCTCAAGCCATCTTCTGTCGTTTATGGAGTTTGCTACCACAAGATGTGGTCATGGCAGTTAGGTGAGGTGTCTAAAAAGGGCAAGTAAATGCCTACTAGCTGCTACTGGCTATAGCAGCTGAAAGGAACTTCCAGGATTATTTGCTTTATTTATTAATTAGATTTATATACTGCCCTCCATCAAAAGATCCCAGGGCGGTTCACAACATAAAAGCACATATAGTTAAAATAGAAACAGCAAAACAGTACCTCCACCACCACCACACACAAACACATGTAAAAGACTGCAGAATATTAATCAGCCAAAGGCCTGATTGAAGAGGAACGTTTTTGCCGGTGCCTAAAGATATATAAGGTAGTGCCAGACAGAGGTTTAGGGGCAGTTTACCTCGGAATGCCAGTTGCCAGAAGCAGCAGAGGGCTACTGACTTTTTATGTCCCAATGGGGGGGCTTCTCAAAGGCAGCCAGCAGCCCACAGTGGGAGAACAGGATGATTAATTAGGATGGGGGCTGTTTTGCCTGATCCAACAGGGCTCCTTTGGAGGTGGTTAAAAGGATCTTCCTCTACCCCTGAGTACCAGATGCTGGGGCCAGTCAACAGGTGAGGGCAACCTGTTTTGAGCTCCTAAAGACACCTGGTTGGACACCACGAGGAAGAGGAGGCTGAAGTTGTCTTCTGTGAGCAGCAGACACGGCTGAAGGAGAGAGAACTGTGTGTGGGAAACTCCACCCTCAGAGGTGGGCGGGCAGTGGTTGGCAGAGGAAGCCTGGCAAAGGGCACTCTCTGTGGCTGCCCCTAACCTGTGCAACTCCCTCTCTGCAGCGGTGCACCTGGAACCTTCATTATATAACCTCTGTAGAATGCTGAAGATGCATCTCTTCACTTTGGCTTTTGTCACTTATTTTCTTGGACCCACTTTAATTTTGCAGTTTTAAGTTGTTTTAAACTATTTTTAATTTTGTGTTTTGATGTGGCAACCAGCCTGGGACCATACGGTGAAGGGCAGGCAATAGACATAATAATAATGATGATGATGATGGTGTTTGCCCTGCAATTATTATTATTTTTTTTTGGTATGGGCAAGTCACAACTGCAGATTTATATCCCACCTTTTTCTCAGGGTGGTGTATATGGGTTCTTCCCCCCCCCCATATAATTCTCACAACTACCCTGTACTTGCCACCAAGGTCAGACAGTGAGCTGGGGGGTGGGATTCGAACTCTGGTCTCCCAGGTCTTAGTCCAGGCTTCCTCAAACTTCGCCCTCCAGATGTTTTGAGACTACAATTCCCATCATCCCTGACCACTGGTCCTGCTAGCTAGGGATCATGGGAGTTGTAGGCCAAAAGCAAAAGGAGGGCTGAGTTTGAGGAAGCCTGTCTTAGTCTGACACTGTAAACACTATAACACAATGTAAAACCATTTAGCAGCAGGCTGTAGGCAGCAAATTGCATCTTGCCCAATTAAAACCCTGCGTCTGTGATCACCTCCCCAAGTGAAAAGGCAGGTCAAAGGGGGGAAAGGCCTAATATATTTACTCCTGAGTAATCTCCCAGAAGAGGCTACAAGAGGAACTGAGTGCAATGTGATGAGGGCAGGAGGCGAATTCCATTCAGAATCCACCCCCTCCCACACCCATAGTGAGATTCCCACACACAAATCAGAAGCTTTTAAAAAAATCAGTGACACAGGAAGGAGAAATCACTTGGCGGGGTGGGAAGAAAATATTTATCCACCTTGAGCCCAGAGAGAATGGCATCCCAGTTAGGAAGCTTGTTCAGACCGGATTTCATGGATTAGCCAGACCTCCCAAACACACACACACACACACACACACACACACACCATATCAATTATTTTGGAGAGGGAAGGTTGCTGTGCTGTACAAAAGAAAAGCAGAACATTCGGGGGCGGGGAATGACGACAACGCAAGGGGAATGCCCCATTTTGTTAGATCTCTAGCAGGTCTGGAGCTCTTTCCTCTTCCCCTTGATTTCAACACATGCAGACAGAGAGCCCAGTCAGAGAATTGAGGGCATGAGAGAGGGTTGCTGGCGGGCGGTGGGGAAAGATAAATACTTTTAATCCTCACTCAGCTCCCTGTTGCTATGGGGAGAGAGGCACGTCTGCTCGGCTGCTGCGTGGAAAAGGACGTGACTCCTCTCCTGCCAGATGGACTTCTGCCAGCAGGGTGGGTGGGCAAGAGGGAGACTAATGGGGGTGGACAGTCCACACCGCCATTGCAACGAGGGCTGGCATTTCAGTTCACGGGAACCCAGACTTCCAGGGCAATGGAGCTGGCATGAGGAGGCTTCGAAGGCAGAAGGAAATGTGACATTGGACCTACAGTGAAGGTTAGTTTTCTGCGGGGATCCTCTCCCCTAGATTCAGAACACAAGGTGTACAATCTCTCGCACACTCTTGCACGGCAGATCAGTCCGCACAAAGAGCATTCAGCACTCTGCCCTTCAGCATGAGAGGAAAAACGTATGACGTGGTTTTTCGAAATATAAGCACAGAATTTGACTGAGTCAAGCTTCTCATAGAATCACAGAAGGAACCACAAAGGGTCGTCCAACCACCAGCAAAGCAGGAATCTCAACTAAAGCACCCATGATAGATGGCCATCCAGCCTCTGCTTAAAGACCCCCAAGGAAGGAGAGTCCACAACCTCCTGAGGGAGTCCATTCCACTGTTGCACAGCTCTTACTGTCAGAGAGTTCTTCCTGCTGTTTTGTCTGAATCTCATTTCTTGTAAAGGGGGAGGCCGATAGAAGGGAATGCTACCTGACGTGGGTCTCACAAAGAGGCTGAATAACTGAGGTCACTTTCTCCCGGCCTCTGTATCTTGTTTACCAGGAAAAGGCATTGTGTTGGGGTTGTGTTTTTTTTTTAAGTTGGCGCAGTGCATGAAGACTCCACAGGGGGCCCAGCAGCAAGCATTCCTACACTCTCCCCAATGGGTTTATTCCTTTGTTTCAACGAGGCTGCCTGGCGGAACCTGTCATTGTCGAGCCAGTTATCAAAACACCAGCAACGCACAGCCAGAATGCAGAGTTGTATACGCAGGTTAGGAGCAGGACTTGCGAGGAACAGCATGTGCTGCCTTCTCCTCTAGAGGAGGAAGTTTATGATCTTCTCAAATATGGGGTCTCGTCCCACTCTCCCTTCCCCAGCAGTCCTGGCAAAATACTGCTAAACCGTTACACTGCAATTAGAACAAAACTAGATAGAAGCCTTTTAAGGCTCAGGAAAAGGGGGCTAAATGTGGCCCTAGAGAATCTCCCAAGGCTACACCCATCACCCAGCCTGATTCATACCCTCTTCAAGTGTTTCTGACTGGCCGGAAAAGTGTCCTTAACTCAACTCTCGCTTGCCTAGATGGAGGACACAAAGGTGGTGTGCATAGAAACTAATGTACTGTACACAGGGGGGAATCTGCATGTGCTACTCTGCCCACTTTTGACTCACCCCACCTCACCACTGGCTCGTGGCCCTCAGGAGACAGCTCAGAACCTTGGGCTCAAAAAAAGGTTCCCTGTCCCTCCTTTAGGGAACCCAAGGGGACCCAAATGCTCTTCAGGACAAGTGCAATAATAAAGCAAGGCAAACAGGGAATCCGCAGTTCTACTTGTTGACTTTGCCACAGGGAGTGTTTTACTGCTCTCAGGCAGAAAAGAACAACACCCAGCCTCTCTCTCACGCTTTGCATTGAGCTTCAGAAGGGAAATAACTCCTTCTACCCCCAAGAGCTCAAGCTAGATAGGGAGAGGCTGGGACTGGGGGGAAATTCCAAGAGGCTCCATTGTTGTTGTTGTTGTTGTTCAGTCGTTCCCGACTCTTCGTGTCCCCATGGACCAGAGCACGCCAGGCACGCCTATCCTTCACTGCCTCCTGCAGTTTGGCCAAACTCATGTTAGTAGCTTCGAGAACACTGTCCAACCATCTCATCCTCTGTCGTCCCCTTCTCCTTGTGCCCTCCATCTTTCCCAACATCAGGGTCTTTTCCAGGGAGTCTTCTCTTCTCTTGGACGGTACCAAAACAAGAAGCTGTTCCCTTCCAGAGTGCCAATGGTCTGGCACTGATGAGGACAGCAGGGATTCCCCCATGGCAAAGTCAAGGTCAAGCTGCAATCCTGTGCACTTACCGGAGAATATGCAATACTGAAAACAATGAGGCTTGCCTTCCAACTAAATTTATGGGCTTGTGGCTCAAAAGCAGCGCACAGAGGGTGCTGGGTTCAAATCCCTACAGCATACCCAGGTGGGGCTGAGAGACTGATCCTGGAGAGCTTTTGGCAGACAATAATGAGATAGGTGCACCAATGACCTGATTTGGCAGATCCCTATGAGCATGAGATGGTGTTGGAGGGAAAGAAAAACAAGGAGGTGACCCTAAAGTTTTGGTTTGCCTAGGGGAGCATTAGAGTCAGCTCTCCACCGGTATGTTTGTTCAAGACATGCATATCACCGCAAACCTGGAAGTGCCACTTAAAGGAGCAAAAATGGCCCCCAAAGAGTGTGAACGTGGCAAACCGGTGTGAAAACAGCGTCCAGCAATCCCAGAAGCCTTTGCAAGTGCAATCCAAGGAGTGCTGCTGGTTTTTTAAAGTGTTTTGCAAGGGTTTCCACAGGGTCTTTGCAGGCTTTGTCAATGGTGTTCCCAATATATGCGATTTCACTTAAACATGCTGTGCTTTGGAACGTAACCCCCACATAAAGGGGGAGTTGCCTGTATTGATTTCAGGGTTGGACTATGACCCGAAAGACCCAGTTTCGAATCCCCACTCAGTTATGAAGCTCGCTGGGTGGATTTGGGCCAGTCAGTCTCCCAGCCTGCCCTACAGCGAATTCCTTCTGGCAGCATCAGTACATTCAAGCCCTTTCTTTTTTAAAAAAAAAGTTTGACGTTGCCCTTGGGCCCTGCCTGCAGGCTTCCCATAATGAGCATCTGGTTGGCTCCTGTGAGAACAGGATGCTGGACTAGATGGGCCATTGGCCTGATTCAGCCAGGCTTTACTTATGTTCATAGTAAATTTATCTGCTCTGTTCTGGATTTAGAAAGAATTGCTCACCCAGAGAGCTTATTGGCATGGAAGAGAACATGCTAAACAACGCCTCCCCCACCCGGCAAATATATATATATATATATATTAAAAGATACCTACAGGTATGAGGTAAATTCTGGTGAAGTCTCATTCGTATCAAGCCTCGTTCCTCCCTTCTCCCAGTAGTGGCCTTTGACGGCGGTTGGCGGTTCGGTGATGTTGCAGGAAATGATCACGTTCGAGCCGGCAGTCACCTCGGGAGTGGCTGAGATTTTGGCCCCTGCGTTGTCGATATTTTGGGGGAAAGAATGAAGGTAAGAGAGAAAGTTAGGAAGACGTAGCCAAGGCGGGCTGCTTTCAGAAGAGAAAGGGGTGGTGCGAAAGGACACAGTTGCAGCGTGGAGTTCAGTCACCTGTAAGCAGAGGTAAAGTAGCCTAGTTGTCACATAATGGCTTGTTTCTAGGCCTGCCCTTCCCAAAACTGCCTTCCAGAGGCATTGGACCACAACTCCCAGTGTGCTGGCTGCAGCTTACATGGGAGTTGTAGTCCAAAGCATCTTGAGGGCAATGGTGTGGGAAAGTGCCTGGCCTAGGCTTTGCATAGCACCTAACCTTAAAGCCTCATGTATGTGCTTGTTGGTCATATGACTGTGAAAACGTGAGGTGAGCCCCAAGTGGGCTTCAGCACAAGCCTCCAGAGAGCTTAGGAGGCAGAGGCAGCTTCCCGTGCTCACGGCTATTCCAGTCCAGTCCGATGCCAATGATTGCTACCAAGATTGAGAAGTCAAGCAGGTTTACATGCACATCTGGCCAGTTTGCATCATTTCTTCTGGGTACAAAGTTTGCGGGTTTATGGAATTAAAGAGGAATTAGGCATTCGGTACACACACTCCACCCACATCCAAACATCTTGGATTCCATCAACCGACTCTCATGAAGTGAAATTGCCCCACCACGTGCTCTGCACGTGTAAAATAATTTACAAAATGGCCAGGTAGCAGCGACAGCAGCAGTCTGCTGAGATTCTTGAAGCTGGAGGTACGGGCGAGGAGGCCAGCAACTTTGGTAGTAGCAGAACTGCCAGCGGGAGATTCCTACTCAGTTCCTTTTGAAGTGCAGTGAAATGCTGGCAGGTAGGGCAACTTACAGCAACTGGTCTGTGCCCAAGGACCTTTTGTTTTCAATGTCTGTTGGACATGGGTCTCATGTGACAGTTTTTACATTTGCTCTTTTTCTGGGGGAATTCATTGCAGCCAGCGAGTAAACGGTCATGCCCTATACTGGCATGAGAAGGAGCCATTTCATATGAAACCACCTGGAAACAGGGATCCAAACCTTTGAAGAGGTTAACAGTTAAAACAGGCTGCTTTGCCCCCACCTAAAACGAATCCCTGGAGCATATCCAGGCCTGTTATTATGGCCAAGCAGAGTTTCAATGTCAAGGCAATTTTTGCAGACATTCCCCCACCCTCAATAACCAAACAGATGCTTGACAAATCCCCCACCCAGCCCTTTCTCCTCAGAGACAGGGGACTCTACAGGGCTGAAAGACACACTTGAGGTTTGCCTCTCCGAAAAGAAGGTTATTTTCATTTACCAAGAAACATTATTATTTATTTTTCCAGCCATCAATACAGCAGTGGTTTTCAAAGTTTGACATTTAGAGAATTGTTTCTTGCACTGAGCTCTGGACACCTGGTAGGGAATTCCCAGTCCACCGCAGAAGCAACCGGGGGAGGTGAGAAAGATAGATAAAGATGGACCTACCGATAAAACCTAAGGCGATTCCTGACTCCCAGTTGCAAACTGAATTCTTCCTTGCCCTAAACCAAGCTGCTGATAGGAAGGAAACTCAGGGTAAGGACTGCTGTGCGGAAGGACTCTGAGCTCAGTTTGGTTCTGAATTTCAAAAACAAATCCCTGGCCCCCAAAATTAATCCCTGGCCCCCAAAATTTTTACATTTTAAGTGTTGTATCCATACTCTGATTGAACCCACTGAAATTAATGGCCCTAAGTCAGGTATGCCCCTTAACTGGAGTTGGATACAACCCTAAACATATGGCCCCATGTTCTCTTGGTTGGTGAATCCTGGGAGTGCCAATAAAAATTAAAAGCGGATCCCACAAGCCTGATGCCTGCATACAGTTCATAAGTGGCCCTTGGCCAGCTCTGCTGGGTGGCACCGTCAGCCCTAAGAGATGAGTGTGTACTTTAAACCCATTCCTAAGCATCATAGGGAAAGAAAGCTTTAATATCTGTCTTTATGGATATTCTCATTAAAGGTAAAGGGACCCCTGACCATTAGGTCCAGTCGCGGACGACTCTGGGGTTGCGGCGCTCATCTCGCTTTACTGGCTGAGGGAGCTGGCGTTTGTCCGCAGACAGCTTCCAGGTCATGTGGCCAGCATGACTAAGCCACTTCTGGAGAACCAGAGCAGCGCACGGAAATGCCGTTTACCTTCCCGCCAGAGCAATACCTATTTATCTACTTGCACTGTGTGCTTTCGAACTGCTGGGTTGGCAGGAGCAGGGCCTGAGCAATGGGAGCTCACCCTGTCGTGGGGATTCGAACCACCGCCGACCTTCTGACGGGCAAGCCCTAGGCTCTGTGGTTTAACCCACAGCGCCACCCATGTCCCTCTATCTTCTCATTAAGGAACCCCCAATAAGCTTCCAAGGAACACAGGAAGCTGGTTTATACTGACTCAGGTTCTCCATGGTTTCAGGCAAGGGGACATTCCCTACCTGGAGATGCTGTCACTGGGGAATGAACCCAGGATTTCTTCCTGCATGCAAAGCAGATGCTCTGCCAAACGGAATTTGAAAACCACTGACAAGAGGGCAACGAGCAAGGGAGGACACTTCCTTTTGTAAAAGAATCCAAACTGAGGCACGTCAAATTCAATTTGCTTGCTCAGCGTTTCGGCCATAAAAGACAAGCCATTTCTCTTGTCGCTGGACAATCTGGACTTTCAGCTCAGCATAGGGTGGGGGGAAGGGGGAGGAGAGAAAGGGGGAGGAGGCAAATAAGCTAAACTGGTTGTTCCACAGCACAAACAACTAGACGTGTTCCCCCAGTGCTGCACAGAGACAGTGCTACGGCCATTTCAAAAACGGTTGCAATTACACCACAAGCAAAACAAGACCGTTTCAATCCAGCTCGCGACAACCAGTAACCTCTAGCAAGGTTGGAAAGCATATCAAAAGCAGGGGTGGGGGAAAAGCAAGCCTGTGTGTGTATACAGAAAGAGAGATACGCAGGAAAACAAGATGAAAAAAGGTTGGTTTGCTGGCGGCTGCCAAAAGCAGAGCCACTTTCAATTTTGCATTTCGGAAAAGGAACACCAAGGAGGACAAAGTTGGCATTCAGGGTCCAGAAGCCAGAGGGATCGGTCAGGACGGTGTGGTTCTGATGGGGAAGTTACAACCCTTTTTGAGCAGGGCCACTCGCCAGGAGTGATGGGGAGGATGAGGGTGGGGGGGAGGTCTCTTGGATTTCTACATAGGGTGGGAAGGTGCAGCAGGGTTCTTGGGAAGCCATGGGGCATGGGTGAAAGGGGTGGCGGTGGCATGGCAAAGCTAAGAGACACGGCTGTGTCCAAGCAAATGCCAACGCCAAGGGGGATTGGGGCGACTGCCACTCACGCTCAATGACAATCACGTTCGCCTGGGAACGGATCCACTTGACTTTGGGGCTCTTCGACAAGTGGTTGCGGTCGGGGTCGTTGCTGGCCCGGCACTCGTAGGTGCCCGAGTCGTTGAGCGTGAGGTTGGTGACGTAGATGGCGCTGGTGGAGTGCTGCTTGTAGGTGGCGTTGATTTTGACCCGGTCCTGCCAGGCCCCGTCCCACAGCTGGACGGCTGTCTCGTTGGGCTCAGCCCCCTCGAACCACCACTGGATCTCGGGGATGGGGCTACCGACAGCCTCGCAGTGCAGCTCCACACTGTCCTCCGTCAGCTTCTTTTGAGACAGCGGTGACTTTATGAAGCCAGCTGCGAGGCGGGGTGGGGGGGGGAGGAGAGGCGTTAGTGCAAAGTATTATTAGTGCAAAAGAGAGAGAAAGAGAGTGAAGAGAAAGAGATCAGCAGCCTTTAAAAATATATATTAAAGAAGAACCATCATGGTAACTCACACCGGCACACTCACTCCACAAATGGCCACTTCTATTACAGGTCGCTGAAAATACTGAGTAAGAAGAATCTTTGTCCTTCCCTCAAAAGACAGTGGTGGGCAAGTGGCTCTTGCTGTCTCTGTTAGTAACTCCCATTCCCCCCCCCCCACAAGCTTTGCCTGCACAAGAACTTGGGGCCTACAAGGAACTGGTGGAAACCTAGACAGGAAGCACCACAAGACTAGTTTTACACTTCTTGCTGTTTAACTTTCATCTCACCAAGACTACTGCGGCAAGTCCTGGGTATGTTGGGTCACTGTGTCCTTATAAGAAGGCTTGACAAGCTTCAGAGGCAATTACAGAGCCTTCAACAGAAAGGCCACATGCAGAACTTTGGACGTGCTCAGAAGAAGGTGAACAAGCCAACAGCATCGCAGCTCCAGATGCTTTGCTTATGCAGCAACACAGCAATCAGAGGCTCTCAATCCATACCCATCCCAAACTCGAAAAATGCTGGACTGTTTTGTTATTTATTTGCTCTTTATATCCCACCTTTCCTCCAAGGAGCTCAAGGTACATGGCTCTCCCCCTCTCCATATTATTGTTGCAACACCCTGTAGGGCAGTGACTGGCCCCAGGTCACCAAGCTTCATGGATGAGTGTAGATTTGAATGCCAACAGTGTTAGAAACTGAGATATGAAAGCTAGGATCTAAATGGCACCTTAAACCTAGGTTGTGGGCGCAACAATGGAATATCTAGGCACTTTTTTATAACAAGAATACAAAGCTGAAAATGAATGAACTGCAAGCTAAAATATAATCTTCATTTTTTACACAGTCTAGTCCTTCCCCTTCCCGACTCCATAATATTCTTAAGAGGCTCTCTTCTCCGGTCTTCAGAGAGTAGCTGGAAGTGGGGAGGCAGAAAAAGGTTCTCCTTTCATTCCATTCTGCAGTTTTAATCTGAAATCTTAGGTGCAGTAATGCACCCAGAGTTCAGAAACTGCTTTTGCAAAATGCGCCTAGAATAGTGAGTTTCAAACACTGAATGCCAGTTCCTCAGGTCCAAATCCATCACCTTTAACCACTGCACCACATTAGCTATAATCAAAGCGCAGACAGCTTTATCTCAACCAAGACATTCTTGTCTTTCTCATGTGATAGATGAAGGAGGGGAGTAATTCCTCTTCAGAACTAGCATGAAAGTTGGCACACTATTGTGAAAATCATGGGCCCTAGGCAAAACTGCTGAGAATGGGAAAAGGTGGTATACAGCACCCACACAGGTTAGGGCCTTGGTAGATTCTTTGATAACCCCAACCCTGGGCTCTATCATCAGAAGATAAACTAAAAAGTACAGGGCTAAGTACGGAGATTTCCACAGGGCACCTAAACATGTGGATCACAGGTTTGTGAGCCTTTACCATGAACAGTAGCCAAAACTTGCCCAAGTTTTGCATTTAGCCAAGAAAGCTAGCATGTTCCACACTCATGATGCTTAGCTGTCTTCGCAGATTTTATTTTTGGACTGATTTTCATGGAGCAAGGCAACTTACAGCAAAAGGGTTTACAGAGAAGCCCTTAGCTTAGACATCTTCACTCCAGTCCTATGCTCACCTGAACTCAGAATCATGCAAAGCACCCATGTAAGCAATGGCTCCCCAATTCCCTTCCATTTTGGGGGCAATGGGATGAGCAGTTCAGGTGGGGATACTCAGGCAGGTGTATTTTCTTTATTAAAATAATAATAATAATAATAATATTAACAATAATAAAAGACAGTTGCTTAAGCCCTCACTTGCGAAAGACTTCCCACTTGCTTTTCGGTTCCAGCTACTGGTCTTCATTCCCTTCTGCAGAGAAGAGGGAAACAGGGGGACAAGTCATTAAGAGGGAAGCTAATGGTGAGGGACATTTGAGGCACCGTGCACGTCAACTGCCACACAGTTTAGCAATTGTCGCAAGAGTGTTTGCCCTCACAGCAAACCCAGATGGTTCCTTCCAGGCACACTAAGGGACAAAGACAAGCCCTGCTATGCAATTATCAGAAAGCAGAGCACCCCTCCGACAGGGAGCACGTCCTCACATGCCCCACGCTGAGGTGAACAAGCATGCCTTTGCCTCCTCCGCCAACCGTCAGTTGACCCAAATTGGGTAACTCTTGGCATGCAGCCTGGCCATAGTGACTGGGTGCCATTGTGTGGGGTTCTGATTCCCGGTGCAGCAAGCCAGCTCCCTCTGCGCTACTAGCCAACCTGCCATGCTGCGTCAGACCTCAGTGTGCTCGCTCACTCGGCTGCGCAATCGGATACAATATGCCCTCGCAAAATCTTAGCGTAAGCCAAAAATTAAAAACAGAGCAAAAAATAAAAGTTCAGAGAATCTTTTCTTTAACCAAGGCTGGATAAACCTTGCCCAAAGCAAATAGCATTAAGAGCCAGAACAATGCCAAGGCTACCCAGGGGAAGAGAGAGTGAACAGAACATTGAAGCATCAAGAGGGACTAGATTTAGAATGCATGTAGGCACACCCAAAGCTGCCTTATACAGAATCAGACCTTTGGCTCACCCAGTTCAATATTGTCTCGAATGAGTAGAACTGACGCTGCAGGGGTTCAGGCAGCAGACAATACTACCTGAATATGCTATCAGGGATGGAACCTGGGACTTTCTGCCTAAGAATATAGAAAGAGCCAATGCCCATCTAGTTCAGCATCCTGTTCTCACAGTGGCCTACCAGATGCTTGTGGGAGCACCACAAGCAGGATCTGAACATAAAAGCACTCTCCGCTCCTGCAGTTTCCAGCAACTGTTTGCAAGGCGGGTGCTGCACCACTGAGCTACAGTTTTTCTGAAGGAACAAAAAATAGGCAGTTCACTTATTCTATCTGCCCTGTTAATGAGGGCTCTGTAAAAAAACAGCTTTGCAAAGGAAAGTGGGGGCACCCCCAACACTGTGTGCACTAAATTTACAGCCTTTGCACTTGATTAAAGCTCAGACCCTCTTGGGTCTTGTTAAGTCAGGGACATTTATTCATTAGATTTACTTGTTGCCTCTTCAAGGAGCTACAAGTGGCACACATGATTCTCTACTGATCAGTTTTATCCTCCCGACAACCCTGAAAGGAAGGTTATACTTAAGAGACAAGTGAATGGCCCAAATTCAACAAGCAGGCACTATGGAGGTGCAGGGATTCAATTGTGGAACTCTGATCCTTAGTTCAACATTTTAACCATTACACAGTCACCCTGGAAAACAACCACCTCCTATAAACTCTAGTTACTTGTCAGACAATATGCCTTTTAATTGTTTTAGCAACCAGTTAGTAGGCTGGGAAACTGTTGTAAAATGGTAAACCTTACTCATGGCTAGGGTTTTAAAGGTCTGCTTTCTTCAGAAACAAAACGCTTTCAGGACCAAGCATGCACATCCATAGCATGCTTCTTCAGAGAAGGTTGGGAATCCTCAAGACAGGGGTCAAATATGGGCCTCCAGGCTCCTGTTTGGCCCTGGGAACTTTTCCTAGGTCTCCTTAACTGTTTTTGACTAGCTCGAATATGTCCTTGAACTTGCTTGTCTGGATGGAGGAGAGTGTGTGTATTGAAAACAGCCTACTGTACCAAAGGTTTAAACCTGCACACCTCTGGCTTAATGTACCATGGGCATGTCCTAGGTGACCTCAACCAAATAATCTAAGGTTGCTTTTTTATACTTCCAAGTAAGGCTAGTCCTCACTCAACCCAAATAGCCTCTCTTTAAACTCTTCCCAGTACATCATATGCAAGAAAATTGAGTCATCACACCCAAGAGAACTTTAACTGGCTTTAGTCACGGGAACAACTGGTGGGTTGTGTCACATCCTGTACAGTCAGGGCTGGCTATGTTGCCTGGCTTGCTACCTGGAAAAACCCATGTGAGCGGTGAGGAACCTGTGGCCCTTGAGACATCACTCGACTCCAAGCCCCATCACCCCCAGCCACAATGGTCAGGAGCAATGAGAGTTCAGCAAGATCTGGAGCATCAGGCTCCCCACCCCATGTCCTGCCCTGCAAGCTTCCCAGAGATGTCTAAAGGAGTTTCTCTGCCTACAACAGGAATGGGGAAGTCCAGGTCTGAGGAGGAGAAATTGGTCCTCCAGGCCTCTCCTTGTGTATTTTTTGAATCTGTCTGCAACCTATGGAAATGCTTCTTACCTGCCTGGATGGAGGATAGATATGTATGTCTATTCCTGTATCTCTGTGGCTTTCCCTCCACCCACCTTGGATGGGGAGACAAATGTGGCCACCAGCCTGGAAAAGGACCCCCCCCCCTTACACAGAGCTTTCAAAACACAGTGGTAAAAATTAGTGGGAAATTATACACACAAGAATCCATGCATTTTTTTAAAAATGGCCCTAAATCCGGCCTCCAAACTGGAACAAGCAAATGAAGCGCTGCAGGCAGCCCTGCAGGGCTGAACTCAGTTCATTGGGCTCTGAGTCTTGTTCACCCATCAAAACACTTTAAAAAAAGGAAAAGAAAAAGGCACTAACTGCTGGCTGAGGCACTCGGGAAGGAGTTTGTGCCAACAGCCAAGGAACTGCCATGCTCTGGGGGCAGAGGAGGAGGAGAGAGAGATGGTCATGACAGGATTTTTTTCTGTTCCTTGCATAATATGATAACTTGGGGAAGTTGTGTGGTGGTAAATTCAGGGCAGGAACAATAAGAACCTACTTCACACAATACACAATTTATGGCTTTTACTGCTTTTTCAGAGAAGCGACTGAAAAGAATGTGTGTGTGTGTGTGTGTATATATATATATATATATATATATATATATATATATATATATATAGTAGGGTAGAAATTAAGGAAACAAATAGATGACTTTGGGCAGCACCTACTTCCTTCAGTCAAAGGTATATATTCAAGAAAGTTTATGGGAGGGGCACTTTGTGAAGTTCATTGGGCTGTATCCAACAATAGTCACACTCTGAGTAGACCCACTGAAATTTAGAGGACAAGGCTTGAAATTAATGGATAAACGTCAGCCATGCACTTTATTTTCAATGAGTCTATTCTGAGCAGAATATCGTTAGATCTACCCCATTACAAACAATTCCAGCTAGGTTTTAAGCCTTAACTGGTGTTCAGCTTTCAAAACCGAAGAGACTTTGGTCACAGCAAACTCAAAGCACTACCTATGTCACTCCAGGTTTATGAAGCTTATTTAAATTTATGGAGTTGGCTTTATTATTATTATAAACCACACTGGGAACAGCTTTGTGGCTGAAGGGCAGCGGAGAAATGTGTTTGATAAATAAAAGCAGTTAAAAGGTTAGAAGGGCCAGCCCACTTGCAAAGGTCGGGCTGGCTAGACAACCCAGCTGGTGTCTCCTACTCTCGGTAAACCCCAGAATTCACATGGGAGGTGGGTTCTAAAATAGCGCACGCTGCTCTGGGCTACAAAATGTATTAAAAACAAGGTACGCCCAAAATGGATCGCTAGCCAACAAGGAAAAAGGTGCAGAGAGACTAGGCACATGGGCTGGCAAGCTGATGATGGTCAGACTAGCACAGCCCAATAAAGACTAGCATGCTTTACCTTATGCAATTGGAACAAGTCGCTTTTCCAGTGAGAAGGAGAGAAAGAGGGAGAATGACGGCCGGTCTCAACCACATTGAGTCTCTATCTGGGACCTTCTGCATGCAAAGCAGATTTTCTACTGCTGATCTGCCACACATATAAAGCTATGACCCTTTATAACCTTAGTGGGAGCATTCACAGGGACCCTATCCTACGGGAGCTGAACCGCACAATTTCCCTCACCAGTAAAAAATGTGGCATCCTGCTCCTAGTTCCTACGCAGGATTTACTGCTTGTCGGAGCAAGCTTTGTTTGACTGTGGAGGTGCACAGCTTGCAGGCCAACATTAACTGGAATAGGGTAAACTTGCCAGGTTCTCAGGGAAGTAAGTCCTTGATGAGGATGGAGGAAACGGGCTGGATCAAAAGAAGGGCAGAACGATGTCCCAAGAGAGAGGAGGACACTGCCTAGCCTCCTGTCCCGCTCAGCTGTTTATGCCCAGCTCTTATATACCCTGCCCCAAGGAAAAACACATGATCTGCTCATTCGCTTCAAAGTAAAGTCACCTTCAACTGAAAACAGACACTCCCCACTCTGAGCTGAGGGGAGGAGCTGGAGAACCGCAGGGGATCTCTGGCACAAAATGTAGCCATCCAGCCACTGGCAATGGCCAAGTGCCAGGTCCTTTCACAGATCTAAAGCATGGGTTTTGACCCTCCCTTTTTTCAGACCACTCCCCCTCCCCGTTATAGCTACTAGGCTTCTTTGGACAAAGCAGAGCACATCCTAAGCCTCCGTGCAATTTTCTGCACAATTTTCCTGGGACTGGATGCTCACCTCATCTTTTAGGCTAGGGGTTGGGGAACTGTTTCCAGCATTAGGGGCCGCATTCTCTTCTGCGCAACCTTCCAAGGGCCACATGCCAGTAGTGGGCAGTGCAAAAAGTGTGGAGCAGTGAGTGTCAATTCTCTCATATGGACCATAAGCTGGTTTCTATACATGTACACTTTCTCGCTTTACCAATTCTGGAGAGCAAGAGCCAGTATCAGAGTTCAAGGGCAATTCCAGCCAGGCAAATGCAGTCAAGGAGTGTGGGAATCACGGCTGGTGAAGTATGCAACCTAGAGAGAGTGCTGAGGGCCAGACATGATTGCTTGGAGGGCTGCATTTGGCCCCCCAGGCTCCCCATCTTTAATTTTAGGTCATGAGGCATCCTGACTAAACTTGGCCAGGTAATTTCACTCTTTGGCACTTTAGAACTGAGAGAACATCAAAAACAGATTAAGTTGAAGAAACCTGGCAGGTAACTTTTAAACTCATTTCTAAATACACCCAACCTCATACAAAGAGATTGTTTGGGGAATAATTCATTTTTTTTCAACAGGGCAGGGCTTCATGTTGCAACTAACCCAAGGCTGCAAATCTGAAACGACAGCTCTCCAACAAACGTAAGCAGCAATTTTTTTTTTTTAAAAAAAAGCTGTTGTTTTGCCACTCGAAACCTGCCCTCTGAACCAGCTGCTTGCCCTACAAGGAGACCATGCTAAGACGGCATGAAGATTCAGGGGCAAAAGGTACAGATCTGTCCAGATATGGGCATAATTGTGAAACAAGTGAAAAACTTGCACTTTCTGCTAGCAGTACAAGATGGCATTTGGAAGTACAAACTCTCTGAAAGGGACCTGAGAGATGGTGAGTGGACAAATTCAAGGCATAATATCCCATGGCTGCACTTGGAAAGTGCCTAGATAGCAAGCAGTAGGACAGCTGGACCAGCTCAGATAAGCTCTTATCCAGGCAAAGCCCACACAAACCTACCCCAAGAGATGCATTTAAACAACTAACCATAAACATCAACTCCCTCCGATGTGCCCACACAATTAAACTCTGGAAGTCACTCCCACAAGTAGTGATGGTTACCAACTTGAGAAAGAGGATTACACAGATTCAGGCAGCGTAAGGCTATTAACAGCTACTGGCCACAATGGCTACAGGAAAGCCAGTTGCGGGAAATTGCAAGTGGGAAAAGCACTACTGCACTCAGATCCAGCTTGCCAAGGTTGGCCTCTGTGAGGGCAGCATTCTGGAATTGGTGTGCTTTGGCAATCAGGCTCTTCTATGTTCTTAGATGTATTTGGCTGATACCTCTACAAAGCAAATCTAGACAGGAGAAGAGAGGGCACTCCCTTTTCCCCCAGGCTGCTTTCACCTCCCATGGAGAATTCCTTGATCTTCAAGGGGTGTTTCTAAGTTAAGATAGGACACAACAGGCTGTCAAACGCATCTAATAACAAAAACTCTCTTGTGTGCTTTGCAGCTTAAAGCAGGACAAGGAACCCCTGCAGCCCTCCAGACGTTGTTGTGACGCCCAGCTCCCATTATTCCTGACTGGTTAGGGTGGCAGGAGTGGGCTCTCACCAACTTGGGCAGCTTTCAAAAAGGATTAGACAAATCCATGGAGGATTTGTCATGTTCTTCCACTGTCAAAGGCAGTAAGTGCCTCTGAATGCCAGTTACTGGGGGATCACAGGTTAGCCATCCCTGGGTGAGGATCTGCTTCCAGATGCCTTCGATGGTACTGGGGTGGATGAAACAATATAGCCCAACAGTTGTGGCATCTCTGAAGCATTTACAACAGCTTGTAAGCAAGCAAAGTGTACCAGGAATTAAACAGATGAAGAGAGCCGCTAAAGGGTTTGGTGTTTCACAAGACAGTTGCTCTCAGCCTCCCATTTTGTAGCTCAAGCCTGCTAGAGGTTTTTCCCCCACTAAAAGCCGGAAGGGTAAAGCTGCATCACATGATTGCTCTCGGAGCAGCTAAGCTAATGATCTGCTCAAAGATTGGTCTGATCAAACAATAATCTGTGGGCTTTTACACAAAGGTCAGCATCTGCAGCAAGAGTTATCCCACTAAATGATTATAGTCTAAAATGTTTTTCAGCAGCCTTCACCAAACTGGTGCCCCCAAGATGTCTTAGCCTGCAACGTTGGCTGAGGCTGATTTGGAGGGCACCAGGGTTTGGTGAAGGCTCCTATAGAATAAGATAGCAGTGCAATTCAAGGAACCCATTTGTCTGGGCCTTGAATGTGGGTAGACAAAATCATGCCTGGCTGAGGGGGAAAATCCAGCTACAACTGCCCATACGCAAAATGGGAAGAACAATTACCTCCGTTACAGGGTTGTTGTACAAATTATGTCTAAGTGCTCTGTAACCAAGCAGGACTGTGGTTTCCACGGCTCTGTAAAATAAGCAAGGAATCCAGTCACCCGTGCCCTAAGTTGGCAAGGCCTTCTGCAACCTCACCCCACTAAGACCATACATTTGAGCCTATTTTATGCTGTGGGTTGTTTGAGTGCCCACCTTGTCTGGAATCCTGTTTCCCATAGAAACCACACAGATACCTCTGGGGCAAAAAAGCAGTGCCCCCTCCCACTTCATGCCCCAAGGATCAAGTATTCGGAGGAAGACTGCCTTCAAATCCAGAGGACTGCTATAGCCACTATGGCAAAGAGCCACTCATACAACCATGAATATGCCAAACACTTTTCAGAAGCTACTGAAACCAGAGGTCCATCCCATCACCCCTCATGTACAGTGTTCTAAGCCCTTCCAAGCCTATGGAACAGGGCAGCAAAGATATTTAAATCCACACAAACGGCTGATCTGTTTACCACCCTGTTGTTGAAAGATGACTAGGTGAACTTCAGAGCCCAGAATTTCCTCACGGGCTTAGAAATGCCAGCCAGACTCACAGGGATATTCTGGGAAACCACTTGCAACAAAAGCAGCATTACTAAGGGGGCCAGGAGAAGGAGACGTAACAAGGCCGGCTTGCCAGCGTGAGGCAGGTTCTAAGCCTCTCACGGGAAAGGTCTTTAAGCGGGGAGCTAATTAAATACCAGGCTACATTTGCAAACACTTAATCTTGAGGAGCTTCGTTGGGTATTAATGCTAAGCTTTAATAGGCCCTAATAAAAATTAACAAGCAACAGAATTAAGACCATACAAACAAAATCCAGTGGGGTGGTGGTCTGAATGCCAGCTGATGAACCGAAACCCGTTTTTTTAAAAAGAAGCTTCAAGGATGGTACAGCCTGAGGAGAGGATGGAGACACAGATCTAGACCACCACCCCTTTCCCCGCTCCTGCAGAGCCTTGAAGTACAATGCCTTCTTCCCCACCTGCTGCTTTCAGGCCAAAAGAAGCAACAACATTGCAGGAGGCTGCAGCGTATTTGTACTGCAGGAAGCCCACCCCACACCGCCAACGGCTTCAAAGGAAGCTGAAAACAAATAAAGACGTCATGAAATACGAGAACACGTTTTGTTCAGGGTAAAAAACAAATGGCAGTTTCTAATTAAAAAACCATGCCAGTTTGGATTTGATGTAGCAGCATTCGGTAAAAGTCAGGAGCAGGGAACCTCAGGCCAGGGGCTGATCATGGCCCTCCAGACTTGTCTTCCTGGCCCCTGGAACATCCCCAGGTCATGCCCCCCCCCCCCGGCCCTGCTTTGCAGCTGGCTGGAATAGGTCCTTGAACTCTGATGCCTTTCACCTGCCCAGATGGATGATAAGAGGGGTGTGTGTAGAAACTAGCCTAACCTTAACCCACTTCTGCCTCTGATCCTGCCTGCTGCTGTGTTAACCACAAAGGTTGTCCAGAAGGAAAAGCGGCCCCGGGCTGAAAAAGGTTTCTTGCTCCTGGACTAGGTGTTTAGATGAAGTGGTGGATGCATTTACAGTTCCAGAGGAAAAAACCCAGATGCAAACATTATTTCATTCCTCTGGCCCTCCAGATATTCTTGAACTATACCTCCATAATTCCTGATCACTGGCCATGTAGTCCAGTGACTGAGCCAACCCTCCACTAGAAGATAAAACAATTTTTGTTCTTGTTTTTAAAGACCGATGGTCAGTTTCCCCTTTACAACTGGTCAAGATGATGAAAACCCTCCTGTCTACCATGTATGCTGTTAGTAATTTGTTTTATTTTACTATTTGGAAACAAGAAGAGGGGGAAACCCTGAACAAGCTGGGAGGAGGAAGAAAGAGGAACAGGAGCAACTGCGCGTTTGCATTAAAAATAGAAAACCTTAATTATAGAGCTTTAAAAGGGGTGTTTCCATCAATGAACGATTTTACAGCCCCAGAAAAGGGCAGGGGTGAGAAACCAGTTAATCTGCAAAGCAGCAAAGAGTTTCACTAAAGAAAATGATATTGTTCTCAATCCTTCCTCCAGATCTAGATTTTGGGAGGATGGGGAAACAAAAAAATTATTGTCAATGAACAAAGGGCACGATGCTGGGAATGGTCCTTTTCACAATCCCAGTAGGATTAAGACACCCACACACAGCTATGCTTGGGCATAACTCGACCCAGCCTTAGAACTGATAAGGGTTTTAAAGTCAGTGTACCAAATAGCTTCTTTACTACCCTGCCCCAGCTTTTTCATCCCCCTCTCACAGCTGAAGCCCACAATAAAATCCAATCTCAGTCTTTAGGGCCATGAGGAGGGGCATGCCAAGGATCCCATTTGGCATCTCCATCCTCCTTAATATGGGAACCATTTCCTCCCATCCCTCCTTGTGAAGAGAAACTCGTCTTCCCACAACCCAGCTGGCATAAAGAATTCTCCTTCCTAATGGATTCCAACTGCAAATACAATGGTGTTTCTTTTACTGAATAAGCATCAAATGAACACAATGAATTATATTGCTCTCTAGGGCTGGGGCTGCCAATGTGGCACCTGTGGGACAGGCAGCCACAGGCTTCCCTACACCCTTTGCTTTAAAGTTGTTTTAATGCTGTGTTTTACACTGCTGCCCCCACCCTGGGACCTTCTGGTGAGCATTAAAACTAGTAATAATATTACTGCGAGCAGCCCCTGCTTTGGGGCACTAGAAAATTTCCCGGTGCATTTTTACCCCCAGGAAGTTACTTGTTTCTACCTGTTCCCACGCTTACAAACAGCCAAGTAGGATGGGCAGACCAAAAAGTCACCTTATATGGGCATCTTACTGCACTGCATGAAGACTGAGTTGGGGGAACATTTGGCAATTCCATACACACATACTCTGTATTCCTTCTTCCAACAGAGAAGCCCACTCCCATCTCTCTTCTGCAAGGGGGACGTCAGCCCCATTTAAGAAATGAATTATATATTGTTCAGCCATTGCTCATTACAGGGATGATAATGGAAGCTCCTCCAAGGATGCCTGATTCTCTTGCAGATGTCCCTGTGTTTTCCCCCTCTCTGGGCATAGGCTCCCAGTTAGCCATACTCAGGGCCTACCTAATTAATGGACCTACCTAACTTAGTGATACATAAGGAACAAGGAAGAAGAGAAGAAGTCTGAGATGGCTTTTCCTGCTAACAATGGACGGACTGATAGCTTTGGTTTTCTTTAAAAGATTTATCCTCTCCAAAGGCACCTGTAACAAGGGTTTAGAATTATACACATTTTCTTCTTAGTTTGGTTAAAGACAGGAGATCCAATTACAATTGCTGAAGCCAGTTCACCATAACTTTACCATAACTGAGTCAGTGGAGAGAGAGAGATAAGAGAGAGGCATCTGAGCATTAATGGCATAGTTTAAAAACAACATATACATCCCTTCAGGCATACTAGAATACAACTTTGTGCCACACTTATAGGGAACCTCAGGCTCAGGTGCTGAATGTGGCTCCAGGTGCCTCTATCTGCTCCTTGGGATTCGCCACAGAACATGCCTCTAGGCCATCAACTGCCCTGCTCCATGCCTCCTCCTTTTCATAGGAAGGAGCATTTCATCCCTGTTGCTTTTAGTAATACTATTTTTAAAAGCTTGCAATTTTTTTCTTACTGTAAAATCACTTGAGCCTGCAGCATGAAAGGGCAGCCCTCCTCAACCTTGCATCTCTCAACAACTCTCATGAGCCCTGACCACTGGGCACGCTGGCAGAAGATGACTGGGGGTGGGGGGAAAGAGCAGAGCATTTGTAGCAATCACCTAAGATTCGGAAAGGCCTATCTAGACATGGGTATTGCCATTTCGGTGAGATCTAGGCCCAAGAAACACTACCTGTGATGCAGCTGTGACATTGCATTCTCAACAGCTAGTGGCTTCCAGAAGGAGAGAGCAGGCAAAGTTGAGGTCCCACCCCAACAGGACCCAAGGGCACCCATATACTCTGTTTCAGGTAAGTGAACAGTTGCATTTGCTATCATGGAAAAAGTAGTGTGGGGCTCAGAAGAAGACTACTACAGAGCAACATCAACTTTGCCACCTGTGCACCCCATCCTCAGGTTGTCCTGCCCCTCCCTCACCAAACAAGGATTACACCCCTGTACATAAATACTGTACGCCACCACTCCAATGAGTCTTTGCAATATAAAAGGCTACCCTCCACCTCATACATCATAGTAACATGCTGTCAACTAGTTAAGAATATTGGGTTGTTGCCAATGAATCCATCCTGCCTGTGCAAAGAACATAGTGTAACGTAACCCAGATGTAGGTTGTAGACAGCTCAGGGCAGAGACCTGAACTGCTTTCAGAGGTGAGACAGGTGGTGGGGAGAACAGGACTTTTTCATAAAATTCATACTCTCTGTTCTGACCACTTTCTGCCTTTGGCCCTGCCTACCCCTGGCGTGTGGCCCTTGAAAGACTGCCCAGAAAGGAATGCAGCCCTTGGGCTGAAATAGTTGCCCCAATTTACTTGAAACACAGGAAACATGCTTTTTTTTCAACTTCTGTAGATGTTTGCTGGTTTCCAGCATTAACATTTTCTGTTTATTTCTCCTTGCTGCAAATTTCTTCGTGGTTCGCAGAAGAAAGGTACAAAAATGAGAATACAAAAATACGTAACAAACCAAAAACAAACCAGTAACAACGACTCTGAGGAGAACTGCACTTGGATACAGCGCCAAGTAAACATGAGCAGGGTCTTGCCTATGTGACCCCACATTATCATCATCATCATCATCAATATTTTATCATCATTTATTACATTTGTATACTGCCCCTCGCCCATAGATCCCAGGGCAGCTCACAACATAGAAATCCGATACAAAGGCGCAAAAACACATGGCGCTAAGTGTGTGTGGGGAAAAGGGGGGGGGGTTGTCGCTTAAGCGAGAAAGACCCCAAATTGCGTAGGGGGGGTATATTCTTAGTCGGCAGTAGGACACCCCATCGCCACCCCATGCCCACTGGAAATAAAATGGGAGACCCAGATAGTCGTGCCTTTGTTGATTTCCACGGGCCGGCTCCGAATGCTGGTGGGGTGGGAGAGGCTGGATCCGGATCGAGGCCCACGAGAAATCGGGTGCGCGCGCGCCCGACCGGCCACCTGACTCCAAACGGCGAGGTGGGGGAGGGGTTGGGGTTTAGCACTCCCCCCGCCTCCCGACCTAAGATTTACTCAAAAGAATTAAGGCCCACCGCCCTAAGAGATTAAAGGGGGGGGCTAGGGCCTAGTCGCCCCTTCTCTCAGAGAAGGGCTGGGGATGAGGACCCCCCCAACCCCCCCCCACCTGAGCCCCACACGGTCACCTTGCGAACCCCGCCCGGCAGATCCTTTGGGTGGAGGACGGTATAGAAATGTAATTAAATAATAGTAGTAATAATAATAATAATAGGAATGGGCGCCCCCCCACCCACCCAGAGAGATAGACGCTGGACGGGGAGGTTACGCACGTGACCCCCAAATTTAAAATGGGGGCAGCCCGAGCTTCCCTCAAAAGAGTACTGTAATCCCCACCCCCCCACCCGCTGAGTCGAATGGGAAGCGCGCCAATGGGTCTACTTTGAGGAGGGCTGGATTCGGATTGCGGCCTCACAAACACGTGTGTGTGTGTTTCCCACGTGACCCCAATAGGGTTTGCACCCCCCCACAGGCCTAAGCTTTACTCGAGAGTAAGACCCCAGCGGGTCTACTCTTGAGGAGAGACCCTTCCCCCTCAGACGACGGCCGACGTCTTTTCCCCCTCACAAACCCCTCAAGCTCCCGCTTCCTCACCTGCCCCGAAGGCGCCCCCGACGGCACACAGCAGCGCGCCCGACACCAGCACCGCAGCAACCCAGGCGCCCATGGCCGCTTTTCCTCTCTTGGCGGCGCCGCTGCTTCCCGCCCCCCTTTATGCCCTCGGTCTCCTCCTCAGCTCGCCTGAGGGGAGCGAGAGCCCTCGAAGGAGAGGCCCGGCGGGAGTGGGCGGGAGAGAGCGGCGGCCGCAGCCAACCGGATGAAGCGCGCGGGGTCTGCGAGGCCGCCGATTGGGCGGAGGGGAGATCCAATGAAGAGCCGGCGGGGTGGAGCCGAGAGCGGCGGTTGGAAGGCTCGAGGGAGGAGGAGAGGAGGGGGGAGGTTGTCGTCAGTTGGCGTTGAAGGACGTGCGCGACGAGCCAATGAGTGGGAAGGCGGGGCTCGAGGGAGAGGATTCGTTTACAAAGCGGGGCGGGGCGGTTCGATGGACTAGTGCGGCAGCCAATAGGAATAGAGGAGGCAAGCCTTGAGGTGGAAGGGGCCGCCTGCCTTGGTTGGGCGACTCCTCTCGTCTGAGGGGCGCCCGGGTTGTCACGTACGCAGAGCAAAGGGGGAGCAGCAGCTTCGACCAATCGGGGCCCCACTCTCACGGGTACCGTCCAATGAGAACGCGAAGTCTCCAAACGGACACGTGTCCGGACCAATCACAATCCAAGTTGTCCCGTTGTCTCCGCTCCAGTGCTCGTACGTCTGACGTCACAGTCAACTCCAACGAGTGCCGGGGAAGGACAACAGGCTGAGAGAGGCGTGTTCGTACAATTTGCCTTTTTCACCGAAGGTTTTGAAACCGATTAAAAAATAAGCGTGCCGCATTCCAAATGCATATAAAAATGCAAAATCCCGAGAGAATAAAGTGGGGGGGGGGGAATGAATAAAAAAGGACCGGAGATCAGCCTGAAAAGGGCTTTAAAATTAGTTTGCCCTTAACGGACTTGATGGTCCAATAAAGCCTCCATGTCTAGGGGCAGTCTACCTCTGCACGCCAATGACAAAGGGACACTACCACCTCTTAAAGCAGATCCCCTCCCAACTGCCTGCCCATCCAGATGTTACTACTTGCCAGATGGGGGAGTTGTGCAGCCCAAGCTATGGGGAACCAGCTTGGGGAAGAAAGCAGCTCCAGTGCTTTCAAATGCATTGCTCACTTTCCGGAAATCTCAAAAAGTATCTTAGGCCCCATCTACACCATATTGTTAAAAGCGGTTTCACAGTCATGGCTCCCTCCACAAGCAACCTGCGAACTGTATTTTGTTCAGGGTTATGTGAATTGTTAGTCACTATTCCTCTCCGAGCTTGTCTGGGAATGACGCTTGTGAACCTACACACACAGGGTCTGAACTGGTGCTGGATGACCAGGAACAAAAACCCTGTGGGTGCAGTGTATACCTCAGTGAAAATGTCGACCCAGCTTGCAAGTAGCCGTGGGAAAAGGCATATTCCATGCTAGGGATTACTAGGAAAGGAATTGAAAACAAAACTGCAGATATCAAGAATGCCACCGTAGAAATCTTTGGTGCGACCGCATTTGGAATACAGCGTGCGGTTCTGGTTCTGGCCTCACCTCAATGAATTCCTTTTGAGGAACTGAAAACCAAAGTTTTTCTCCTCCTGTAACGCTAGAAATTATGGACGTCTGATGAAGCTGAATGCTGAAAGATTCAGGACAGGTAAACGGAAGGAGTTCTTCATTAAGCGCATATTTAAAACACTGCATTCCTCCCCCCCCCCCCCCGCCCCATGTCAGATAGTGGTGGCCACTGTCCGGCTTCTGCCTGAGGAGCCCACCACTCCTCTAGGTCAGCAGTGGGGAACCAGTGCCCCTCTAGATGATATTGGACTACAACTTTCATTGGCCACACTCCTGCAGGCACAGAACATACCTAACATTTCCCCCGTTACCTTCATGCTGTTGAGAGGGGGCTTACCCACCTGTAATGGCCTTTTCGTTAAGGAACCCTGAGCCAGAAAGCTATAAATCAGGCCAAGCTCTCAACAAACCAGAGAACCATCATGGACAAGCAGTGATAAGAGATTGGGACTAGGGCTGGGGAGACCCCAAGTTCAAACCCCCTCTGCTATGCAGGCAATGAAGCTCACCAGGTGACCTCGGACCGAGTCTCTTAATCTCAAGGTGGCGGGTTCAAGCCCCACGATGGGTGAAAGATTCCTGCATTGCAGGGGGTTGGATTAGATGACCCTTACTGGTCCCTTCCAATGCTACGTGCCTTGGTGCAATCCACCCCTGCATGGCCGTTGTTGAGGATCAAAAGGAGCTCCCCAGGTGAAAATGGGCAGACTAATGTAATAAATAAAATAAAAATAAACAGGGGTAGAGGGGGAGGTTGTTCCACCTACAACTGTGCCGCCCCCCCCCCTTTACACCAGAGTAAAAGACACAAAACCCAGGCTGCGCTGTGGCAACGCTGCTGTCCAACACCACAGTTCCTTTCAAAGTCCATTTTATTAAATAGTTTCAAAAAACTAGGAGAAAAAACAAACTAAAAAAGAAATCGCCCACACCTTGACGCTTAAAAAAAAAAAGACGCCCCACCCCCACCCCACTTTCCCTGATTCCATAAAACCATCATTTTCAAAATTTCGTTTCATTTTTTTTTTTTTTTTGGCAGAAGGACTGCCACCCCTTTCCAGAAAAGTCCCACCGTAGGTTTTCGAAACTGCACAGCCACCAAGCAAACTCCGAGAAAGGCCGGGTTGGGGGTGGGGTGGGGGGTGGGGGTGAGCACGCAGGTGGGTGGGAAAACATCACCTTAGTGGGGAAAGGGGATGTTGAAAGCTACAGGAAGCAGGAGGCGTGCAAGCGCCGCCCAGTGGCGGCAGGTGACACGGCAGGGCCCATCTAGGAGGGACTTTTCGATCTAGACTTAACGTGGCCGATGAGATTGCAAAAATATTATCCCCCCCCCCAACCCATGCAACTAGAGAGCCCTTACTAAGAATCCCCTCCCCACAAAATAACATGGCCTAATAAAATAAAATAGACAGGCCCTTCCTTCAAACCCCCACCCACCCTCAATGCTCCGCAGAGGACTTGCCACAAGGTTCCTCCCCCTCTGTTTTTGCAGTCTTTCTTAACTGGGAGCAGAAGATGCCGCTGGATTAGGCCACGGCTTGGTGGGAACGAACACACTCTCCCCTCTCCTGTCCTCCCAGCTTCTTCTTTTTTTAAAAAAAACAAACCGACGACACACACAAAAAAAAACCACACACAGCATTTTAAGCCAAATTGTAGATTTGCCAACCCTCCCTGCACACAGGCAACCCCCCCACCCCACACCCACCCCCAATTCCAGCAGAAGCAGAGTCTCCCTTTTGAGGTAGAGTTTTTCCTTTCTTTCTGTTTCATGTCTGAGGGCCAGAGAGGGTTTTTGTTTTGTTTTGTTTTTTTGCTTTGTTTCTGAGTCTCAGCCGGGTGGCGACCTGGGTTCAAGTAAAAGAGTCAGATAGTTTATTGCTACTATCGGGAGCAGTAGCAGGAGGCAGCGGTGGAGGGGAAGGGGGCAGAGAGGGGGTGCGGAGAAAAAGAGGGGTTGACGAGAATGGCGGGGAGGGGGGGGGAGGTGTCCCTCGTCAAGACTCCTCGTTGCCGGAATCGTCTTCGTCCCCGTAGCAGCTGTTGACCTCGTCGTCCATCTCGTCGTCCTCGTAATAGTCGTCGTAGAAGAGGTCCGAGCCCTCGTCCGGTGCGGGAGTCTTGGTCTTGACGCAATACTCCGCCAGTGTCGTCGGGACCTTGACTTGGTCGCGCTCCGCGTCCACCTTAGTTCCGAGGACCTGCTTCCTAGTTGGGCGGGAAGACATTCGTTTGCAACAGGGATTCAGGCGGCAGGAGAGCATTAAGGGGAGATCGGCTGCTGGATCTGTGGGGTGTATCATCACTGAAGCAGTCAAATACAACATTTCCTGTTGCCTAGAGTGGACATAGGGACGCGGGTGGCGCTGTGGTCTAAACCACAGAGCCTAGGGCTTGCCGATCAGAAGGTCGGCGGTTCGAATCCCCATGACGGGGTGAGCTCCCGTTGCTCAGTCCCAGCTCCTGCCCACCTAGCAGTTCGAAAGCACATCAAAGTGCAAGTAGATAAATAGGTACCGCTCCAGCAGGAAGGTAAACGGCGTTTCCGTGCGCTGCTCTGGTTCGCCAGAAGCGGCTTAGTCATGCTGGCCACATGACCGCCGGCTCCCTCGGCCAGTAAAGCGAGATGAGTGCCACAACCCCAGAGTCGTCCGTGACTGGACCTAAAGGTCAGGGGTCCCTTTACCTTTACCTAGTGTTGACACACAGGGGAATGTTGCTCCAAACAGGTAGGACTTCCTGTCATACCTGCTCTGGAGCCTCTTCCCCCTGTGTGTGACCAGGAAGATGGGGGTGACCCTAGCAGACCCTATAAAAGGGCTAGTCACGCAGTCATCATCTTTTTGCTCTTTTGCCATCTTCCTCTGGCTCTTAGCCAGCAGCACACGGCTCATCCTTATAGAGGATGGAAGCCGCAGGGTAGAAGGTCTGAGACCTAGCTCAGACTGTTCTCTGGAAATGTAACTGTAACCACAAGATAAAGCACAGGATCAAACCAAATGGCCCACCAGGACAGGAGCAAGCCAGCCGTGAATTACACCGAGCAAGTTGGAATCAACTATTAGCAAGAACAGGATCTGCACAGGAGTGTCGGCCTAATGAGAACAGCGATTCACCTCTGGTTGCTGAAGGCTCCTGGCTGCCCACAGCTGCCCAAGTCCCTTCCTCTCCCAGTACATTTCGGAGCACAATTCAAAGCGTTGGTGCTGACCTTGAAAGCCCTAAACGGCCTCGGCCAAGTATACCTGAAGGAGCGTCTCCACCCCCATCGTCCATCCCAGACACTGAGGTCCAGCTCCGAGAACCTTCTGGAGGTTCCCTCCCTGCGAGGAGTGAGGTTGCAGGGAACCAGGCAGAGGGCCTTCTCGGTGGTGGTGCCCGCCGATGGAATTCCCTCCCATCAGATGTCGTTTCTGAGCTCCGGATGCAATACCGTGCCTAATATTTCAGATTAAAACTGCAGAGTGGAAGGAAAGGAGGAGCTTTTCCTGCCTCCCCACTTCCAGCCACTCTCTGAAGACTGGAGAAGAGACCCTCTTAAGAATATTAGGGGTGGGCAGGGGAAGGACTAGACCATGTGAAAAATGAACATAATATTTTAGCTGCAGTTCATCCATTTTCAGCTTTGTATTCTTGCTATAAAAAGTGTGTCTAGGCATTCTGTTGTTGCGCCCACAACCTAATAATAATAATATTTATTATTTGTACCCCGCCCATCTGGCTGGATTTCCCCAGCCACTCTGGGTGGCTTCCAACAAAAATCAAATACATTAAAATATCACACATTAAAAGCTTCCCTAAACAGGGCTGCCTTCAGATGTCCTCTAAATGTCTGGTAGTTGTCTATCTCTTTGACATCTGAAGGGAGGGAGTTCCACAGGGCGGGCGCCACTACCGAGAAGGCCCTCTGCCTGGTTCCCTGTAGCTTTGCTTCTCGCAGTGAGGGAACCGCCAGAAGGCCCTCGGCGCTGGATCTCTGTGTCTAGATTTAAGGTGCTATTGAGCTCCTCGTTTGCATATCAGAGTTTCTAACACTGCTTCTCGCAGCGAGGGAACCGCCAGAAGGCCCTCGGCGCTGGATCTCTGTGTCTAGATTTAAGGTGCTATTGAGCTCCTCGTTTGCATATCAGAGTTTCTAACACTGCCCACAGGCATCTAGTTGGCCACTGTGAAAAGAGGATGTTTAACTAGATGGGTCATTGGCCGCATCCAGATGGTTCTTCCTATGCTGTAAGAGCCAGGGCCCTGGGCCTGAGGTCCCTCACCTGTATCCTAGGCCCCTCATTATCCTGGTCACCCTCCTTGTGAGGTCAGACTCCAGTTTTCTCAGTAACCTCCTGAAAAACGTCCAGAATGATTCCGGTCTCTAAGCTCCAGCCTGGTCAGCAAAGACTGGAGCACATCAATGATCTCTGGCGCCCTGTTACCCAGAGAGCCGGGCTTCCCCCACCAACCTGATGATGTCCGTGTACTCCTGATCCTTGCCTTTGCTCTCCTTCCACTTCCTGTACATTACGGAAGCGTCAACGTTGGCCGGAGAGAACGTGTTTGGTTCGTTGAGCAGCGAGATCACGCTGAGGAGAATCGTCCTGGGGGGGGTGGGGTGGGGAGGGGAAGGAAAAGCAAGCGACAAGGTGAGGGCGGAAGAGGCGGCAGGAGCTCACCGGTGTCGCTGCTGCTGAAATGAGTTGTGGAAGGCGAAAACCAGTAGGAAAGCAGGAATTCTTAATGGTGGATTTCGCCCACCTGATCAGCCGCTATGAGAAGCAGGATGAGATGGGGCTTTGGCCCAAGTCAACAGGGCCAGAAATTAGCCGGGCGCATTTTTCTACTAGTGTGGGTCCAGTTGCTGCGACGTGGAGATTTCTGGAGGCCAGGTTAGCAACCAGTTTAAAAACCTCTGCCTCAGGCCATAGTTAATACAGTCGTAGCTTCTTCGATTTGCCGAACAAATCGACTCCCGAACACGGCAAACCCAGAAGTAAGCGTTCTGGTTTGCAAACGTTTTTCAGAAGTCAAACTTCCGACGCGGCTTCCGCTTGAGTGCAGGAAGCTCCTGCAGCCAATCGGAAGCCACGCCTCAGTTTTCAAACGGTTTCGGGAGTCGAACGGATTCCTGGAAGGGATTAAGTTTGATAACCAAGGTACGACTGTACTATTTTCTGCTTCCAGTGGGTGTGATTCTCCTCCTTGCATGCTGGGACCAGTGAATTGTTGTAAGAGCAAGCTACAGTCAAGCAACGCAGTTGAGATCATAGAACTGTAGCGTTGGAAGGGAACCCAAGTGTCATCTAGTCCAACCCCCTGGTGAATAGACATTCCATTGTGGTGACTGTAACCACTTGCCACCTAGCTTATACCTCCAAGTTTCTAACACTTCCGATGGAAGCCAAGATCCTTAATTTATAAAGGTCCCAAAATATTTAAACAGAACCCCAGAGTCCTTAAAAATTCAGCAAATGTTGGGCGTCGAGGGCACTTTCCAGCCAAGGAATGCACACGCTCGGATAGTTTACTCTTTATTGTCGAAGACAAACACAGTCGGCTCTACAGCTCCACATGGAGCTACACACACCCCAATCTGGCGCCTGGGCATAATGCAAAATTACAGACAGCCAATCAATCAAAGCCGTGATACGGTTGACGGAGGTTCAACAACTCCCAGGGCAAAGGAATATGTCCACTGGCTGCAGAAATATCCACCGGATTTCCCTGCCTCCCTGTTAGGCAAGCTTTAATTCAATCAATTAAATCAGTCACCTGCGGATGTGACTGCTTCACTTTGCCCGTGATGGGAGGGCCGGGTAATCTTATGACGACAGACTAGGGCAGGGGTCAGCAACCTTTTTCAGCTGTGGGCCAGTCCACCGTCCCTCAGACCATGTGGTGGGCTGGACTATATTGGGGGGGGGAATGAACGAATTCCTATGCCCCACAAATAACCCAGAGATGCATTTTAAATAAAAGGACACATTCTACTCATGTAAAAACATGCTGATTCCTGGACTGTCCGCAGGCCGGATTGAGAAGGCGATTGGGCCGCATCCGGCCCACAGGCCTTAGGTTGCCTACCCCCGGACTAGGGACAGCGTAACTGCAGCTCAGGCCTCACCTCACGTTCTGCGTGGGATTCCACCTTTCCGAAGGCAGCTCTCCACTCTGCGGGTCATCCACCGGAGGGTGTAGAATGGAAATGCAAACGTCTCCGGTCTGAAAGAAGGACATACCATTATTTTTTCCACGTGTGAGACGACCCCTATTTTTTTCGAACTCCAAATTAAAGAAACTGATATCTTAAACATCGAGCAGAACTCTGAGCTTTTTTATTTTAGTTTTTTGAAGAAAGTTGGCCAAAGTTGTATGCATAGGTCGTCCGAAGTTAGGGCTGCCATATTTCAAGAGCCTGAGAACCAACCCCTGTTCATCACCATCTGTATATAAGATGACCCCCAATTTTTGACTGGAAAAAAAATCAGCAAAAAAATAAATAAATCGTCTTATAATTGGAAAAATAGTGTGTGTTTGTGTGTGTGTCCATTGGGGGTGGACAGACACGAGTCTTTTGTCCGCATTCCAGGGTCTCCCAAGCAAGGCATTCCAGCTCGACGCCCATGTCCCAGTGTGCCGCCATACCTCGTATATGTTTGGATGCCACATTTTGGTCAGGAACCGGAAGGTGGGTGGTGAATAAGGGTAGTCGATAGGGAATCGGAGACGAGCCTGCGGAGAACAGAGAACGGGAGAGGCGTCAGGGGTTGGCGAAGCAGCAATGAACAAGTAGGTTAGAATTGCAGGTGTACAATTTGACTTGCTGTGCCTGTGAAGAACTTATATTCTTGATGTACCGTGCTGATTACTGTATTTTTCGCTCCATAAGACGCATCTAGTTTTTAGAGGAGGAAAGCCCTGTTTTTTTGGAGGATCAGCTGAAAGTGGTGCAGCTTTTTTTTTGCAAAGGGAAAAGCCCTGTTTTTTGAGGATCAGCTGAAAGTGGTGCAGCTTTTTTTGCAAAGGGAAAAGCCCTGTTTTTTTGAGGATCAGCTGAAAGTGGTGCAGCTTTTTTTGCAAAGGGAAAAGCCCTGTTTTTTGAGGATCAGCTGAAAGTGGTGCAGCTTTTTTTGCAAAGAGGAAAAGCCCCGTTTTTATGGGGTCCAACTCACAGTTCTGCAGCTTCTAGTCCTACAGCCATTTCTACAGTTTCCAGACAGATAATCTAATCAGCCAGTCACATGTCGCTGGGGAAACAAACAGCCTCCCTCTGCATTCAACAATGGAGGCCTGGGCAAGGGGGCGGGGCTGGAAAGGGAGCCTTATCTCTCTCCCGATCACTTTGCTGAACAGCTTTTGAGGCTTCCTTTCAACAACCCCGGCTCTCTTGGTAAAAAAAGAGAGCAAGATCTGCTTTTGGCCCCTAGGCAATTCGGCTCCAGGGACCATGCATTTGCGAAAAATACGGTATATAGTATTATGAACTGAAGAAGCTGAAGCGAAACCTGCTTAACATCCGGACCGGAATACAGGCCTTCTGATCTATTGTACCACTTTCGCCAAGGGACAGTGAGGAGGTGCCTGTCTGTGACCACCACAACGTATGACCCCTGCCTCTACATATGGCTATGTGATGAATCGTTTCTTGCGACCATTCCCTCTTATATGACTTTGCACGTCCAGTTGAGAACTGTCTGCAGCACGTTTTGCTTATTTGCACTGCACTATGGACGCGGGTGTCGTTGTGGGTTAAACCACAGAGCCTAGGGCTTGCCGATTGGAAGGTCGGCGGTTCGAATCCCCGCAATGACGGGGTGAGCTCCCGTTGCTCGGTCCCAGCTCCTGCCCACCTAGCAGTTCGAAAGCACGTCAAAGTAGATAAATAGGTACCGCTCCGGTGGGAAGGTAAACGGCGTTTCCGTGCGCTGCTCTGGTTCGCCAGAAGCGGCTTAGTCATGCTGGCCACATGAGCCGGAAGCTGTACACAGGCTCCTTTGGCCAATAAAGCGAAATGAGCGCTGCAACCCCAGAGTTGGACACGAATGGACCTAATGGTCAGGGGGTCCCTTTACTTTTATGACTCTATTGTTATATACATTATTGGCAGCGTTGTGCCACTATTTGTTTAATAAGTATCTCCAGGCTTTAACATGCACACTGCACTTTAGTGTGTTTAACGGAGTAAAATTGTACTTTATATTTGCAAGCCGGTTTGGTGTTTTGGTTTTGTTGTATTAGAATTGCAGGTGGCCTGCCCTGCACCCAACCGCACCGGTTGCCAATGGGGTTTCTGGCCCAATTCAAAGTGCTGGCACACGTTCTACTCATGTAAAAACACCAGGCAGGCCCCACAAATAACCCAGAGATGCATTTTAAATAAAAGCACACATTCTACTCATGTAAAAACACCAGGCAGGCCCCACAAATAACCCAGAGATGCATTTTAAAAAGCACACATTCTACTCATGTAAAAACACCAGGCAGGCCCCACAAATAACCCAGAGATGCATTTTAAATAAAAGCACACATTCTACTCATGTAAAAACACCAGGCAGGCCCCACAAATAACCCAGAGATGCATTTTAAATAAAAGCACACATTCTACTCATGTAAAAACACCAGGCAGGCCCCACAAATAACCCAGAGATGCATTTTAAATAAAAGCACACATTCTACTCATGTAAAAACACCAGGCAGGCCCCACAAATAACCCAGAGATGCATTTTAAATAAAAGCACACATTCTACTCATGTAAAAACACCAGGCAGGCCCCACAAATAACCCAGAGATGCATTTTAAATGAAAGGACACTCTGATTAAAACACGCTGATTCCCGGGCCGTCCGCGAGCCAGATTTAGAAGGCGATTGGGCTGGATCCGGCCCCCGGGCCTTAGTTTGCTTACCCATGCTCTATGCGGTCGCAACTGGACCTGCCCCAGTAGCAAAACACGCCTGTCAAATTTTTAGTCTCTGCAACCAAGTGCAAACGAATGTGAAATTCAGCACACAAAGGTTTGCCAAAGGTTTCCTGGTTCTTGCCCGAAAGTCTCCAGGAACAACCCAGTTTCCTCAGAGGAGTAACACCGCTGCCCAGCGCGCTGGCGAACGTTCCATGACATCACAGCAACACAGCCAATGGCTGGGGAAGGCTCCTGGACATGTGGCAGCTCACAGACCCAAGACCCGCCGCTTTCTCTCATAGGCTGTCCCCCGTTTGTGTTGTGCGCACAGCTGAGTCAAGCACGGCAACCATTGGGATGGGCACTCCTTGCCTCAACTTCCTCCGAAGCCGCCCCGGCATTTGAATGTTTCAAGCCTCGCCCACGTTTGCCTCGGCCGTGACAGAGCAAGCGACCTGCCCGGGCTCGTTGGGAGCTCTTTCCCTGTGCCAAACAAGAGCCACCTCCGGGGAACCAAGCTTTTGCTAATTTGCAGAAAGAGACAAGAGAGAGTGCATGTTGGGGCTTCCCCCTCTCATGCCATAAAAGCGCTGAGCTGCAGAATATTGCCAGACACAAATAGGAGAAGTCAAAGGGTCCGGCTAAGGCCTGGGAGGCCGTGGTTCAAATCCCCACTAAACCACGAAGCTCTTGGGCCAACCACGGCCTCTCAGGCCAGCCAACCTCACAAGGTTGTTGTGAGGCTAAAAACTGAGGCGAGCCATGCACAGCTCCTTGGAGCATGGGTTGGCAAACTAAGGCCTGGGGGCTGGATTCGGCCCAATCACCTTCTAAATCCAGTCCACGTACAGACCAGGAATCCACGTGTTTTTACACGAGTAGAATGTGTGTTTTTATTTAAAATGCATCTCTGGGTTATTTGTGGGGCATAGGAATTCGTTTTGTTATGTTTTTCAAATATATTGTATTTTTTGTAGTTTGTTCTTTTGTAGCGTTTTGTAGTGTTATGTTGCATTTGTGTTTGTTGTATTATTAAAATTTAATAAATTCTTATTTAAAAAAAACAAAATATAGCCTGGCCCCCCCCACAAGGTCTGTGGGACAGTGGACCGGACCCCTGCTGAAAAAGTTTGCTGACCCCTGCCTTGGAGGAAAGTTGGGACGGAGATGTGATAAATAAAAGGAAGGAGGGTTCAAGCTGGGAGACCGACCTGCCACTGCTGTATTGAAAGGGGTTAGGCTAGATGACCCTCGGAGGACCCACCCAACTCTACAATTCTACGGTTCTATGAAGCAGGGGCGGGACATGGCCCTCGTGGCACAAGAGCACGGGGAGGGGAGGATGAGGGTGAACCAGCTTGTGGGCACACGAGCTTTCCAACCGTAGAGGGAGACCTGCCCAGAACAAAGCCACGCAGACAAAAATCAAACAGAGGGGAAGGTTAGCAGAATAACACCTTTTGTTCTTGGAGAGGCACCAGGAAAGATACATGCGAGCGCTGGTTTTTTTCCGGATAGAGGCTGTTTTATCTGCCTCCCTTTCCCCCAGAGGGAATGCTCTAGGTCTGATGAGGAAACATACCTCCCCTATGGGAAACGTTGCAGCATTTGGGGCTTTTGAAAAGTGAGAAAGAAGCGGCAGACAGGCGTTTCTAAACTGATGCACGGCATTGGAGAAAGCTGACAAAGAAAGTTCTCCCTCGCCATAACACCAGAAAGCGTAGCCATTCACTGAAGCTGAATGCTGGGGAATTTAGGACAGATCAAAGGAAGGACTTACCCTATTTTTTCATGTAGAAGAAGAAGAGTTTGGATTTGATATCCCGCTTTATCACTACCCGAAGGAGTCTCAAAGCGGCTAACATTCTCCTTTCCCTTCCTCCCCCACAACAAACACTCTGTGAGGTGAGTGGGGCTGAGAGACTTCAGAGAAGTGTGACTAGCCCAAGGTCACCCAGCAGCTGCATGTGGAGGAGCGGAGACGCGAACCCGGTTCCCCAGATTACGAGTCTACCACTCTTAACCACTACACCACACTGGCTCTCATGTATACGAGACACCCTGTTTTTAGGGACTCCAATTTAAGAAAAATGGGGGTGAGGTTGCCCCATGTATAAGGTGACCCACAGTTTTCCACATAATTTTAAAGTAAAAAAACCTAGTCTTATACGTGGGAAAATATGGTACGCAGAGTTAAACTGTGGAAATCCCTCCGGACAACAGCAATACATCCCACCCAGGCAAAAAATACTCAATGAGGGTGTGAAGCAGGACTGGTGATGAGAGGCGAGATTTCCAAATGGCCAGAGTGTCCTGAGACCCTCAGGTTTGCTTTACAGGGACAGAGTGGGGGGTGAGGAACCAACTGAAAAAAATCCTAAAACAGATGAAGAGTGGCCACAGGTGCAAATTACAGTTGCCCCATCAACTGCAAACTCACCGAGTGGTCTTAAGCAAGGCCCTCTCTTTGCCTCAGCCCTCCTACCAACAATTGGTATAAAAAAGAAGGTGAAGGACCCCTGGATGGTTACGTCCAGTCCATGGCGACTATGGGGTTGCGGCGCTCATCTCGCTTTCAGGCCGAGGGAGCCGGCGTTTGTCCAAAGACAGCTTTCCGGGTTATGTGGCCAGCAGGACTGAACCGCTTCTGGCGCAACGGGACACCGTGACGGAAACCAGAGCGCATGGAAACGCCGTTTACCTTCCCGCCGCAGCGGTACCTATTTATCTACTTGCACTGGCGTGCTTTCGAACTGCTAGGTTGGCAGGAGCTGGGAAAGAGTAATGGGAGCTCACTCCATCATGGGGATTCGAACCGCCGGCCTTCCGATCGGCAAGCCCAAGAGGCTCAGTGGTTTAGGCCACAGCGCCACCTGCTCCTTTAGCCATAATAGGATAGTATTACTTAGGGATGTCCTAAGGTAGCTAGCCAATATCATGTAAATAACTTTGCTAGGATCCCTTAAACAGTATGTGAGGATTACGTAATCCTTGCATACTGTTTAAGAGTTCCTAGCAAAGTTATTTACATTCCTGGAAGGAAGCCATGTAAAACACCGACAGGCTTGCTTCTGAGCCGGCAGGCAAAGGACTGAAACTCATCTTATTGCTAGTGCTGCCTGATATTATCACCTACGCGACCAAACAAGAGACGTCATCCCCATATGGTGGTGTCATCCGGTGGCGAGCCCTAGGGCTTGGGTTTTAGGAGATTTGCCAAGAAACGACAACACCCAGCTACCTGATCTCAGCCAACTCCCGATCTGACTCAGACAGGTTCGTCGGGGAAGAGGCAAAAAAGGGCAGATGGGCAGGAACCTCAAGAGTTGCAAAACAGGCTCATAAACGTACCCAAAGTAGCTCCCTGGGCCAAAGCTGGCTCAGAGGAAGCAGCTCGTTTGTTTATTTCCTGTGTATCCCTATGACCTACTAAACATACACCCAGGAAGAAGGGAAAACAAGCCTCTGCCCAGTTTTCGGCAAGGGGTGAATGACTCCAGACCTCATTACCACGCTGGTGAAAACAAAATGGGAAGACACGAAAGAATTGCCCAAGTCAGTTACTACCTGGGTGAAGGAGGGAGACATATTCATATTTCCATTACAGCCGTACCTCGGGTTACGTACGCTCCGGGTTATGTACGTTTCGGGTTACGAACTGCGGTAACTCAGAAGCGCAACCCAGAGCACACATGATGCGCAGAAGCGTTCTGCGCAGTTCGCACAAACTGTTACTTCCGGGTTTTCCGCGCACTTGTTCGGGTTGCGTGCTTTTTGGGTTACGAACTGCGGTAACTCAGAAGCGCAACCCGGAGCGCCGACGCACAGAAGCGTTCTGCGCAATTTGCGTATGCGCATGCATGTTAGCGCATGCGCAAACCGCTACTTCCGGGTGTTTCGCACGCTTGTTCGGGTTGCGTGCTCTTCGGGTTACAAACTGTAACCCGGAACCAATTACGTACGCAACCCAGGGTACCACACTGGGAAGGACGTTTCTGCAAGTTTGTAACTTTTGAAGGAAAGAGAAGATATGGGGATTGGAGGAATTTTTAAAATTTATTTATTAGATTTATATACACCCTTCGTCATAAGGTCTCAGGGCAGTTCGCAGAATAAAATACAGGATAAAAACAAGAACACACACCCCCTTCCCACAGTTTAAAAGGCCGTAGAACAGTGTTTCCCAAACTTGGGTCTCCAGCTGTTTTTGGACTACAACTCCCATCATCCCTAGCTAGCAAGGCCAGTGGTCAGGGATGATGGGAACCGTAGTCCAAATACAGCTGGAGACGCAAGGAAATGGGGAAATAGTATTATTTAAATACCTGGAATGAGATAAAACACTGAAAGCCCTGGTGTTACTGAGAAGTGCAGTGACTGGCAAGAACTACAATGCCAACGATTCAGAGAAGTCCAGCTTTTGCAGCAAATCAATTCGCTTAAAAAAAAACATATCTAGAATATGCTAAACAATCTGTTAAAATGCCACAGGAAAAAAAGGCCATGAACAAGAGAAAGAAGCTGAGTGTTTATCTGGCCTAAACCAGGGGTGTCCAAACTTTTTTCAAAGAGGGCCAGATTTCATGAAGTGAACATGCGCACCAGATTAGGCCCCCCCCCCCGGCGGGACTTTGGACATGCCTGGCCTATACGTTTATTTATTTTATTCCCCCCCCCACAGGTCCTTTTGGAGTTTTGCACTGGGCTACTTATGAGTAAACCTGTAAGCTACCATGTCTGCACATGGGACAAGCAATCCCGTTTGGTAGGAGTTTTCTAGTAAGTTTTTATGCGAAAGGTGCTGATGAGGGAATGGAGAAAATCAGGGTTTTATGAATGTGTGGCTTTGCAGATCGTTTCTAAAACGAGTTCTAAGCAGTGTTTACTAATTCTTGTCTTCTCTTTTTTTTAATGTAGAAAAGGCCCCTGAGTAAGGCCTTTAGGGGATGAATCATGTTGGGACATTAACAAAAAGCAGTGACTCTTCAGCAACTGTGAAACGGATCTCCTTTTATGGCATTGCCATAAGGTGCTTCCTGTTGTATACCTATTATTTAGGTCACCTTGGAAGGCGAGAAAACCGGGCTTCGCAGCACATCCTTGAGCAAACCAGGGACTGCTTATTATTAGAATTCGAAATACTCAGAATAGGAATTCACAGGAACGTACTTGGCAGGGATCCATGCCCTGGATTGGCAGCCCCAAAATCTGTTTACCTCTATACTGGCACGCTTTATAGTTCCCACACTTAATATATTTCCCATCTGGATATTCACTTCACAGCGTGTGGCTATTGAAAACACTGTTCATATTTAGACATTTCTATATTCTTTATCTGTGGTTAAACCACAGAGCCTAGGGCTTGCCGGTCAGAAGGTCGGCGGTTCGAATCCCCGCAAGCTCCCGTTGCTCGATCCCTGCTCCTGCCAACCTAGCAGTTCGAAAGCACTTCAAAGTGCAAGTCAAATACATTTCCTGTTGCCTAGAGTAGACATAGGGAGGCGGGTGGCGCTGTGGTCTAAACCAGTCTTCCCCAACCTTGGGCCTCCAGCTGTTTTTTGCCTACAACTCCCATCATCCCTGACCACTGGCCTTGGTAGCTAGGGATGATGGGAGCTGTAGTCCAAAAACAGCTGGAGGCCCAAGGTTGGGGAACACTGGTCTAAACCACAGAGCCTAGGGCTTGCCGATCAGAAGGTCGGCGGTTCGAATCCCCGCAACAGGGTGAGCTCCCGTTGCTTGGTCCCTGCTCCTGCCCACCTAGCAGTTCGAAAGCACGTCAAAGTGCAAGTAGATAAATAGGTACCGCTCCGGCGGGAAGGTAAACGGCGTTTCCGTGCACTGCTCTGGTTCGCCAGAAGCGGCTTAGTCATGCTGGCCACATGACCTGGAAGCTGTACGCCGGCTCCCTTGGCCAGTAACACGAGATGAGCACTGCATCCCCAGAGTCGTCCACGACTGGACCTAACGGTCAGGGGTCCCTTTACCTTTACCTATATTTACCTTTGCTGTTTACTGTTCTACTTATATATTTCAATGGGCCTTCAATACTAGTTACGCAACTATCTCTGCTTGATTGAAGTTGCTGCCTCTTTCCTCTGCTTTCCCCCTTTCCATTCTGTATATCAGGTGTGAAATCGCTTCGACGCACAGCAAGGTTTCAAATTATTTTATGAATGGAATCCCCTAACGGTTTTTACATATAGTTTTAAAGGGAAAAAATAAAACAAAGCGGTTGGTGCATTTACTGCAAAACCGCTTTGAGGTGGATCGTGAGAAGTGGCTCGCAAATGGAACAAAACTAATAAAATAAAATAAAACCAATTCTGCTCCTCTTTTGTTTTTAATGGGGAGGGCTAATGTTGTGTTTATTTTTAATGAATATTTTCGTACACTGCCTGGATCGCTCCCAGGGTGGGAAAACAGCCTAGATGTTTTAATAATATGCATAAAAGTACTGAGGCTCCAGTACACTGTCCAACCATCTCGTCCACTGTCATCCCCTTCAGGACAGATCCTGAAGCTGAGGCTCCGAGACTTCGGCCACCTCATGAGAAGAGAAGACTCCCTGGAAAAGACCCTGATGTTGGGAAAGATGGAGGGCACAAGGAGAAGGGGACGACAGAGGACGAGATGGTTGGACAGTGTTCTCGAAGCGACTAGCATGAGTTTGGCCAAACTGCGAGGCAGTGAAGGATAGGCATGCCTGGCGTGCTCTGGTCCATGGGGTCACGAAGAGTCGGACACGACTGAACAACAACAAAAAATCTCCTATTTATGCAATGAAATCTGTACTTACGTGCTTCCTGTTTGGATTTTTACGTGCCTATTCATTTATGGGGATAACCGGCACTCTTGTTTAGCTATGTCGACACCTAGTTCAGTGTCACAGGAAGAAAATTTCCTGGTGGTAAAAGCTGGGACATTAGTGGACTCTCCTTCGTTGGGAGTTTCTAAAGCAGATTCCTGCATTGCAGAGGGATCAGACTAGTTGACCCACAGGATCCCTTCCAACTCTACTATTCTATGATTCACAAATTGGGAGAGTTAATGTTGCACTCAGGTCCTGCTTGGGGGCATCTGGGTGGCCAATATGAGGACAGGAAGCTGGACTAAAAGGGGCCAATTGTCTGAACCAGGAAGCCTCTACTTATAAACTTAGTTTTACTTCTGCGTACCTAGAGAGGCATCCAGGGTGTGTTGACTCAGAAGTAAGCCTACTGTATTCACCACGGCAGCCTTCCAGGAAAGCTGGCAGAGGACTGCAACCTTAGCACTTGTTTTGAAATTAATCTCTGTCAACATTGGGCACCGCTGTGGAGCACTGGGTTTCCTCAAGTTCAAGATTTTGGTACTAACTCATAAGGCCCTACCTATGCAGCTCCCAACCAGGTTACCTGAGAAACCACACTATTATGTGAAAACGGCATCCCTACCGAGATACAGGTGAAACTCGAAAAATCAGAATATCGTGGAAAAGTCCATTTTTGTAAGCAATTGTTTTCATTAGCTACCAGAGTTTAATATATGAGATAGACTCATGACATGCAAAGCGAGATATGTCAAGCCTTTGTTTGTTGTAATTGTGATGATTATGGCGCACAGCTGATGAGAACACCAAAGTTAAAATTGTTAATTTGGGGTTCTCATCAGAAAGTATGACTAACTCATGGCTAACTCAAGACCATTCGTTTCAGCAGGTCTGCTCTTGAGTATGACCTGGCCATATTCATTAAGTTTAATGGTTCTACTCAACAGTATGACTATATACCCTTAAAATTGCTGGCCTATTAAGTCCTACCCCAAGCAGACCCAATTAACTTAGGACAATTATTTTCAAATGGTCTGCTCCAAGTGTAGTCTAGTTGGACAAAACCCTAAGTTTAGAATTTATTCACGAGCTTCACTTGTAAATTTTAACAAGGAAAGGTTACAACACCTGATTTATTTACTTTCTAAGTTTAGAGAGAAGGCGAGAGCAGGAGGAGACATGACTCAAGACTGTAAAATTTTTTTTTGCATGGCTTAGAGGAAGTAGACAAGATATTTTTTCCCCCTCCTCCTAACGCTAGAACTCCAATGAAACTAAACAGTTGGAGGATTCAGGACAGACAAGGAATCTATTCACCCATGGAACTCGCTCCCACAAGAGACAGTGCCGGCCGCAGACTCGGAGGGTTTTAAAAGAGGGCTGGACAAATTCATAGAGGAATTACTGCCCCTGCAGTCGAGGCAGTATGGCTCTGAATGCCTCTTGTTGGGCTCTGCAAGTGTTGCTGTTGTGTTTGTGGTCTTCCCAAAATGGTCATTTGGCTGCTCATTGTGAAAACAGGATGCTAAACTAGATAGATGGGCCATTAGCTCTGCTAAGTCACGCCATTCTTCTGTTGCTCATAATTTTTATTTCAACGGCTCTCTAGTCTGAACATGACTAACACTGGATACAACTCTTAGGTTACAGATAATTTTAAGACCATTGCTTTCAAAGGGCTTAGTATAATGTTGGTTGGATGCCACCTTAAGCCATTTACTAACTTCGTTTTAAATGGAGAGAAAGGGGGGAAAAGATTATTCTCTTACAAGGATAGAAATGATTCCCTTTTGCCCCTATTTCAAGGGAAAGGGTCATATCTGTCCAGGTCCTAGTTTCAGAGTAGACCCAAATCACAGTCACTGGAATGGGGGGTGGACCCTGAAAATACATACCTCAGTGTAAAGAGGTGTGTCGTGAGTCCAGAAACTTCAATGAGAGGACTCACTTTGGGACTAACACAAACTTGTCTAAACTCCAGCAACGTCCATTAACCACAATGGCTCCACTCTGGGTACATATTGTCTTACTCCAAAGCAGGCCTACTGAAGTCAGTGGACCCAACTCACCCTTGTTCTTTAATTTCAAGGGGTCTACTCTGGAGCAGAACTAACACTGGGTCACAGCAGACTAGCTGAAGTCCATGGGCCCCAAGCCAACCGCATCCTTTTACCTTCAATGGGTCTCCTCTGGTGTAGGACGAACAAAGGCTAAAACCCGCCCCACTTTAGGGCAGACCCCGTTGAGGACACTGGCCCCAAGTTAGCCACAACTGCAATGGGAAAATTAAGGCAAAACTAAGCCATGCCCATTCATTACTCTGGAGTAGGGTTACAAATCATCCTGCTCCAGAGTGGAACCACTGAAATCAAGGGACATATGCCAGTCATATCCTTTTACTTTCAGTGGGTCTCCTCTGGAGTAAAACTCGCCCTGCTTTAGAGCAGACCCACTTTGAAGCCAAAGGACCTGAATCAGCCCCATCCTTCCACTTTCAGTGGGTCTCCTCTGGATCAGGACTAACACTCGCCCTGCTTCAGAGTAGGCGCACTTGGAGGCCAAAGGACCCAAACCAGCCACTTCCTTCTACTTTAAAGTGGGTCTCCTCTGGAGTAGGGCACAACCCCCGTGTGAGTTTCCACCCCCAGCCACCCCCGCCGCCTCACCTTGAAGTAGCCTCCCTCGTAGTGGGTGTTGGGGGGCCCGAAGATGGCCACCTCCCAGTTGTAGAGGTCCCCCTCGTCCACCAGGCTGACGCGGAAACCCTCCACAGGCTCCTCCTGGAGCCCCTTCAGCTCCAGCAGCAGCGCCTTCTGAGAGCTGGGCACGGACGGCCGCGCCATGGTCGGAGGGGCGGGTAGGCCTCGGGTGAAGCCGGGGGCTCGCGTGATCGGCGCGGCCGGGGGAGTGGAGGAGCGTGACGGGGAGGGGAGGGAAGGAGGGAGGGGGAAAAGGCGGCGGGCGGAGGGAAGGCGCGCGAAGGGAGAAGGCCGCTGCGGACCCGAAAGAGCGCCGCGGAGGGGCTCGAGCCACTGGAACGGCGTCGGCGTCGGCGACGACAACAACAGAGAGCGCGCGCGGGGCCGCTTGGGAGGCGTAGTTCCTCCCCTGTAGGCGGCGCGGCGGCGGCGGCGACGACACGCCCTCTCTTCTCCGCCCATCACGCACGGCTACCAATGAGTGGCGTCTCTGGAGGAGGGGGAAGAGGGCGGGACCGGAGGGTGAGAACTGCATTTCCCAGGAGACTTTGCGAGGAGCGCCTTCCGCATGTATTGAACATACAGTACAAACAAATAAGCAGGGAAGTGTCTTGTGAATTTCTCTCTTATCTTTCTGTGTGTTTTATTACCTAAATAATATCACTGTAAACATGTGGTACAGTGACAATAAAGTACCCTATTTCTAAATACTTTCAATGGCTGTTTTAAATCTGTTTTTTTGTGTGTGTGTGTGGGGGGGGGTTTACTGGCGATTTCAATGCTTTATTTTTTTGTAAACTACTCTGAGGGTTTTTTGCCTTTTTTGCAATCAAGGCATGAAATGAATTATTATCATTATCATTACGTATAATTATGATTATTATTCATAATTATACGTAATGATAATAATTCATTATAGTCTAATCCACCTCTTCCCCAGACGGGTTCAAAGGCAGCTTACAAAAATTATGAAAGTCCAGATAAACTACAGAAAGCTTTAAATTCTTTTTATTATCTCCATTTTAAGATTTCCATGGTGTTTTAATTGTTTAATTGAAAAGTATATATATGTGTGTGTATATATATCTATATATATACACGTATATATGAATATGATTTTAATTCAACAATTTTAATTACTATTTAATTAAACAGATAATAAGAGCACAGCCTAGGGGCTCACTACAGCAAATGCACTGCTTTTAGGAGTTTATGGGTTGTGCAGCTGAGCACAGGGTTGTGGGGAATGAGCAGATAATTTCTCCAGAGATTTCAGTGATCTTACCAGGATAAAAGGCATCTGGCTGACCTTAAAGGTATTTTTTGTCTGTACCAGAGCTTTCCAAACTGTGTGTTGCGACGTTAGTGTGTCGGCTGCAGTGTGCAGTAGGCATATCACACAAACGCTCCTCCCGGGGATAGAAAGGCGTTAGTTTAACCTCCGGTTTGCTAGTAAAACTGAATTGCCAGTGTCGCAAAATGACGCAAAACCTTATTGCTGTGTCGCAAAATGATGCACGTCCTAAAAATGTGTCACCAACGTGAAAAGTCTGGAAGGCTCTGGTCTATACCATTCCCGTGCTTGTGCCCCTCACCACTTTTTAAAAAATTGTTTTTATTGAAATATTTTCATGAGTAAAGAAGTACATTCAGCATCTCTCGTTTTCAAAGGGTAAGAATCCTTCAATCACATTCAGTTTGATGGGGCTAAGGGGAGAAGTGGGCAAGAGAGAGGGGAGGAAATAGAAATAATTGGGCAGTAAATTATCAAAAACATTTGCATAGTATGTGAGTGGAGCTTTGGAGTCAGCGTCCAGTGGATCTCATTCTACTGGTGGAGCAGGAGATCAGAAGACCCAGGTTGCAATTGATTGGTTGCACTGTGTTTTGTATACGAGGGGAGGGTCAAGTTAGCCATATTGATTCATATACTGTGTAGTGGGGGCAGAGGCGGAGCAAGGGGGGCAGCACGGCGATGTCACCCCCCTCAGGGATGACATCCGGGGCGGACAGCACCTCCCTTCCTTCACCAGTGAATTGGGGTGTGTGTGTGGTTTGTCGGTCTTTTTTGTCACATTGCGGCGAAGGCATCCTCCTTTGTTTGCCCCTGTGCTAATTTCAGTGAGAGAGTTAGCTGTTCCTAGTAGGCTTGTGTCTACAGAGCTTTCCTTTTTCTCTAGTTACAAGGTAAGGAAGCTGTGTTGGTCTGCCGTAGTTGAAACAAACAAACAAAAAAATTCCTTCCAGTAGCACCTTACAGACCAACTAAGTTTGTTCTTGGCGTGAGCTTTCGTGTGCATGCACACTTCTTCAGGTACACTGAAACAGAAGTCACCAAACCCTTATATTCATTTTTCTCTGTCAACAAGCTGCTTGCTCTACTGTCTGTCTTCATATCATGTAAACCAGGATCAAGGAAGCTACCCCCCCCCACCACCTGAGGGCCACATTTGCTTCTGGGCAAGCTTCTGCAGGGCCACAGGCATGTGGTTGGGTGAAAGCGGACAACAGACTCTCTACAATGGGCCGACAACCTAAGGCCCATAGGCCACAAGAGGCCCAAGGGGGTCGTTTAACCAGCCCATGGACCCCTGCGTCGGTTCCCTGCGCTGTGCTAAATCGCCACAAAGCAGAGCGGGAACCACCTTCCGCAATGCTGGCCGGCTTCTCATTGGCTGCAGGAGCTTCCTGCACCCAATGGGAAGCTGCGCACACCTCCTCCGCGCCGAAAGGAGCACTGGAAATAGCATTTGCGCATGTGTGTGTGCGCACTCCGGTCCACCGCGGCATCTGCAGGACCGTGAACCGGCTAACCCCTGCTCTACAATTACCTTGGCGTATCCCGGCTATGCAAAAGTCAAGAGGTTTCTGTAGAGGCACAAAGACATTCCCGCATCAGGCAAGCGAGTGACATTCTCTCAGTTCAATGACACATCCGAGTCAGGCAAAGAGTGCGTGGAGATGTAGCCTGGAAACAGGCCCGATCACCAGGCAGGTGCCGAAAAGAGTGCAGTGAAGGTGCCTGCCTGACATCAATAGGCAGGGAGCTCCAAAGTGCATTTGTAAAAAAAAAACCCAGCATGACAGCACCTACGCTTTGAAATTCCCTGCCTCATCATCTCAGGCACCTTCACTGCACTATTTTCGGTGTCAGCTAAAAACACTTTTGTTAAGACAATCCCATATATATCTAGAATGCTGAAGTGTTTTCTAACCTGCTTTTAGTTTACTCCCCAATTTTAATTTTTTGAATGTTTTAAATTGCGGTTTTCTAAGCTGTTTCTTTTTTTTTTGCTGAAAATTGTATTGTTCAATTCCTTTCATAAACCACTTTTGAGTTTTTTTGTGGTTTATTTTAAATAACCAAGCAATGTATTATGTTCTGAAATAATAAATAAACCTAAAGAGTCTAAGCTCAGGACACAGCTGACCTTACAACACAGTTCAGCATTGAGAGCAAAAAGGCACAGTAGGCAAACACTGGTCTTGTGTGCAGATTTCCAAAATCTGACTGGGGAAGGTGGGCAGCCAGGACCACATTCTGAGCACACCCAGAAAAGGTGTGGACTGGCACAATGAATTGTGTGGTGTAAAAGAAGAAGAAGAAAGAAATCTGAGGCTATTTGCAATATAAATAACCCAATTTAAATATCTCCATCATCCTTCAAACCTATCCAGTGTTTGACATGAGATTTACTCAACAAAAGAGCAGCAGTTTTGGACACCAGTCATGCAGCTCTACTGAACCCCAGAAAGCGAAGTCGATCCACTGTTGCTCCGTTTCGATCTCTCTCCATCGCCGGCCCAAAACAAGAAATAGGCATTGTCTCTCTTTCAGAACAGCCAGGTGGTGATCAGGAAACCGGACGAAGCACACACACACACACAAACCCGCCCACCCCACTTCAAAAGCTCATTGGACGGGTTTCACTCTCGCCACGAAGATGGACGAGGCTCTCTGGAGGAACTCCTCTTTCTTCATGGCCACGCTGGGTTTCCGCTCGGCCAGCGCTTTGTCCATGGCCGAAGCCAAGCAATCCGGCCCAAGCTTGGACCCGGCCTCCAGGAAGCGGATGGGGGCGGTGACCTCGGCGGGGCATAGGGCGTCTTCCAGGGTCCCAAGGACCGCCGCACAGACTCGTTTGTCCGCCGCCCCAGAGCTGCCGCCCAGTGCGTTGAAAAGCAAGTCTGCCTTGGCCAGGAACTCGAGGAGGACCAGGCAGGTAAGGACCCCGTAGCGGAAGATGTCAAAGGGCACTGCCTCGTGGTCTCGGCAGGCGACCTTACGCAGCAGGGGCAAAGCGATGTCTTCTGGGGCGCCTTTGTCTTGGCACATCAGCCTCAGCAGCTCACTGTAGAGTTTCCCGCTAACGCCGGGCTTCTTGCGTCTGCCGGCGGCGGACAAGAAATCGTAGGCCACACTGACGTTGTTGTTAAAGGCCATCCTACGGGAAGGAACATAAAACCAGACCACCGGTAAAGCAGACAATTTAACTATACAGCGCCCTATATGATACTGAGCGACAGAATAATCTGGCTACGATAAGGAAATTTTGTCCACGGTATGATTATTTCCCACCTAGTCATTTTGACACTCAGGCACCCCGTTTGCAAAATTTAACAATTCCAAAATACAGACGCGATTCCACTTTCGCAAGATTGAATATACTGCCTTCGGTTGTACTTGAGGGTCGATTAAAAAAAAAATTCCACCGGAGAAACGGTTATGTCCCTGTGGAGATGGCAGTATCGAGTCAGTGGCTCATGTGCTTCTGGCTAGCACTCTATATAAAGATTTCAGGAGTGGTTGTTACCCCTCTATTATTGTCCATGCCGGGTCGTTTAACATTGGCTACTGTGTCCTTTCTTTCAGCAGATCAAGATGATCAGGTGACAGCAAAAACTGCAAGCGGGGGCAATTAAGAATAAGATCTATTATTTGATTATTGATGTAAACCCCCAAAATGTATTTTCAATATTTTTTTACCCCTGTCTTCAGTACATTTTATTTTATTGTTATGTCCTGCAATGCTTTTGCAATGTTTTTTGTAGATAAAGTCGCTCAGATTCGGAAAGAGGTGGACTGCACCGTGGGAGCAGGGCCGGGGCGGGAGAGTGCTAGAGCCCTGTCTAGTCATGTTTCATGGGATCAATTCCAATCTGTTACCTCCGAGGATGTGGACAGGCTGCTTGGACGAGTGAAACCGACCACCTGTCTCCTTGATCCTTGCCCGTCCTGGCTAATAAAAGCTAGCCGGGAAGGGCTGGGCGATGGGCTCCTCGGGGTGGTGAAAAAGAAAAAAAAATGCTAAAAAAGAAAAATAAATGCTATGAAAAGGAAAGATCAATAAATAAAAAAACGAATGCACCCCCTCAACTGAACTCAATATATAAAAAGTGCTGCATGGGACGAGGGGAATTGTACAGCAGCCTATAAAAGAACTTTTTAAAATCGTTTTTAAAGCGTTCGCTAACTCGCTTTTCCTCTGAAAAAGGAAAGTGGGGAAAGACTTCATGTCCCAGGAGGCCACGCGCGCCAAAGCACACCGAAAGCCCCGAATGTTGCCCCGGTGCATTCTGGGCGCTGTAGTCCTGCCCCCCCCGGCCTTCCTTCCCACCTAACGCACCTGTGGGAGTGGTGAGCCAGGCTCAGGTACCACAAAGCCCGGCCGAGGCGCCCCCGCAGCAGCCCCCGGGGCTCACCGCCGCCGCCCGCCGACAAGGTCTCTCCCGGCTCCGGCTCCTCAGGGCCGCTTTGCGCCAGCCTCTCAAAGTAGCTGGCCAGGAAGTCGACGGGCTCCTCAGGCCGCGCCTCCAGCACCTTCAGGAGGGCCTCGCGGACCATGTCGCTCACGCCGGCCTGCAGGAGGAACTCCGCCTCGCTCTCGGACGGGGCGCCGTTCGAGGGAAGGGACGGCCGGACCGGGTCGTTCCCGGCTACCGCCGCCGCCGGGGACGACCGCCGCTTCTCGTTGGCCGCCATTTTGTGTGAGGGCGCCGCTTAGCGACGGCCGCCATCTTGGGTTAGGGCCGTGCGTCGGCCATTTTAGGTGAGGGCAGCGCCTCGCTCTCTTGCGACGGGCAGCCTATCAAAAGCCGGCGACGGAAGAGAAGAAGCTGAGGCGGCCGCCATTCTTGTTTTTAACCGAGCGGTTGTTATTGTTATGTTATTATTATTATTTAATCAAGAACAGCCAAGCGGGAGGCGTTTCACCATAGAAACGCCTATGAACGGAACAGGAAGCTCCGCGGTTCCTCAAACACGGTGAAGTTTCCGTTCAAAAGTTGTGGAGAGCTTCCACCATGAAGAAGGAAATGGCTAGAGCGCCGCCCTCCACAATTACGGGAAGTCTAGGCCGCGCTCTACCATAAAGTTGCTAAGGCATAAAGCATCACTGCTTTATTTTTTCTATTTTTATTTTTAAAAATCATAGTTATCTCCGCCGGTCTATCCCTTCCTGCTCTATGGCAATCCATTTCCGTCGAAACTTCCGGGTCTCCGTCAGGATAGAGGAAGTGTCGAGAGTTGGAGCAGCAGCCAATCAGAGCGCTGCGCCAACCTACGGGGAGAAAAAGGCGTGCTGTTTGGGCGGGGGTGAAGGGAAGGCAGCCATCTTTAGTATGGGCAACGTGACTTTACCCTTAGTATGCCAGAATAGACTGGTTTTGTTTCCGTCTCTCTTAGTGTACCGGCTGAGCTGTGACTTGGGGGAGTTTTATCTGCTTCCGTTTGCAGTTTGGTCCTCAGCCGCCTCTTGCTGGAGCTCAGTAAGTGGAGGGGTTTGCATAAAGTGAGATTACATGGGGGGTGTCTTTTTTTTTGGGGGGCTAATAGCATTGCAAAGCTATTATGGGCTTTGCAACGCTCACAGGAGTTACTGCATGTATTTGTTTATTTATCAATAAGGGTGCGGATTGCTAATCAGCCTGTGTTGTTTTTTGCCCACCCCCACCCCCCAGAATTTATTTAAATTTTCAGCCTGGATGCAAAACGCAGCATGCAGGAGGGCGTGGGGGCAGAGAAACCACGACCACCTCTGTCTCTTCCACCCCCCCTTCCCCCTTCACCCCAATCGAAACGGACAGAGAAATAAAGACTCAAAACTGGAAAGCTTGGGTCGGGAGGATGAAATCAAGTGGCACTAAAAGCAGAAAGGCTGGGGTACACACAAACAACACACACCATTCACTAGCCTATACCAAACACAAAAGCTTATACCTAAAACTACCTGTAACTAAAACTACTCGGTTGGTCTCTAAGGTGCTACATTATAATTTTTTAAATTCTTTTGGAAGCATTCTTTCTTCCTTAGATCCTATAACTTTTTTGAAGACTTGATTCTGGGAGCTTTTAGGTTTTTAAGAAGAGTTTTTAAAACTATCTTTTTAAATAATTGTTTTAATTTATTTTGACTACGGCAGACCAGGAGTCAGCAAACTTTAAAAGCAGGGGGCCGGTCCACTGCCCCTCAGACTTTGTGGAGGGCTGGATTTTTTTTTGGGGGGGGGGAAATGAACAAATTCCTATGCCCCACAAATAACCCAGAGATGCATTTTAAATAAAAGGACACATTCTACTCATGTAAAAACACGCTGATTCCCGGACTGTCAGCGGGCCGGATTGAGAAGGCGATTGGGCCAGATCCAGCTCCCCCCTGGGCCTTAGTTTTCCTACCCATGATGGCAGACCAACACAGCTACCTACTTGAATCTAGTATCATTATCCCGGTAATCTTTTCCAATAAATCGGTGTATGCGTTTTATGAAATGAATAAATAAATCTACCCCGCCACCCCCATAGATCCTCTGCTCCATCTTTGCCAGGTGCCTGGGACTCATGGATGCCGGGCGGGCCCCTCCTGAAACCTGCCCCCGGAAAAAGAGGAAGAAAGTGGCGGTCCGGCCGGGCAAGCCGAAGCGCCCCCAGGCCGCCTCCGCTCCCGCCGGCGTGGATGTCTTCCACTGCGACGTCTGCGAGAAGGACATCAAGTACCTGACGAACTTCCGGGAGCACCAGCGCATCCACACGGGCGAGCGCCCCTACCAGTGCAAGCGCTGTGCCAAGACCTTCACCCGCTGTGCCGACCTCATCAAGCACCACCTGGTGCACTCGGCCAAGCGGCCCTTCCGCTGCCGGGCCTGCGGGAAGCGCTTCAAGCTGCGGGCCGACCTGGAAAAGCACGGCAAGGTGCACTCGGACGAGGCGCCCTTCGCCTGCCACCTGTGCCCCAAGCGCTTCAAGCGCACCTCGTGCCTCGTGAAGCACCTCCGCATCCACACGCAGGAGAAGCCCTTCGCCTGCGCCCACTGCGCCCGGCGCTTCAGGTGGGAGGCCTCGGTCAAGGAGCACGAGCGGGTGCACACGGGCGAGAGGCCGCACCGCTGCGGGGAGTGCGCCAAGGCCTTCACCCACCGCTCCACCTTCCTGCAGCACCGGCGCACCCACCAGGCCCGGCCGGCCTTCAGCTGCGAGCGCTGCTCCAAGGCGTTCAACCACAAGTCCAACCTCTTAAAGCACATGCGGAACATGCACAGCTAGGAGCGCTCTGCCCTTTTCCACGTCAAAGTGCAAGTAGATAAACAGGTACCGCTCCGGCGGGAAGGCAAACGGCGTTTCCATGCGCTGCGCTGGTTCGCCAGAAGCGGCTTAGTCATGCTGGACACATGACCCGGAAGCTGTACGCCGGCTCCCTTGGCCAGTAAAGCAAGATGCACGCCGCAACCCCAGAGTCGTCTGCGACTGGACTTAAGGGTCCCTTTACCTTTACGCTGCTGCCTAGAGTGGCTATGACAGCCGGGTCAGGTGGTCAGCATATGAATAAAAAAATTATTATTGTTATTAAGGGCTCTTTTAAACCCCACCCTCCAGCGTAAACAGACACAGGAAGGCCCTGGCAACTGCAGCAGCTAGACTGGTGACTGGTAGCAGCCGCCGAGACCACATAACGCTGGTCCTGAAAGACCTACATTGGCTCCTAGTACGTTTCCAAGCACAATTCAAAGTGTCGGTTCTGACCTTGAAAGCCCAGTATCCCTGAAGCAGCGTCTCCACCTCTATCCTGGACACAGAGGTCCAGGTCCGAGGGCCTTCTGGCTGTTCCCTCCCTGCAAGGTTACAGGGAACCAGGCAGAGGGCCTTCTCGGTGGTGGCACCCTCCCTGTGGAATGCCCTCCCATCAGATGTCAAGGAAATAAACAACTATCTGACTTTTAGAAGACATCTGAAGGCAGCCCTGTTTAGGGAAGTTTTTAATGTTTGATGTTTTATCGTGTTTTTAATATTCTGTTGGGAGCCGTCCAGAGTGGCTGGAGAAACCCAGCCGGATAGTCGGGATTTAAATAATAAATTATTGCTATTACAAGACACCAGAGCCTCTCCCTTCTGCGTGGGTGAGAGATGCCAAGAAGCTGCTCCGGCTGCTGGAGATGGGGGTCGAAACCACCCCTTTGGCCCTCTCTCAGCTTGAAATTGCCCAGGTGGTGTGTATCGGTTTCAAATGGGTGTGCAGACCTATGCTCCCCCTTCCCGAATGTTGGACCACAGCTCCCAGTGTCCTGTCCATTAGCTGTTCTGGCTGGAGCTTATGGAGATTGGGATTCAGCCGTATCTGAAGGGGGTCACAGGTTTTCCCATCCCTCATTCGGGGGGCGGAGACTTGGGAGACAGTGGGTGGGAAGCCTGAGGACAGGAAATAGGCTAGCTTTGTCCACCTCCCCACCCTCCTGGTGCACACCTAGTTCGCAAAAGTCCATGGCGGGGGGGATGGACACGATGCGTGTGAGATTTAAAGCTGAGCAAAAGTTAATTCGACGCTCTCCATCCACTGAAGAGTTTCATTAAGGAACTTTGGGAGAGTTAAACACACCGGTGCCTCGGTTCTCAAACGCCTTGGTACTCAAACAACATGGAACCCAAACACTGTGTAAGGTCCTCGGTTAGTTGCTCATGAGTAAGCAGGCAAAACTCCCGAGTTTCCTTTAAGAGTTTTATTGTCCAAACTATGTACAGTGCAGAGCTAATAAGTTCATGTCTGTATCAAGAGTCGTCAGAATCCGGGAATGGCGCCCAACGAAAGAGCTTCGGTATACGGAAACCCCGCCTCCCATCCTTTCGTTTCACCCCATGACGCCTTTGGAGTGCCAGAAGCTGCTTGTCTCCCTCCTTGCCCCTTGAGCGAGAGGAATGTGAGGTCTCTCCAGCATCCCCTGAGCCTTTTCCCTCCATACCCTGAAAAACCTGCCCCAGTGTGTGGTGTAGTGATTAAGAGCGGTAGACTTGTAATCTGGTGAACCGGGTTTGCTTCCCTGCTCCTCCACATGCAGCTGCTGGGTGACCTTGGGCTAGTCACACTTCTCTGAAGTCTCTCAGCCCCACTCACCTCACAGAGTGTTTGTTGTGGGGGAGGAAGGGAAAGGAGAATGTGAGCCGCTTTGAGACTCCTTCGGGTAGTGAAAAGCGGGATATCAAATCCAAACTCTTCTTCTTCCTCCTCCCCGCTGGAAGCCTCCCTGCTTCCTCTGCTGCCAGAGGAGGTGCTGCTGGTCAGGTGGGACCGGGGCTCTCTGTAGCTTCCCGACAGCCCTTCCACCACCTTGCGCTCCGCCGGGGACAGTCCCCTGACACACTGCAAACCCGGAAGTGTGTGTGTTCCAGTTTGCGAACTTCTTTTCGGAAGCTGAACGTGCTCCGTTTTGTGCGTTACGCTTCTAATTTGAGTGCCACACTTCCGTTTTGAGTGTAACACTGAGGTTTATCTGTTTTTGCTATTTATTTTGCAGTTTTGTTTTGGTGGCTCTCTCTCTTTTTGTGACTGTGGAACCCAGTTCAGCTGCTGATTGATTGATTGATGGATTGTGTGACTGCAGTACATAGTTTATTGCTTTCATTTTATGGGCCACTGGTCTCGTTCGATAGTAGGATTTACGTTAAATTGCTGTTCTAGGGGTTGTCTTTAAAAGCCTGGGAGGCATCAATCCGTTTCGCATTACTTTCTATGGGAAAGCGCGCCTTGGTTGCGGAACGCTTTGGTTTTGGAACGGAATTTCCGGAACGGATTAAGTTTGAGAACCAAGGTGCCACTGTACACTCAAACTCACTTTTTTAAAATGTAAAAGGCAGTAGTAACACTATTTTCAAAACAAAATATAAAATCAAAAAATCCTTCCAGTAGCACCTTAGAGACCAACTAAGTTTGTTCTTGGTATGAGCTTTCATGTGCATGCACACTTCTTCAGATACACACAAAAGCTCATACCAAGAACAAACTTAGTTGGTCTCTAAGGTGCTACTGGAAGGATTTTTTGATTTTATATTTTGTTTTGACTATGGCAGACCAACACAGCTACCTACCTGTAACTGGAACTGTTTATTTTGTAATGTCGGGTGTAGAATGGGGATTGAAAACGAATATTCCAATTAAAAACGTACTGAATGTATCCTAGCTGCTGCTATCTCCTTTTCCCTGAGAAACCTGCTAAGTGTTGGCCGGTCCATTCTGGTATTACAGAACATTCACAAACATTCCAACTTTGCCGAATGAAGGCGCTCCCCCTTTGCTTTGTTTTGAGGATTCTTTATTTCACTGCTGCCAGGGTTAGAAGGTTCAAGCCGATGGCACGATGAGAAGGTTGCCTTATTTCAGGTCAACCTCGCTTGGCGATTTAGCCAGCACTGGCTGGCAGTGCCTGGTCTTTTAAATTCACCACCTGCCCCTTCTACCTGCTCCCTGATCCTATTAACCAGAGGGGCCAAGGATTGGAGCTGGGCCCTTCTGGATGCAAAGCAGGTGTTCTGCCACTGAGCGCAGCCCCCCCCCAAGAAATAGATTTACAGGGGTCAGCCAACTTTTTCGGCAGGGAGCTGTTCCACTGTCCCTCAGACCTTGTGGGGGGCTGGGCTATATTATTATTATTTTGGGAGGGGGTGAACGAATTCCTATGCCCCACAAATAACCCAGAGATGCATTTTAAATAAAAGCACACATTCTACTCATGTAAAACACCAGGCAGGCCCCACAAATAACCCAGAGATGCATTTTAAATAAAAGCACACATTCTACTCATGTAAAAACACCAGGCAGGCCCCACAAATAACCCAGAGATGCATTTTAAATAAAAGCACACATTCTACTCATGTAAAAACACCAGGCAGGCCCCACAAATAACCCAGAGACGCATTTTAAATAAAAGGACATATTCTACTCATGGTCATTCTACTCATTCTACTCACAACCTCTGGCAATTAAAAGTCCGCGAAGAAATACCAGATTTGATTGGTGCTTGCGGGGTCTGTTGTCCAGCCAGCAAACCCGTCTCAAGTCCAAGAGTTCGGAAAGAGGGAGAAATGGAGGAGATGTTGAGCCCACGCCTCTACGATTCTCTAGGAAAAGTTTCTACCCAGTCTCTCTTCTGCAATGTTCAAAACTCTGGAGCATCTGTTCGCCCGCTGCCCCGATTGAAATCCTAGTGAGTTTTAAGTGCCAACCTGTGCTTAGGGTCGCAGCCTCAAAATAATGTCAAGGGGCAGACAGCGTTTGACCGGACAACTAGACTCAGGTGACCTCTTAAAGCCTTTACGATTCCTGCGTGTGGTTTCAGTCTCGGCAGATGTTGCTCCTGTCTATCGGTGGATGGCGGGGGTCGGCCGCCCTCCGCTCCGGTGCTAGGGTGCTGCTGCAGGACTTGCCTCTTCTTTGTGACTCCAGGAAGCACGTAAAGAAACCTCTCGATTCCCCCTGCCAGTGTGGTGTAGTGGTTAAGAGAGGTGGACTCGTAATCTGGTGAACCGGGTTCGATTCCCCGCTCCTCCACATGCAGCTGCTGGGTGACCTTGGGCTAGTCACACTTCTCTGAAGTCTCTCAGCCCCACTCACCTCACAGAGTGTTTGTTGTGGGGAGGAAGGGAAAGGAGAATGTTAGCCGCTTTGAGACTCCTTCGGGTGGTGATAAAGCGGGATATCAAATCCGAACACTTCTTCTTCTTCCTCTAGTTGTAGCAGCTGCCAGGAGAGGCTCCCCAGGAAAATTCAGGGGGGAAACATGGTAACTGCTGCAGAGAAGGCTGTGCCGGAACAGACGGGCGTCGGTGCCAGCGGCGGCAGCTCCTAGCCGCGCCGCCGCCACAAGCGACGAGCCACGCAACCGGTGATCACAACCCCCAGGAGAGAGCCGGTGCTTCCGATGGCGACAGCGGTTTCCGTGCTGAACGTAGCTGGAGAGAGACACCGAAAGGGAGACACCGTGAGCGGTACAATTCAGCGGTTGCCATAACCGCAAGAAGCCTGGCGCAATCTATGGCGAATCTGGTGCTGAGGCAATAACTCCCCCAGCACACACACACACACACACACAAGAAATAGCTGGAGTGCTGTGTAAACCATCTATGCCAGAAAGTCTGCCACAAGGGATGACCCAACTCAGTGTTTTTCAACCTTTTTTGGGCAAAGGCACACTTGTTTCATGAAAAAAATCACGAGGCACACCACCATTAGAAAATGTTAAAAAATTTAACTCTGTGCCTATATTGACTATAATATAAAGTAATTCTCTTGAATAGGAATCAAATAAACAATTTTTCCCACGGCACACCAGGCAACATCTCGCGGCACACTAGTGTGCCGCGGAACAGTGGTTGAAAAACACTGACCTAACTAGTTTCTGTTTTTAGACTTGCGCGTTTGCAGTTTGGGCGAGAAATCTGCACATGCTCGCACTTTGGGGCAGACAAGACAGGAGGTGGGGAGAAGGATGGAAATGTTCTTTGCAGTCTGGGCAGACAAAGGGAAGGGGGAAGATAATCTACAGCAGGGGTCAGCAACCTTTTTCAGCCGTGGACCGCTCCACTGCCCCTCAGACCATGTGGTGAGCCGGACTGTAGGTCACCGGTAGACTAGTGGGTCCCTCCAAAGAAGCTAAAAAACAGGGCTTTACTTCCTAAAAAAAGCTCAACAACTCTGACCTGAACCCCAAAAAAGGGGGCAGATTACTGCCAGTTTTTAACTCTGTGAGTAGATCACAGTCTCTCGGAAGTTGGCCACCCCTGGTATAGGCCATGTGTAGGCAACCTAAGGCCCAGGGGCCAGATCCGGCTCAATCGCCTTCTAAATCCGGCCCGTGGTCTGTCTGGGAATCGGCGTGTTTTTACATGAGTAGAATGTGTGCTTTTATTTAAAATGCATCTCTGGGTTATTTGTGGGGCATAGGAATTCGTTCATTTCCCCCCCCCCAAAATATAGTCCGGCCCCCACAAGGTCCGAGGGACAGTGGACCGGCCCCCTGCTGAAAAAGTTCGCTGACCCCTGCCCTAGAGCAAAATATTCGTAGGAGACTTCGGTCAGGATTTAGATCTGGGGGATTCTAGGCTGCCGACGCCGCCTGTAGATACTACTGAGCTCGATTCTTGACCTTGCGGTTTGGCTCCCTAGAAGGCAGCTTCCTTTTAAAACCAAGAACAATGAGGACTGGAATCTTGACCCTTCCGGAGAAGGGCCACAGCTCGGGGGTGGGGGGGTGGGGGTCTGCTTTGCATGCAGAAGGTCTTCGATTCCTGCCGTCTCCAGGTTAGGGCTGCAAATGTCCCCCCACGTGAGATGCTGCCAGTCAGTGTAGGCAATATGGAGCTATAGATGGACCGAGGCAGCTTCTGAGGTTGCTGGTTTCTGTCGCCTCTTTTGCTTCCGGATCCCGCCCTGGCCCTCCCCGCGCCGACTTTGCCTTCCTGAGCCTCCCACAGATATTTCAATGCGCAACCCCAAACGAATTGCCTAAATTAGAAAAGAAAGGAACCGAGCGAATCGAAGGACATCTCTATTTTGAACAAAAGGAAAGAAATCACACTGGGAAGAGGGAAATCGCGCAGCGGAAACGGAGAGGAGAATAAAAACAACTGTAGGCAGCCTTTGGAAAACTTAGTCTTTATAGTGCAAAGTAAAAATATTTCCTTAAGGCTTGACAGCTAAAGCGTTCGATTCGTGCATATTACCCACAATGGAGCAAGTAGGTAGGCAGTGACACTGAGAAATAAAGACGGCTTAAAGAGGGACGCGGGTGGCGCTGTGGGTTAAACCACAGAGCCTAGGGCTTGCTGATCAGAAGGTTGGCGGTTCGAATCCCCACAACGGGGTGAGCTCCCGTTGCTCGGTCCCAGCTCCTGCCCACCTAGCAGTTCGAAAGCACATCAAAGTGCAAGTAGATAAATAGGTACCGCTCCAGCGGGAAGGTAAACAGCGTTTCCATGCGCTGCTCTGGTTTCGCCAGAAGCGGCTTAGTCATGCTGGCCACATGACCCGGAAGCTGTACGCCGGCTCCCTCAGGCCAGTAAAGCGAGATGAGCACCGCCGCAACCCCAGAGTCGGACACGACCGGACCTAATGGTCAGGGGTCCCTTTACCTTTACCTAAAGAGAAACACTGCATGCGACGGGAGGTGCGGTGTTGGGAATATTGTTAAAAGCTAGACAAAACCAACGGTGGGATATGGCGAGACTGGACGCCATGGGTTTGGTGCAAAAGGCCACCGAGATAAAGTGGACTTATTGTCATGGCCACAGACACAGAGGAGTGGTGGGGGAACCCCCAGGGGAAGAAGGCTTAGAGGCCGGGGAGTGGTGGTGGGACAGAGGTAAAATACTGGGAGGAGGAGGAGGAGGAAGTGTCGGAAGCTGAAGAGGCAACAGGGTTTAGTGAGCGGGGAGAGTCTGTGGCAGACAGCAGTCCAGAATCGGAGGCTGAAGCAGGAGAGGAGGGACACTTTGGCTAGTGGGCAAGTCACGGCTGTCTCCCCTTCCTGCTGCAACCAGCTCCCTTCCTCTCTGGTCTCCCAGAACCAGAAGAAGTATGAAGAGGGTGGGGCAAAGACAGGCAAGGCAAAGGAGTCTCAGATTGCTTGGGAAGGAACTGGGAGAGGAGGAGACACAGGGAGATGTAGGAAGGCAGCGAACCTCACAGCTGCCTCATTGGGTGTCGGGGACCGTGCTGAGGAGGGCTGCACTGAGGAGAAATGGTGGGAGCCTCCCCCTTCCCCCCCGATCCTGAATCTTCCCAGGAGCAGGAGGACAGTATAGATTTGGAACAGTGGTTTGCAGAGGGGCATAGTTCAGAAGGCAGAAGCTGGGAAATACTGGATGGGGAACAGCTAGGAGAAGGAACACCGGGAGGGAGAGGGTTAAGAGATTCACCGTCTCTGGAAAGATTCCCTCCGCTCCCTCTGAGAAAGCGGCAGAACAGAAAGCACGGAAATTACAAGCTCCGGTTACAAGGACGTAAGGGGTGGGATTCTAAATTGGGAACTCCTCCCAGTGGCGGAGTAAGGCTCCGCGGTACCCGGGGCGGCAAAGGAAACGCCCCGGGGGCGGGGCGTCGTGACATCACATTGTGACGTCATGACGCTCCGCCCCCAGGGCGGTTCCGGGGGTGCCGGCGCCGCTTCTGCAGCCCTCTTTTAAGCCGAAGAGCTCGCTTTTAAGCTCTCCGGCTCAAAAGGAGGCTGTGGAAGCGGCGATCCGATGACAGAGTGCGCCTGCGCGTGCAGGCGCACTCCGTCGTCGGGCCGTGCGCTGCCGCTCCCAGGGTGACGGAGGGAGCGGCAGCGCGTGGGAATGGTGGGAGGGGCTGCCTCTTGTCGCCCCCACCCGCCGCTTCTCGCCCCTGTCGCCCGGGGGCGTACCGCCCCCACCGCACCCCCCTAGCGACGCCCCTGGCTCCTCCATTCCTAGGTGATAGGTTCTTGGTTCTCTCGCTGTGATCATTAAAGTTTCTAACTGGTAAGAAGGCTCCTTTCCTATTAAACAGTTAACTTCTCTGAATCTGGTGGGTCCCCCCATTGCTGATTTGCAGTGCTGGTACGGAGACCCTAGGGATTCAAAAGGCCAAGAGGGTAAGACCCCCTAGGTGACGGTGGGCGGTTGGCCCGCAACGGACAGCAGGGCTTTTGCGGAGGCCAGAATGAAACGACTGAGAACGACAGAGAGAAACCCAAGAGGCCTGACTCCAAAGGCAGATTTGAGACGCTGCTGGAGAAGGAGATAGGAACTCCCGTCCGCTCACCATTAGGTGTGATGGAGATGGTCAAGCTGGCTATGCGGGGCTGGCTGGCTATCACGACGCACCGGTAGACCCCCTGGTGCTCCAGGGAGACGCTCTCCACAATCAGGGTGGACCAACCCTCAGCTTCCTCTTGGCGGTACCGGGACTTAGCCATGGGAGTCTCCACCCATCGGACCTGGACGTCTCTGTCACAGTCGGCCGCGAGGCACGTGATCCGCAGGGTGCCCCCCGTGCTGCCTTGGGTGGGGACAGGGGTGATGACAGGGCGGCAGGAGTCTCTAGAGGGGTCTGTGGTGGTGGAGGAGCTGCGTGGCTTTTCGGTGGCGAGCGTGGCGAGGCCGCTGGCCGCGGTGGGGGTGGACGTGGTGGTAGGTGGTCCATCTGTCAAGCGAGAGGTTGCTGGCGTCGACGTCGAGATGGGGACCTGCACGGTGTTGGCCCCGGAACCAGAGTTGTGAGAGCTCGTCATCACCTCCGCAACGGGGTTCCTTGTCGGGGAAGGGCTGCTCGTTTCCGGAAGGGGTTCTGGAGTGGGAGAAGCGGTTGACGTCATGGTCGGGGGCTCGGTGGGGGAGAGAAGGGGAAGGCCCCTGGTGGTTGCTGCCGGCAAGGTGACAGCCGGCTCCGGAGCAGCCAAGCGGCTCGTCCTTTCTGTCACGAGGGCAAAGGTAGCCTCCTCTGTAGCGCCGGGCACCTGTGTGGCTGCAAACCAAAGATTTTTGCATCTTTTAAAAAAAGGCATTCGCAAGATTTTCACCGGCGGATTAATCAACTAGAGTTTAGTTGATTAATCCGTGGGAGTCTCAAAGCGGCTAACGTTCTCCTTTTCCCTTCCTCCCCGACAACAAACACTCTGTGAGGTGAGTGGGGCTGAGAGACTTCAGAGAAGTGTGACTAGCCCAAGGTCACCCAGCAGCTGCATGTGGAGGAGCGGGGAAGCGAACCCGGTTCACCAGGATTATGAGTCTACCGCTCTTAACCACTACACCACACTGGCGTGAAGGCAGGGATTCTTCTGAATCCCCGATGCCGAAAACCGGCAGGAGGAGAGCATTGCGCGTATGCTTGGGTCTCCTGCTTGTGGGGCTTGCACACGGTCGGAGCTTACTTTGGGGGTTCCCGATGGCCACCCTGGATTGGCGGAACGTGTCCGGCTCGAGCTCCAGAGTCGCTTCGCACTTGTAGGCTGCTCCCTCTGCGGCCGCCGGGACCTCAAGGACAGAACTATAGAACATCAGCTGCTGCTCAAAATCCACCATGTCGTCTTTTTCCTCGGTAGCCTCCAGCCTCTCCTCTCCCCGGAACCAGCTCAGCGTCAGGGCGCCCGGAGGGTACACGTTACTCAAGGAGCAGACGAGGCGGGCTGGCTGCCCAGCCCTCAGCATCTTCGGCTCGGAGTCCAGTTGCAAGGCATCGGGGAAAGCTGGAAAAGAGCCCATGGGGCATTAATAATAATAATAATAATAATAATAATAATAATAATAATAATTTATACCCCACCCATCTGGCTGGGTTTCCCCAGCCACTCTGGACGGCTCCAAACAGAATATTAAAAACGCGATAAAAAATCAAACATTAACAACTTCCCTAAACAGAACAACAACAAAAAATTCCTTCCAGTAGCACCTTAGAGACCAACTAAGTTTGTTCTAGACTTTGGCCACCTCATGAGAAGAGAAGACTCCCTAGAAAAGACCCTGATGTTGGGAAAGATGGAGGGCACAAGGAGAAGGGGACGACAGAGGATGAGATGGTTGGACAGTGTTCTCGAAGCTACTAACATGAGTTTGGCCAAACTGCGAGAGGCAGTGAAGGATAGGCGTGCCTGGCGTGCTCTGGTCCATGGGGTCACGAAGAGCCGGACACGACTGAACGACTGAAGAACAAAGTTTGTTCTTGGGTACGAGCTTTTTGGTATCTGAAGAATACCAAATATATGGAGAAGTGTGCATATCTGAACAAGTGTGCATGCACACGAAAGCTCATACCAAGAACAAACTTAGTTGGTCTCTAAGGTGCTACTGGAAGGAATTTTTTTATTTTATTTTATATTTTGTTTTGACTATGGCCGACCAACACGGCTACCTACCTGTAACTTCCCTAAACAGGGCTGCCTTCAGATGTCTTCTAAAAGTCAGATCTTTGTTTATCTCCTTGGTATCTGGTGGCAGGGCGTTCCCCAGGGCGGGCGCCACCACCGAGAAGGCCCTCTGCCTGTTTCCCTGAAACCTCACTTTGCACCTCAACTCGCAACAATTCTGCGTGCAAAGCAGCTGCTCTGACGCCATGCGTGGAGCCTTCTACAGGCAGCTGCGACCTCAGGGGCGGAGCAGGCGCTTGGCATGCAGAAGGTACCCCCCCCGGCGCCCCCTCCCGAGCCCTCCGCCTCTAGCTCTGCACTCACAATACACCTGCAGCTCCACGTTCTTCTGGTCGGAGGCCCCCCGGCACTGCCCCGTGCAAAACTTGGCTCCTTCCATGCTGACGGCGGCTTTGGAGATGGTCAGGATGCTGTGCGTGTTGTTGGAGAAGACTTCCCCTTGGTCCGTGTCCAGGCCTTCCCACTGGACCTTCCCGCCGGGGCAGTCCGTGGAGCAGGTCAGCCGGACGGAGCCCCCCAGTTCCACCAGCGCCTTCCGAGGGTGGACGGTCAGGACGGAGCTGGGAAGACCTGCGTGGCGCAGAAGGGAAAGAGAGAGGTTGGTGCTGAGGGTGGCCGGGCAGAGGCATGGGTGGGGTCCCCTGTGGCTGGACTCCAACCCCCACCATCCCCAGACCATTGGTCCTGCTGGCTGCTGCTGGTCCAAGGCCTGGAAACGATGCCTTATGAGGAACGGCTTAGGGAGCTGGGTATGTTTAGCCTGGAGAAGAGAAGGTTAAGGGGTGATATGATAGCCATGTTCAAATATATCAAAGGATGTCATATAGAGGAGGGTGAAAGGTTGTTTTCTGCTGCTCCAGAGAAGCGGACACGGGCAATGGATTCAAACTACAAGAAAGAAGATTCCACCTAAACATTAGGAAGAACTTCCTGACAGTGAGAGCTGTTGGACAGTGGAATTTGCTGCCAAGGAGTGTGGTGGAGTCTCCTTCTTTGGAGGTCTTGAAGCGGAGGCTTGACAGCCATCTGTCAGGAATGCTTTGATGGTGTTTCCTGCTTGGCAGGGGGTTGGACTGGATGGCCCTTGGGGTCTCTTCCAACTCTAGGATTCTAGGATTCTAAGCTCTCTAGGCAGCCTGATTAGGGAAGGCCGTCTTCCTGCCACCCCTTCCCTCCGGTAACAGGAAAGGGCCATGGGGTTGTAGTCCTGCTCAGAGTAGAATCATAGAATCCTAGATTTGGTAGAGACCCCAAGGGCCATCCAGTCCAACCCCCTGCCAAGCAGGAAACACCATCAAAGCATTCCTGACAGATGGCTGTCAAGCCCATTGGAGTTCATGGATGGCACTAAGTTGCCTTTGTGAACCATCCTGAGATCTTACGATGAAGGGTGGTATATTATTATTATTATTATTATTATTATTATTATTATTATTAATTTCTTTTGTTTCAAATGATCAAACTCAATAATAATAATATGGTGCAGATGTTTTATTAATAATAATAATAATAAATTTCTTTTGTTTCAAATGATCAAACTCAATAATAATAATATGGTGCAGATGTTTTATTAATAATAATAATAATAAATTTCTTTTGTTTCAAATGATCAAACTCAACAATAATAATAATACGGTGCAGATGTTTTATTATTATTACCATTAATATTATTTCTTTTGTTTCAAAAGATCTAACTCATATTAATTAATTAATTAATTAATTTTTACTTATACCTTGCCCATCTGACTGGGCCTCCCCAGCCACTCTGGGCAGCTCCCGACAGAATATTAAAAGCACAATAAAACTTCAAACGTTAAAAACTTCCCTAAACAGGGCTGCCTTCAGATGTCTTCTAAAAGTCAGGTAGTTGTTTATTTCCTTGACATCTGATGGGAGGGCGCCACCACCGAGAAGGCCCTCTGCCTGGTTCCCTGTAACCTCACTTCTCGCAGGGAGGGAACCGCCAGAAGGCCCTCGGAGCTGGACCTCAGTGTCCGGGCTGAACGATGGGGGTGGAGATGCTCCTTCAGGTATACTGGGCTGAGGCTGTTTAGGGCTTTAAGGTCAGCACCAACACTTTGAATTGTGCTCAGAAACATACTGGGAGCCAATGTAGGTCTTTCAGGACCGGTGTTATATGGTCTCGGCGGCCGCTCCCAGTCCCCAGTCTAGCTGCCACATTCTGGATTAGTTGTAGTTTCCGGGTCACCTTCAAAGGGAGCCCCACGGAGAGCGCATGGCAGTAGTCCAAGCGGGAGATAACCAGAGCATGCACCACTCTGGCCAGACAGTCTGCGGGCAGGGAGGGTCTCATCCTGCGTACCAGATGGAGCTGCCCTGGACACAGAATTGACCTGCGCCTCCATGGACAGCTGGGAGTCCAAAATGACCCCCAGGCTGCTCACTTGGTCCTTCAGGGGCACGGTTACCCCATTCAGGACCAGGGAGTCCCCCACACCTGCCGGCCCACTGTCCCTCAAAAACAGTACTTCTGTCTGAGCAGGGCTAGCCTTGGACGCACACCCCAAGTCCAAGCAAAAATACCATGCACACACAAAGCCCTGGATTCGAACTCTGCTCAAGCAGGTACAGGAATGGCAATGTGGGAGATGGCAATGCCAACCTCCCTTACAGGGCTGTTGTATAAGGATTACAGTTAGATGACGCATGTGAAGCATTATTCATTAGTTTTAAATGCTGAAAAGTCCGTGTTTTAACCACAGCACCATGCACAAACTTGATCAATGATGTTGAGGTATAAACAGCCCCCAGGACTTGGGAGAGGAGATTTTAAAGATCACCTGCTGAGGGAGTGGAGGGTTGATAAGGTGCATTTTGTCTGGGGTAAGGAAAGTGGATTTATCCCCTGGCCTCCAATCGGAGATAGACTGCTCTTGAACATGGAGGTTCTGTTTAATTAATCAATGGCAGGTGGTTGTTTTTTTGCAAAGATTGTGGGGTTTTAAAATTGCCAAGCTGAGCTAAGGGAGAAAAGCTAACCCTGAGAAAACGCGCTAAAAGTTAAAATGGCGGTTTTTTGTTTTTTGTTTTTGTAAAATGCAGAATGCCAGCACAGTACTTGGCAGTTATTTAAACAGCTAAGAAAGAACAATGGGGAATAAGACCTTAAAATCAACAGGAATATGAAACCTTTTTTATTTTATTTTTTAAAAAAGCCAGCTTCTGAATTAGAAGTGCCTTAGATTTAAAAGGCATTGCAAGGGCAGTTTTGAAGCCAGTTCTGAAGGGGTGACATGTTAACGCCTTGTGGCAGGGAGTTCCGTAGATATGGAGCCAACAAATGCACTCACGGGGGCTCGCAGATAAGGAAAAAACACGAAACTTTGAAGAATCAGTGCCATAATGGCCCACACATCTAGTGGCAATCGGTTCTGTAAGGCGCCCCAAGATTTTCGTATTTCTTTCCCCCACCCCCAAGCGAATTCCGCATCCTTTCAGCAATGCCTTTTCGACTTGTCTTCTTTCTGCCACCCCCAACACCCCTGGGCAGCTTCGTTCCATTAAAAGGCCCGGGAGCTGACTTGCTTGGGCGAGGTGCGGAGGACAGCAGCCGACGAAATCTGTTTAGCTGTGCAAGAAATCTTCTTCTTCTTCTTCTTTTTTTTAAAAAAGGGGGAAAACAAACGCCTTTTACAAACGGCATTTTGTTGAGATGCCAATGGAAAACGCTGCAATTTTTTAAAGGGCGTTCCGCCGGGGTGGTCATGGGGAAAATTGCGTTTTTATTATGGTTTAATGGGAAGGTGATGGAAGGCGGAGGGGAAAGCAATTATTTATTTATCTCTCTCTTTAAAAAAAATAAATGCATTTTTTGGGGTGTGGGGTGGGAATGATCCAACTTACCCCAGCCAAGCCTGACGAAGACGAACAGGAGTCCCAAGCTGATCGTTGCCATGCTCTCTGCACTTGAGTTACCGGTATATCGCTACCTACAGTTACACGGACTTATTCCAGCAGCAACAGCCTGTCTCTCTTCAAATTAATGAATGCAGTTCCTTCCTTCCTTCCTTCCTTCCTCACTCACAGCACTCTTGCCCTGGTGCAGATCTCAAGTCTGGTTGAAACTCAATGACACCAGGACCTTTTAAATCCAAGTGGGTGGCCCCTCCCACTCCTGTATCGGGGTGTGTGTGTTAAAAAACACTATCCACCCCCCCCTCGTGGCCTGCCTCTTCCCATAATCCAAGTGATGATAGAATCCTAGATTCAGCATTCCCCCCCCGAAATACTTCCCTCCCTTTTAATCAAAGGGTGGGGTGGGGAATTAACAGGAGCAATTAACTCTTCAACCTTGCTCTTCAGCAGACGAATCCCATTCTGTTTATTGGAGGCGTTCCAATAAACAGCGAGAAAAGCCGTTCAGGGGAATCCCACTGCGGCCCTGAACGAAGGAGCCTTCCTGCTAGATCTCTGCGTGATACGTGGCCGCAGAGAAACCACCCTGACTTAATGGCGCTGCGTCGCTCAGGTTCAGGTGCGATCGGAAGTTTGGGACGCTAATTTTCTCCCAAGGCGAATCCACAGCAGGATTACCATCCCTTAAAAAAAAAAAAAAGAGTTTGCTTGTCGTGTCTCTGTCAAGAGTCCATGATCTGGGCTACCCCCAGAGCAGCAATTTGTGCAGGGCAGCCTCTTATGAAGACAGGGCAAATCTCTCGCAGCTCTGCATGTGGGGATCATTCAACCACTCTAGGCGAAGAGTCAGCTGTCGGCAGAGGCTGCTCTTTGCCTCTCTGCATGAGCCATCGTTCTGGGATTGCTTCCTCCAGATAGCAGCCAGGGCCAGATCCATAACTCATGCAGTGATAGGCTTCTCAGAAAGCAGGGAGCTCTCGCCCTACCTGGGTGGGATTACGGAGGCAGACATTCAACAGGATGTTTTAGCACGTTTTGAATGAAGTGACGTAACGGACACTTCCATCTGAAGCAGAGACAAGGAACAGCTGTGGTCCTCTAAGATGTTCCTGGACTCCAGCTGCTGGCAGTCTCAGCAGGGAGACTGTCAGGAATTTTCCTGACGTAAAGGTAAAAGGTAAAGGAACCCTGGACGGTAAAGTCCAGTCAAAGGCGACTCTGGGGTTGCGGCGCTCATCTCGCTTTCAGGCCGAGGGAGCCGGCGTTTGTCCACAGACAGCTTTCCGGGTCATGTGGCCAGCAGGACTAAACCGCTTCTGGCGCAACGGGACACCGTGACGGAAACCAGAGCGCACGGAAACGCCGTTTACCTTCCCGCCGGAGCCGTACCTATTCATCTACTTGCACTGGTGTGCTTTTGAGCAAACCACAGAGCCTAGGGCTTGCCGATCAGAAGGTCAGCGGTTCGAATCCGACGGGGTGAGCTCCGGTTACTCGGTCCCTGCACCTGCCAACCTAGCAGTTCGAAAGCATGTCAAAGTGCAAGTAGATAAATAGGTACCACTCCGGTGGGAAGGAAGGTAGATAGATAGATAGATAGATAGATAGATAGATAGATGATAGATACTTTATTGTCATTGTACATAGTACAACAAAATTGAATGCCATCCCACATTTACAGCCACATATACGCATTTATGGGACGTGGGTGGCGCTGTGGTCTAAACCACAGAGCCTAGGGCTTGTCGATCAGAAGGTCGGCAGTTTGAATCCCCGTGATGGGGTGAGCTCCCGTTGCTCGATTCCTGCTCCTGCCAACCTAGCAGTTTGAAAGCATGGCAAAGTGCAAGTAGATAAATAGGTACCACTCCGGCGGGAAGGTAGATAGATAGATAGATAGATAGATAGATAGATAGATAGATAGATAGATGGATGATAGATACTTCATTGTCATTGTACATAGTACAACAAAATTGAATGGCATCCCACATTTACAGCCACATATATGCATTTATGGGACGTGGGTGGCGCTGTGGTCTAAACCACAGAGCCTAGGGCTTGCCGATCAGAAGGTTGGCAGTTCGAATCCCCGCGACGAGTGAGCTCCCGTTGCTCGGTCCCAGCTCCTGCCAACCTAGCAGTTGGAAAGCACATCAAAGTGCAAGTAGATAAATAGGTACCGCTCTGGCGGGAAGGTAAACGGTGTTTCCGTGCGCTGCTCTGGTTTGCCAGAAGCGGCTTAGTCATGCTGGCCACATGACCCGAAAAACTGTCTGCGGACAAACGCCGGCTCCCTCGGCCTATAGAGCGAGATGAGCGTGCAACCCCAGAGTCGGACACGACTGGACCTAATGGTTCTTTTACCTTTTATACAAAGAAGGCCCGAGGGGAAAAACTGAAAAAATTATAGGATACCTGGAGAAAAAATAAACTGCCTTTAGGGAGTTTCCTAAGCGGCTTTCCCCTGTTCCGTGCCAAGCAAAGTTCGTACCAGCTTGTTCCAGAGCGAATGTTCAAGAATGCCGCTCTCAAAGCTTTCCAAAGTAAACCCCAAAAAACCAGCGAAAAAATTTAAAGCACAACAATTCTACATGCTCTGAAAAGCGGGCAGAGGGATCTGGAATGAGTGTGGAGTGGAGCAAAGGTTTGCTGGTGAGAAGTCTTCCCGGACCTACTTTCACGGGAGAAACGTTGGAGGGGATGGAGTTATCCGACCCCCGAGCCGTCTGAAGGCAATCCTGTATAAGGATTTTAAAAAAATAAAAATTAATGTTTCATTATGTTTTTACATATGTTGGAAGCTGCCCAGAGTGGCCGGGGCAACCCAATAAGGTGTATTTGTTGTTGTTTAGTCATTCAGTCGTGTCCGACTCTTCGTGACCCCATGGACCAGAGCACGCCAGGCCCTCCTCTTTCCACTGCCTCCCGCAGTTTGGCCAAACTCATGCTAGTCGCTTCGAGAACACTGTCCAACCATCTCGTCCTCTGTCGTCCCCTTCTCCTTGTGCCCTCCATCTTTCCCAACATCAGGGTCTTTTCCAGGGAGTCTTCTCTTCTCATGAGGTGGCCAAAGTCTCGGAGCCTCAGCTTCAGGATCTGTCCTTCCAGTGAGCACTCGGGGCTGGTTTCCTTCAGAATGGAGAGGTTAGATGTATAAGGAGCAAAATTATCCTTATGGAATGGGACGTCCCTATTTTCATCTGAGAAATTGTTAAATAATAAATCTTACTAACTCTTAATTAGTGTTTTTGCAACTGGATCGTATCTCTGGTATGCAGGGTCAATGCTGTAGCCCAACCAGTTATTTATTCTAGCCTGTTTTCCCAACCTTGGATGTCGACCTATCTCCTAAATCAGCTGCAGATAGCCCCCCTCCCTTTTTAAAAGGAATTATTGCTTTCTCTTTCTGGAGTAAAATGAGTATCTACAGCCCAATTTTGAATTGATATTTTTTAGCAGGTTGGCGGAGATGATAATGAAACACACAAACATTTGCAAATATACGGTATCTTTAAGCTCATTTTAAAAGGCAGACTTTGATCAGATGTTGGAGGGTACAAATTTCAGAAACAAAACGATGATAATGTCGCCACGGGTCTGGCGGTAATCGTTTTGATCGTGGAAGACCCCTTTTTTCCCCTGTTGCAATATTTGCTCCCCTCCTAATCCTGTTCCTCATTCCCCCCCCCAAAAAAACCACAACACTGGTGTACCTTAACAGGAGTAGAGGGGGTTTCGGATGAAATTGGCATGTGAAAGGGGGAAAAGTTTCACAGGTGCAGAAATCCTTTGGCCTTACGCCTACCCTTCGGCCTTTGGTGGAACGGACATTTCCGTGGTAGGAAAACCCGCCTCGATTTCACATACCGAAATCGGCGTTTCCAACGAAATTCGTAAGCTTCCTTCTCGTTTCCACTGAAAAACCGACAGAACCACAGGAGGCCTTGCCAGTTTCTAATCTCTGTGTTTTTCGCTCCAAAAACATTTATCAAAAGGTCAGCTCGTGGACAAACAGAAACCCAGCCAGCTATGGTTGATGCTAACCTCACCCTTTTCCTTCCAAGATTTGCCGTTTCAAAGGAGTCCAAGGCGGGGGGACGGGGGACGGGAGTGTGAAGGAAACCGGGGGAGCCCCATGGATCAAATTCAAATTTATTGCGGCTATAAGCCCATAAAAAAACATAAAATATGGAATATATAACATAAAGTTACAGCATACCATAGACCCTGGAGTCATAGGGAATCAAACCACAGCACAAATACAAGTTTTAAAATTGCAACCAGGAGCAGAAAACAAAAGTATTAGTGGTCGTGTAGTTGGCCACAGCGCCTTTTTTGAGATATGACAGAGTTTAGAAACCTTGCCACCTGCAAGGTTGTATAGGAGTCATTGTCTTGCAGGAGTAAGGCAAGGTGTGACTCAGCTGGTGCACCTGTAAGTTTCTGAGTTATTGGTCTTAGTAATTTTGCCCGAGCCTCACTATGCAGGGAACAGATAAAGATTATATGATGGAGAGATTCCGTCGACTTTTTATCACAATCACAAAAGGCGGAAACTAAGCCCTTGGAAAATCTATGTCTCAGGACATTAGAAGGAAAAACATTAAAGCTCACTTTGGGGAGCCCCATGGAGAAGCAGCCTTGCTGCCTATGCAGAACATTGTCCAAAAAATTGTATATAATGATAATAATACTTTATTATTTATACCCCACCCCAATTATTATTGAGGGGACGCGGGTGGCGCTGTGGGTTAAACCACAGAGCCTAGGGCTTGCCGATCAGAAGGTCGGCGGTTCGAATCCCCGCAATGACGGGGTGAGCTCCCGTTGCTCGGTCCCTGCTCCTGCCCACCTAGCAGTTCAAAAGCACGTCAAAAGTGCAAGTAGATAAATAGGTACCGCTCCGGCGGGAAGGTAAACGGCGTTTCCGTGCGCTGCTCTGGTTCGCCAGAAGCGGCTTAGTCATGCTGGCCACATGACCCGGAAGCTGTACGCCGGCTCCCTCGGCCAGTAAAGCGAGATGAGCGCCGCAACCCCAGAGTCGTCCAACTGGACCTAATGGTCAGGGGTCCCTTTACCTTTTTTCCCTTTTCTTCCTTCTTCTTCTTCTTCTTCTTCTTCTTCTTCTTCTTCTTCTTCTTCTTCTTCTGTGCCAAATTGCTTCATATCCCATAAGTTGCTGCAAAAATAGTACAGTTGTACCTCGGGGTATGTACGCTTCGGGTTACGTACGCTTCGGGTTACGTACTCCCGTAACCCGGAAGTGTAACCTGCCGTGAGCGCGATACGTGCATGCGTCGAAGCGGTCCCTGCACTTCGCGCATGCGCAGAAGCGTTCTGCGCACTTCGCGCATGCGCAAAACGTGTTGTTTGGGTTACGTACGTTTCGGGTTACGTACATTGACCCGGAACAGGCAGACCGTCTTTCACACAACATTTCCTTTTTTAAAAAAAGTTGCCGACGGGGACGGAAAGTGGGGCGAACTAGGAAACAGAACATAAAAAAGCTGCCCCGGCGAGCATCTGCATGCAAAAGAGATGCTCTAGCTAGCACTTAGGGAAGAAAGCCTAAGGTTCGCGAAATACGAGAAATTGGAAAATGGCATAATAAGATCGGAAGAGGCTTGCCGGATCAGACTACTGGCCCATTTACTGCAGCCTCCGGCTCTCAACAGTGGCCAACCAGGCTGCCTTAGTCAGGTCAATGGCGTACATTAATTCATTTTTATTTCCGCAAAATACTTCTTCGCCTTGGCTGCAGGGACACTGCCTCTTGTTTATGGGAAAGTGGTCTTCCTGGGAAATGATTTCCTTCCCAGCATCGGCTTGGCCGCAGCCAGCCTTGGAACTACTTCTAAGTAGAACTTTCCTGAAAAAGGAAAACTAAAATAAATTAAACAAAACTTTAGCCAAGGACAAGGGAACCTGTGGCTCTGCAGAGGTTGCACCCCAACTCTCAACAGTTCCCCCAGCATGGTCAATGCTTTTATTGTGGATGGGGGAACTACTGAGCCTAGGGCTTGCTGATCAGAAGGTCGGCGGTTCGAATCCCCGCAATGACGGGGTGAGCTCCCGTTGCTCGGTCCCAGCTCCTGCCCACCTAGCAGTTCAAAAGCACGTCAAAGTGCAAGTAGATAAATAGGTACCACTCCGGCGGGAAGGTAAACGGCGTTTCCGTGCGCTGCTCTGGTTCACCAGAAGCAGCTTAGTCATGCTGGCCACATGACCCGGAAGCTGTACGCCGGCTCCCTCGGCCAATAAAGCGAGATGAGCGCCGCAACCCCAGAGTCGGACACGACTGGACCTAATGGTCAGGGGTCCCTTGGCAGGAGTAGAGACCGAGCAACGGGAGCTCACCCCGTTACAGGGATTCAAACTGCTGACCTTCTGATCAACAAGCCCTAGGCTCTGTGGTTTAGACCACAGCGCCAGCCACGTCCCATAAATGCATATATGTGGCTGTAAATGTAGGATGACATTCAATTTTGTTGTACTTTGTACAATGACAATAAAGTATCTATCATCTATCTATCTATCTATCTATCTATCTATCTATCTATCTATCTATCTATCTATCATCTCTCTATCTCTCTATCATCCATCTCTCTATCATCCATCTGTCTGTCTATCATCTATCTATCTATCTATCTATCTATCTATCTATCTATCTATCTATCTATCTATCTATCTATCTATCTATCTATCTATCTATCTATCTATCTATCTGTCTATCATCTATCTATCTATCTATCTATCTATCTATCTATCTATCTATCTATCTATCTATCATCTCTATCTATCATCTCTATCTATTCAACACAAAAAACCAATGGCAATTTGTTGTTGACAAAGGACAGCTGGACATATAAAGGGCCCCATTACCTCCAGTAGCTGAGGGCCTCATCAAACCGAAATCCGGCCCTGGCAATGACCAATGAGATCCACATGGAGGCGCATGGATTTAGGCAAGTTTAGAGCACAATGGGAACACACAGGGCCTCCCGGTATTCCCCGGTTTTCCCCATTCTTGGAAGCTGCACTTCTGACTTGAGTGTGCTTTCCTCTCAACTTTGACCCTTGGAGAGAAACTAATCTCCGCTTCCAGGGCAGAGAGAATCCAAGCCACAGAACGACAACAATAAAAATCGTTCTGCGCTGCTTCTGAAATGCACACAAAAAATCCCCAGCATTGTCTAAGCTTCTAGCAGACATATTTCCGGGCGGGGTGACCCCACTCCAGCGCAAAGAGCATCTCTCTCTCTCTCTCTCTCTCTCCTTTGGATGGCCACCCATCGCCGGCAGGCCCCCCCCCAAACCTTTGGCCTTGGTTTTCTGCACAAAGGCAGGTCCGAAAATCTGCCGATTCCGGAAAGCCAGCCTGGATGTTTAGCTAAGGCTGCAGGTTTTCCTGTCGTCTTATCCGTCGGGTCATCAGCTAATCAGTTTTTAACCGGTTTAGGAAGCGGGTTTTTAAACAGGGGAGTTTGTTTTCTTTATTTAGAGGTTTGCCATCATGGAACGAGGAGGATACAGCACCTTAGGAACAGACAAAGAGGAATTCGAGAAGTCCTTGAGTCTCACGGAGACCAAGATTCTAGTTCTCATGGTTGTGGACAAAGGGCTGGTTTAACTAGGAACTCTGTTGTCCTCAATGAATTTAAGTCAGCTGCAGACTAGGGATCCTAGGGACGCAGGTGGGGCTGTGGGTTAAAACACAGAGCCTAGGGCTTGCTGATCAGAAGGTCGGCAGTTTGAACCCCTGCGACGGGTGATTGCTCGGTCCCTGCTCCTGCCAACCTAGCAGTTCGAAAGCACGTCAAAGTGCAAGTAGATAAATAGGTACCGCTCCGGCGGGAAGGTAAACGGCGTTTCCGTGCGCTGCTCTGGTTCGCCAGAAGCGGCTTAGTCATGCTGGCCACATGACCCGGAAGCTGTCTGTGGACAAATGCCGGCTCCCTCAGCCTATAGAGCGAGATGAGCGCTGCAACCCCAGAGTCGTCCGCGACTGGACCTGATGGTCAGGGGTCCCTTTACCTTTACAGACTAGGGAACTGGGCCAACATTAACACAGTGAATTTCCACAGGGACAAACGTACGGTTCTGCACACCCTCCGACATTTCTCCAGTGAAAATAGCAACGTCCTAAGGGTAATTTTACTATTTGTACCCCACACATCTTACTGGGTTGCCCCAGCCAATCTGGGCAGCTTCCCACATATATAAAAACACAATTAAACATTAAATATTTAAAAAACAACTTCCCTATACAGGATTGCCTTCAGACGGATCGGGGGTCGGATAACTCCTTAGCCTCCAACATTTCCATTTCTCCAATGAAAATAAGGACGTCCTATGGGGAAACGGGACATTCCAGGATCATATCATAACCCGGGACAGCTTCTCTAAATCAGGGATGTCCCTGAAAATAGAGACACTTGGAGGATCTGGCTTCTGCACTTAGGGAGGAAGAGCCAGATGCACAAATTTAGGATGGGGGACACCTGGCTTGACAGCAGGACATGTGAAAAGGATCCTGGGGACTTAGTAGACCACAAGGTTAACTTGAGCCCACGGTGTGATGCAGCAGCAAAAAAGGCTAATTCAATTCTAGGCTGCATCCACAGAAGTCTAGTGTCCAGATCAAGGGAAGTCATAATCTTGCTCTATTCTCCCTGGGTCAGAACACAGCTGGAATACTGTCTCCAGTTCTGGGCGCCACAGTTTAAGAAGGATGTTGACAAGCTGGAAGGTGTGCAGAGGAGGGTGACCAAGATGATCAAGGGTCTGGAAACAAAGCCTGATGAGGTGCGGTCGAAGGAGCTGGGAATGTCTAGACTTGAGAAGAGGAGACTGAGAGGAGACACGAGAGCCATCTTCAAATATCTCAACGGCCATCACATGGAAAAGAGGGAGCATGCTTGCTTTCTCCTGCTCTGGAGGGCGGGACTCAAACCCATGGCCTCAAGTTACAAGGAAGGAGATTCCGACTCAACATCCAGGAAAATGTTCTGACAGTAAGAGCTGTTCGGCAGTGGAACAGACTCCCACGAGACGTGGCGGCCTCTCCTTCCTTGGAGGTTTCTAAGCAGAGGTTGGATGGCCATCTGTCAGGGATGCTAAGTTTAGCCAAGATCCCTGCATTGTAAGGGGTTAGAATCATAGAATCATAGAATCTTAGAGTTGGAAGAGACCCCAAGGGCCATCCAGTCCAACCCCCTGCCAAGCAGGAAACACCATCAAAGCATTCCTGACAGATGGCTGTCAAGCCTCTGCTTCAAAGACCTCCAAAGAAGGAGACTCCACCACACTCCTTGGCAGCAAATTCCACTGTCCGAACAGCTCTTACTGTCAGGAAGTTCTTCCTAATGTTTAGGTGGAATCTTCTTTCTTGTAGTTTGAATCCATTGCCCCGTGTCCGCTTCTCTGGAGCAGCAGAAAACAACCTTTCTCCCTCCTCTAGATGACATCCTTTGATATATTTGAACATGGCTATCATATCCCCCCTTAACCTTCTCTTCTCCAGGCTAAACATACCCAGCTCCCTAAGCCGTTCCTCCTAAGGCATCGTTTCCAGGCCTTTGACCATTTTGGTTGCCCTCCTCTGGACACGTTCCAGCTTGTCAGTATCCTTCTTGAACTGTGGTGCCCAGAACTGGACACAGTATTCCAGGTGAGGTCTGACCAGAGCGGAATACAGTGGTACTATTACTTCCCTTGATCTAGATGCTATACTCCTATTGATGCAGCCCAGAATTGCCAAAGGGGCTCCTCCCGCTCGCTTCCCAGCCTTGTACCACCCTTCTGGAGATTATCAGCAGACTCAAAGAGATAAGGTTGGACTAGATGAGCCCTGGGTTCCCTTCCAACTCTAAGATTCCGTGATTCTAGGACATGGGGATGGAACCAGGGTCCTTTGGCTCTGTCCCTGAACTCTGACCCTCTTCTGCTTCATCCTTTACCACGTAAAGATCAGCGCTTCCCTGAGACAGTCACAAGGTCATCTTCTCAGGCCACAACCTGTCCTTCAAGGCTAAAGGGATGTTTACCTCGAAGGACGTGAGGTGCTGCTGATTCTTCAAAAAATATAATGCGTGCTTTGCTGCACCGCACTTCAAAACCCCAAGTTTGACAACCATAGGGAAGCGCAGGCATAGATTTCCTGTTGCCGAGTCTCCACAGATCCCGGCGCTGGGTCCCCTTCCACAGTCCTCCTGGCCTTGGCATATCTGCAAACTTTCCAGCCTTGGAATTATTTGCCCTTCACCCCGACCAGGCCTCGTGTCCTCCAAACCCATTGTTTTCTCTCAAGTGGGATTGCGTTACCCTTCTTGGGAAATGGATGCCTTCCTTTCCTGCCCAGCGAGGCTCCTTATTGCTGGACACTTCGGCGCTTTGGGAGAAAAGCGCTGAGGCCTCCAGTTCCCTTTCTTCTCAACCTTGAGGGTGACAGATGTCAGTGTGGAACGCCGAGTGTCCTTTATCCTCCTCCTCCTCCTCCTCTGCTGCCGCCAACCCTGCTTGGCACCTTCTCTCTTTCCTGAGGTCCGCAGTTGGCAAGGGGAAATTTGGAGTGCGAGACCAAAGGCCACTCCAGCATCCTGTTTTTGCAGTGGCCGACTGGGCGCCCACACAATGCTCAGCAGTTGACATGAGGAGGTTACAGGAGGGATGTGGGTGGCACTGTGGTCTAAAACACTGAGCCTCTTGTTGAGTCGCAATCTCCTGCAACTTGAAGCCATTGGTTTGAGTCCTACCCACCAAAGCAGGAGAAAGCAAGAATGCCCCCTTCTCCATGTGATTGTTGTTGTTCAGTCGTTTAGTCGTGTCCGACTCTTCGTGACCCCATGGACCAGAGCACGCCAGGCACGCCTATCTTCCACTGCCTCCCGCAGTTTGGCCAAACTCATGCCAGTCGCTTCGAGAACACTGTCCAACCATCTCATCCTCTGTCGTCCCCTTCTCCTTGTGCCCTCCATCTTTCCCAACATCAGGGTCTTTTCCAGGGAGTCTTCTCTTCTCATGAGGTGGCCAAAGTCTTGGAGCCTCAGCTTCAGGATCTGTCCTGAAGGGGATAACAGAGGACGAGATGGTTGGACAGTGTTCCAATTGTCACTGGTTTTTTGTGTTGAATTTATTGTTGTTGTTGTTTAGTCGTTTAGTCGTGTCCGACTCTTCGTGACCCCATGGACCAGAGCATGCCAGGCACTCCTGTCTTCCACTGCCTCCCGCAGTTTGGCCAAACTCATGCTAGTCGCTTCGAGAACACTGTCCAACCATCTCATCCTCTGTTGTCCCCTTCTCCTTGTGCCCTCCATCTTTCCCAACATCAGGGTCTTTTCCAGGGAGTCTTCTCTTCTCATGAGGTGGCCAAAGTACTTGGAGCCTCAGCTTCAGGATCTGTCCTGAAGGAGGGCCTGGCATGCTCTGGTCCATGGGGTCACGAAGAGTCTGACACCACTCAACGACTAAACAACAACAACAAGTAAACCGTGCCAATTGCCGACACACCACCCAAAACAACATGCCCCAAATGGTGGGAATCGAACCTGGTCATTTGGACCCCTGAGCAGAACCTTTAGTTGGCTGTGAAACATCGTTGGATGCCAGAAAAACCCATATAGACGGAAATTAAACAGGCAAAACAGTCCTTTCTTTGAGAAGGCAACCTCCTTAATAAGCCATCTCTTCTTTTGAAAGGTAGAAAGCCAGAGCTCTTCACCACGGCTTGAAAAACCACTTGGCCTAAAAATCCTAGGAACCAAAAGTCCAGAATCTCCTGGTAGCTGAAGTGCCTGGCGTGCTCTGGTCCATGGGGTCACGAAGAGGCGGACACGACTAAACGACTAAACAACAACAACAAATTCAACCAAAAAAACCCCAGCGACAATTTGCTGTTGACAAAGGACAGCTGGACATATAAAGGGCCCCATTACCTTCAGTAGCTGAGGGCCTCATCAAACCGAAATCCGGCCCTGCACACAGCTAACCTTTCCCTGAACTTCTCTCTAAACTTTTCCGTTTGGCCGATGCTACAGCACCACGCCTGCAAATTCTCCCATGAAAGGCCACCCCCCGCTAACGATCGGGAAGAATTAAAAATAAATTCAATAGAAAGACATCACCCTCCCATTGCACACTTCGCATTTTCGGTTAAAGGGCTACTAAAAGAAGAAAAGAAAAGAAAACCCCCTGTAATTCTTACTTGGTTGTCACCCACTGGTCTAAGGAGCCTTCCGGGAGACGGCCAGGAAACAAGGGAGAAAGGTTTCTAACCCCTGCCTCCAGAGAAATCAGATACTACAAAATCCCCACAGAGAAGGAAATGGCAACGCTTCTCTAATGGGAGCGGAAGTCCTGTCTGTTGATACTGACAGGGCTTGCTATGTGTGGGGAGATGAGGTTGCGAGCCAAGAAACAGGAATGGCACACGGCCACAAGGAATTTCCTCCACATCGCATTCTTGGATAATGAAACCCGCTTTCTTGGGCTTCTTGTCCAAGAGCAGGACTTTCGTTTCATCCAGTTATCATTAAGGCCGACGGCCCCCGTTAATGCGGTTTGATTTCCGCACTGCGGCTGCAGGGAAATTTTTGTTTTGTTGATGGGGGAAAGTGGTTTTCCTGTTCCCAGCACTGGCTTCGCCACGGCCAACCTTGTATCTACTCCCCCCCCCCCCCGTGAATTTATTTATTTGGTTTTTCAAATCAAAATTTCGCAGAGATGTATCAAACATAAATCATAAAATCATAAAAAACGGGATTCCAAGGAATCTCCTGGACTTCCACCCTCCCCTTTGTGGGTCCTATTATTAATTCTTTCCTCCTGCATCTTTTGGACATGGGTGGCACTGTGGTCTAAACCACAGAGCCTAGGGCTTGCCGATCAGAAGGTCGGCGGTTCGAATCCCCGCATGACGGGGTGAGCTCCCGTTGCTCGGTCCCTGCTCCTGCCAACCTAGCAGTTCGAAAGCATAACACTGCAAGTAAATAAATAGGTACCACTCTGGCGGGAAGGTAACGGCGTTTCCATGTGCTACTTTTCAGTAAGACTACTCTGGGTAGGGCTAAGAGTGGAGACAATCCATTATGTGAGGTTCTGGTCACCATATCTTAAGGAAGGAAGGAAGGAAGGAAGAGGGAGGAGAGGGAGGGAGGGAAGGGAGGGAGGAAGGAAGGAAGGAAGGAAGGAAGGAAGGAAGGAAGGAAGGAGGAGGAAGGAAGGAAGGAAGGAGGAGGAGAAGGAGGAGGAAGGAAGGAAGGAAGAAGAGGAGGAGGGAAGGAAGGAAGGAAGGAGGAAGGAAGGAAGGAAGGAAGGAAGGAAGGAGGAGGAGGAGGAAGGAAGGAAGGAAGGAAGGAAGGAAGAGAGGAAGGAAGGAAGGAGGGAGGAGAGGGGGAAGGAAGGAAGGAAGGAAGGAAGGAAGGAAGGAAGGAAGGGAGGGAGGGAAGGAAGGAAGGAGGGAAGGAAGGAAGGAAGGAGGGAGGGAGGGAGGGAAGGAAGGAAGGAAGGAAGGAAGGAAGGAAGGAAGGAAGGAAGTTTACTAATCACGATGTCTATCATGCCATCTAAAGTTTTTCATAAAGGTTTCTCTGCATGTGTCTCCCTCTCTCTTACTCTCAGTACAGTTCATTAAAATCCAGCTTTCAGCCAACTAACATTTTAAACTGATTCATCAAATCTATATTTATCGGGGCTGCGGTGATTAAAAAAAGGTTATTATCATTCAAAACGTTCTGTCAAGTTTCTGAGCAACTATGCCCAAACTTTCCTCTGGGGGGCACTGGTGCACAGATTCCAAAAACAACGAATGCTAAAAAGTTGTTAACGCGACTTGGGAATTAAAAAACAAAACAAAACCCCCCACAAAGAACGTTTTGGTTGCATTAATATAATCTGCTTTGGCTTGCCAAATTAAATTGGTGTAAAACTGCAAAACAGAAATAATTAAAAATGATGACCAAATCAAGAAAATCTTTAATATATATATATATATATTAAAAATGATGGCCAAATATTCACAGTTGTTGTTGTTGTTGTTGTTGTTGTTGTTGTTGTTGTTGTTTGGTTGTTGTTTGTTTGTTTATTATTTGTTTATATCATTATATATATATAATCTCAAGGCATATAGTTAATACAACACATGAAAACCTCAAATAAAACAATCTGGAGCAAAACAAAGCTTCAAGGAAAATATATCAGAGTGACATTATGCTTTAAATGCCTACTATAAATGCCTACTTCAGTTGTATATAAAAAAAGGTAAAGGACCCCCTGGACAGTTAAGTCCAGTCCAAGGCGACTATGGGGTTGCAGCGCTCATCTCACTTTCAGGCCGAGGGAGACGGCGTTTGTCCGCAGACAGCTTCCCGGTTCATGTGGCCAGCAGGACTAAACCCTTCTGGCGCAACGGGACACCGTGACGGAAACCAGAGCGCACGGAAACGCCGTTTACCTTCCCGCCAGAGCGGTACCTATTTATCTACTTGCGCTGGTGTGCTTTCGAACTGCTAGGTTGGCAGGAGCTGGGACAGAGCAACGGGAGCTCACCCCGTCATGGGGATTCGAACCGCCGACCTTCCGATCGGCAAGCCCAAGAGGCTCAGTGGTTTAGACCACAGCGCCACCCTGAGTCCCTAACTTCTTTTATAGAAAATAAAAAAAATCCTTCCAGTAGCACCTTAGAGACCAACTAAGTTTGTTCTTGGTATGAGCTTTCGTGTGCATGCACACTTCTTCAGATACACAAGCTCATACCAAGAACAAACTTAGTTGGTCTCTAAGGTGCTACTGGAAGGATTTTTTTTTTTTTAATTTTGTTTTGACTATGGCAGACCAACACGGCTACCCACCTGTAACTTCATTTATAGAGCTGCCCCATAGCTGGACTCCAGGAAGGCAGGGTGGTTTAGTGGTTGGAGTGCCGGACTAGGACCTGGGAGATCAGGGTTCGAATCCCCACTCTGTCGTGAAGCTCGCGGGGCTGACGTTGGAGTCAGCCGCAGCCTCTTCTCCTTCCTCGCGGGGTCGTTGTAGGGATTCACCGAGGAGGGGCTTGAACCATGTTGCCTTTGGAGGGCGGCGGCGTTACTCGGAGGTTTCGTGGGGAGCAGGGGGGTTCCTGAATACAGCCGTCATTCCACCTGCTATGCCAGCCTCACCTGAAAATTACCGCCCAACGCCAGCTTAATAGCGGGGGAAGATCCGCTGCCCATATTCCCCTGTAATAAGTAAACAAGGTGAGAAAACACACACAAAGAGTGGCTTCAAGTTGAATCCAGCGGAAGCAAGCAGCGGCAACGGGAGTCGGCTGCCGAATCTGCCACGTCAGGCCCGCAGGACAAAGAATGCCAGAGGAGGAGGAACAACGGCGCCCGCCTGTCAGGCCTCAAGACTTCCAATTAGCTAAATTGGCAGCCGTGCCGGCTGAAAACCAGAGCCCAAGTCGAGAGAAGAAAGGGTGGGGGGCACATCACTAGAGCAAGGTGTTTTAAAACTTTTAATGAATGCCTCCGGGGGTGAAAAGAAATGAAGTTTCCGGGGGCTCTGTGCAAGGTTTCTTTCAGTAGATTGGCATCAACACTGGCAAAGCTGCTAATTGGGAGATGCTCGGTAGGGTTGGCGGGCCGGGGAAGGAGGGGGGGGCAGGCTTCCCCAAGTCGGTGCCCCTGCCTCCATATGTTGCTGGACTCCTAACTCCCCATCACAGCCGGCTTGGCCAAAAACGACCCAGGGCCCAGGCTGTCGGAAAAACCGTATTCTCCCTACCTGGACTCTTTGGGGGAGACACCGTTCTCAGTCCCGCCCACCCTCACAAGCGCGTTGGGTAGGGACGCAGGAGAGGGCCTTTTCGGTGTTGGCTCCACCCAGATGTTGGAATTCCCTCCCTAGAGAAACCAGGCTTGCTCCCGCCTTGCCGTCTATCCGCTGCAGGGGGAGATCCTTTTATTCCAACAGGCCTTTGGGAAACTGGCCTTGCTTGGCAGTCTCCTCAAGCGTTTTAGCCTGGTTGGAGTTCGTGCCCTTGAATTATGATATTGCCTCTTGCTTGGATGGTGCATAGAGAAGGTTCTGTAGAAAGAAGCCAGCTCTACAGAGGTAAAATCTCTGTTCAGTGCTCTCCCCACAATTGCATGTGCCCGCAGGAAGGTGGTCCCTCTTGCGCTGCAAAAAAAGGTTCCCTCCCGCTCCAAATCATGATTTCTGCTATCCATTGTTTACACGCCAATGCCTGGTTTGCATTCCAGAGGCAAACCATGGTTTCCATTCTCTCTCTTTCCCTTTTGCCAGATGGGAATGTTCAGGATGGCATAAAATAATATATTCTTTATTAATATCCTTCCTAACCTGTGCTAGCAAGTTCCTTTACTTAGCAAAGTTACATCCCCCTTTTTACATGCACAGCAGACAGCTGGTCGCAGGCTCGTGTGAGCCTCTCGCCATTAAAACTTCAGTCTGTCTCAGACTGAATTGTACTTCCCTGGTGAGTTCCCTAGAATCCCCCTTAAAAGAATAAAGACGCCACAATCTTATTCAAAGTCAATAAAAGAAGTTTACTCACATCAGTTCACAGTTGGATCCTGAAGGCAGACTTAGTTACAAATATGTACATGTGGATCTACCCCATATGGGGGAATAATCCCAGTGCTTCTGCTAGCTGAGAGCTAGCAGAGCAGTCCTAGCTAAAAGCTGGTCAAACGAAGAAGGAAGTCAAAAAGAGAGGGTGGTGACTGTTTTTGTTACCTGGACAGGTAAGGTCACGCCCACCTTCTGTCACATGCAAAAGGAAGGATGCTGCAGCCAGAAGGAACAGGAAGTTTCAACTGGCTGGACCAAACATCCCCTTGCATGTCTTCTCTAGCATTACAAGGAATGTTGTACTTGACTGCTTCTCATGGATCACATCCCACAATCAGAAGGTTCGTTCCGTGCAATGTCAACATTGGACCGTAGCCCTTGGAACTCCTTCCCACTACAATACCAGACAGGAGCCGTCCCTACTAGTTTGTTGCTGTTGTTTTTTGGCCAACTTTTAAAGACATTCCTCTTTCAGCAAGTTTCTTTGTTGTTGTTCAGTCATTCAGTCGTGTCCGACTCTTCGTGACCCCATGGACCAGAGCACGCCAGGCACCCCTATCCTCCACTGCCTCCGCAGTTTGGCCAAACTCATGCCAGTCGCTTCGAGAACACTGTCCAACCATCTCATCCTCTGTGTCCATCTTTCCCAACATCAGGGTCTAGGGAGTCTTCTCTTCTCATGAGGTGGCCAAAGTATTGGAGCCTCAGCTTCAGGATCTGTCCTTCCAGTGAGCACTCAGGGCTGATTTCTTTAAGAATGGATAGGTTTGGAATGTAACCCATCTGTGGCGTGGTCTCTTAAGCCATTAATTCATTTATTTATTTTGACATTTCCACCTCCCTTGTTATGCCTAATGATTTCCTTCAGAAGAGCTCTGCTCCTGTTTCAGCTCACCAGCCGCCCGGCGCGATGACGCCCCAGCTCTAATTTAATCCTAATTACTGCTATTAATGCTAATTAGGACCACTAATACTTGGCACCGATATGGAACTTTTTAAAGTGCTTTGCATGCATTCCGTCAGGAAGCTCGTTACACCGACCTTACAAGGTGACTGTGTGTCTTTTTGATCTTTCTTTTTTTTAAAAAAAATAATATTTATTTAAAAAAATTAACATAAAAACAAAAACAACATAACTACATTAACAAACATAAAAACACAACAAAAACAACAACTTATTATTTTTCTTAAAAATAAAATAAAACAATACTTTCTCACATCTTGGTGGGACTTCCTCCTGTCTTCTCCTCCTGTGTCCCTTGTAATTCCTTTTTTTGTAACTTCCAAAATCTTATAATTTTAATCTATTTTCTAACAACAACAAATCCATTAATATCTCCTACCTCTAAACTTATATTATATCCTTATCTAATTAATTAAATTTATATCTTATCTTAACCCTTACCATCTTCTAACTAAATCAACTATCTTCAACTCTACAACCTATCTTATCCTCAGATTATATCTAATTTTCAATCATACAATGGTCTTTTAAATACAATTTAAAATTTTCCATTCTTTCTCCACCGCGTCGTCTCTCTGGTCACGGAGTCTCCCGGTCATTTCTGCAAGCTCCATATAGTCCATCATTTTCATCTGCCATTCTTCTATCGTTGGTAATTCTTCTGTCTTCCAGTTCTTAGCTATCAAAACTCTGGCTGCTGTTGTGGCATACAAAAACCAGTTCCTATCACTTTTAGCAATATCCTGGCCTAGGATGCCCAGTAAAAAGGCCTCTGGTTTCTTCTTAAATGTGTTTTTCAACACTTTTTAAATTTCATTATATATCTTTTCCCAGAAGTCTTTCACCTTAGGGCACATCCACCACATATGGAAGAAGGTTCCTTCTGCTTGTTTACATTTCCAGCATTTGTTACTCTGACCATGGTATATTTTGGCTAACTTCACAGGGGTTAAATACCACCTGTACATCATCTTCATTATAGTCTCTCTTAACAAACGGCATGCTGAAAATTTTATATTTGAATTGTGTCTTCTTGATCTCTGCCTATTTCAGGATTTCATTTGGCCCCAGACCTTAAGGTGCTTCAAACCGGGGACTTTGTGCACTCTTAAATACACTGTGCTTCGCTTCGAAAAACTGGAAGGAAAAGCTTGCCATAATCATCACAATTATAACAAGCAAAGGCTTGACAAATCTCGCTTTGCATGTCATGAGTCTATCTCATATATTAGTTTCACCTTTTAAGTTGAATTACTGAAAGAAATGAACCTTTCCATGATATTCTAATTTTTGAGTTTCACCTGTATATATATATATATATATATGATTGGCTGATGGGGTGGAAAACCTGTTGGATATGTGCCAATTTCTGTAGTAATTTGCAGTTTTATAGCCGAGGAGCTGGACTTTTTGACAGACATTTCGGGGTCATTGCGCGGATCAACCATCTTCTGGAACGGACAAGTGGAGAAACAAGCCGGAAGTTTATCTGACAGGGTACTCTATTATATTACCTTTTGCGCCTGGGTCTTCGATGTAGGTTGGCAGAGGTTGCCGAGTCCACCGCGGGGAAATTCGAACGAACCTTCCGATCGGCAAGCCCAAGAGGCTCGGTGGTTTAGACCACAGCGCCACCCGCATCCCAAGGAACTTGGAGAGCGGTGGAAAGGTGGAGACCTTCATCCTTCGCAACTGCCTCGTTGGGGAAGAATTACTGTGCTCACTTGCCCCGAGCTGTTTTGTTGCTTTGAATAGTTTACTTCGCCGACATCTTGTGAGTTGTTGCAGACTTGCTCCCGACGCCCATCATCTCGGCTCTTTTCCGCCTCCGCAGTTGGAGGCAGCGAGTCTTCTGAATCCCAGTTGCTGGAAACCGCAGGAGGTTTCCAGGGAGTTGTGTTCAAATCCCGCTGCGGGTTCCCTCCACCCCCCAGGCACCTGGCTGGGCACTGTGAGGAGAGAATGCCGAACTTGGTGGGCCGTTGGCTTGATCCAGCAGGGAGCTCTTTCGATGTTCTCACACAGCCCTCTTTGTTTACCTGCGTCTCGTCCAGCAGAAGCATTTCACCAACGCAATGTCTAGAAACACGGTAGCAGCGCAGCTCCCCAAAGGCATTTCAGCTGCCTCCGCCGTTGCGCCAGCGTTCCTTTTGTGCCACCGTATCCCTCTCTCCGGAAAGATCGGGAAGATACATTTACAGAGACAATCTCTCTCCGGCCACCTGCTGCGTATCTCCTTTCAGAGCATCCTTTTATCGACAGGATCACCGGCACCCGAATGACATCTCGGCGTCCCTGGCAGCGAGACGTGAGCAGGCACAAACTCGCTTCCCTTCTTCCTCGCCGTGGGACGGTCCGCCTGGAGAGAGAGAAACCCTCCCTGGCCAAAACATTTGTGTATTACTGCCAAGGGTGTGTGTGTGTGTGTGTGTGTTCTCCTGGGTTGGGAGGACAGACATAAGAAAGCGTTATTGACCCCCCACGAACACCATATCAGGGCATTTACGGATCCAAGATGGAAGACTCCGGGCTGAGAAAGACGCCAGCGATTGCTGCTCGCGAGAGGGGTATGGAGGACCGTTACTTACTTTGTTTTTTTACTGAACATGGCAACGTACTAAACCCCCTAAGCAGAACCGTCTTTCCCATTGGTGTTAGCGGTGCGTTGCACCAGGGCCGGCCTCTCAGAGGCACCCTAGCGAGTGGGGGAGCTGTGCGGCTTTGCCGGCAGCCTCCCCTTTCCCCGCACGCGCGCCAGCTGCGCCCCACCAACTATATGGCTGGCGGGTGTGCAGCTTCCTTCCCAAGCCTCCGCAGGAGGAAAGCAATCCACGCTCCTGGTCGTTGTCCTCCTCCTGCTTCCTGGCAAAAAGGCGGCATGCAACCTTCCCGGGCTGTCTTCTCGGGTGCCCCGACACTGGAGAGCATGTCCCCCAGCACATTTCCCTGCTTGATCGCCGCCGCCACGCCGGGGATCGGGGCGGTGGGGGAGGCAGAGGACATTTTCCAAAACAAGGGAGGGATCTTTGCACCACGGCGCCGGATATGCTGAAGACGGCCCTGCCCCTAAGCCATATGAGGCTTGGGGGCCATGGGGACACAGGAGTAGGCCGGTGACTCTTAAAAATATCCCTCCTTGCTGTTGTCCAATGAGCCTCGCCAACTCCGGGAATGCCCAGTGATGCTCCTTCAGATGATCTCTGTGATTGAGCTGGGAGAGAAGGGTCCTTGACCCAGTTTTGTTCAAGGCTTTGCAAGTTAATGCCAGGACCTTGAAGCTGGCTTGGTAGTGTGGGGTGTAATCCATTGGTACAGTCAAATGCAACATTCCTTGTTTCCCTACCATGGGCACAGGCAGGGGGACATCCCACCAGTGTAACTTCCTGTTCCACTGGTCTGGAGCCAGTGTGGTGTAGCGGTTAAGAGTGGTAGACTCATAATCTGGTGAACCGGGTTCGCGTCTCCGCTCCTCCACATGCAGCTCTCAGCCTCACTCACCACACAGAGTGTTTGCTGTGGGGGAGAAAGGGAAAGGAGAATGTGAGCTGCTTTGAGACTCCTTCGGGTAGTGATAAAGCGGGATATCAAATCCAAACTCCTCCTCCTCCTCCTCCTCCTCCTCCTCCTCCTCCTCCTCTTCTTCTTCCCCTTACATGTGACCTGGAAGATGAGTGTGGCTCTGGCTGACTCCATAAAAGAGCCGAGCCACGCAACCATTTTCTCAGTCTGTTTTGTCTGTTGTCTAGTTCTCTCCCTTGCTGCCATGCTGCTCTCCTGCAGACATTCTGTTGCCTTAATGTAATTTTTGCTGTCTGCTGGCTCTCGGCCAGCAGCACGTGAGTTCAGCCTCCCTATGAGATGAACTCACGGTTTCTTTGTGTAACTGACAAGCAAAGCCTGCCTTTCAGGGATCGTAACCGTGAACTGAAATGTGAGTAAACCTCTTGTTACTTTACTCAGAAAGGCTCTTGTGTCTTTATTCTTTTAAGAGGGAACCAAAGGGGACACCGGGAAATGATCTTAACCTAAGAGATTCAAACGAATCTGCAAACTAGCTTCCAGCTATATTGAGGGAAATTTGCTCTGCGACATCGCTTTGTTAGTGTGAGTGAAGGAAAGATAAGACTTATTCAATATATTCTTTCCTACTATCTTTAACCACAGGTAATAGATGGGCAGCTGTGAAGCTTCCCTATTCTTGGCCAGATGTCCCCATAACAAGACCGGTCGCTGCGTTCTGCACCCACGGGAGCTTCTGAAACTGATTCAAGGGCAGCCCCGCAAACAGCACATTGCAGTAGTCCAGCCTCAAAGATGCCAACACAGGCCAGGCCTCCCCAGCCACTCTGGGCAGCTTCTAACAGAATATTAAAAACACAATAAAACACAAACATTAAAAACTTCCCTAAACAGGGCTGCCTTCAGATGTCTTCTAAAAGTCAGATAGTTGTTTATTTCCTTGACATCTGGTGGGAGGGCGTTCCACAGGGAGGGTGCCACTACTGAGAAGGCCCGGTAGGGATTTGGGCTAGAGATTTGGAGCATAGTATTTGATTTTCAGATTGGGAAAGGTTATGGAAAACTGACTTGAAATTCTCGGTATGTTGTACGCTGAAAGAAAACTGTATGGAAACGATGTGGTATTTGACCTCCTGTAAGTTAGCAAAAGGACCCGGGTGGCGCTGTGGTCTAAACCACAGAGCCTAGGGCTTCCCGATTGGAAGGTCGGCAGTTCGAATCCCCGCGACAGGGTGAGCTCCCATTGTTCGGTCCCTGCTCCTGCCCATCTAGCAGTTCGTAAGCGGCGTTTCCGTGCGCTCAGGTTTCCATCACGGTGTCCCATTGTGCCAGAAGCGGTTTAGTCACCCTGGCCACATTCTTAGTCACTGAAACTTGTTTCTAAAATGTTCCCCCCCCCCTCTTCATATACCATGCCAGGCCCCGGACCGGGATGCTACACTTTGCCCCCCACAGTTGGGTTCGTCAACCACGACTACACTCGATTCACCAGTCCAGCTTACTCCTTCCATCAGAGGTTGAAAAACAGAAGTGAGTAGTTGAACCGTCAAGTGGTTTACCTGTAAGGTAAAAGAGCAATGCTTGAGGAGTAAGTTGTGGCTTCTATATGGCCTGTTGTTGCTTGGGTGGCTGGGTGGCAGTCATTTGCAGTGATTAGCAGCCATTTGTGAGCTGCTTTCTGTTGCAAAAAACGCCCAGGGGAGAGATAGCAGTCTCCCCAAGTCTTCCTTGGTCCTCTCTGGCTGGCATTTCCCCTCAGTCCAGAGTGCTGGTTATAGTGGACCCTTCTCCCCTGAAAAGAGTACGCACATGTCCTTGCATTCCTCAGCAAGCAGGAAATCTCATTGTGCAATCTGGCTCAGTTACAGGATTGCTAACCATGGTGCTGAAACCCACAGTGAGGAACCTCTCCGAGGTGCTGGTGTTGTCAGTTGCTCCTTAGGACAGCGCTGAGACAACTTGTATTGTCTGGCTCACCTGGAGGGTCGCTGACCATGGTGCTAAAACGTTACACTGAGGTTGGCTTGGCCTGTTGGTACTGGCCTCTCGCCTTTGCTTGAGCTGTCACCAATTTAGTAGGCAGTGGTGACGCTGTCAAGAAGGAGGGGGCATGCTTAGGGAGAGGGCCCAACTGAGGCCATCTTGCCCCCCCCCACACAAAATTCAGATGCAGCAGTGCTACCAGCCATGCAACGGGCTGGGAAACTTCCAAAATGCTTCTGAATAAGTTCAAATGAGCTGTCCAGATGGACAGATGTGCTGGAATGTGTGTGCATTGCACCCAAAGTTAGAACAGAAGAGCACTTGCGGCACAGCAGCGACAAAACACAGGCAAACCTCCATAAAAACGCAGAAGGCACGGTTAAAATTAGCACATGGAAAGGAATAAAGGGATGTACATGTTCTCAAAGTTAACGGAGCTTTGCTTATAAAACAAATGAACATGAGTGAAATTGAGACAAGATAAACATTGAGACAAGATAAACATTTGACAGGTGGCATCAATAGCTGTCAGGATAGCAGCCACACACCCAATGTATTCAAGTCTCCATGACAATTTTCAGAGATGGGGTCCACAAACATCTCTCTGTACCTGGCAGCCTTTACCGCAAACAGTATCCAACTTTAGTAATGCTCGGAGTAGTCCCATTGAGATTAATGGACCTGCGTGCATTTTTGTCAGTGAGCCATCTCTGACCAGGGCTGGATTTAGGGTTTGATGAAGCCCTCAGCTACTGAAGGTAATGGGGCCCTTTATATGTCCAGCTGTCCTTTGTCAACAACAAATTGTCGCTGTTTTTTGTGTTGTATATATGCTATATGGTAATTTATGGACCTAATAGGTATCTCAAGCCATTTGCCATGTTGCCATGCAACCAGTCCATGCAGAATGTAGGCACCCTATATATAGAAAGGAGCAAACCAGTGATATTTTAGGGAGCAGGCTAGCAGGCAGGGCCCATGACTTACATCATAGGAGCCTACACAACACAAAACACTGTTGCTGTATGTAGGTTTTATTTTATTTGTTTTTTATCTTATATTTTGGAAATGTACATCCAGTTTTTCCCCCCCTTTAATTTTTTGGGCCCCCCAAGAGAGTGGGCCCTAACCTATAGGTTATTTAGCTTGTATGTAAATCCGGTACTGTCTCTGACTAATGTTGCCTTGTCAGTCTGACCTGTTGTAAAGCAGATTTAAATGAATTGTACCTGTGTGCTGCTGTGTGCTCTTTTGCAACCCAAAATAGTTACTGCTACGAATACTAATACTAATACTTACTACCAATGCTACTAATACTAATACTTACTGCTACTACAAGCTGCCCTTTTTTGCCCCAAGGTGCCAGGGCAGGTTACAAGAATTGAAAACGCAGTTTAAATACGCCTGTGATCACATCACTCGCCTCCCCCCCCAAACCTACACGTTTCCCCTCAGAGTAAAACAGAGCCTAGGGCTTGCCGATCGGAAGGTCATCAGTTCGAATCCCCACGGGGTGAGCTCCCGTTGCTCTGTCCCAGCTCCTGCCACCTAGCAGTTCAAAAGCACGTCAAAGTGCAAGTAGATACATAGGTACCACTCCGGTGGGAAGGTAAACGGCGTTTCCGTGCGCTGCTCTGGTTCGCCAGAAGCGGCTTAGTCATGCTGGCCACATGACCTGGAAGCTGTACGCCGGCTCCCTCGGCCAGTAAAGCGAGATGAGCGCCGCAACCCCAGAGTCGTCCGCAACTGGACTTAGCGGTTTAGTCCTGCTGGCCACATGACCCAGGAAGCTGTCTGTGGACAAACGCCAGCTCCCTCGGCCCGAAAGCGAGATGAAACCCTCAATCCCATAGTTGCCTTTGACTGGACTTAACCGTCCAGGAGTCCTTTAGCTTTTACCTTTTATGCCAGGGGAATTAGTGGGGATGGGGTTGGGGACAGTTTGCCTACTTCTGCTTTCCATGCTTTGAGCATGGTCTGCGTGAACCTGTTTTGCGTTCTGGGGATTTCCCTTAGTTTGTTTGGGAGAAATGGGTATACTGTGGTGCAGGTATTTTCAATTGTGTCCCTCTCCAGGGGTACCCATTGTTTTGTCTCATCTTCCACAGGCGAAACTCGAAAAATTAGAATATCGTGGAAAGGTTCGTTTCTTTCATTAATTCAACTTAAAAGGCAAAACTAATATATGACATAGACTCATGACATGCGAAGTGAGATATGTCAAGCCTTTATTTGTTATAATTGTGATGATTGTGGCGCACAGCTGATGAGAACCCCAAATTAACAATCTCAACTTTGGGGTTTTCATCAGTTGTGTACCATAACCATCACAATTATAACAAGCAAAGCCTTGACATATCTCGTTTTGCATGTCATGAGTCTATCTCATATTTTAAACTCCAGTAGCTATTGAAAACAATTGCTTGTATAAATGAACTTTTCCACGATATTCTAATTTTTCAAGTTTCACCTGTAGTATATCTACTGTTGTTTTTTCCCCCCTCCTCCCCAGTAGACCTGAAGGATTCAAGTCCTGGGCCGTGCTACTTCGTGCAACCTGAGCTCACGCGCTTCGGCCGGGCGAAGGGACCTTCCTACTCCATGCTGGCACGAGCGAGACCCCCGGGTAAGTGGGCAGGCGGGCTTTTGAAACACCCACAAAACAAAGAGCATGCGAGACCGGGAAGGTTGGGCACCGACTGGATTGCTGCGAGATGCTCAGGGTGGGGCCGCCCTCGGAGACTGCACAAAAGCTGCAGCTGGTTCAAAACGCAGTGGCTAGTCTATGAGCTTCACCAGGCTGCTGCTTTGTTTGTGGGCCCAATTCTGGTGCTTATCTGGGCCCAATTCTGGTGATCAGCAGAGCGGGCCCTCTGGCGAGTTCCTCCACCCTCAGAGGCTTAAGGTGGTGCTGGCCTTGCAGGAGTGGGTCCCTAAATGGGAGATCTCCCCACAAAAGTGCTTCTGGTATCTCCATCGTACTGCATTCAGCAAACTGCTGGCGACAGGCCAAGCTGTGTTCAACGGTGTGTATTTCCCCTCCAGGTCAGCCTCAGACCCCCGGGCCGGGGGCGTACAGCCCCGAGAGGGCCCCTCCTCCGTCACAGCAGAGACCGCCTTCCTTTTCCATCGGGGCCCGCACCAAAAGCCGCTTGGTGGACCCCGTCCCGGCCCCCAACAGCTACACCCTCCCCTCGCTGCTTGGCCCGCGGGTGCCCAGCAAGCCCTCGAGCCCTTCCTTCACCATCCGTGGCTGGAACTCCAAGGGGAGCTACGCCGAAGACCTCTCCCAGACCCCCGGTCCAGGGCGTTACAACACCACGGACCCCAGCGTCTATCTGTGCCGGCCCCCGTCTTTCTCCATGCTGGGGAGGTTGAAGAAGTCCACGCGGGTCTCCCAAACCCCAGGCCCCGGGGCCCACAGCCCAGAGAAGGTGAAGGCTCATAGGGCGAGAGCCCCTTCCTACTCCCTTGGGGTCCGCCACTCGGAATTCCTCATGCCCCTCATCACAGATGTTCCAGAATGGTAGAATCAGGGACTGGCTGGGCACAGAGGTCACTGCCTCATCCTTCACACATCTCGGACTAGCCAAGAGACACAGACTGATTCAAAGCTGTAATGATACAGTGGGCAAAGGATTTGGGAATGAATGAATGAATCTTTATTTAGGGTTTTGAGCCAATAGTCAAATAGTGGACCTTATTCTGATTGCCCCAGCTAAAAACCTTGCAACCTTTGGTGTCGCCTTCTCATCTTGATCTGCCAAGAGAAAGGACACCGGGGCAGTGGCTGGGCGACCCGGAATGGACAATAAAAGAGGGGAGATAATCTCATTCCCCAAGTCTTTATAAAGAGCGCAAGCCAGAAGGGCATGCGCCACCGATTTGGGACTGCCATCTCCACAGGGACATAAGAATTTTTTTTGTGTTGAATCCGTTGGAATAGTCCCTCAAGTACAGCCGAGGGCAATACATTCAATCTTGCGGGGGGTAAAAGCGCGTCTGTATTTTAGAATTGCTAGGTTATGCAGATAGGGTGCCAAAGAGTTGAAATGGGAAGGTGGAAAATAGTCACGCCATGGTCCTGTATCCCTGAAGGAGCGTCTCCACCCCCATCGTTCTGCCCGGACACGGAGGTCCAGCTCCGAGGCCCTTCTGGCGGTTCCCTCCCTGCGAGAAGCCAAGTTACAGGGAACCAGGCAGAGGGCCTTCTCGGTAGTGGCACCCGCCCTGTGGAACACCCTCCATCAGATGTCAAGGAAATAAGCAGCTATCCTATTTTTAAAAGACATCTGAAGGCAGCCCTGTTTAGGGAAGTTTTTAATATTTAATGCTGTATTGTTTTTAACACTCGATTGGGAGCCGCCCAGAGTGGCTGGGGAAACTCAGCCAGATGTACAAATAAAATTATTATTATTATTATTATTATTATTATTATTATTATGTTCATAATAGGACCCATGGAGGGGGTGGGGAGAAGCCTCGAGAATCAGGGAAATCTCTCTGTACGGTTATATTTTCGGTAACGTGATAACTTTTTACTTGTAAAATCAAACTTTTTACGTAAAATCAAAGTACCGGTGGTGGGCGGGGCCAGATGCAAAGGTGGGTGGAGCCACAGGGCACGACTTTGAAAGGTTCTACTCCAGCCACACAGAAAAAAGCCAGAGGAATTTCTTTATTAGCCCAGAAATAGAAACAGAATGAAGTACCAACAAAAGAAGAATGGCAGATGAAAATGATGGACTTTGCAGAACTGGCGAAACTGACAGGAAGAATTGGGCACCAGTGAGACCAACCATTCCAAAAAGACTGGAACAAATTTACATTATATTTGAAAGACAACATCATTAGCAGGGTGATTTGAAGATTTGTAAGATGAATTAGTTACCTATTCAGGTTGAGTTATTACATGTTTTAACACAATAAAAAAATTCCTTCCAGTAGCACCTTAGAGACCAACTAAGTTTGTTCTTGGTATGAGCTTTCGTGTGCATGCACACTTCTTCAGATACACTGAAACAGAAGTCACCAGACCCTTATATATGTTATATATTGAGAGAGGGTGGTGGGGTGATTGGGCTGATGGGGTGGAAAACCTGTTGACGACTGTTAACGACTGCTTTTTTCTGACATTAGCAGTCCAATTGCAGTACAGTTAACAGTCAAATGACAGCCGAGGGAGCTGGCGTTTGTCTGCAGATACAGCTGTCCGTCATGTGGCCAGCAGGACAAAACAACCGCTTTTACTGGCGCAACGGAAATCAGACACCGTGATGGAAACCAGAAGCGCACGGAAATGCCAGATTTACCTTCCCGCCGCAGCGACACTTACTTTGTGAAACTGGCACTGCTAACGTTTTACGATTCCCTGCCCCTTTTAAGCAGTGCTGGGACGCTGTTAGCAATTGGGAGAAGCTGGGAGCCGCCGTCATTGCGGGGATTCGAACCGCCGACCTTCCGATCGGCAAGCCCAAGAGGCTCAATGGTTTAGACCACAGCGCTATCCATGTCCCTTCACATAAAGGAAGAAGGGAAGTCCAAGGGAACTTATAGGATTTGTTTTCTTTGTTTGTTGATTGTTTCAAAATCTGTAAATTTAAGTATATATTTTTTAAGAGAGAGAGAGAGAAGAGAGAGGGTTTTGTCAGTAGTAGATTTTAGCTGCAGACAGGAAGGATGGGGGCAGAAATCTGATTCCACCCATGGTTAGAGTTGAACCTACCTAATGAATGCTTCCCAAAACAATGTGTGAAACAAAGCACAGCGATCCTCTGAAATTTGCAGATTTCCAAATTTTGCAATGCCCTTCTTCAGTCAAGGAATGTGTATGAGAGAGACAAGAGAGACAGAGAGAGAGAAGAGAGAGAGAGAGAGAGAGAGAGAGAGATGGCACATAACCTCTGGCAGAGGAGGAATTAATTCATCACTTGCTTTCTCCATGCCTTCCTGTGGCCTGGTACCTCCACCTGCCGAGGATAGGAGCTCTCACCTGTTATTCATGGCCTGTGACTGCTCAGCAAACTCAGAAACTTATGGCATCTCTCTCTCTCACTCTCCTCCACCAGAAGATAATCCGAGCCTCTGAGACGACAGGCCAGCTTTCGGCAAGCGCTAGAGCATGTCCACCTTCTGGCTGTGATCCCCTTTAATGAACTGTTCTTGAGCCACTCTCAAGACAGCAGGGGGCTTAGGGTGCCAAAGATTTGGCTGCTTTTGGTATCACGATGCCCATCCTGCTGGCAAAGGGAAGGGCATGCAGGCCTGGTCTCCAAAGCCAGAGGCTTACGACGGATTCGCAGTGGCCTTCTTTGCAGGGGTGTCACGGTGAAGCTCACGGGGGGGGGGTGGCGTCCTAGCAAGGCAGGCAGACCCACACCCTCAAGGAAATGCCTGTCCCCCCCCCAGAAATATCAATTCCACAATGTTGTGCGGCCGAATGCCGTTTACCATTAGCCGTGAGTCAACGAAACCGCTAGTGCGTTTGCAAAGCTAAGCAGGGTCCGGTATGGATCCAAATTGGATGGGGGACGAAGCGTTGAGATTCCTGCATCGCAGGAAGTTGAGGCAGAAGATCCCCGGGGTCGCTTCCAGCTCTACAATCCCACGGTTGTTAAATTTAGTTCGTTGTGGGGTCTCGTTTTCCTCTTTCACGGCTTGGACTTGGTCATTTTATTTCTAGGCACCTATTTTATAGTTCTGCTCTTCCCCTGTTATAAAAGTGTTCTCTCTGTTTGCTGGGGGGGAAAACCCCTTTACGAAGTATTTCACGGATCAATTCTTCAACAATCAGCCTTCTGGATGGTCCAGCTCTCACCGTGTGTGTGTGTGTGTGTGTGTGTGTTTGTGTGCAAAGAAATAAATAAATGAACGGGAGCCCGAGGAGCATTACGTCATGGCTTGTGAACCGATCTTCCCAAGGGCTGGGGGTTGGGGAGGAGGGATGGCTGCTGGAGGCCTGTGTTGGCGGAGGGGGGGTGGCAGTGGCGGTGGCATGCGTCAGGGGCGGCGTTCGGCCGGCCGCGCTGTGCAGAGCGATCTGGAGCACTCTAAAACCACTTAGCCAGACGTGCACGTCGGCCGGGGATGCTAGCAGTGCCCAAGTATGACCGTTTTTGGAACGACGCCCTGACTCCCTCGGAGAAGCCAGCCATGAGCGGCAAGGTCGCTTCGGCCGGCGGCCCGCTGCCGCCCCCCTCGGCCGCCCCCGCGGACCCCCCCTGCCCCCCGCCGCTGGGCGAGGAGCAGGAGGCCGTCACCACCTTCTGCATGCTCATCCCCAAGATGCCCCAGTGGAAGTTCTCCAGCCCCTCGGGGTTCCTCAGCCGGAGCCCCTCCGGCACCAGCAAGGAGCTTTCGGCTTCGGGCAGAAGCGGAGAGGCCAGGGGCAGCCCGCAGAACCCCCCCTCGTCGGGCCTGGCCGCCGTCCTCAGCGCCTGCGAGCCGGTCTGCGCCACGCCCTGCAGCCTGCAGGTGATGAACAGGCTGAGGGGGGCCCCCGCCGGCGGGAGGAAGGCCCCGCGGGCCGAGGGGGGCGGCCGGCCGGGGAGGAGTGGAGTCGCAAAGGGAGTTTCATCAGCAAACCGGTCCAAGGCTGGCTGCACCCGGACGAGAGGATCCTGGGGCCGGGAGTCTCCTACATCGTTCGGGTGAGTGGCTGCCCCCTGCCCCCTGCTTCCTTCGCAAGGGGGTTGGTTTTGGGGAACAGTTCTGGGGGGCAGTTTGGGGGGGGGGCTTTTTGCAACAGGCACCAAACCTCACGAGTCCATCCGTGGCCCGGAATCTATGTCGGCGCTGGAAGTGCCTGGAGTACTAATTCATGCAATCTGGCCCAGTGGGTCAGCATGGCTGGCTGTCAACCAGAAGGTTGGTGGTTCGAGCCCACCCAGGGGGTATTTCAGGGGGTCGGACTAGATGACCCTTGGGGTCCCTCCCAGCTTTACAACTATATGATTCTAGCGGGCATGGTGAAAAAAAGAAGTGGACCCCGGGGGACGCCCTGGCCATCAGATACCCAGTCCGACACTGTGGAACTGGTTGCAGTTGCTCTGCGGAGTGGAGTTCGCTCTGCACATGCTCAGATGCCATTCCCAATAGTTGTTTGCTGCCCCGATGGGTCTTTGTGTGCTGTCTCTGGAGTGCCCTGATATGTTTCCAGTTGAGGTGGGGCTTTGAGAATGAAGCAAGCACAAGCCCCGGAACCTCTTGTTAATAAGCTTGCTGACGATGATCGCTAGTTTCAAGCTTGCTGACGATGATCGCTAGTTTCACTTTTTTGGGCCCTAACGGCGAATGTACCCATTGCACAGACCGGAATGACGTTACAGGAAATCGGGACAGACAAACTCTCTCGCGCTAAGTCGTCGTTTTGAATTCATTGGGGCCAGAAACGGATGGGACATAAGGGACATGGGTGGCGCTGTGGGTTAAACCACAGAGCCTAGGGCTTCGACCACAGAGCCTAGGTCGCTGAGATCAGAAGGTTCGGTTCGAATCCCCGCAACGGGGTGAGCTCCCGTTGCTCGGTCCCAGCTCCTGCCAACCTAGCAGTTCGAAAAGCACGTCAAAGTGCAAGTAGATAAATAGGTACCGCTCCGGCGGGAAGGTAAACGGCGTTTCCGTGCGCTGCTCTGGTTCGCCAGAAGCGGCTTTAGTCATGCTGGCCACATGACCCGGAAGCTGTACGCCGGCTCCCTCAGCCAGTAAAGCGAGATGAGCGCCGCAACCCCAGAGTCGGACACGACTGGACCTAACAGTCAGGGGTCTATTTACCTTTACATTTAAGAATAAACAGAGGCATTAAATGATAACCAGGGGTGGCGTGGCACCTTGCGAGACTCGAGTTCAAATCCCAGCTCAGCGATGGAGCTGACTGGGTGACCGCAGGCCAGCTGCAGCCTCTCAGCCTGACCTACCTCACAGGATTGTTGTGAGCGGACGGGGGAAACAATTTTTTATTTTATTTTTTATTGCCATGAGCTCCTTGGAGGGATAGTTAAGTGCTGTAGATAATTACCACTATGCTGATATTCAGGAAACAGGATGCAGGAACCTGGCACTGGGAGTTATACTTTTGAACAAATAATTCGAGAAAGAGACAGTGTGTGCCAATTAGAAGATGGGCACCACTTACTTGAGACTTCTTCTTTTTTTAACCCAGGAAAGAAACCCTCCGAAAGCTGCTTGCAAATATCAGGGAAAGGGCAATATCTCTGCCCTCAGGCATAAAACTGGAAAGACACGTCACAAAAGGGGCAGGGGGAGGAGGAGGGAGGAGGAACTCTTTCGTTAACCCCTAGTTCTTAATTCATTTAAGGGGCAATTTATTTTGACAGGCAAATTGCAGCAGTAAAGCCTTTTTTTGTGGGCAGGGGAGGGAATCTTCACTGCCTGGGAAATGATTATAAATCATTCCTTGTTAAGCTGGGTTTCTCGAGAAACCGGGGGTGGGGGTGGGGAGACACATCTATTGTTCTGAATCTCCACCGGCAGAGAAGTCAGCGACGAATGGCATATGGCAATAAATGAGGACAGAACAGTTCTGAGGGTCCACAGGCCGGCTGTTGGTGCACATGGGATGTGATCCCCGGTGTGTTCAGATGGGTTGACTCTCGAGTAAGGATGGAGGAGAGATTCAGATCAGTAAAATTGTATGAGACAGTTGGGTATGTTTAACCTGGAGAAGACTGAGAGGTGATTGTGGGAGCCATCTTCAAATATCTCAAGGTCTGTCCCATGGTAAAGAGGGAGCAAGCTTGTTTTCTCCTGCTCTGGGGGGCGGGACTCGAACCCATGGCTCCAAGTTACTCGAACCCATGGCTTCAAGTTACAAGGAAGGAGATTCCGACTCAACATTCAGGAAAACTTTCTGACAGTAAAAGCTGTTGACAGTGGAAGATGGAGCAAGCTTGTTTTCTGCTGCTCTGGAGGGTAGGACTCGAACCCATGGCTTCAAGTTACAAGGAAGGAGATTCCAGCTAAACATTAGGAAGAACTTTCTGAGGATAAGAGCTGTTTGACAGTGGAACAAGACTCCATAGGAAGGTGGTGGAGGTTTTTAAGCAGAGGTTGGATGGCCATCTGTTAGGGATTCTTCAGCTGTAATTCATGGATTGCTGGGGGTTGGACTAGATGACCGCTGGGGGTCCCTTTCAACTCAGCAATTCAATGATTCTATGCTCCCATCAAACCGTCACTTTCCTAAACACCATGCGAACCAATACACAGCTATCCTTCAAAATTCGCACTTCTACGAATTTTGCGACGCAAGCCTCATTAAAAAAACAAAAAACCCGCATTTGTTTGGGCAAAGTGCGCATCTTTTCATACTCATGAAAGCAACATCCAAAAATGCATTATATAATGGGGGGGGAAAACTGATTTGCAAAAAAAGCACGCGTATAATATAAAAAAGTGTTCGTTGGAAGGAATTCACACTGAAACGCTGAAAATTTTTCATTAGGCCGTTCCCCCCCCCCACGTCGAGAAATAAACCACAAATTGCTGCAAAGTTTGAAGAACTGAAATTAAGGCTGCAAAAATGAGATGCGGAGACGGCTGCTTCCATTCCTATTCTCTCTTTTTTAAAAAAATAATTGTTATTAAATTTTTACATACATTCTTTTATACATCCAATAATTTTCACCTCTTATACAAATTTTTGACTTCCATCAACCACTTCTCAGGATTTTCAAATTTCCTAATTTTTTTCTTGTATTTCCAACTTCACTATTACTTTTTATCACAGTAATTAATTATTACCTTCCAAAATTATCTCCGCAATATTTCCTAAAAATTACCCTTACAGAACTTCTTGTAAACCTGCTAGCGTAATTTGTGGTTTACAATTGTCTTTCAAATGTTTCTCAAATTCAGTCCAATCCTTCAGGAATTCCTGGTCCCGAGTTATAGTTCCTGGTTTCAGATTAGGGAGGGAGGTGGTGTGTTGTTATTCTTCCAGAATAACTAAGGCAAATAACCTTTTTGGCAAATAACCTTTTGGGGCTGGGGCTGGGGGAATGTCTCAAGGGGAGTAAATCAAGGGAAAGGAGAATGAGGTGTGCCTAACGTAAGTTTTCCCCAGAGTAAACTCATTGGAATTGATGGGCCTAATGAATTAATGGCAACAGCATAGATTATGTTTAGAAAAAGTAGGATATAATTGCTAGAATAGCTAAGGTGTATAGGAATGATATAAGTTGATATAAGTTAGAGATAATAGATAAATAAGGTATAGATTAATTGTGAATGATGATTTAAAGTTGTTATAAAGTTACTAAAGTAAATTTGTAATGAACGCAGCATAGAAGATGGGAGGAAGTCCATTAAGTAAGAATTAAATAAGTATAAGGATGCTTAGGATTTATTTGTTGTATTTTTGGTGTTTTAGTTTTTTGTTGTTCAGTTAAGTGTAGTTTTTATTTTTTGGATTTGTAGTGTTTGTATTTTGTATTTTTATTTTTGTATTTTGTCTTTTTCTTTTTGTTATCCTTGAAATATAATAAATTTTCCTTTTTTAAAAAAAGGAATTGATGGGCCTAAGTTAGTCATGTCCATTAATTTCAACGGGTTTTGTTAGTAGCAGAATTTAGCTGCAGACAAGGAAGGATGGGGGCACAAATCTGATTCCACCCGTGGTTAGAGTTGAACCTACCTAATGAATTCTTCCCAAAACAATGTGTGAAACAAAGCATAGCGATCCTCTGAAATTTGCAGATTTCCAAATTTTGCAATGCCCTTCTTCAGTCAAGGAATGTGTATGAGAGAGAGAGAGAGAGAGAGAGAGAGAGAGAGAGAGAGAGATTAAGAGGTATAGAAATCTATACAATTTTGGTGGAATTCATGAATTTGGCTAAGATGACGGCAGCAATTCGAAATATATCAAAACAAAGATCTAAGGCTGAGTGGAAATATGTGGAAGACTATCTGAAAAAAGAAGGTATAAGAACGGATTTGGTGATTTGCTTAGATTGAGATATATGTGGGGAGATTTATATCAAAATGTGAGCTATTTATTTAGTTATATATTTTTCAATAAGGTATAGCAAGTTTTGCTTTATTATTAAGGGAAGTGATATACAGACAGTTGGAAGTCAATTTTTTATCGTTATTTATAATCCTTTGCTTTTTTCCGGGTGTTTTGTTTTTTCATATCTTATTTTTTGTGGATTACTATGTCTAGATGATATGCTTTTTTGTCTTTTGTTTATTTGTTTCTATTGGTTGATTTGATATGGTTGTATTTTATAAGTTTGAAATTAAATAAAGCTATTTTAAAATCTAAAATAATAATAATAATAAAAAAGAAATCTATACAACCTCTCATTACTGCTTTACTAGCATCCCAAAGCTTATTTCTATCTATTCCTTGGTTTAAATTTAATTCAAAATAATCCCTCGGGGCTTTTTCCCCTGCTTTTCGTAAAATATTTTGATTACGTAAAAGTCCTTCATTTAATCTCCGTCTAAACGGAGTGTGTTTTCCCCCCTCTCCTCTTAATTCAAGTATTACCGAATTATGATCTGGAAGTGGAAGATTTGGGACAGATAAAAGGAAGCCCCTTTTCACACAGTGTGCCGTTAACCTGTGGAACCCCCTCCCACAGGAGCCAGCAATGGCCGCCAGCCACGGATGACTTGAAAAGAGGATGGATATAGTTATAGCCGAAGCAGCAGTGCTTCGGAATAGCACCCGCCAAAGCCACAGGGGCCGAGCATGTTGGTCTTCGATGCGAATCCTGATCTCTGTTTTCCCTGGTCGGCCACTGTGAGACCAGGATGCTGGGCAGGATGGTTTCTTGTGCTCTTAAGGGACCCCCCCCAAAAAGGCCACCTGATGCAACCCCCTGCAGTGCAGGAATCGCAGCAGTCAGAGTTTGACCGTTCCGCCCTCGCTGATGCCCCTTCTCTGCTTTTTCAGTACATGGGATGCATCGAGATCCTGCGGTCCATGAGGTCCCTAGATTTCAACACCCGGACGCAAGTTACCAAGTAAGTGTCGTGAAACCCCGAGGAGACGCCACGGAGATCAGGGCAGGGTAGGCTGGGGGGGGCAGTTAGAGACAACAGGATAAAGGTAAAGGGACCCCTGACCATTAGGTCCAGTCGCGGACGACTCTGGGGTTGTGGTGCTCATCTCGCTTTACTGGCCAAGGGAGCCGGCGTACAGCTTCCAGGTCATGTGGCCAGCATGACTAAGCCGCTTCTGGCGAACCAGAGCAGTGCACGGAAACGCCGTTTACCTTCCCGCTGGAGCAGTACCTATTTATCTACTTGCACTTTGATGTGCTTTCGAACTGCTAGGTGGGCAGGAGCTGGGACCGAGCAACGGGAGCTCACCCCATCGCAGGGATTCGAACCGCAGTAATAATTATAATAATAATACTATTGAATCGCTCCACCGAGGGGGAAAGAATGGCGGGGGATGTCTCAGAACCCTTAACAAACTGCAGCTCCCAGGATTCGGGAGTGGGGACATGACTATTTAACATGGTGTAGTGGCACTGTGGTCTAAACCACTGAGCCTAGGGCTTGCCGATCGGAAGGTCGGTGGTTCGAATCCCCGCGACGGGGTGAGCTCCCGTTGCTTGGTCCCAGCTCCTGCCAACCTAACAGTTCGAAAGCACACCGGCGTAAGTAGATAAATAGGTACCGCTCCGTCGGGAAAGTAAACAGTGTTTCTGTGCCAGTTACAGGTAGGTAGCCGTGTTGGTCTGCCATAGTCAAAACAAAACAAAATAAAAAATTCCTTCCAGTAGCACCTTAGAGACCAACTAAGTTTGTTCTTGGTATGAGCTTTCGTGTGCATGCACACTTCTTCAGATACCACAGTGTTTCTGTGCGCTGCTCTGGTTTCACCAGAAGCGGCTTAGTCATGCTGGCCCCACGACCCGGAAAAACTGTCTGCGGACAAATGCCGGCTCCCTCGGCCAGTAAAGCGAGAGATGAGCGCCGCAACCCCAGAGTCGTTCGCGACTGGACTTAACTGTCAGGGGTCCTTTACGTTTTTAGTGGCGCTTTATATATTTGCTGTGGTTGCAGAGGGTTAAAGTGGGACGGTCTTGCTTTAAACCTCCAGTGCGGAAGGGGCGCCTTTGATGGGTCTTTGCCGTGAAGCAGCAGCCGGGACCTTCCTAACGCACTCGTGTCCGAGATGAGGACTGCCCTGGGGGGTGCTTGACGCATCAGCCCTACGGGAACCACAGCGAGAGGGTAGCCCCCTTGTCTCGCCCGTGCAAAGTGCGGATCGATGGTGGGTAACCGGAGAAGGAAGGCGTCTCCGCCGTGGGGCAGGAGGGCCATGCATAATTGAAGAGAAGCTGCCCCTTCTCACCTGCCGACCCCAATGACTTTGGAGTCCCAATGCGCAGGCAGCAAGTTTGCTTGGGGTGGGGGGAATGGATCGCTCTGATAGGGATTTCTGCGCCGGGGGGGCGGGGCGGGATAGGCTGGGAGATGCCCCTCTTTAGCATTTCTCTCCCCGAACCTCTGCTCCAACACCTCCCTGGTCTCTGCCTCTCTCGTTGCAAATTGCCTTCGTTTGACCGTCCCCAATTAACCGCCGGCTTGGTGGGATCATGAAATGAATCAACCTCTTTCATAATTTCCTACGTTGCTGGACGTCACTGCCCCCTGCAGGAGGGTGTTCCACAGTTTTGCTCTGCGCTGTGTAGAGAAGGGCTTCCTTTTATCCGCCCTGCATCTTCCCCGCTGAAAATTTTCAAAATAATAATAATAATAATAATAATAATAATAATAATAATAATAATAATTTATTATTATAACCCACCCATCTGGCTTGGCTTCCCCAGCCACCCTGGGCAGCCTCCAACAAAAGATTAAAAATACATTAAAACATCAGACATTAAAAACTTCCCTAAACAGGGCTGCCTTCAGATGTCTTCTAAAAGTCAGATAGTTGTTTATTTCCTTGACATCTGATGGGAGGGCGCCACCACCAAGAAGGCCCTCTGCCAGAGAAAATTTGAATAAAGGAACAGATATAAACATGGTATGGGACGCCGGGAAGGCAGTAATGAGGGGGTTTCTAATCCAACAGAGCTCCATAAGAAAAAGAGAAAGAGAAAGGCTCAAAGAAAAAATAATGAGCAAAATCAAAGAAGTAGAGAAACAATTGGTAGAAAAACCCGAAGACCAAGAAATTAAACAGAAGTATAAGATCTTACAGACACAAATAGAAGGAATTATTAGTCACGAAGTTGAATGGAAAATTAATCTATTGAAATTAAAAAATTTCGAATCCGCTAATAAAACAGGAAAATGGCTTGCGTGGCAACTGAAAAAGCGAAAAAACGCAAGTGTAATAAATAAAATTATACAGGAAGGTAAAATATTAGACAACCAGGAAAAAATAAAGAACGCATTCCTAGAATTCTACAGAGACCTATATAAAGCACCAAAAGAAAATAAGAATAAGATTGAAAAATACCTCGGGGATCATAAATTAAGAGCTATCCCACAAGATCAAAAGGAGTTCTTAGAAAAGCAGATAACAGAGGAGGAAATTATCAATGCAATTAAAAATGGAAAAAACGGGAAAGCCCCAGGTCCAGATGGGCTACCCATAAAATATTATAAAATTTTGCAACAACAACTGCTGGCTCCTTTCAAAGAAGTCATTAATAACATAATGAAGACAGGCCAAATTCCCAAAACTTGGGAAGAGGCACAAATTACACTGATTTACAAACAAGGATCAGATCCAACAGATGTTAAAAATTATAGGCCAATATCGTTATTAAATAACGATTATAAAATTTTTGCAAGCATATTGGCAGATAGACTCAAACTTGTACTAATCTCACAAATTCATCCCGATCAGAAAGGTTTTCTACCAGGAAGGCAACTAAGAGAAAATATGCGGAATATTCTAAATATATTAGAATATCTTGACATCAAAATAAATAAGCAAGCAGCTCTAGTTTTCATCGACGCTGAAAAAGCGTTTGATAACGTTTCATGGCATTTCATGAGTGAAAATCTTAAAATGATGGGAATTGGGGGAAATTTTTTGAAATGTGTGGAGGCAATCTATAAAGACCAAAAGGCAAAAATTATTGTAAATAACGAGCTCACACAGAGTATAAGAATAACAAAAGGAACTAGACAGGGTTGCCCATTGTCACCCCTGTTATTTATAGCAACATTAGAGGTACTACTACAAGATTTGAGAAAAACAGCTAATGTCACAGGAGTGAAACAGGGCTTAAGAGAACATAAGCTTAAGGCTTTCGCGGATGACGTAGTCTTAACATTGCAAGATCCGTTAACATCAACAGCAGAAGCCTTAAAGAAGATAGAGCAATTTGGAGAACTAGCAGGTTTGAAAATAAACAGGAATAAGACCAAAATGATGGTAAAAAACCTAAGCATAGAACAGAAGGCCTATCTTGAACAGAATATAGGGATAGAAATAGTAAACAGAGTTAAATATCTGGGTATTTGGCTCACACCTAAAAATTCTGATTTATATAAAAACAATTACATACCAACATGGAAAGAGGTCAAACAAAACTTGGATGTTTGGGACAAACTAAAGCTGTCATGGTGGGGAAGAATGGCCACAATAAAAATGATGGTGTTACCCAAGATGCTCTTTCTTTTCCAGACAATTCCAATTGTGATGGGACAAAGCCAATTTAAAGAATGGCAGAGAGTAATATCTAGATTTATATGGCAAGGAAAGAAGCCTAGGATTAATTTTAAGATCCTAACAGATAAAAAAGAAAGAGGAGGCTTCAGTGTACCAGACCTTATGATATATTATGAGTCGGCCTGTCTGGTGTGGTTAAAAGAGTGGTTTAAAATCGATAATTCAGAACTGCTGGACTTGGAGGGATTCACAAACAGATATGGTTGGCATGCGTACCTATGGTACGATAAAGTCAGGGTACATAGGGCCTTCCTAAATCACGTAATAAGGAAACCACTTTATTTAGTATGGACTAAATATAAAGATTGGTTCGAAAAAAGAACACCCGGCTGGATATCTCCGCAAGAAGTACTCTCTGTCAAAAAATCAAATTCAGAAGATCAGTGGCTAACCTATAGAGACATTCTAGTAGAAAAAAATAATGAATTAGTGATGAAACCTTATGAAGAGATCAAAGAAAGAATGCAAGGATGGTTAGAATATCGCCAAATTTATAGCCTGTTCTTAAAAGACAAAAAAGAGAAAGGTTTCGGACAAACAAAGTCAACATTGGAGAAAATAGTTATAAGTGATAACACCAAAAATTTATCCAAAATATACGATTTTCTACTAGAATGGACTACTAAGGATGAGGAAATAAAGAGCTCTATGATTAAGTGGGCAATGGACTTTGGCTACAACATTGACTATGTCAAGTGGTACAAACTTTGGAATGTGACAATTAAATTTACAGCATGTGTCCAACTTAAAGAAAATTTATTCAAGATGATGTACAGGTGGTACCTCACACCAATGAAATTGTTTAAAATGTATAAATCAGGTGACAAAAAATGTTGGAAGTGTGGGGTCAAAGAAGGAAACTTTATACATATGTGGTGGCATTGCGAGAAAGTAAAAAAATACTGGGATGACATTTATAATGAACTAAAAAAACTTTTTAGATACAACTTCAAAAAAGTACCTGAGGCATTCCTATTAGGAATTGTAGGGGAAGATATTCAGAAAAATGATGTAAAGATATTCCTTTATGCAACAACGGGAGCAAGGATCCTGCTGGCTCAAGTTTGGAGACAGCAAAGGATTCCTACGTTAGAAGAATGGTGTCAAAAGTTGGTTGAATATATGGAAATAGCAAAATTAACATCGAAGATTCGGCAACAAGGAGGGGGAAACTTTGGAAAAGAATGGGATAAATTTAGCTTATATTTGAATAAGAGGTATCAAATATGATAAAACAAAGAAACACAATACTCACAGTCTAGAAAATAAAACTCTTTATTGGAATTTCGAAAGGATCATAAAACAATTTTGGAATTTTGAAATCTAAGGTTATAAATTGAATGTGATTACATTAGGCAATATGGATATTTTTATAACAGGTGATAGTCGACCAATACAATAAAGAAGTTTAAGCCGCGGACGCAGATGACATAAAAAAAACAGAAGAAGTATGGGGGGAAGTAGAAGGAGGGTGTAGGTTGTTGGGTTCTCTTTTCTTTTTTCTTTTTTTTATTTCCTTTTTGGTAGTCAACAGTGATTTCTAAATTGACACAAGATGTATGTAAGATTTGTTGATGTAAGATGATAAATATGGACAGATATGTATTATAAAGCTGTTGGTTTTTGTTTTCTGTTTTTTCTTTTTTCTTCAGATATATATGTATTTTTGTATAGAAGATATCAGAATTTATGTTATTGTTTAAACTATTATTATAAGAAATCCAATAAAAATTAATTTAAAAAAAAAAAAAAAAGAAGGCCCTCTGCCTGGTTCCCTGTAGCCTCATTTCTTGCAGGGAGGGAACCTCTAGAAGGCCCTCGGAACTGGACCTCAGTGTCAGGGGAGAAAGATGGGGGTGGAGATGCTCCTTCAGGTATACTGAAGCATATATCAATATGTTGGGAAATCTTACCGCACTGTGCTTCAACTGATGCCCACAAACCCCAGTGTCACGAGAGGAGGAGAAAAGCGTTTTTAAAATTTAGTTTTACATTGCAAATTTAAATTCAAACATTAAACATCAACATCAACTTTTAGGATTCCCTGAATTCTTCAACTTTCCTCTGCCCTTCCATGGTTACCATTCTCAATCTTTTTTCTCTATTTTTTTAAAAGAATCCATTTTTGCCGTTCTTTTTCGTACATTTCAAGTGTTAAATCCTGCCAAAGTTTTTAGTTCTCTTAAATACAGGTGAAACTCGAAAAATTAGAATATCGTGCAAAAGTCCATTTATGTAAGCAATTGTCTTCATTAGCTACTGGAGTTTAAGATATGAGGTAGACTCATGACATGCAAAGCGAGATATGTCAAGCCTTTGCATGACATATCCCGTTGTACCAGAAGCGGTTTAGTCCTGCTGGCCGCATGACCCGGAAAGCTGTTTGTGGACAAACACCGGCTCCCTTGTCCTGAAAGCGAGGTGAGCGCCACAGCCCCTATAATCGCCTTTGACGGGACTTAACCGTCCAGGGATCCTTTACCTTTTGTTGTTGTTCAGTCATTCAGTCGTGTCTGACTCTTCGTGACCCCATGGACCAGAGCACGCCAGGCACCCCTATCCTCCACTGCCTCCCGCAGTTTGGCCAAACTCATGCCAGTCGCTTCGAGAACACTGTCCAACCATCTCATCCTCTGTCGTCCCCTTCTCCTTGTGCCCTCCATCTTTCCCAACATCAGGGTCTTTTCCAGGGAGTCTTCTCTTCTCATGAGGTGGCCAAAGTACTGGAGCCTCAACTTCAGGATCTGCCCTTCCAGTGAGCACTCAGGGCTGATTTCTTTAAGAATGGATAAGTTTGATCTTCTTGCAGTCCATGGGACTCTCAAGAGTCTCCTCCAGCACCATAATTCAAAAGCATCAATTCTTCGGCGATCAGCTTCTTTATGGTCCAGCTCTCACTTCCATACATTACTACTGGGGAAAACCATAGCTTTAACTATACGGACCTTTACCTATAAATCTAAATAAATAAAATGAAAGGTAATAAAAGGTAGGCTGATGTGTTTACATGTTCGTGGTGATCACGCTTGACTAGATAGAGAGGGGCCCAACACTGAGCTATTTATTACCTTTCTCTGATATTCTGGAATTGTTTTTCCCTTTTCCAGGGAAGCCATCAACAGACTGTATGAAGCTGTCCCGGGAGTCAAAGGGACCTGGAAGAAGAAGGTGGGTTTGATATCCTCCCCACCCTCTATGAGATTATTGCATCAGTAGTTTTTGACTGGACCACAGCTCAGTGGCAGAACATCTGCTTTGTGGGTAGAAGGACCCAGGTTCAGTCCCCAATGGCATTTCTCCCGTGTCTTGTTGTTGTTGTTGTTGTTGTTATTTCTACCTCGCCCATCTGGCCGGGTTTCCCCAGCCATTCTCCCAACAGAATATTAAAAACACAATAAAACATCAAACATTAAAAACTTCCCTAAACAGGGCTGCCTTCTAAAAGTCAGAGAGTTGTTTATTACCTTGACGTCTGGTGGTTGGGTGTTCCACAGGGTGGGTGCCAACACTGAGAAGGCCCTCTGCCTGGTTCTCTGTAACCTCGCTTCTCGCAGGGAGGGAACCGCCAGGAGGCCCTTGGAGCTGGACCTCAGTGTCCGGACTGGACGATGGGGGTGGAGACGCTCCTTCAGGTCTACAGGGCCGAGGCCGTTTAGGGCTTTCAAGGTCAGCACCAACACTTTGAATTGTGCTCAGAAACGTACTGGGAGCCAATGTAGGTCTTTCAGGACCGGAGTTATATGGTCTCAGCGGCCGCTCCCAGTCACCAGTCTGGATAAGTTGTAGTTTCCGGGTCACCTTCAAAGGTAGCTTCACGGAGAGTGCATGGCAGTCGTCCAAGCGGGAGATAACCAGAGCATGCACCACTCTGGAGAGACAGTCCGCGGGCAGGGAGGGTCTCATCCTGCATACCAGATGGAGCTGCCCTGGACACAGAATTGACCTGTGCCTCCATGGACAGCTGTGATGGAGAAATGGACATAAAGGATTAAGGTTTTTCACAAGTTGTTTGGCATGATCCTCTCTCCTACTTCCCTCTCTCTTCCCAGGCACCTAACAAAGCTCTCTTCTCAATTCTTGGCAAAAGCAACCTACGTTTCGCTGGCGTTAGTATAGCGGTCAACATCTCCATCGACGGGCTGAATCTCATGATCCCTACAACCCGTCAGGTAAGCCCTCAATGCCCCCCAATATCCCAATATCCCAATATTCTCAGCTTAGGGCCCTTCTCTCTGCCGGTGCTGAGAGGTATCAACCACCCATGTTGTCACAGGCGTGATCCTTGCCAATCAGGGCTCACATGGTGATGTCACTGTGGGCAAATGAAGCCAAGGTGGAGGGAGGGCAACACTTCCTGGACCAGCTGCAGGGTGTTCCTAGAAAATCAGGGATCTTGCAGTGATTGGGTGATGTCACTGAGGATCAACGAAGCCAAGTTAGAGTGAGGGCAACAATCCCTGGGCTAGTCATATGTGTGGTCCTAGTCAATCAGGGATCGCAAGTTATAATAATGATAAACTTTGTTGCAGCTATAAGCTCATACATAAATAGACACGCAAATCATACCTGCCTTACAATCCATGCAAAAACAGCTAAAATAATTACATTAAAATAGGAATAATAACATAAAATATTTACAATCAGGAGAAATAAATATAAATTCAACCTATGATACTATCAGGAGTTATTGGCCCAAAAGGGGTGGAAATGAACCACTAGGATTCCTGTAATAGGCCATTTCGCCTCTTATGGTTCAGAACCGAAGTCAGATACCTTGCCACTTGCAAGGTTACCGTTGGGTTAGAATCCTGGAGTAAAAGGGTAAGCTGGATCTCAACTGGAAGTCCAGAGAATTTTTGGACCAGTGGGCTCAACAAATTTCTCCTGACATCACTGTATAAAGGGCAGATAAAAACAATATGCAGGAGGGATTCCCTCGACAACTCATCACACGAGCATAAATCTGATACACGGCCCCTAGAGAATCTATGTGACATGACCCCGGAAGGAAAGGCATTAAACCTTGCCTTAATAAACGCAAAACGATGTTTTGCATTGGTAAGGGATGAGAAGTAAGATGGAAGATGCTGCGTAGATGTGATACCCAAATGCCGAGGGGAACATACTCCCCCTCCCAACACATGGTTACGCAGGATCACAAGTTGAACGGATGATGTCACAGAGGGCAATACTTCCTCAGCTGGTCACATGGTTGGTCTAGTGCAGGAATCCCCAATCTCAACCCTCCAGATGTTTTGGGACTGCAATTCCCATCATCCCTGACCACTGGTCCTGTTAGCTAGGGATGATGGGAGTTGTAGTCCCAAAACACCTGGAGGGGCGAGATTGGGGATGCCTGGTCTTGTCAATCAGGGATTATGTGCTGAATTAATGATGTCACCACAGGCAAATGTAGCGGATTGAGTGAAATACTTCTGTTTCATTGCCGGTTTTTGGGGGGGAAACACCTTTCAACAAGGACTAACTTGTTTGTTAAATTCAACCCCCGCCCTTTTTTGGAGGGGGTGTTGTGTCAGCCCAAATTTACAGGAAGAGGAAATAATCTGGCAACCCCCATCAGGGACTCTGTGTGCCCGTGAACCAGCAACCTCAGGCCCGGCTGGAACTGGGGGAAGAAATTCAACTTGGTTTGCATTGAAAGCCAAATCTATCGAACTCATTTTTTCCCGAAAGAACTCGAGAACCAAAAACACAACCGTCCCTCAAAATCCGCACTGGTCTGAATTTTGCAACGCAGTTCTCCGAGCAAGCAAAAATGAGCAAGTTAGGGGAGGAAAGGTGCATAAAAATGAACCTGCGTTCCTAAAAATTGCGTAGAAAGGTTGTGCTATGTTTGGGGGAAAGTGCTTGCAAAAATGTGAAGAGTCATCAACACTGCATAGGGGGAAAAATACATTTATTGGGATTAATCCAAGCCAAAGTGCTTGCAAACTTTCAAGATGTTTTTAATACCATATTTTTCTGTCTATAAGATGCCCCAAGTTTTGGGAACTCCGGTTTAAGAACATGGGGAGAGATCTATCCATGTATAAGACGCCCCCAAATTTTGGACATTATTTTTCAGGAAAAAAACTTAGTTTTATACACGGAAAAATACGGTATATTCTGGCGTATAAGACTACTTTTTAACCCAGGAAAATCTTCTCCAAAGTCGGGGGTCGTCTTATATGCCGGGTGGAGAATCTGCACTCGAGTATATCTCAAACTCTATATTTTAACTGGAAAAGTTGGGGGGGGGGGTCGTCTTATATGCCCAGTCGTCTTATACGCCGGAAAATACGGGGTATGTAATTAGCCAATGGCTGCAAAAAATGTAGAGAACTGAAGTTTAAGACTGGGGAAAATGAGAGAATTTTATCCAAATGAGCTGCCCGGGAATGAACAGCCACAGGTATGAAGCCCCGCCCTCCAGATGTAAATCAGCACCTGGATTGGCCGGTCCTAGTGTCAGCTGAGGCTGATGGGAGATGTAGTCCGAGTCATTGGAAGGCAACAGCTTGGCCTGCGTTGGCCCCTGACAACGGACACCAAAGCTGGCCCAGGTAAGGTTGTGGGGTGGGGTGGGAATCCAATTCCATTTGCATTTATGGAATGGCCACTTCCCAGAAGAAAACAGCCGTCCGTAAGTTGTTTGCACACCTCTGAATTTCGGATTGCAGTTCCCTAGTTGAGCAACGCGTGCAAAAACGGTTGTAACACAGCGTAACATGCAAAAACACATTCGCTTGCAGAATCGCCTTTCCCAAAGTTTTTAGCCAGTGCCATTTCTGTTTTGCGGAAGCCTGCTATGTATGTAGAATCTGAATCAGCCTGGGCCACCCCAATGTTTGTGAGGAAGGCCTTGGTCCCCCCCACCCGAGAGGCTCGAATGCAGATCGATCTGCTGAGTCCCTCTCTCTCTATCTCTCCAACTGCTCTATCGACCCAGTCGCTGAGCGATGGCTAAGTCATCCCCGTGACCTTCTTTGTCCTCCGTGTCTGTCAAACTCTTCTCAACCCCTCTCCCTCCCTCCCTCCCACCCACCCACCTCTGCCTGTCTCTTTCCATCACAGATCATCGCGAACCACCACATGCAATCCATCTCCTTCGCTTCAGGGGGTGATACGGTAAGGGGGGGTTCGAAAGCTTTGGCGTGTGTGTGTATGTGTGTATCAAACTGCGGGAGCAGTCAGGGAAGAGACACAGGCCCTCACATCTGGGACGGATGAATCACAGGACGACCGTGGTCCTATCACGCTTTTCCAAAATAAAGCTGTGCCGAGAGGACTGTAGGAATGGGCCTGCATGGAAATAATAGTAATAGTAATAATAATAATAATAATAATAATAATAATAATAATAATAATAATAAATTTGTTCCCCAGCCACTCTGGGTTGCTTCCAACAGAATATTAAAATACAATAGTCTATTAAACACCAAAAGCTCTCCTAAACAAGCATTAAGCAACACAGCCTGCGTTCCCCTGAGATGTTGCCAGGCTATAACTCCCACCGGGCACAGCCAGCATGGCCAATGGATGATGAGAACCGTAGTCCTGTAACATCTGGAGGGCCAGAGGTTTCCTGCCTGCAAGGAAACCATCTGCACTGTGCATTTAAATCTGTTTCATATCACTGTCCTGAAGGATTCCTTCCAGTAGCACCTTAGAGACCAACTACGTTCGTTCTTGGTATGAGCTTTCGTGTGCATGCACACTTCTTCAGATATATGCCCCCGAAAGCTCATACCAAGAACAAACTTAGTTGGTCTCTAAGGTGCTACTGGAAGGGATTTTTTATTTTGTTTTGACTATGGCAGAACCAACACGGCTACCTACTGTCCTGAAGGAGCGTCTCCACCCCCATCGATCTACCTGGACATTGAGGTCCAGCGCCGAGGGCCTTCTGGCGGTTCCCTCGCTGCTAGAAGCCAAGTTACCAGGGAACCAGGCAGAGGGCCTTCTCGGTGGTGGCTCCCACCCTGTGGAACGCCCTCCCACCAGATGTCAAAGAGAACAACTACCAGATCTGAAGGCAGCCCTGTTTAGGGAAGCTTTTAATGTTTGATTGATTATTGTATTTTAATGTTTTGTTGGAAGCCGCCCAGAGTGGCTGGGGAAGCCCAGCCAGATGGGCAGGGTATAAATAAAAATTATTATTATTATTATTATTATTATTATTATTATTATTATTATTACTACTGTAAACAGTCATGGCTTCCCCCCTAAGAATTCTGGGACATATATTTGAGGAGGCCCCTCTTCCCCTCAGTACAATACCCAGAGTTTCTTGAGAAGAGGGATTAGCCGTTAAAACCTTCTGGGAATTGTAGATCTGTGAGCGGTGGAGGGGCGTGTGTCTCCTAACAAGCCCCAGCGCCCTTACTGAACTACAGTTCCCAAGATTCCTTGCGAGAAACCATGACTGTTTAAAGTGGCACGATGCTGCTTTAAACGGATAGTGCAAATGGAGCCTAAGACTGGGTTCAAATCCCCATTCAGCCATGAAGTTCCTTGGGTGATCTTGGGCCAAGCCACTGCGCCTGAGCCAGCCTACCTCTCAGGGTTGTTGCGAGGCGATGGTGAGGGCACAGGAAACCATGCAGAACAGAGATGGGGGAATGCTTGCAATTGCCAGCAATAACTGGTCTTCGGAGGCATTTGTTATAACCTATAACCTTAGCCACCGTCGGCCACTTGCCAGTAAACAAATATTCAAATATGGGGACGTCCATAGCTCAGTTATGGAGGAAGGGGAGATCCATCTCTGTCCAGACGGAGGAAGGTCTTCACTGGCCTTCGGAAAACACCAGGGTGCAACAATGTTTGCTATGAGCCTCTTCACCCCCACTATTAAATGTGAACATTGCATTATTCATTCGTTAAAACAACATTCATTTCATTATCCGTTCATTCATTTGACGGTTGTTTTTCCTCGTTTTCCGGAGGTTTCTCCCCTCCCCTTCAATTTCAATTCCTTTGGTTGCTACGGTTTGTGGCAGTGGCCCCGAAACCAGTTTTGGTGGCTTGCCACCCTTGGTGTTGGCCGCCATTTTGTTTTCCTGGAATCCCCCGGGTACTCTGTCATCCCAGGAAAACCTCGACGTGGGAGGGGAGAGAGGAATGGGAAAGGCAGCCTCCCCACCCTCTAATGGCAGGTCCTATCAGCGACCCACATTTTTTCCCTACTCCTGGGATGTCCCAGAAGGGAGGCAATGGATTTGCCCTCCCAGATGTTAGTCTTCCTCAGAGTAAAAGGTAAAGGTAAAGGATCCCTGGACAGTTAAGTCCTGTCATAGGCGACTATGGGGTTGCGGAGCTCATCTCGCTTTCAGGCCGAGGGAGCCGGCGTTTGTCCGCAGACAGCTTTTCCGGTTCATGTGGCCAGCAGGACTAAACCGCTTCTGGCGCAACGGGACACCGTGACGGAAACCAGAGCGCACGGAAACGCCGTTTACCTTCCCGCCGCAGCGGTACCTATTTATCTACTTGCGCTGGTGTGCTTTCGAACTGCTAGGTTGGCAGGAGCTGGGACAGAGCAACGGGAGCTCACCCCGTCCCAGGGATTCGAACTGCTGACCTTCTGATTGTCAAGCCCAAGAGGCTCAGTGGTTTAGACCACAGCACCACCTTCCTCCGAGTACACCTGTTGAAACTGGTGGAAGTCTTCCCAGGGCGTAGCAAGGTAAATTGGTACCTGGGGGCAATAATTTTTTTTGTCACCCCACCCGCAGGCATGGGAAGGTCAGGTGGTACCCGGTGCAGAAAATTTCTTGTCAACCCCCCATTGATTCCCCCCCCCATGCGCAAAAATGGTTTTACGTTATTTCATATTTTCTTACAAAGGAATAATAACAAGTAATAATAATAAACTTTTATTTATATCCCGCCCTCCCCGGCCGAAGTCGGGCTCAGGGTGGCTAACATCAGATACATAACATTGGTATAAAATCAAACAATAATTAAATTACCTCCTAAAAACATCTCAAAATCAAATTAAAGTCTAATTAGATGGCTTTCCACAGGGTTAGGGTTGGGAACAGTAAGTGCTCCACTGAACTGAAATTTCAGCCTTCACGACATAGGAAAACAGCCAAGTGAACAGCTATTTTGGTGGAGGAGGGTCAAGATATTAACCGATATGCATGAAATTTCATATATAGCTATATAATCCCTAGTATAGTAAGATAAGACCTTCGGAGCAGGCATTTTCAAAAAAAAATAAATTTTTTCAAAATTCCCCCCCCCCAAAATTTCCTTGATGATTTGTCACCCCCTCCATTATGGAACCTGGGGAGGCCTACCCCCCGCCCCCTTGCTACGCCCCTGAGTCTTCCCCTGCCTGGAGATGCAAATGGGGACTGGACTTGGGAAGTGCTCTAACCACTGAGCAGCAGCACCTTTCTTGACAAAGCTGCCCTCTAGATGTCTTGGCCTGCGACTCCCATCAGCCCAACAGCCCCCATTTATCCTTAGGCCTCTCCGGTTGCTGTGCATTATGACCCTCCGGAGGGAAGATTGTTTGGCCCGTTCACTTATTCTCACGGGCGTCTGGCCAAACCCACATCTGTTCCAGGAGGCTTTTAGCTAATTGCTCTTTCGCCATCCCTCCCCCGAGTGCTCCACCGTGATCAATGTTTTCGGATAGTTGGCCTTTGGTCGTTTTTTAGCTGGTGGGCAAGATCCAGGGGCGCAGAATGATCAGGCATCCCTTTGTTCAACAGGACTTCTTCCCTGCCTCCAGCAACACCATGGAACCCCTCAAATCCGTCTCAGATGTCTGGAGCAGATTAGGCAGGTTGGACACAGGGGCTGGAGCACCGGAACCAGAGGTTCTGTTGTTGCTGGTGGAAGTGCCTAGTGAGAGGCAGTGTGGTGGAGCGGTTAGAGCATCGGACTAGGACCTGGGTAAAGGTAAAGGTAAAGGGACCCCTGACCGTTAGGTCCAGTCGCAGACGACTCTGGGGTTGTGGCGCTCATCTCGCTTTACTGGCCGAGGGAGCCGGCGTACAGCTTCCGGGTCATGTGGCCAGCATGACTAAGCCGCTTCTGGCGAACCAGAGCAGTGCACGGAAACGCCGTTTACCTTCCCGCCGGAGTGGTACCTATTTATCTACTTGCACTTTGACGTGCTTTTGAAATGCTAGGTGGGCAGGAGCAAGACACAGTGACGGAAACCAGAGCGCACAGAAATGACGTTTACCTTCCTGCAGCAGCGGTATCTATTTATCTACTTGTGCTAGTGTGCTTTCAAACTGCTAGGTTGGCAGAAGCTGGGGACAGAGCAACGGGAGCTCACCCCGTCGCGGGGATTCGAACCGCCAACCTGATTGGCAAGCCCAAGGCTCTGTGGTTTAACCCACAGCGCCACCTGCGTCCCTTATGAATTTTGTGTTTAGGTTTTGTATTTTCGTGTCGTGAACCGCACCGTGACCTTTGGGTGAAGGGCGGCGTGCAGATTTTAAAAACAAAAACGATAAACCAAAATAATAATAAAATAATGAACATGAGAGGATATCGCCCTGTTATGTTTCTATGCATTGTATGGCGTTCTTAGCCTGAAACCCTCTTCAAGTAAACCCATAAGAAGGTGAGCCATAAGTTTCAAATGATAGTGTACAGAAAGAGGGATGGTTGTAGTAGCAGTAATAACAATGATCCTGAAAGATCATAATATGCGGGTTCAGATCCAGTTGAATATAGTACTATTGCTCCAGTAGCAACGGGTTTTTTCATTTGTTGACTAAGGGGTGTGTGGGAAATGCTTCAAAAATCTCCTGCATGCTTCAGACAGCAGCTCACTTTCCTTGCACACTCTGAAGTGACATGAACTCCCTTTAATCAGGAGCCAAAGGCGAACCTCACGTTGGTTCGTTTCCCAAAGCTTCGGATTTGCTACTGCCGAATACTTATTTATTTCTTGCATTTATTATATCCTACCTTTTTTCCTCTCCGAGAAACTCAAGGTGCCACACACAGTTCTTCTTCCTCCTCTTTTGACCTCCCTGCCCCCCACAACAACCTTGTGAGGGGAGGTTAGCGCTGAGAGGTCACCCAGTGAGCTTCATGGCCAGGTGAAGGATTTGAACCCTGGTCTTTCTAAGGCCAACACTCTAACCACCAGACCACACTTGCTTGCTGCTTACCATATTTTTCGCTCCATAGGGCGCACCTCGTTTTTAGAGGAGGAAACAAGAAAAAAAAATTCTGGTTTTCCTCCTCTAAAAGCCCTGTTTTTTTGAGGATCAGCTAAAAGTTTTGCAGCTTTTTTGCAAAGGGAAAAGCCCTGGTTTTTTTGAGGATCAGCTAAAAGTTTTGCAGCTTTTTTGATCAGCTAAAAGTTTTGCAGCTTTTTTTGCAAAGGGGGAAAAGCAAAGCTCCTTTTGCAAAGGGGGAAAAGCAAAGAGGAAAAGCCCCGTTTTTATGGGGTTCAACTCACATTTCTGCAGCTTCTAAAGGAAAGGGAGCCTTTTCTACAGTTTCCAGACAGATAATCTAATCAGCCAGTCACATGTCGCTGGGGAAACAAACAACCTCCCTCTGCAGCACATTCAACAATGGAGGCCTGGGCAAGAGGGCGGGGCTGAAAGGGAGCCGGGACTCTTATCTCTCTCCCGATCTCTTGCTGATCAGCTGCTGAGCGGGGTCCTTTCAACACCCCCTTTTCTCTTTGTAAAATAAAAAGCATGATCCTCTTTTGGCCCCTGGGCAATTCAGCTCCAGGGACCACCATTCACTCCATAAGATGCACAGATATTTCCCCTTACTTTTTAGGAGGAAAAAAGTGCGTTTTATGGAGTGAAAGGTAACTTTTTGGCAGAAGTGGATGAAATTTGCAGGCAGAGCCCCCCACCCTTTTAGAGTGGTTGAAGCCTCAGACAATAAAGAGGTGCAGGGTTAGGAATGCGGGAAGCTGCCTTGGACAGAGTCAGAACATTGGTCTACCTAGCTCAGTATTGTCTACACTGACAGGCAGTAGCTCTCCAAGGTTTTGGGCAGGGACTGTCTTTGCCCGTCCCACTCGGAAAGGCTGGGGTTTGAATGTGGGTCCTTCCGCGTATAAAGCAGCAGCTGCTCTACCACTCTGCTACGGTCCTTTTCTCTAAATGTAAAGTAAAATTCTAGTCCTCATGGTTCTGCCTGGAGATGCCAGGGATTCAGCCTGGAACCTTCTGCATGGAAAACAGAAGCTACAGCCTTTCCCCAATGGGATTCTGTGAGAGCCTTTAAAATTTGTGTGTGAATGTTGCTCTTTTTAAAAAAGTGATTACCTGTGGGTTTGTGGGCAATTGGACTACAGCCGTACCTTGGCTCCCCAAAGCCTTGCAAGTTGAAGCTGGGCTTTGGTTTCTGAACGTTTTGGAAGTCGAACGGACTTCCAGAACGGATTCCGTTCGTCAGCCAAGATACAACTGTACGTGCAAAGAAGGCTGAGAAATCTGGTAGCATGGGAAAGTGTTGTATTCAGTAAAATATCCTTTTTTTGCATTTAAAAGAAATGCTCGTTTTTTTTCAGTATACAGAAATGGGTAAAAGATTTCACGACGATTGAATTCAATGGTTTGAATATTTTCAATTAAGTTGTTTGTTAAATTATAGTGGAAGGAAAGTGAATAGACAACTAACTTGGTTTTGAAAAATAATTTCATAGTTACAGAGCGCTGAAATATTATTAACTAAATATATATTGGGGTTTAATGATAGAAACGTGGGGGGAGGGGGGGAGGAGGGTTTAAAATCCAAGCTTTGAAAGCGAATTGGAATTATTATTGTAGGGTGGTGATAACCGCGAGTATATGGGAAGCTATTTTTGCAAATGAGCTTAAACTTCTCAATTTCTACCCCTTTGAGGATAAATTGTTCTGCAGGTTTACATAATTGGTATTTAACTCCTTTCAAATTAAGCCAAATGAATAGGTTAATGTCAGAGCTCTGCTGCTTCTGATTTTCATATATGGCTACATAAAAAGCCCAAAGTTATTGGAAGGAAATTGTTCAGATTCTTCAGAGGGCTGATAAGGACATGCTACTACCACCACTGTTAAGGCCCCCCACGTTCCTCCCCAGGATGCAATGCTAGTGCAAAATGCAAGAATTGATGGGTGACTTTGGAAGCAAGTCAATGCTTCTTGGGAGGGTGCCCGAGGGTCTGTAGGGTGCTGTAGACCTCCATCTCCATCTGATGAGGTGGTGGAAGGTTGCACATCAGCTCTGAAGGTGGAAGGGCTAGAAGCCAGTGTGGGGCAGGGTTGGTTTGCAGGAAGTCTCAGAGCCTCTGGACCCCAACACCCCCTCCTTGTACCCTGGACACCTCCCTTGAAAGGGTGAAAAAGCACAGCAGCCCTAGAGCTGCACCCTTATTTGCGGCCATGATCCGTAGGGGGTCACCACTGGGGAGGGTCGGTGGCACAAAACTAGGGGAGCAGCAGTAAGGCTGCTTTGAGCAGGGCTGAGGCAAGGAGAGGGAAGGAGGTCGAGGTGGGAGTTCAGGACCACGGACAGCACTCCTGTAGCTGAGACCAGGCATCCAGCTTGCCTTAGCAAGACCCTTGAGCAGCTGACTCTACTTTATAGCAGGGTTAGGTAGTCACCGATATGAGGCCCCACCTGTCTGAGTGCAGATAAAGGGCTGGGCTATTCTGTTGCAGCTGCCAACAGTGGTTAAGAGCGGTAGACTCGTAATCTGGTGAACCGGGTTCACGTCTCCGCTCCTCCACATGCAGCTGCTGGGTGACCTTGGGCTAGTCACACTTCTCTGAAGTCTCTCAGCCCCACTCACCTCACAGAGTGTTTGTTGTGGGGGAGGAAGGGAAAGGAGAATGTTAGCCGCTTTGAGACTCCTTCGGGTAGTGATAAAGCGGGATATCAAATCCAAACTCTTCTTCTTCTTCTTCTTCTTCTTCTTCTTCTTCTTCTTCTTCTTCTTCTTCTTCTTCTTCTTCTTCTTCTTCAACATATTATTATTTATGTAAAAGAAGGGATTGTGGCCAGAGAACCAAACCCACTTGTTGTTGTTGTTTAGTCATGTCCGACTCTTCGTGACCCCATGGACCAGAGCACGCCAGGCACCCCTATCCTCCACTGCCTCCCGCAGTTTGGCCAAACTCATGCCAGTCGCTTCGAGAACACTGTCCAACCATCTCGTCCTCTGTCGTCCCCTTCTCCTTGTGCCCTCCATCTTTCCCAACATCAGGGTCTTTTCCAGGGAGTCTTCTCTTCTCATGAGGTGGCCAAAGTCTTGGAGCCTCAGCTTCAGGATCTCTCCTTCCAAAACCCACTTAGTCTTCTTTATTATGTGTCTCATGGAACTAGTGTGAGGGACACAGGTGGTGCTGTGGTCTAAACCACTGAGCCCCTTGGGCTTGCCGATCAAAAGGTTCGCTGTTCGAATCCCTGCGACGGGGTGAGCTCCCCTTGCTCTGTCCCAGCTCCTGCCAACCTAGCAGTTCGAAAGCGCCAGTGCAAGTAGATTAATAGGTACCTCTGTGGTGGGAAGGTAAACGGCGTTTCTCTTCGCTCTGGCTTCCGTCACGGTGTCCCATTGCGCCAGAAGCGCTTTAATCCTGCTGGCCACATGACTTGGAAAGCTGTCTGCAGACAAACGCTGTCTTCCTCGGCCTGAAAGTGAGAAGAGCACCGCAACCCCATAGTCGCCTTTGACTGGACTTAACCGTCCAGGGATCCTTTACCTTTACCTTGGTGTGGTGTATTGGTTAGAGTGCAAGATTACAATCCGGTAAGGCAGGGTTTGCATCCCCACACAGCCGGACACATGCACTGGGTGATGTTTCGTGACCCTCATCTCAGGCTAAGGCAACTTTGCAACGGGAAGGGAGAAAACCACACATGCCACATTGGGCTCCTTGCAGGAAGTAAATATAACCATAAATGTAAATAAGTGCAGGAGGTAACTGGTGGTATGATTTACAAAAGTTGCCATTTTGCAGGTGTCCCCCATCATGCATTGCTGCTTCATTCTTCTGGCCAAAGTTTGCAGGATCGCGTGTGTATCTCATCCCCTGGGAACTTGCATTCCATAATCATTGTAACTGCGCCAAAAAAAGCGTTGTTGTTTGAATGTATTTATATCCTGCCTTTCTCCCAAACTGGGGTTCAAGGCAGCTCCCAGCGTTTACAAACACACAGAATAATGAAAACAAACTAGCTGGAAACAATTTGGATACAGCAGAACACATTTATAACCGGGAATTAAAATTAAAAGCAACATCACCTTAGTTTCCAAAGGCCTGTGTGAATAAGGATGTCTTCGCCTACCAGTGAAAGTATAACAAGGAGGAAACCAATCTAGCCTCTTGGGAGGGGGATTCCGCAATATGGGAGCTGCCACAGAAAAGGCCCTGTCTGTCGTGCGACCACTAACCGTGCCTCTGATGTTGAAGAACTGAGAGGAGGCGCTCACCCGAGGACCTTAGCACTTGGGCAGGTGCATGCTGTACTCAAATTTAAAATGGAAATCCTACATGAATGCAAAAATGTGTTTCTTCCTCCACCTTTCCTCCCTCTTCAGCTGTCGTTTCTGCTAATGAGAATCAGCAGGGTAGAAGAGCTGGAAATATATTTCATATCTGGCAACCAATGTATCCCTTTGGTTTCAGATAGTAGATGAATCTCAAAAACCCAGGACATGCATATTGCCCTCTAGGAGGCTTATTTTTGGTCAGAATTGAGGATTAATTCCAGAATTGACTTCCTGTAAATGAAAATTGATGTCCCGGGCTTCTTATACTTGTCTACCCATGTACTATCTGAAACCAAAGGGAGACATTGGCTGCCAGATGTGATTACCCCCCCCCCCAGCTCTCCTACTCCACTCTATCTTTCACCCCTTAACTCTCCTTTCTTCATTGGACTTTTGGACAGGACACAACTGACTACGTGGCTTACGTTGCAAAGGACCCCATCAATCAACGAGGTGAGAGCAACTCTACAATGAGGGGCTTATGAAAAGGACTGGCAACCCCCCCCCAGTTGCTCTGAACACTTGATCGTGCAATACAAACGCTAAGTATATCTTACAGCAATTCGCAAGGATCAAAATTTGTATCCTGTGTGGTCAACCTGTCTAGTATCTCCTTCAGTTCCCCAACACAAGCAAGGGTACCTTTCAAAAAACCCCTAGGGAGAGGCTTCTCAAAAGCCTCATTACTGTCAAAGAGGATCCACCTACACAGGTGTCTAAGTGAGAAGAGAAAGTAGGCTTTGCTATTTAACAGTTACTTCTAATAGCTTGGTTCCAGAGCCGTCTCCATCGCCACAAGGGAATGACCGTCTAAATGAGATGGTGGAAGCAGACTCAGGGCTACTCAAGCCAGCTTTGTGCTTGTGTGAGATCAGGACCCTGGACAGAACTCAGGGTGGTGGGCCAAGGGTTTAAGAGCAATTGCTTCAGGACCATGGACAGCAACCCTGCAGCTATTTGAGAAAGGGGGAAAAGTTGTTTCAGCACCAGCTTGCTGCAATTAGAATCATAGAATCCTAGAGTTGGAAGAGACCCCAAGGGCCATCCAGTCCAACCCCCTGCCAAGCAGGAAACACCATCAAAGCATTCCTGACAGATGGCTGTCAAGCCTCCGCTTCAAGACCTCCAAAGAAGGAGACTCCACCACACTCCTGGGCAGCAAATCCCACTGTCGAACAGCTCTTACTGCCAGAGCTTTATACAAAATTAGAATTAGAATATCGTGGAAAGGTTCATTTCTTTCAGTAATTCAACTTAAAAGGTGAAACTAATATATGAGATAGACTCATGACATGCAAAGCGAGATATGTCAAGCCTTTATTTGTTATAATTGTGATGATTATGGCGTACAGCTGATGAGAACCCCAAATTAACAATCTCAACTTTGGGGTTTTCATCAGCTGTGCGCCATAATCATCACAATTATAACAAGCAAAGGCTTGACGTATCTCGCTTTGCATGTCATGAGTCTATCTCATATATTAAACTCCAGTAGCTAATGAAAACAATTGCTTACATAATTGAACTTTCCCACAATATTTTACTTTTTCGAGTTTCACCTGTAGTTTGGGTGTGGAGGACCCAGACTGAAGCCCTGCCTCGTGGCTGCTGAAGCCAACTGGTTAAACAAGGACTGCTATCCTTTGGAGATAGGGCTGCTTCTTTCTAAGTGGTGGGGCTGTGGACTTTCTGAGTCCTTGGAGGACTCAGTTGCCCGTTCCTCAGAATTGCTAGGGTCTGACAACCTCGGGGAGATAGGTGCAGAATCTGGTGCTGATGGCTCTCCCCAAGGGAGTGGGTCACTGGTGACTGCCCAGAAAAACTTGGCACCGGGGCCCGAGTTCAAATCCTTCTCTTCTTCTGAGGTCTCAAGCAGTTCAGGGTTGGGATACCCCTGGCCAGGGTGGGCATATTTGTAACCTTCTGCTTCTAATGTAGCCTGAGTTTTACATTCATCCTTTCAGCAGCTGTGTCATTCTGCTTGCTCATGTTGAGCTGAGTGAGTGTTGAGTAACTCCTTTTCTCTCTCTCTCTCTCTCTCTCTCTCTCTCTCTCTCTCTCTCTCTGATTGGCAGCCTGCCACATCTTGGAGTGTTGCGACGGGCTGGCACAGAGTGTCATCAATACTGTGGGGCAAGCTTTCGAGCTCCGGTTTAAGCAATATCTCCACAGCCCCCCCAAGACTATGGGGCTGCAGGATAGGTAGGTATTTCAGAATTCGTACCTCTCTGGGGGCAATTCTCCAGCAACGATAAAAAGTGGATATTTTATGGGAAACAGCCTTACTAGAAAAATTAACCAATAAGCTATAACAGACACGGGGACAAATAGAAGAAGACGCCTTCACTCCGGTATGGCTCTCCTTTATCACACACACAGCCCCACAAGACAATGACAAAAATCCACCAACAGCATATAAATCAATATGGCTAACCTGATCCAAAACACCCACCCACCCCACTCACACATGAAAACAAAGACCACCACAGCCAACACAAATGAACAACCACACCCTAGGCCAGGGGTCTGCAACCTTTAAGACAAAAAGAGCCACTTGGACCCGTTTCCGAAGGAAAAAAAAAACTGGGAGCCGCAAAACCATTGCGACCCACACCTCCCCATTCAAAATCCCCTCCCTCTCTGGGAACGCAAAGGTGTCTGTATTCTCCTGCTCTGGGGCTACAAAAGCAGCACAGCAAACGCCCCCCCCCCCCATGTCCCTTCCTGTCAAGCTGTTTCCACTGCACAGCAGCAGCTTCCCTGCCCCCCCAATCTCCTCCCCACCCCCGCAGCCTGGAAAGGGCAGTGGCTGAAGGAAGGAAAGGGTCATAGGGTGATGAGGGGGTGGCAGGAGGTGGGGGGGGGTTGTAAGACAAAGCCGGAGCATCGCTAGCCAGGATGGGGGGCTGCAGGAACCCGAAGTGTCGGAAGTTTCATCAAGACAAAGGCGGGTGGCAATAGCAAGCACTTTGCTTGATTTAAAGGAGGAGTCCACGGAAGGCAGGCAGTCAAGACAGGCACGAGCCCAGCTCAGCCCTTGGAAAGGCTGCGGGGCTCACACGCGCGCCTGCCTTCCTTGGGCTCCTCCTTTAAAGCAAGCACAGAGGAGCCCACGGAAGGCAGGCAGGCAGGACAGGCGCGAGCTCGGCTCAGCCCTTGGAAAGGCTGCGGCGTGTCACCGCCGCCACAGGCTACAGCCAGCAGTAGCCAAAGCAGCAGCAGCTCCGGGATGAGGCGCGGCCGGGGGCGCGCACAGCGCATGGTGGGGCCGACTCGCCGAGCGGGGCTGCCGCCTGCCAGACTCGCCCTTTCCTGGGCGGGGGCCACTGGTCGCTGCGGGCGCGCCAATTCCGCCGCGCTGCGCCCAGCAGAGGCAGCGCCATCGCCGCTGCGCACAGGAGCGCGCCTGCCGAAGCGGAACCAGCGGCAGGAAAACAGGCGCCGCTTCCTCGACCATTTTTTAAAAGAGGGCTTCCCCCCTCGCCCTCGCCCGCCACCCGCCGCCCCTGGCCCAGCCCACAGCTGCCTACCTCGTCGTCGCCTCGACGCAGCAGCCAGCAGCAGCTCCACGCCAGCAGCAGCAGCCACACCTCCGATACAGGCGCCAAGGAGGGAAACTGCTGCTGTCTGCTGCTGCGCCTGCGCTGGCAGAAACGAGGCACGACGCATGAGCAGAGCAGCACAGCAGCAGCACACTCAGCCTCCGGAGCTGCGGCAAAGGTGTAAAAGAGCCACATACGGCTCCGGAGCCGCGGGTTGCAGACCCCTGCCCTAGGCCAACCCCAACCTCTCTCACCACCAAAGGAACACAAGCGAACAACAGAGAACCTGCACAAGCAACGCTGACATCAAACCCCACATATATTACGTAAAATAGAAACATCGTCATCTGACCCCACCCCACCCATCCTCCCACCCCTGCCCACCTCTTCTTCCCAATGTCTCAACAAATGAAACTTATTTTAGTAGTAGTTCTTTATTACGGTCGACGACCAGCACACACACACACAAAAAAGACACATACAGAATCAATAATAAATGCAATTTAAAATTGATCTGAGATTTGATCTAAAAGGGGTTGGCCGTCTTAAAATTAAAGTACATTAAAATTAATAATTATTGCTTTAAAAGAATAAATTTAAAATTAATTAAAAGAATCAACAATTCAGATTATTATAATACTTAAATCCCCTACTTTCCTGGCAGGGGAGACACCTTGATCGTGAAACTTATTTGTAAAAATGATACATGGAAAAAATACGAGAGAGAGAAAAGAGACATTGCACATACTTTTGTAAATCAAGAAATCTTTAAAAAAAATACTTTTTTAAAAAAAGAAAAGGAATATATGAATTAAAATAGCATGAAATATGCATTACTGTAAGGGGGGAGGGAACGATGAAATTTCAGAACGTTTCATAAGGACTTTTAAAGCTTTTCTGTGAAGTTCATGAAGAGATGTGGAAATGGGGCAAACCGAGCCACTTTAGAAAATAAAATAAATTGAGGAACTGAAAAAAAAAATTGAAGCTGGAAGGTTCAGGGCAGAGGAAAGGAAGGATTTCGTTGATGCAACACATAGTTTAAACTGTGGAACGCGCCGCTGCAGGAGCCAGCAATGGCCAACCAACTAAGATGGCTTTGAAAGAGGAGATGGCCCTTCTTATGTTCTTAAACTAAAATGGGCAGGTTAACCCCATCCGTACTTTGAGGGCAGTTCCACCGTCGCTGGAATGAGATAAAGAAAAGATGTTCCAGCTTTGTAGTTCAAGTGGAATCCCATTGGTCACTTGTTGTGTCACATGACCCCCCTCCCTTCCCAATTTATCTTCCCGGCCAGGGCAATGGGAACGGAAGACTCTGCTTGGGGAGAGGATGAAGAAGCTTTGGAGCACGACTATTACAACAGCATCCCAGGAAAGGAGCCGCCCATTGGTGGGCTGGTGGACTCCCGCCTTCATCATGGCCCCTCCCTGAGCCACGCCCATTCCCAGCTCTCCTGCGCCGGTCATTTCAGCCAGGTGACCACAAATTGCCCTTTGCAAGTATTATTCGTAAAATGCAACCGCCTCCTTCTGAAACCAGACTTCTGGGGACAGGTGTGTGAGTGCCACCTTTGAGCAACGGCCCCACGAGATGAGAACCTTTGTAATCTCGATTGCCTAAGGAATTGATTCCTGAAGGAGTGTCTCCACCCCCCCCCCATCGTTCTGCCCGGACACTGAGGTCCATCTCCGAGGGCCTTCTGGCTGTTCCCTCGATGCGAGAAGTCAAAACAAAATAATAAAAAAATTCCTTCCAGTAGCACCTTAGAGACCAACTAAGTTTGTTCTTGGTATGAGCTTTCGTGTGCATGCACACTTCTTCAGAAGTCAAGTTACAGGGAACCAGGCAGAGGGCCTTCTCGGTAGTGGCACCCGCCCTGTGGAACGCCCTCCCACTAGATGTCAAAGAGGAAAACAACTACCAGACTTTAGAAGACATCTGAAGGCAGCCCTGTTTAGGGAAGTTTTTAATGTGTGACATTTTAATGTATTTTTAATCTTTGTTGGAAGCTGCCCAGAGTGGCTGGGGAAACCCAGCCAGATGGGCGGGTATAAATAATATTATTATTATTATTATTATTATTATTATTATTATTATTATGGCCTTCCAGCCAAGCGTGACATCTGTCGTCGTCCCCTCCCCCAATCTTCTGCTCTGTAGGTTGCGTCTCCGGCCAGGAGAGACCACAGCACTCACTCCAACTTGAACTGGGACTCGGACTCTCACGGTAACTCATCACCACTTATTCCTCTTTCTGATTCAATTTCTTCTCCGGGTGCTGCTGGTCCTTTATGCAAAAGGGGCCCATCGAGAGAGACGGAGGGAGGGAGGGAGAACAGGGGTCGGCAAACTAAGGCCCGCGGGCCAAATCAGGCCCAATTGCCTTCAGAATTCAGGCTATGGACTGTCCGTGGATCGGCGTGGGGATTCTGTTTGTTCGGGCTGCGCCATTTCCTCCCTGTCCCATTCCATTTCCCCCCCCTCCCTCTCACACACCGCGGCGGCACCTCCTCCCTCCTCCCTCCTGGCTTCTCCCTGCCCTGTCTAGAGGAGGAAGGAGGCTGGGCTGAGCTGGCTGAGTGCCATTTTAACCAGCCCCTCTCCAGAGCCAGCCCTTTCACGCCGCTCATTTCCCCTCCGCTGTCACCCCACGGCGAGCGCATGGCAGTAGTCCAAGCGGGAGATAACCAGGGCATGCACCACTCTGACGAGACAGTCCGTGGGCAGGGAGGGTCTCTGCCAGCGTACCAGATGGAGCTGGTAGACAGCTGCCCTGGACACAGAATTGACCTGCGCCTCCATGGACAGCTGTGAGTCCAAAATGACTCCCAGGCTGCACACCTGGTCCTTCAGGGGCACAGTGAACCCATTCAGGACCAGGGAATCCTTATGGTGAGCTGCTTGTGGTTGTTTCTTCCAGGCCAGAGCTGTGACGGGTACGTCCAGGCAGATGGAAAGCCCCTGGGCTCCCAAGACTATGAAGAGCACATGTATGTGAACACACAGAGCCTGGAGAACTGGGAGGCAGATGCTGGGGTGCACCGGGGGGCTGATGAGAGCCCCACAAAGGACCTCTTTGATATGAGTAAGGAAGTGGGGGGTGGGCGACGGAGCAGGTGGCGAGGGCTGCCTCTCCCTCCGCTTCTCCTTTCAAAAGTTGCCTCTGCAAACGCTGGCAGGGCGGAACCTGACAGAAGTGCGCTACTCCCACCTGGCAGAGTTGAACGATAATTTTTATTAATATCTCCTTCCCACACTGAATGGTGCTCGGGGTGAGTTGCGTAAGTGTGGGGAAAGAAAATAAACACAACAGAAAGCGAATCTGATGAGGGGAGCTTTCATGAGAGGGAGGAAGGGGTTTAGTTTGCGGCAAGGAAAGATTCTGGCACCATTTCTCTTCTTGCCCCCCGCCCCCTTCATTTTCTTGTTCTCCTTCTCTTTCCCCCCTCTCTCTTGTCTTAGAATCATAGAATCCTAGAGTTGGAAGAGACCCCAAGGGCCATCCAGTCCAACCCCCTGCCAAGCAGGAAACACCATCAAAGCATTCCTGACAGATGGCTGTCAAGCCTCCGCTTAAAGACCTCCAAAGAAGGAGACTCCACCACACTCCTTGGCAGCAAATTCCACTGTCCGAACAGCTCTCACTGTCAGGAAGTTCTTCCTAATGTTTAGGTGGAATCTTCTTTCTTGTAGTTTGAATCCATTGCCCCGTGTCCGCTTCTCTGGAGCAGCAGAAAACAACCTTTCTCCCTCCTCTATATGACATCCTTTGATATATTTGAACATGGCTATCATATCCCCCCTTAACCTTCTCTTCTCCAGGCTAAACATACCCAGCTCCCTAAGCCGTTCCTCATAAGGCATCGTTTCCAGGCCTTGGACCATTTTGGTTGCCCTCCTCTGGACACGTTCCAGCTTGTCAGTATCCTTCCTGAACTGTGGTGCCCAGAACTGTGGTGCCCAGAGCAATTCTATTTGCTGTAGATATTATTCTATTGTACAATCGTAACTTGGATCCCTTGCGAGTCAAACGTTTTGGCCCCCGAACGCCCCAAACCTCCCGGAAGTGAGCGTTCCGGTTTGCGAATGTTCTTGGGAAGCCGAACGTCCGACGCGGCTTCCGCAGCTTCCGATTGGCTGCAGGAAACTCATGCAGCCAATCGGAACGCCGCGCTTTGGTTTCTGAACGTTTTGGAAGTCGAATGGACAGACTTTTGGAACGGATTCCATTCGGCTTCTGAGCTACCAGTGTATTGTGAAACATTTGAATGGCTTCTGGCACCATTCCTTCTCTGACTTTCTGTGCTCAAAGTGGATGGGGCAGTTGTCGAATTTAGGCCAAGTGCCTGAATTCTGCACCACGAAAAGCAAATAATAATAATGTAGTGGGTTAGCAGTGGGTCAGGCATGTTGACCACTTCCTGCACCCCACCCATTAACCATTTTGGGAAATAGACCATGACTCAGTGCTAGAGCATCTGCTTTGCATGCAGAAGACCCCAGACTCAATCCTGAATGTGATCTTCTTCTCTGGCAATCCCTTGTAGGCGTGTAAGATTGTCTTCCACAAACATGGTTTTAACAGTAAATCCGCAAGTGACTCTGGATCCGCACGTCCTTCCACAGTGGTGACATAGGTCTCTCCGGGTGTGAAGTCGATCACGGAGAGGGTTTGCCAAGCGTGCCTTCCTCTTAGCACGTACGTTTCTCCCTCATGTCCTGAGTTCGAGTGTCTTCAAAGCCCACGACACCTTTGGTAAAGGCTGTTCTCCAGTTGGAGCGCTCGCAGGCCAGTGTTTCCCAGTTGTCGGTGTTTATACTACATTTTTTTTAGATTTGCCTTGAGAGAGTCTTTAAACCTCTTTTGTTGACCACCAGCATTACGCTTTCCATTTTTAAGTTTGGAATAGAGTAGTTGCTTTGGAAGACGATAATCAGGCATCCGCACAACATGACCAGTCCAACGAAGTTGATGTTGAAGAATCATCACCTCGACACTCAGGATCTTTGCTTCTTCCAGTACACTGGCATTAGTTTGCCTGTCTTCCCAAGTGATGTGTAAAGTATTTCGGAGACACCATTGATGGAATCAGTACTCAGGCAGTACCCAGCTAAATGTGCCAATGGTCTGACTCAGTGTTAGGCAACTTTCTGTGCTCCTAAGGACAATGACCATAAGCCCCCCATAGCAGGTGGGCTCCAGATTTGACAGCAACAGCAAAGCGTCTGAGATGGAATGTGTGGCTTCAGCACCACGGACAGCACTAAGATAGAGATGTGGGCAGTCTAGGACCAGGATGGGGTGTGGAAACTAGCTGCTAGTTCATTGCTCCACCCACTTTCGCCTCTGCCCCCACCCACCGCTGACGAGTGGCCCCTGGAAGGGAATGCGGCCCTTGATTCCCTGTCCTTGATTGAGTTGACCTCAGCCTTTTGGTTCCCCTCAGGGCCGTTTGAGGATGCTCTGAAGCTTCACGAATCCATGTCAGCTTGCGGCGCAGGTATCGGCAGCAGCAGCCCGCCAATTGAGGACCAGTGGCCCAGCCCGCCCACCCGGAAGGCGCCCATCGCCCCCACAGAGGAGCAACTGAAGCAGGAGCCCTGGTACCGCGGGAAGCTGAGCCGGAGGGACGCGGAGAAGCTGCTGCAGGTGGATGGGGATTTCCTCGTCAGGGACAGCGTCACCAACCCGGGACAATACGTCCTGACCGGGATGCAAAGCGGGCAGCCCAAGCACTTGCTCCTGGTGGACCCAGAAGGCGTGGTAAGCAGCTGGACCTCAAAGAGTGTGGCTGGACACTGAGGCACCCATTGGTCTCAGTGGGTCTCCTCTGAGACTGACGTATCCCTGAGTGTAGGTTGCTGCTCTGCAGACGGGAAGGAAAAGGCACTTTGCACATGCCTAGCGGTACTTTAAAAAATGTATTATATTTACATTCATATAAATATATCCCAGGGCAATTCACAATAAGAACACGACCACACTGTTTAGATAATACTGAACATATACGCAGCTCATAAGCTTTTTTTCAAATTCACCATGACACCAGTGCCCATCCAGAAAGCAGAATTTTGTAACATGATCAAATTTCAGTGTTTACAATAGAACTTCCTTTGCTCTCAGATTAAAGAAAAAGAATTACGTCTTATTCAAAATACCTAACAAAATGAAAAAGGAGCCCGAAAGACAAATTAACTAATATACATCCCTGCGTGGATTTTCTTCTGCATTTTAGGCAAAAAATTATTTGGATGAAGACTTTTAGTATTTCATATCTGTATGGTTGTATTGAATTTCCTAAGCGTTCTGTATTTTATTGTCATAAATTGCTGCTTCTGCCTCCCCGAAGCGATCTATAAATATAGGGGTGCATGCAGCATTGCTCTTACACAAAGTAGACCCATTGAAGCGAATGAACACAGCGGACTTAGATTCATTAATTTCCACGGTCTGCTCTGAGTAGGACTTACTTTTTTTACTTTCTTAAAATCTATACACAGAGGTGGTTCCCCCCCCCTAGAAAAAAGATATTAACCTTTCAAACTTTAATAGCATCTGCCGGGGGGGGGGGCAGAGAGGATAAAACAAGAAGATTACCAGTAAGAAAAGTTAACAACAGGAATTTTAAACTTAGTTTAAAAGTCAAAATAGCAATAGACTAAAAACAGATTAAAGCTAGGGCTTGCCGATCAGAAGGTCGGTGGTTCGAATCCCTGCGACAGTGTGAGCTCCCGTTGCTCGGTCCCTGCTCCTGCCCACCTAGCAGTTCGAAAGCACGTCAAAGTGCAAGTAGATAAATAGGTACCGCTCCGGCGGGAAGGTAAACGGCGTTTCCGTGCGCTGCTCTGGTTCGCCCGAAGCGGCTTAGTCATGCTGGACACATGAACCGGAAGATGTACGCCAGTAATGCGAGATGAGCGCTGCCACCCCAGAGTCGGACACTACTGGACCTAACGGTCAGGGGTCCCTTTACCTTTTAAACTTTCGAAACATTTGGATACATAATGGACTGGACCAAACTAGTGGTCTGTTCCTTTAAGGAAGGGAGTGGCCACAGGTGGGAGGGGACTGCATTGGATGTTGGGTGTGGCTAAAGGAGCAGGGGGTGGAGCCTCAAGCCTGATTCCACCAATGCTTGCAAGATCTATGTGCTTGCTCTGTTTCTCCCATGGGCTAAGATGAAACCTCCTGCTCTCCGCACCTGTTTGCTTCAGGTGAGGACAAAGGACGCCTTGTTCGAGAGCATCAGCCACCTGATAAACTACCACCTGCAGAACGAACAGCCCATCGTCGCCGCTGAAAGCGAGCTCCACCTGCGGCAGGCGGTAAGGTGGAAGCAGTGACGCGGGCGGGTAAGTATCCTGCTGCTGCAGCTCTCCCTCTGCTCTGGTGGCATGATGTCAGTGCATCGTTGCATCAATGGCTTGTGGAACTGACTGCCACAAGATGGGAGGGGACTTCAAATAACGCTAAAATTAAATGAGGTCATGCAACTCCATATAAAAGAGACTTATGTATAACCATAGCTGTCAACTCTTTCCCTTTTTTTAAAGGGAAATTCCCTTATTCTGAATAGGATTCCTCGCAAGAAAAGGGAAAAGTTGACAGCTATCTGTATAACCCTAAGGCAGGGCAATATGGGGAACCTCAGGCCCTCGGCACCTTTCTATCTGGCCCTCAGAACTCTCCCCAGGCCACACCTCTCACTGGCCTTGCTTCACGCCCTCCTTGGAATTCTGACACCACCTCATATTTAATTGTTAAGTATTTTTTTGTTCGCTCCAAGGAGCTCAGATTTGCTGTCTCCCAACACCCAGCAGCCTGGTTCATCTGGTTTTGTTTTTTTGTTTTGTTTGTTTGTTTTGCATTGCTGATGAATTTTCTTTAAAAAAAAAACAACAACACACAAATGAGAAACACTACAAACCGATGCGGGAATGTGGAAGATCAAAGATGGGAGACTGGAAAGATGAGGCAGTAAAAATAAAAGGAAATAGGAAACGAGCCCCAAAGGTATATTTGGGGGATAGAGGGCCGGTCCCCCAAGTCAGATCTGAAAGGATAAGGACGGAGAATGTTGCTGAAAACCATGCTCTCCATCTTTGGAGGATTCAGTTAAACGTTTCTGACTGCCTTGCCCCCGAGTTCTGCCTACTCGGTGATATCTTCTTTATTTTCGTTTTTATTTTTGGGCCACTGCCTGTTCTTTTCCAAGGATTTCAACGCCACGGCCCGAAAATCGCCCCCCCCGCCATTGCCATTTCCCACTCCTCCACCTTCTTGGCAACGTCTCCCTCTGAATGACGGCTTGTCAGGTTACCTGTCAGCGCTGATGGGGCCTTGCTAGGTGGGTGCGGGGGAAGCAAAAAAAAACCCTCCCTAAATTCCCTCCCCACACACACCCTCAGCAAATCTGAACTGAGACTCCATCTGCAAAGGAGGCCCCAATAGGTCCTGCAGGTTTTTTTTTAGGTGCTCCCAGAACTTGTGTGACCTGTTTGAGAAGAAACCTTTGCAAAGGAACAGGAGGAAGGGAATGTACAGTAGCTTGGTTGGCAGGGCAGCTGCTTTGCTTGCATGCGTGCGGATGGTCACGGGTTCGATCCCTGGCTTACAGCTGGAGACTATGAAACCCTGGAGAGCCGCTGCTGCCAGCCCGTGTAGACAAAACTGAGCCTAGATGGACCCGAGGGTCTGACTCAGTCTGACTCAGCTTCCTGTTCGAAACAAACAAACAGAAAAATTCCTTCCAGTGGCACCTTAGAGACCAACTAAGTTTGTTCTTGGTATGAGCTTTCGTGTGCATGCACACTTCTTCAGATACAGTGAAACAGAAGTCATCAGACCCTTATATATAGTGAGAGGGTGGGGAGGGGTGTATTACTCAGAAGGGTGGAGGGAGATGGGTGATTGGGTGATACTTTTTCCTGTAAGACCAATTGCAGTCGTTGACAGATGCCAACAGGTTTACCTCACCTATCAGCCAATCACCCACCTCTGGGCAATTTCTCTCCCCCCCTTCATTTTCTTAATTTGGAGTCCCCCCAAAATTGGGGTTGTCTTATACACGGGGGTGGGGTGGGGTGGTCATACACAGGAAAATATGGTCGTTGCCCTGCGTTTTCATACTTAACTCATTCTGGGGCAATCAGAATAAGACCCACTATTTGACTCAAAACCCTAAAATGTATTTTATATAATTGACTTTTTATTTTCTGTTTTTTTGTTTATTGTTGTTTTATTGCTCTGGCCGATGGTTGATGCAAATTAAGATTCATTCATTCATTCATTCATTCATTCATTCATTCATTCATTCATACTTAATGACCCTGTAAGGAAAATATCATATTTTTTAAAAGGGGGAGGGAGGAAGAAGCCAGAGATATGTGCAGCAGTGCAGACACCACAAGGGATCGGGCCACCCGCTAACAACAAGCCCCCCCCCCGGTTGCTCCCCTTACTGAAATGTCTTTTCCATTAGGAATCTGGCCCTCTGTGCCGAAGCTGTCCCAGCCTTCCTACCAGCCAAATCCGAGCCTGGAATCCTTGTGTCTAGCTTTGCAGAAGCAGCAATCTATTGGCGGAGGAGAAAGAGAGAGAGAGAGAGAGAGAGAGAGAGAGAGAGAGAGAGAGAGAAAGAGAGAGAGATCTGAAGTGGAGTCGGATATCCCGGGTTCTACTTGCACCTCCACCTTCCCAACTCTCTCCGCCCCATCACCAGTCTCTCCCACTCCTTTTCATCCTTTTAAAAAGTCAGCGATCTCCTTCTCCCCATTCCAGATGTGGGGTGCAATGCTTTAAATCAGCGCAGATGGCCTACGCCGCAGGGAAGCCTGTAGCCCAGCTTTCTAGCAAATCAGCTCGAGTGTTGGAAGGTTTCTCGGTTTTCTTTATTTTTATTCGAAAATGGGGTGGGGGGCAGTGAGAGAAGCTGGGTCAGGTCTCACTTTGTAGATGAAAATGGAGATTCTCGATTGGAAGGAGAGGGCTCCGAGACGTTCTGGCTTCCCAAACAGCCTGGGATGGAGGCAAGCCGAGGAACAACTGTGTGGTTCTCTAACCTCCTTTTGTGCAAAGTGTCTTCCTGTCTCTGAATTCTGGCGCTTTGCATTTTTGGAGTCGCCGGAAGAAGGGAGGGGAAAGGGGAGCAAATGATATGGAGCTGCTTGCCTGACACTGCCTGGTTTTTTTTTCCCCTACTGACATTGGTGCTCCTTTCAGTTAATGGGAGTTCACTACCAGGGCCAGAAGTGTGTATCTAAAAATTAACTCTTAGGACTCGCTGCTTGGGTCATGGTGGCTGAAAATTCCCTCCTGTGCCACCAGGGGGTGCTGTGACGCTAGGGCAGCATTTCAAAGTTGCTTCTCTTTTTCCAATGCAAAAAAACAAACAAACCCACCTTCTCTGGGCATGCCCCCACTTGTTTCTCTATGATCTATCACATTGCTTCCTAGATTTTTATTTATTTATTTAAAAAAGAAACTCATTTTGCCCATTCCCTCCCCAGGCGAATGTCTGCAGAACTCTTAGCACATATATGAACAAATACGGCCTATTCTATCACACAGTTATCCACGGGAGCATTTGATGTCCGGAAAGCATTGGCTGTTTTGAATATGTTTCTAATTAAAGACGGAAATGTTTAACGTGCCTTGTTTGTTTCGTGGCCGTTGTTTTCCCTCTGCTAAATAAAATAAAATAAAATAAAATGTTTTGATGTACACACCACTTAGACATTAACATTCGATCTTCTCAATGTGCCAGAAAAATGGAAACTCCTTTCTCAAGAGAAGGAAACTTCTTTTAAGTACAGTAGTACCTTGGTTTTCAAACGCCTTGGTACTCAAACAACTTGGAACCCGAACACTGGAAGTAAGTGTTCTGGTTTGCGAAGTATTTTTGGAAGCAGAACATGCTCCATTTTGAGTATTACGCTTCCGTTTTGAGTGCCACACTTCCGTTTCGAATGTTACGCTGAGGTCCGTTTGTTTTTGCAATTTTTTTGCATTTTTGTAGCTTTTTTGTTTTGTTTTGTGACTGTGTGGAACCCAGTCCAGATACCGATGGACCGATTGTGTGACTGCAGTACAGCGTTTATCGCTTTCAATTTTATGGATCAACGGTCCCGTTTGATAGTAAAACTCATCCTAAATTGCTCTTTTAGGACTTGTTTTGAAAAGTCTGGAAGGGATTAATCCATTTTGCATTACTTTCTACGGAAAGCGCGCCTTGGTTTTGGAACGCTTTGGTTTTGGAATGGACTTCCAGAACAGATTAGGTTTGAGAACCAAGGTACCACTGTATTAGTAAAGTTGGGTGCCTCCCCCCCCCTCTGCTGAGCAGGAGCCCGGGGGGGGGGCAGGCACTCACCCGGGGCCTGTGGTCCTTTGGAGAATCGAGACCCGGCGGAGACTGTCGTAGCTTTCAGAAATATGGTTGATTCACCTATTTACACCATCAGTCTGCGTGGAGAGAGTCCAGATCTTACAACATGGTCCTTTCAAGAGGGACAGTTGCAGACATTTTCCCCAGCCAGCCCCTGCCCCCAATTGACCCCAGTGTCCTTTCCTCCTTCTCTTTCCGTTGCTGCCAGTGTGGTGCAGGGGTTAAGAGCAGTAGACTCGTAATCTGGTGAACAGGGTTCGCTTCCCTGCTCCTCCGCATGCAGCTGCTGGGTGACCTTGGGCTAGTCACACTTCTCTGAAGTCTCTCAGCCCCACTCACCTCACAGAGTGTTTGTTGTGGGGGGAAGGGGAAAAGGAGAATGTTAGCCGCTTTGAGACTCCTTCGGGTAGTGATAAAGCGGGATATCAAATCCAAACTCTTCCTCCTCCTCCTCCTCCTCCTCTTCTTCTTCTTCTGTCACTTCACACTCAGTAACCCTGGCTACTTTGCCATCCCCTGTTTCTGTTCACACCTCAGGGCCATGGCTGTCAACTTTTCCCTTTTCTTGCGAGGATTCCTATTTGGAATAAGGGAATTTCCCTTTTTTTTAAAAAAGGAAAAAATTGACAGCTATGCTCAGGGCAGAGGGGAAGGACAGTTCTCTTGCATTGCCAAAATGGTAAAGGAAAAAAAAAAAAGGTAAAGGACCCTTGGGCAGTTAAGTCCAGTCCAAGGCGACTATGGGGTTGCGGCGCTCACCTCGCTTTCAGGCCGAGGGAGCCAGCGTTTGTCTGCAGACAGCCTTCTGGGTCACGTGGCCAGCATGACTAAGCCGCTTCTGGCGAACCAGAGCAGCGCACGGAAACGCCGTTTACCTTCCCGCCGGAGCGGTACCTATTTATCTACTTGCACTTTGACGTGCTTTCGAACTGCTAGGTTGGCAGGAGCTGGGACAGAGCAACGGGAGCTCACTCCATCATGGGGGTTCGAACCTCCGACCTTCCGATCGGCAAGCCCAAGAGGCTCAGTCATTTAGACTATGGTCCTGTATTGTTTCTTAATGCCCCTGGCTTGGCCAGGTCGTTTTGCATAGGCTCGCCCAGGAATTCCTCTGCAGTTTGCATTTCTCCCTTCCCATCCCAAATCATCAAAATCTTACCATTTATTACTTTCTAGGGTTTAGCTGCCGCCACCCCCCCCGCAAATATATATATATAACACCAAAAATTGGAGATGGGGTGGCGGTGGTTTGACAGAGCAGGAGGAAAACACCCTTCTCTGCTAAGACCTTACTGCCAGTCAGAGTGGCCAGTGCTAGGCTTAGATGATTTATTTATTTTCTTTCATCTATATCTCAACGTTTTCTCCAAGGAGCTCAAGTTGGTTCTCCCCCTCCTCATTTGATTCCCTACAACAACCCTGTGAGGCCGAGAGGCAGGGGCTGGCTCCCCATGGTCACTCAGTGAGCTTCACGGCTGAGAGTGAGGATTTGAGCCCTGGTCTGAATCTACACATATATTTAAAAAACGCCTTGAAAATACTTAATAAAAAAAACCGTTTGAAAATATATGTGGAATTGGCCATTAGCTCACCATCGCCATCTAGTGTCACATTTGTGTAATGCACTTAGAACGTTATATTTGCAGCTGAAGGTAGGTAGCCGTGTTGGTCTGCCATGGTCGAAATAAAATAAAATAAAATCCTTCCAGTAGCACCTTAGAGAGCAACTAAGTTTGTTATTGGGACAGTAGTACCTAGGGGTTATGTACTTAATTGGTTCCGGGTTGCTGTTCGTAACCCGAAAAGTACGTAACCCAAAGCGGACGTAACCCAAGCTACGACTGAAGAAGAAGAGTTTGGATTTGATATCCCGCTTTATCACTACCCGAAGGAGTCTCAAAGCGGCTAACATTCTCCTTTCCCTTCCTCCCCCACAACAAACACTCTGTGAGGTGAGTGGGGCTGAGAGACTTCAGAGAAGTGTGACTAGCCCAAGGTCACCCAGCAGCTGCATGTGGAGGAGCGGAGACGCGAACCCAGTTCACCAGATTACAAGTCTACTGCTCTTAACCACTACACCACACGAGCTTTGGTGTGCATGCACACTTCTTCAGATATTTGCAGCTGCATAGCTAATCCCCTAGTCTCGCAGGTCTTGATCTAGCACTCTAACCATTGCACCACGCTGCCTGACATTTTTTTTTTTTAATAAGGCATTCCAGCCGGATTCGGCTGCCGCATTGAATCATCTACGCTGGCGAATTCCTTGCCACTTTGCCACAAAAGGGAGACGCGTCCGTAGCTTTCTGAGACGCCCACTTGTCTCTTTCATCGCTCTGCCGCCGCTGGATGGCTTCTGCCAAAGATAATTGCATCGTCCTCTGGAGTGGAGGCTTCTGAAGGCTTCCTGAGACGGTTTCCTTGCCGGTCAGAGCCTTGGAATAACCTTCAGCCAATTACGGCGCTGGGCACATCGCTGTTGCGGCCTCCTCCTGGCCCCCAGATCTGCTGCGGACAACGGATCTTGGAGGGTTCGTCTCTCCTCCGACTGCTGCCCCCTTCCCACCCCACCCTCCGCACTTCTCAGGGTTTTAATTGCCTAGGATTCCTTTTTCTCCTTCCGCCTTGGCAGAGGTCTCTGATGAAATAAAACAAAGATCAAATTGGTTTGGGAAAGAGGGAATCCAGCTACAAGCAGATGGCGGCGGCGGGGGGGGGAATAAGTTTATGTGTGCTTCTTCAAGATTGTTCCTCTCCTCTCTCCCCGCCTCATTTCCCCACATCTTGCTTAGAGAAGTGTGTCAACACGAATCCTTCGAACTACCCAGAGATTTTCCTTTTTTAACGCCGGAGGCAATATTTCAGTATTGCAGTTTTCTCGGTTCGTCTCTGATTTGATTTGCTGCAATCTCGTTCCCTCTCGTTCCCTCGCCCCTGCGGCCTTTTCTGGGGAGCTGATGGAATCCCACCCGCCCGATTTACATAAATTTCCTATTATTATTATTATTATTATTATTATTATTATTATTATTATTATTATTATTATTATTACGCTTTTGCTCTTCTGCTCTGGAGGAAAGCGGAGGTTGCCAACGGGAGGGAAGGGGGGGCAGGATGGCCGTCAGTGGGGTATTATGATTATGATTATTAATATTTATTCAACTTGTACAACACCCTATACCCGGAGGTCTCAGGGCGGTTCACAAAAAGACCACAACAGGGGCGTACCCAGGATCAAAGCTGGGGGGGGGGCAAGCCATGGTCGTTCTTCTCCGGCATACCTAGCAAAACGTGAGGCTCTAAAAAAGCCCTTCTGTTGTTCAGTCGTTCAGTCGTGTCCGACTCTTCGTGACCCTTTACTTTTACCTAAAGCTTCTGAAACTCCCCTAGGCTCTGTGGTTTAACCCTCAGCTCCACCCGCTTTATTAGCTTTATTAGGTGTCAAATCCTGCCCTCGGAACACAGGCTGCTATGTTCATTTTGCAGACCTCAGTCCTTGCAGGGGGTTGGACAAAGATGACCCTTGGATGTCCCTTCCAACACCGCAATTCTATGATTCCATCGTGTCTCTTATCCCCCTTAGTCTTCTTCCCCCTCTTCCCCCCCCCATTCAGTTGCAAAGCAGTAGGCATTTCCTTGGAGAGAGGGGGGGAAAAAAACCAGTGCCTTTTGATCATTCTCATTTTAATATCCCGCGACACCTTCCCCAGGTAAAGGTGAGTGCTGAACAAGAACAAGCCCCTGACTTTGATTTATGCTTCCTATTTTCTATTTATCCGGCAACTTCTCTCTCTCTCTCTCTCTCTCTCTCTCTCTTTTCGCTTTGCCATTGTGCAAGGAACAAAGGCAAGATGAAAAGCAGCCCAGCGTTAAACCGCTGCGCTGGAAATCGCTTCCTGGTAATGAATGAAGCCATGACGCCAAACGGGAAGAAAAGACTCGGAGATCCCAGGACCCGCAGGGTTGCTTTGTTGATGGCTTTCTGGTTCTTCATGCGAGGGGGGCAGCTCTGGGTCGAGAGATGGGCCTCTGGCCTGATCCAGCAAGCTCTTCTTCTGTTCCCTGAGCGTCATCTGGGTGGCCCCTTTGCAAAGAGGGTGCTGGACCAGATGGGCCCGTGACTTCTTCCTATATACTCATGGGTTCTAGGTGCCTCTACGGCACCACCATTGATGGAATCCTTCGAGGAGTTGGAGATGGCGTTTATAAAGTGGTCCACGTTTCACAAGCATACAGTGAATTTGGCGGTGCAATAGCTTTGTGAACAAGCATTTTGGTTTCCCTGCGGATGTCCCGGTCCTCAAATGCTCTGCCCTTCAATTGGGAGAAAGCTGCACTCGTAGAGGTCAGGCGACGCTGGATTTCGGCATCACCTTGCGGAAAGGTAATCACCCAGGTAGGAGAAGTGATTGCTCCAAATGGAGAACAGCCTTTCCCAAAGGCGGCGTGGGCTTTGAAGACGTTCGAACTCAGGACGCAACTTGGAGAAACGTGCTAAGAGGAAGGCACACTTGGCAAACCCTCACCCGGGATCAACTCCCGACCTGGAAACCAATGTCCCCACTGTGGAAGGACGTGTGGATCCAGAATTGGCCTCCAAAGGTCGCTTACGGATTCGCTGTTAAAACCCTGTTTTGGAACAAACAAATACAAATAGAACTATTACAAATGAACTACAGAAAGAAAATAAAATAAAAATTATTACAAACAAACTATAATAATGAAAAACAAAAAATCATTGGTTGAAAACCGATTCTTTCCTTGACATTGTAAAATGACTTCCTCACGTCTGCCCTTCCTGCGTTCATTGTCATTCGTCTTTAGTAATTCCTTTACGTTGCACAAACATTATTTTTCAAAAGATCCCATCCCTTTCTTTAACTATAATCTTAATTAATTATTTCACATTTCTTTGACCCTCGACATAATTCTAAATCTGCAGTCTCACTGGGAGACTAGATTTTGGTTTTTTAAATTATTATTATTAAAATTTTATAAGATTTTCCAATTAAAAGCACAAATCATTACATGGTTAAACTTTTCATACTCCCCCCTCTCCCACCGAGGGGAGCAAAATATCCAAACCCCCCTCTCACAGGAGTACATAAAATCATTCCACTTTTAACCTCATACTATACTAAAATCATTGCTTAAGCCCAACCCCTTTCCTGGGCCAGGTATTCATACTTCCCACAAATTCATCTTTTAAACTGACTTCCCCGAATCCCCCCTCTATTGACTTAAATCAGAACCAGTGAAGGCGGTGAAGGTCCTGTGTGAGTGCCTGGAGGCTGTTGGAGGATGGATGGCGGCTAACAGATTGAGGTTGAATCCTGACAAGACAGAAGTACTGTTTTTGGGGGGACAGGGGCGCGGCGGGTGTGGGGGACTCCCTGGTCCTGAATGGGGTAACTGTGCCCCTGAAGGACCAGGTGCGCAGCCTGGGAGTCATTTTGGACTCACAGCTGTCCATGGAGGCGCAGGTTAATTCTGTGTCCAGGGCAGCTCCATCTGGTACGCAGGCTGAGACCCTACCTGCCCGCAGACTGTCTCACCAGAGTGGTGCATGCTCTGGTTATCTCCCGCTTGGACTACTGCAATGCGCTCTACGTGGGGCTACCTTTGAAGGTGACCCGGAAACTGCAATTAATCCAGAATGCGGCAGCTAGACTGGTGACTGGGAGTGGCCGCCGGGACCACATAACACCGGTCCTGAGAGATCTGCATTGGCTCCCAGTACGTTTCCGAGCACAATTCAAAGTGTTGGTGCTTGACCTTTAAAGCCCTAAACGGCCTCGGTCCTGTATACCTGAAGGAGTGTCTCCACCCCCATCATTCAGCCCGGACACTGAGATCCAGCGCCGAGGGCCTTCTGGCGGTTCCCTCACTGCGAGAAGCAAAGCTACAGGGAACCAGGCAGAGGGCCTTCTCGGTAGTGGCGCCCGCCCTGTGGAACACCCTCCCATCACAGGTCAAGGAGATAAACAACTACCTGACATTCAGAAAATACCTGAAGGCAGCCCTGTTTAGGGAAGTTTTTAATTTGTGACTTTGTATTGTATTTTGGTATTTGTTGGAGGCCGCCCAGAGTGGCTGGGGAGACCTGGCCAGATGGGCGGGGTACAAATAATAAATTATTATTATTATTATTATTATTAAAGTAACAGATAATTCCCAGTTTTCCTCTCATCTCCCAAATCTAATTTAAACCACATTTCTTTCCCCCTTTTTACAAACACTTTTTACAAACATTTATATCCCACAATTAATTACTAACATTTTCTTTTCTACCTCAGCTACATTGGGGGAGACTAGATTTTGAATCCCCGCTTGGCCCTGGAACTCACCGTGGATGGCGCTGTCCCTCGGCCTAACCTACCTCGCAGGGTTGTTGTAAGGATAATATGAGGAGGTTGGGGGGAACCGTGTGTGTTACGCTGCATTCCTTGGAGGAACGGAATAGGAAAACAATCAAATAAATGTGGGCAAACAGTACAGGCTTTCTTCCTCCTCCTGTGCCCTCTTGCCAGCCGATGAAGGGCATCGGTTGCTTGCCAGCTGTTGCAGTTGGGCAAGGCTGGACTTTTGCCCAGGCCCTGTGTTTATCCAAAAGGGAACCTGTTCGCCTTGAGCGTTTGTTTTCCTCCTGCTCCTGGAACCTGATGCAAACACTCTCTTCTTTTGTTACCTGCCCGCAGTCCCCCGCCCCACCTCCCTGGCCCCAGTTACCGTACTGTCTGCAAAACGGAGTCTTGCAGGACTCTGCCCAGAAAAGAAAGAAAGAAAAAGAGGCCTGCTAGGAAACAGGTGTAGGGACGTGGGTGGTGCTCAGGGCCGTCTTATCCATTGAGCCTACTGGTGCAATGACCTGGAGGGCGCGTCTGCCCTCCAGCCCCGCCGGCAGCGCTGCCGGCAGCACCCGCCGGCTGCCCGGCGGAGTGCGGGAGTGGGAGCTGGCTGGCTGCGCCATGCCGCACCCTCCGGCTGCCCGGCAGAGCACGGGAGCGTGAGCTAGCCAGCCGCACCGCGCCCTCAGGCTACCTGGCGGAGTGCGGGAGCGCAAGTTCGCTGGCCGCGCCAGGGCGCCTGATATGCTTACGACGGCCCTGGTGGCACTGTGGGTTAAACCACAGAGCCTAGGGCTTGCCGATCAGAAGGTCGGTGGTTTGAATCCCCGCAATAAGTGAGCTCCCGTTGCTCAGTCCCAGCTCCTGCCCACCTAGCAGTTCAAAGCACGTCAAAGTGCAAGTAGATAAATAGGTATGGCTCCGGCGGGAAGGTAAACGGCGTTTCCGTGCTCTGCTCTGGTCATGTGGCCAGCATGACAAAGCCACTTCTAGCGAATCAGAGCAGCGCATGATTCCCCCCGTCGCAGGGATTCGAACCACTGACCTTCTGATCGGCAAGCCCTAGGCTCTGTGGTTTAACCCACAGCACCACGAATTAATTTAGAATAACCAGGAGAGCTATTTGGGATTGTTCTGTGGGCTAAAATAATGTCCAGCTTTCTCAGGGAATATTTCCTAAATTTTGAAGGGCGAAGGATTGGGTTTTCCGCGGAGCATGTGTTTGCTGTGTGTGTGTGTGTGTGTGTGTACCCTAAAATTTTATAGGGTACACACATATGGTTTTAAAATGAGGACTGGACAAATTTGCAGATGGTGTGGCCCTTGATGAGAACATCTTCTGATGTTCTTATAAATCCAGCCAGCTACAGGTGAAACTCGAAAAATTAGAATATCATGGAAAGGTTCAATTTCTTTCAGTAATTCAACTTAAAAGGTGAAACTAATATATGAGATAGACTCATGACATGCAAAGCGAGATATGTCAAGCCTTTATTTGTTATAATTGTGATGATTATGGCGTACAGCTGATGAGAACCCCAAATTAACAATCTCAACTTTGGGGTTTTCATCAGCTGTACGCCATAATCATCACAATTATAACAAGCAAAGGCTTGACATATCTCGCTTTGCATGTCATGAGTCTATCTCATATATTAAACTCCAGTAGCTAATGAAAACAATTGCTTACATAAATGGACTTTTCCACGATATTCTAATTTTTCGAGTTTCGGCTGTACTGTTTTTTCTCTCCTGTCAGTCCAAACTCCCTTGCAGGGTTGCCGTGAGGACTGAGGCAGGGGAAAGGAAGAACAGGGATTTTGGAATGAAAGAGATATCCTTCCTCTCTTTGCCCAGCAACAGTATGCAAAAATCTCCGTACACTTTTGCCGTGGAACAGATGGAAGGGGGGGGGGGTAAAATAAGTGTAGAAACAGGGTGTCAAAGCTCACAAATTTTCGAGAAGCCTTAGAATAGCATCCGAATCATGCAAGTAGCAACCTCCCTCTGGCCACGGACCTCGCCGCAAACTCACACACAGACAGAGACTGGGGGGTGGGGAATCAATGGGTGGGGTGACTGTCTAAGCCTGCTTGGGAAATATCCTGCCAAGGAGGAGAAGTACAGGGAAGTTGGAGGCACAGGTCGCTAATTCTGGCAGCTGCTTTACCGGGACCAGTCTTGCCTTGTAGGTTTCTCTGTCTGCACTCTGTTTCCTGGAATAAAGAATGAACTTCACTGCTCATTCCTGAGTATCCGTGCTGACCGGCGGCCCTGACACCGTGAGTGCCAGCTGGGAACCGCCTTGTGCATTCGAAGGGACTCCTTGACAGCACCGATCCGTTGACTGGCAGTTACAGCAAGTTAATGATGGCTGGATCCAGTCCCCCCCCCCAACCAACCACTAGGTATGGTTGCGGCCACCAATCACAAAAACCCCCACGCCTGCCTTTTTTGGCAATGAGTGGGTACAGGGAGGTCGATCTGAGCTCCTGACTCCTCTGCTCACTCCCAGCCCTGCAGCAGACGGTGATCTCCACTGCACTTGGGCGCCACTAGTGGCCGGGAGGTGGTAGTGCAGCTTTTGGTCCTCCAGGTCGTCAGGTGATGTCAGAAGCCAATGGGAGCCCTCCAGCCCCTTTAAAGCTCTCGGTTTCTCCAGAGCAGTGAGGCTGCTATATGATCTAGACGTGTGTACAAACTGACCCAAACCCAGTGAATGCCCAGACACTTGCCTGGCTGACTCAGATATGGCCTCCAACGCCTGCACCTCCGTTGAAAAACCCACATTCCCCCCCTCTTCTTTGTGAAATCTCAGTGGCGGTTGTCTTCCAAGCCTATTTTCGGTGTCAGATTAGCCGGGGCTGACACCCCCTCCTTTCCACCTGCTAGTCAGAGGGGCATCTGCTTCGAGTGCCTGCCTGTAATTTATGAGGTATCCTCGCCTGCTGTGCCAGCCCGGCGGTGAGACGCAGCCTTAACGAGCAGCGGACCTTTAACGAGACGAACGCCGGTGGCATGAATCTTTTTAATTTCCTCTGGTGTGACGCGAAATGTAGCCTTTCGCAGCTCACCCCACTCCTTCCCTCCCTCTCGCGCACTTGACAGCTCAAAGGGCTGGGAAGAGAGGAGAGTTGTGGGCATGGATCAGGACCGGGGTTAGGGAGAGAAGAACCAGGGGCTGAGGCTCAGGTGGGTGGGTGGTGCTGGCACAAGGGAGGAGCCACGTGCCCTGGGGGCGGAGCTTATCAGGTCTGGATGAGCCATTGAGCAAAATCTTCTTTGTCGATCCCTCGTAGCCGAGTAAGATTGTCTTCCGTAAACACTGTTTAAAAAGTGAGTCCGTAAGTGACTGTGGAGGCCAATTCTGGTTCCACACGTCCTTCCATAGTGGGGACATAGGTTTCCAGGTGGAAGGAGAAAAATAATCATTTCCTTAATAACAATTTAAACATTTTATTTAATTAAAAAATAACATTATTGCATACGTTAGCTGATGTGATTAAACCATTATTATTATTATTATTAGGAATAGGAATAGGAATAATTTATTATTGGCCAAGTACATTTTCCAACATACTTGGAATTTGTTTCGGCTACATTGCAATGTAAACATACAGACACTGTTCCTCTCACAATACAAAGAAGCAAAGAAACCCCACCCATAATTTACCTCCCCTTCAAGCTATACAACTACGAATTTAACAATTTAATGGCACAAGGGAAAAAACTATTCTTGTGCCTGGCCGATTTTGTATATGAAGTCCTGTTATTAAAAAAACCCCACCTTAGACTTGAGTTTTAGCACACATGAGAAACTTAAAACAAATCCTTATTTCCTGATGGATAGCCTTTGGACTATAACGTAACTTAAACATTATAAATAAATAATGTTTATAAATAGGATAAGGATAGTTAAATAAGTGTTTGTTTGTAGGATTTTTGTAGTTTTTTGTAGTGTTTGTTGTATTTTGTGTGTTTTTGTTTATTGTTAAAACTTAATAAATTCTTATGGAAAAAAAAATATATATAATGTAACTTAAACAGTAAACTATCTTTAGAAAGGTTTTTTTCCTCCGAAAGCATTTTATTGGAAAAATCCGATTTAAATAAAAGAAATCCGATTTCAATCAAAAAAATCCGATTTAAATGTTTAAAAACCCACTTTTTTGATTTATTAATTAAAAAAAAACATTGATTTCTATCCACCCTGGTTAGCACCAATTAATCTGCAGCCTCTGGACAACAAGCCCCACACAGACATGCAAAGCTCTGAGGCATCTTAATCTGGGGGGAAGCAGAAAGATTCTGGCGCCAGACTTTCCCGGCACAGGGTGGACTCTCCCCTCTCGGCAGTGTTTCAACTGGCCAGAAGGTGGCGCCGCTGAGGCCACTTCCTTTGTGGTCAGCTGACAGGAAATAGGGCTACAACCAGCCTTATAAATCCTGCTGGCTGATGGCTGGGCCGGGGGGAAGAGGAAAGGGAGCCTTTGGAGTGAAAGATAGTAACCTCGCCTACAATAATGGTGTCGGTGCTGACCTTGAAAGCCCTAAATGTCCCAGTATACCTGAAGGAGCGCCTCCGTTCTCATGAAGAATTGTTGGATGTCGTCCAGCCCAGACACGGAGGTCCAGCTCCGACGCCCTCCGGGAAAAGGAACCGGTCCGGCGGTTCCCTCCCTGGAATTAAGATTTTTACGAGAAGCGAGGGAGGAGCCCAGGAAGGACGTTGCAGGGAAGCAGGCAGAGGGCCCGGCGAAAGACAGAGAAAGACAATTGTGGGGTGAAGTATTAATCTCGGTGGTGGAAGGTTGTTAATTATAAGTTTATAGTGAACGTGAGATATTGAGATTTATGTTAATAGCCATGATAAAGGAAAGAAGAAATAAGTTTAGATTTTTTAAGAATATTTTTTAAGATTTATGATAAACTAAGAAGATAAAGATGATTGTTTTATTTTTAACTAAAGTGAATTTTTAGAGAAAAGGTGTTATAAAAAAGAAGATTGATTTAAATCCTGTGGAACACAAGATTTGAAACCTTCCATTAGATGTCACTTCCTTTGTGGTCAGGAAATAAAGAACTATCTGGGCTTTGCCTCGCCACTTTTAGAAGACAAGGAGCGCCTCTGAGCCCAGACACGGAGGTGGCAGCCCTGTTTAGGGAAGCTTTTAATGTTTGACGTTTTACTGTGCTTTTAATTTTCTGTCGGGAGCTGCCCAGAGTGGCCAGGGAAACCCAGCCAGATGGGAGGGGTATGTATGAATAAATGAATGAATGAATGAATGTATGGCACACTCCCTCCACCTGGGATGGTCGTCCTCCTCCACCGAGCGCGCAGCCCCGGGAGGGACGCACATGGAGCGGCGAGGGAGGAAGGGGACACCCGCCCAGCCAGCCAGATCAGCCGAATCAACCCCGGCGATCAATGGGGTGACAGATGTCGCAGCCAGATCGCCCTGATAGCTCCACTCTTAGGCCACCTTAGCCTGGTAGATGGAGAATGTCAGGTTTCGTTTTTGCTGAATAATTTTACTGGCACCACAACTTTTGAGGTGGCCAAATTTCTTTTTTTGGCCCTTAAACAGCGTAAGGTCAAAATCGATGGTATCGATATGGGTTTTTATGTATAATTTACTTTTAGTGTATGTTTTAGTGTAAACCCCTCTGAGTTGTCTCAGGTTTTAAAATTTGTATGGATGATTGTGTTCTGACTGACGGTCGAATAAATTGTTATTGATTGATTGATTGATTGAATGTAATGAATGAATGAATGAATAATAAATAAATAATCTCTTGCCCTTCAGTTCTGCTGTGTGCAAGCTCCATCTGGGCGGGTGCATAGAAATTAGTAATAATAATAATAATAATAATAATAATAATAATAATAATAATAGTTACAGGTGGGTAGCCGTGTTGGTCTGCCATAGTCAAAACAAAATAAAAATTTCTTTCCAGTAGCACCTTAGAGACCAAACTTAGTTGGTCTCTAAGGTGCTACTGGAAAGAAATTTTTATTTTGTTTTAATAATAATAATAATAATAATAATAATAATAAATAATAATCTCTTCACAGCAAAGCGACCTTGGAGGCAAAACATCCTTGTGGGTGTGAGAGCCAGTGTGGTGTAGTGGTTAAGAGCGGTAGACTTGTAATCTGGTGAACCGGGTTCGCTTCCCCGCTCCTCCACATGCAGCTGCTGGGTGACCTTGGGCTAGTCACACTTCTCTGAAGTCTCTCAGCCCCACTCACCTCACAGAGTGTTTGTTGTGGGGGAGGAAGGGAAAGGAGAGTGTTAACCGCTTTGAGACTCCTTCGGGTAGCGATAGAGCGGGATATCAAATCCAAACTCTTCTTCTTTTCTTTATCGGATCCTACTACATGCAGACTCTCAGTTGCAGCGGGTTGGACTAAATGACCCTTCGGGTCCCTTTCGTACGCCAACAATTATTTCATTCTTCCTTTCTGTGCGCCAGCCCCGTCCTTCCTCGCTGCCTCCAGCTGTTATGACTCCTGCCAGACGGCATGTCAGCCTCTCTCTTGCCTTCCCCACCCATCCCCTTCTGCTTCCCCCCCTCTGCAACATTAAACCACTTAATACACTCAGCAGAGCCCTCGAGCGCTGCCGCCTCGCCCTTGGAGTGCCCTCGGCTTTTGTTTGGCACGCTGATGGAGCGATGTGCTCAGGTTGGCGATGCATCACACCCCCATGCTCCGCTCAAGCACCCTTCAACCACAGCACCCAGTAAACGCCGAGAGCTCTTCAGCTCCGGATATACAGAGGGGGTGGAGGGCTGGGTGGGTTCCCACACGCCCACACACATACATACAACACGGAAAGCCCCCACTCCATTATTCTTTCCCTGTCAAGTGGGGACTCAGAAGGGTGGCGCGGCGGAACCAGAAGTGGGGGCATCTCTGTGCCGCCGCTCTAACTGATCATAGAATCATAGAATCCTAGAGTTGGAAGAGACCCCAAGGGCCATCCAGTCCAACCCCCTGCCAAGCAGGAAACACCATCAAAGCATTCCTGACAGATGGCTGTCAAGCCTCCGCTTCAAGACCTCCAAAGAAGGAGACTCCACCACACTCCTTGGCAGCAAATTCCACTGTCCAACAGCTCTTACTGTCAGGAAGTTCTTCCTAATGTTTAGGTGGAATCTTCTTTCTTGTAGTTTGAATCCATTGCCCCGTGTCCGCTTCTCTGGAGCAGCAGAAAACAACCTTTCTCCCTCCTCTATATGACATCCTTTGATATATTTGAACATGGCTATCATATCACCCCTTAACCTTCTCTTCTCCAGGCTAAACATACCCAGCTCCCTAAGCCGTTCCTCATAAGGCATCGTTTCCAGGCCTTGGACCATTTTGGTTGCCCTCCTCTGGACACGTTCCAGCTTGTCAGTATCCTTCTTGAACTGTGGTGCCCAGAACTGGACACAGTATTCCAGGTGAGGTCTGACCAGAGCGGAATACAGTGGTACTATTACTTCCCTTGATCTAGACGCTATACTCCTATTGATGCAGCCCAGAATTGCATTGGCTTTTTAGCTGCTGCATCCCCTGTGTCAAAGCGATGATTCTTCAACATTGGACTGGCCAGATGTTGTGCAGATGCCTGATGATCGTCTTCCAAAGCAACTCCTCTATTCCGAACTTAGAAATGGAAAGCGTAATGCTGGCGGTCAACAAAAGAGGTTCAAAGACTCTCTCAAGGCAAATCTTTAAAAATGTAGTATAAGCACCGGCAACTGGGGAACACTCCAGTTTACCAAAGGTGTCGGGCTTTGAAGACCCTCGAACTCAGGACGAAAGGGAGAAACGTGCTCAGAGGAAGGCATGCTTGGCAAACCCTCACCGGGATCAACTCCTGCCCGGAAACCTCTGTCCCCACTGAGAAAGGACGTATGGATCCAGAATTGGCCTCCACAGTCACTTACGGACTCACTGTTAAGACCATGTTTATGGAAGACAATCTTACTCGACTACGAGGAATTACCAAAGAAGAAGAAGAATCTAACTTGCCTCTTCTTCCTTAGAGGACAGAGATACTGAATGCTTTCTCAAGAAGGATACTGACAAGCTGGAACGTGTCCAGAAGAGGGCAACCAAAATGGTCCAAGGCCTGGAAACGATGCCTTATGAGGAACGGCTTAGGGAGCTGGGTATGTTTAGCCTGGAGAAGAGAAGGTTAAGGGGTGATATGATAGCCATGTTCAAATATATCAAAGGATGTCATATAGAGGAGGGAGAAAGGTTGTTTTCTGCTGCTCCAGAGAAGCGGACACGGGGCAATGGATTCAAACTACAAGAAAGAAGATTCCACCTAAACATTAGGAAGAACTTCCTGACAGTGAGAGCTGTTGGACAGTGGAATTTGCTGCCAAGGAGTGTGGTGGAGTCTCCTTCTTTGGAGGTCTTTAAGCGGAGGCTTGACAGCCATCTGTCAGGAATGCTTTGATGGTGTTTCCTGCTTGGCAGGGGGTTGGACTGGATGGCCCTTGGGGTCTCTTCCAACTCTAGGATTCTATGATTCTCTGCTGGGATGCCACCTCCTAAGTCCCCAGTTACCCTCCCAAAGGTGGGGCTATATGGGTTTGAAAGAGAACAGCCGAAGAGCTTGCTGTAACAGGCCAGTGGCCCATCGGGTCCAGCATCCCGTTCTCACAGCGGCCAGCCAGATGTCCCCAGGGGAAACCCCGCAAGCAGGACCCTAGCCCAACAGCAACTCTCTCACCCTGTGGCTTTGAACGACTGGCATTCAGAAGAATCGCTGCCTCCAATCAACGGACAAAGCCGGAGTTCGAAGCAGAGTTTGCAGCAATGTGACGGAGAAGCAAAACAACAAACCGGGGAGCCAGAGAGGCGGAGCGAGGGTTGGCTTTTCTTTGAACCCAAGGCTGCAAGCCATGGGGGAAAAAACAAGACCCTTTCAGGGATGTTGATGCTTTGAATGCCTCCATCGTAGACTCAGGCTGTAAAGGCACCCCTGACCATTAGGTCCAATCATGTCCGACTCTGGGGTTGCGGCGCTCATCTCGCTTTACTGGCCGAGGGAGCCGGCGTACAGCTTCCGGGTCATGTGGCCAGCATGACTAAGCCACTTCTGGTGAACCAGAGCAGCGCACGGAAACACCGTTTACCTTCCCGCTGGAGCGGTACCTATTTATCTACTTGCACTTTGACGTGCTTTCGAACTGCTAGGTTGACAGAAGCTGGGACCGAGCGACGGGAGCTCACCCCGTCATTGCAGGGATTCGAACCGCCGACCTTCTGATCGGCAAGCTCTGTGGCTTAGACCGCAGCACCACCCGCCTCACTCAGGCTGTAGATATGATTAAATAAGCTATATAATAGAAAGACATAGCTGTCTGCTCTGTGTCTCATTTCCAAAAGGAAACAAGAACCCCGTGTTAAGTCCCTAGAATACAGTGGACTCTCACATTGCTTGGAGATTGGGTGGCATGGAACAAGATCATGGGCTAAGTAGCCTTCGCCTCCATTTGTTGCTGTTGTTTAGTCGTTTAGTCGTGTCCGACTCTTCGTGACCCCATGGACCAGAGCACGCCAGGCACTCCTGTCTTCCACTGCCTCCCGCAGTTTGGTCAGACTCATGTTGGTAGCTTCGAGAACACTGTCCAACCATCTCGTCCTCTGTCGTCCCCTTCTCCTTGTGCCCTCCATCTTTCCCAACATCAGGGTCTTTTCCAGGGAGTCTTCTCTTCTCATGAGGTGGCCAAAGTATTGGAGCCTCAGCTTCAGGATCTGTCCTTCCAGTGAGCACTCAGGGCTGATTTCCTTAAGAATGGATAGGTTTGATCTTCTTGCAGTCCATGGGACTCTCAAGAGTCTCCTCCAGCACCATAATTCAAAAGCATCCATTCTTCGGAGATCAGAGGACAGAGGACGAGATGGTTGGACAGTGTTCTCGAAGCGACTGGCATGAGTTTGGCCAAACTGCGGGAGGCAGTGGAGGATAGGGGTGCCTGGCGTGCTCTGGTCCATGGGGTCACAAAGAGTCGGACACGACTGAACGACTGAACAACAACAACAGGTCAAAACCAGCACTTTGAATTGGGCCTGAAAACTAATCGGTAGCCTGTACAGTCAGACCAGGATCGGTGTAAGATGCTCAAACCGTCTTGCCATCCGGTGAGCAACCTGGCCGCTGAATTCTGCACCAGCTGAAGTTTCCAAACCGTCTTCATCATACCTAGAATAAGAACTCTTACAAGTTCATAGAATGGAGGAGATAGATAAATCTTTGCTCCTCAAGCTGTTGTTGGGGGTGCAGCAGCTCCCATCATCTTTCACCGTTGGCCATGCTCTGGAGTCCAACAGCACCCAGAGAGCCATACAGGTACAGAACAATAGAATCCTAGAGCTGGATGGGACCCCATGGGGGTCATCTAGTCCAACCCCCTGCAATACGCACCCATGGGGGGGAATCAAACCCGTGTCCTTGCCCTTACCAGCGCCACGCTCTAACCAACTGAGCTAACCGGCAATGCTGTATTGTCACACCCCACCCTCCGCCTTGATATCCTGGGCGTGTGTGGAAACGCACTCTGCATGCGCTCAGAAGCCAAAGCTGCCCTTTTCGGACATCCCTCCAGAGGTTTCTGGGCTGAGCGCAACCCCCCCCGCCCCGCCCCCAATTTTCCAGCCCCTGCCCAAAAGTAGCAAGGGCTGGGCTGGATAAATAGAGCATCTCTTTGTGTATGTTGAAGGTTTGAACCTTGGAAGTGGTGGCGTGGGGGGGGGCATGTTATTGGGAATATTGAGGGGAGGTGAGATTGGCCCGGGTGGGAAGAGGGAAGGAATGGAGACAATTAAACACGTTCTCCGTACAAACATTTGTTACGTTTGCCCTCTGCAGAAAACGAGAAGAATAGAAATCAGAGAAGGCTGAGCTGGCGAGGAGAGCTGCTTTTTTTTTAAAAAAAAAAAATTATTATTTTAAAAGGTTTCTGGGATCCGTTACATGTTGGCGCAGGTCCCTCTCTCCCTCCCCTTCATTGCAACAGGCTTCTGCGTGACAGCGGTGGCAGGCTGGGGTTTTTTTTTCTTTTTGCGGAGCGGGGTGGGGTGGTTGAGAGAGAGAGAGAGAGAAAGAGAGAATGGAAAAAAAAACTGCCCGTCGCTGTCTTAGGAGGAATACGGCAGGGTTGCGCGGACCTTGTAATTGGAAGCCTTCTCCCGTGATGAATGAACGGTGCTAACTGAGCCGGGTATAAAACACAACGCAGGTCCCCTCGCCTACTTCATTTGCAGCCGGACCAGGTGCAGAGAGCATCTCACCCCCTGCAGGAACATCGCAGCCCCTGACTCCGACAGAGTTTCCAACTTACAGGTGAGTACAGCTTTTCCACTTTTTTTCCTTATCAACACTCTGCACAACAGCTAAAAAAAAGGAGGGGGGAAATGGTTGCTGGGTTTTAACCCCCCCCCCTTCTTAGGTCCTTCCTTTTCTCCCTCAAAATGATTTCTGAGGCTACGGATTCTCTCTTTCGCTCTCCCCCCTATATATATTTTTTCTTTTGTCATATCCGGGTGTCCAGAACCCAGCTGGAGAAAGGTCCGGGGGCCCAGGGGCAGCTGGTTGGCAAAATTCAACCCGGGAGCGATGTTTTGAGCCCGGTTACTGGCTGCAAAAGTCGCCCAGAAGGCATCCGGCCGAGGTGTCCCCTGAGCATGTGCGGAGTGTAGCGGAAAGCCCACAGGGAAGAAGGCAAGGAAACTGCCAGAACAAAGCCAGCAAAGTTTCGTGCCGATTTACAGAGCGGAATCCGCAAGGGGGGCTGGACGTCACGAGGTCCACAGGTGTGTTTGAGAGAGACCCAGTCCAAATATTTGACCACGGGGAGATGGGAACAGGCTGGCCGGTTCAGCCACAGCAGTGGAATCTGCGCCAGTCTCAGCCTGGGGGAAAAAAAAAAACATTTCTCCAAGCCAGACGTCACCTCTAGACCTGCATCGCATCTGTCCAGATGTTAGCAGAGAACTTGTCTGTGTAGAACCCACTCCTTTGAACCCGAGGTCAGGGGTCAGGAGGAGGAGGGTGGGGTGGCTTATCGAGCCCCTAACCCCTGGCACTGTCCCTCGGGGGTGAGCCGTGCCTCAGTGCTGGAAGGTCTATGGTTCAATCCTGAATGAATGGCATATCCAGGTGGAACAGAGATTGCCCCCCGACCGAAACTCTGGAGGGAGCTGCTGCGAGCCAGTGTGGGCAGCACCAACCCAGGTGCCCAGCCTGGTTAGATTCAGTTGGTTAGGTGGACCAAAGGTCCGACTCGGTGGAAGGTCTCCCAGAGCACACGGCAGCTTTGCAAAAGGGCTCTTTGATAAACAGGTCGCCGATTCCACAGGATGCCCAACTGAGGCCGCTCTGCTTCCTTGCCCCTGCCACCTGCGAAGAGAGCCTCTGCAGGTCTCTCCCTTGAGAGGCAGGGGACGACCACCTCTGCGGTTTTCAGGTCTGCGAGGCAGGTGCGGGTTACCTGGACGGAGGGATGCTGCTCCTTGAGGAGAGGCTGGATGGGCGGCGTGTTTTTTGGGGAGAGGAGAGAGCGTTTCCAATTTGCAGCTCACCACGCCGGCTGCGATTCCTGCGTTTAGCAGCGACCCCAGGGGGTTGAGCTAGATGACCCAGGGGAGTCCCTCCTGTTCCGCATTTCTGTGATTCAACAGCCGCTGTTGCGGAGCGCTGAAGAAGTGGACCGTGTGCCTACGAGGGGCTGCCAGGGGCATGATGTGTGTCGCCTTCCCATCGGAAACCAAGAAATGTTTTCCCAGAGCACCTCGGTCTAATAACGCTCTCCCTCCTTGACACGAGGACAACAACTGGCAAATTGGGTCAGAACTGGAGAAAAGGTGTTGTAAGGTGTTAAGTCACACAAAGCCCTGTTACACTGACTCTGACCACTAGTCTAGCTGGCTCGAAGGTTTCGGAGAGCCGGTCGCTCTCCAGGGTACCAGGGACTGAGTCTAGCTAACTCGAGATCCTTTAACATGTTGTTGTGACCCTTCAGACATTGCTGAACTACAACTCCCATGATCCCTGATGTTGGCAGGGAGCCGAGGGGCCATCGATTTCCCCCAGACGCCCTTTTCCCTAAGCAGAAGATTGATACGGGAGCAATCCGATTCAATTTTCACTGGAAACCAAATCGATTTGGGTTTGCACTTCCAGGAACCATCTGGGGAACTGAAACACAGCTGTCCTTTGAAACCCGCAATATTGCGATGCAGTTCTCCAGACACACACACACACACAAAAATGAGTGTAAAAAAAAATGAATGAACAGGGAGGCATCTCAGTGAGAACAACCCAGGAAAATGCCTTCTTATGGGGGAGGGGGTATGCTTTGCAAAAACAGAAAACGCAGAGAAAATATCAGGCAAAATTTCATACGGATGTATGTATATATGAGGAGACGTTTTCACTAAAGCGCTGTTGAATTTTCATGGGGACTTTTTTTCCCTTTCTAAAATCATGAACTGATGTGGAGAACTGGAACTCAGGGCAGGGTAAGCGAGGAACTGAGGGCAGACCCGCACCGTATATTTAAAGCACATTTAAAAGCACATGGCTTCTCCCCCCCCCCGAAGAATCCCGGGAGCTGCTGTTTTCCCCTCGCACAGAAATACAATTCCCGGCGCCCTTAACAAGCCGCAGATCCCAAGATTCTTTGGCAGAAGCTGCGAGGTTTAAATATGAGTTGGCTGTGCTTTGAATTTGCGGCGTGACCCAACGAAGTCGACACACAAGAGATCCCTGAACTCGTGACTGGGGAGCCTCCAGATGTCGCTGGGCCGCAACTCGTAGAATCATAGCGTTGTAGAGTTGGAACGGGATCCCTAAAGGTCCACTAGTCCAACCCCCTGCATCCCCTGATCAGATACTCTCCCACTAAACTGTGCTCGGCTCCTGCCCCCCCAAAGTCTTTTATTTATTTCAGTCACACGCCCACCTTTTTGTCCAAGGAGAACAAGGTTCTTCCCTTCCTCACTTAAATGCCCACAATGTCCCTTTGAGGTAGGCCAGGCTGAGAGGCAGTGACTGCCGCTGCGCCCCCCCCCCCCAAGATCACCCAGCGAGCTGCATGACCGAGGTGAGATTTGAACCCTGGTCTCTCCCAGGTCTTCGTCAGACACTCTAACCATTGGCTGCATCCCTCGGGAGCAGGTGACAATGCGGATTAAAAATTTCTACCTGAAGATCCCGGGTCAGAAAAAGGCCAAAGCAGTCCAAAAAGTTCATTTAAAAACTAGGGAATAAAAGAATTCACATTTAACGTAATTAAGAGCCACGACAGCTGTCTATGCTGGAGGTCTGCAGCCAAAATTTGTTGTCAAACAGTATTTCAGGTAGATATTCACCTGTGGCACCCTAATTATTATTAAGGTAAAAGTAAAGGACCCCTGGATGGTTCAGTCCAGTCAAAGGCGACTATGGGGTTGCTGTGCTCATCTCACTTTCAGGCCGAGGGAGCCGGCGTTTGTCCGCAGACAGCTTTCCGGGTCATGTGGCCAGCAGGACTAAACCGCTTCTGGCGCAACGGGACACCGTGACGGAAACCAGAGCGCACGGAAACGCCGTTTACCTTCCCGCCGCAGCGGTGCCTATTTATCTACTTGCACTGGCGTGCTCTTGGTAGTGGCACCCGCCCTGTGGAACACCCTCCCACCAGATGTCAAAGAGAAAACCAACTACCAGACTTTTAGGAGACATCTGAAAGCAGCCCTGTTTAGGGAAGCTTTTAATGTTTAATAGATTATTGTATTTTAACATTCTGTTGGAAGCCGCCCAGAGTGGCTGGGGAAACCCAGCCAGATGGGTGGGGTATAAATAATTATTATTATTATTATTATTATTATTATTATTATTATTTTCAAACTGCTAGGTTGGCAGGAGCTGGGACAGAGCAATGGGAGCTCACTCCGTTGCTGGGATTCGAACCGCCAACCTTCCAATCGGCAAGCCCAAAAGGCTCAGTAGTTTAGACCACAGCGCCACCTGCGTAGCAGTAGTAGTAATAATATCTCACTCACCTTTCAACCTAAGGTTCCAGGGAACCTTACAGCATTAGAACACAATACAGAAAAACGACATAAAACAACAGTCATAAGTTTAACTTAATGGCAGTGGAATGGACTCCCACAAGTCCTACCCTGGAGGTTTTTAAGCAAAGGTTGAGTGGCCATCTGTCATGGATGCTTTAAGCTGAGGTTCCTGCATTGTCTACACTGTGTCAGGATTGTCCTACTCACAAGTAGAACCTTGGCAGAGACACATGCCTGACTGGCATGTTCCCTCCCTCCTGGTCGATCGTTCGGGAGCTTCAAAAGCTTTCTTCTGCCCGAACATCACAGCGACTGATACCAAGAAGCATCAGCACACTTAGGGATCCGCAGAGTCTTCGCAGCATGCGTAAACAGACCTCAGCAACTCAGCATTGTGGCTAATCTACTTTATTTACATATAAACACACAGGGAGCACTGCAACATGTCTCCCTCTCTCTCTAGCATCAGACAGCAAAGAGAGAGAGAGAAAACAAAGGACAATAGTCCCACTTCAGTGAACACAGTAAGACAAACATCCTGTCTACGTCACATCCCATTCCAGTGGAATCAAAACACGTGATAGACAACAATCCCATGACTGCAACACGTGATAGACAACAATCCCATGACTGCAGACATGGGGAATGAATCTCCAACACACTGATGGGCAGAATTTCAAATGGGCAACATTCCCAGGCTTATCTGGGCATGACTGGGATGGGGGTGGAGGCCCTCCCCAGTTCCTTCCCCTCGCTCCCCCACTCTACAACCATTCATGATAATTCGGAGGGGTTCTGTGCTTCAGCGGCGGAGCACCTGCTTGGCTTTCAGAAGGTTTCCCGGTTCAATCCCTGGAAATCCGGGTGGGATTCCCTGTCCAAAACCCAGGAGTGCTGCTGTGAATCCATTTACCAGGCCTGGCCAAACTTGCCCCCCCAGATGTTTTGGGACTACAATTCCCATCATCCCTGACCACTGGTCCTGTTAGCTAGGGGTGATGGGAGTTGTAGTCCCAAAACATCTGGAGGCATCTGTGTCCTGGTTTAGACAATTCCAAGCCAAGCTGGCTACCCGTGATCTGACAGCTTCTTGTGTTTCTGTCTAAATCAGACCCTTATTCAGAGTGAATGAGGACTGGAAACTTGCTTCATTTTTAGGTGGGGATGTAGCTCAACGACAGAGCGTCTGCTTTGTACGCAGAAGCTAGGCGCTGACAGCTTCATCCTGAGCGAATTGGTCGCATCCTCTTTTCAGACCGCCCGAGTTCACTGTCTCCATTTTAACTCTGCTGTGTGAAGAAGGGAGTTTCTTTTTCCTCCTTTCCAAATCTTCAGCTCTGTTGGGTTTCCTTGGTTGGGAGAGGGCAGGGAACCTGCTGAACTGCACAGGTATCCGAAAGAGGCCTTTCTCACGCCTTTTGTATATAATTTTATTAAGTTTTCTGCTTTACGATTGAAAATACTCATTTTACATCCTTAAGACACCAACAACATCCCTTCTTCTCTTTCCATGGCTCATTTCGCATATCGTAAATCCCTGCATATTTCACAAAAAACCAGACCGTCCAGTATTCCGTTACTGCACCCATCAAAACTTGTTTACACTGCTGAATTTATCTTAATGCTGCCCGCGTTTTCAGCTGCATGCATACATCCAATAAACGTTTCCCAATCTTCTCTAAACCTATGTTCTTCTTGTTCTCTTAGTCTATATGTTAAGTCTGCAAGTCGTGCATATTCTGTCAGTTTAAGTCGGTTGGGACCTCGCTCCTTTTTCCATGTTGGGGCTAACGAAACACGGGCCGCAGTAGTGGAATACAGTTTCTCACGCCATTTGAGTCAGCTGCAGCAAAAACTCCTCTCGCTCTGAACGCAGACCTCTGTCCCCGTCCCCCCGCCCCCCCCCCGGTGGAGTTCATCTATCTAGAGAGGCACCCCGCATTTGTGCAGCAAATACCAGTGCACTATTGATTCTCTGCCTCCCTGCAAAGGCAGAGAGAGATAAAGCGGGGGTGGGGGGTGGTGCGCTTTGAAGGAATGTTGCATCGGAAAAGCATTTGTCACTGGCAAAGAAGTTGAGAAGCAAGCGAGTGTTGAGTGTTTATAGCCTTCAGACTCTTTCCCCTGGGTCTCAGGCCGGTCATTTTGTAGCAGACGCTGGCATCTAGGCTTAATGTCTGTTTGCGTGAGGTGGAAAATCTCGAGTCCGGTGGGAATTTCAGCCTTTTAAGCTCACAGGATATCTTTCTTCAGCGAGAAGAGCGGATAGCAACGGGGACAACGGGAGGTTTTCGTGCGTTTCCTTTCTTGCACACCTGGAAAAGGAAACCCTCGCTGGTGTGATGAGCAGAGAGAGAATTCTGCCAGTGAATGTCAGGCTTGTTATGCGCCAGTGAAGGGAGCAATGTACCCCTGTGAAATCTGCACCCAGAGAGATGCTGGCAGATCCAGGACACTAAGAAAGAGAATGCCATTGTTCGCTCAACACATCTAGTTAAACTGTGGAACTGTATCACACAGGAGGCAGAACTAGGGATTGCTTTAAAAGAGCTTTGGACAAATTCACAGAGGAGGGAAAGGCTGCTGGCAGCTACTAGCCACAAGCATTATGGTCTGCCTTGGGTCAGACACAGCAATTGCTGGAGACTGCAGGAAGAGAGAGCGGTCTTCCGCTGGTTTCCTGTGGAGATCTGGTTGACTGGACTAAATAGGCAAGAGCTATCCAAACTTTATGGGACGCGGGTGGCGCTGTGGGTTAAACCACAGAGCCTAGGGCTTGCCGATCAGAAGGTTGGCGGTTCGAATCCCCGCAGGGGTGAGCTCCCATTGCTCGGTCCCTGCTCCTGCCCACCTAGCAGTTCGAAAGCACGTCAAAGTGCAAGTAGATAAATAGGTACCGCTCCAGCGGGAAGGTAAACGGCATTTCCGTGCGCTGCTCTGGTTTGCCAGAAGCGGCTTAGTCATGCTGGCCACATGACCCAGAAGCTGTACGCCGGCTCCCTCGCTAAACTGGCACAGCTCGGCATGGGGAACTTGCTTCTGCGGCGCTGGAAATTGCATCTGCGCAGACACTGAAAATTGCGTCTGCGCAGAAACAGATGCCGGAAATCACTGGTGTGTGTGTGTGTGTGTGTGTGTGTGCAATCCAGGAATCTCCACTGGAGTGAACCAGCCCAGGTGAGGTAAACCTTGCCAACCCCTGTCTTAGACTGAGGCAAAGTTTGCAAACTGGCACACCAATTCTGGTTTTGCAGAGTTCGTAAACCGAATAGTTCGTAAACAGGGCTGTCCTTAAACCGAGCCGCCACTGCACTATCTTCCTGCTCCTGGGAAGATTCAGTATCCGGATCAGGAGCAGGGAGAGGCTCCCACCACTCCTCCTCAGCACCGTCCCTGACAGATCATGCCTTCATTCTTCCCGTTCATCAATACCAGTCTCTTAGCTACCATTAACCCTGTCCTCTTTCTGCCTATCAGGTGCCTGGACTTGCCAACTCCTCTCCTGGAAAGAGGAGCTGTGGCAGTGAGGAAATGTGGTTGCTTGAGAAGATCCGTGGTTCAGTGGAGAATGGGGGCTCCCGGGGCAACGGCGACTCTGGGGATAAGCAGTCCAAGGGGCCTCTGTACAGCAATGTCCTGACGCCGGATAAGATCCCGGATTTCTTCATCCCGCCCAAACTCCCAATGGTGCCCCCGGAAGCAGAGGGGACAGAAGGGAAGCCGAAGCCCAATCTGGGCACTTCGGCCTCGGAGCAGAACCTCTCGGCCCGCAAGCCGCAGCGCAGTCCGCGCTTGCCGGCAAAAGCAGCCTCGGAGAGCAAGAATCTCCTGAAGGCTGCCAGCCGCCACATCATCCAGATCGAGAGCGCGGACGAGTGGGCGTCTGAGGAGGACTTCAGCACCAACGCGGACCCCCAGTCGCAGACGGCCATGTCCCTGCCGTACGTTCCCAAGGCCCAGACGTCGTACGGCTTCGCGACGCTCATGGAGAGCCCGCACACCCGCCGCAAGGAGTCCCTCTTCCACAGCGAGCACACCAGCCTGTGCCCGTCGCAGTCGACCTCTCCCAGCTCCCAGAGGAGGTCGCCCTCGGGAGGGAGCAAGACGAACGGCGAGGGCGGCCACCTCAACCCTTCGGACATCGGCATGTCCCTCATGAACCCCTACCGCTACTTCAGCGGCGGCGAAAGCGACACGTGCTCCTCGGCCGAGTCGTCGCCGTTCGGCTCCCCCTTGCTCTCGCGCTCCGTGTCGCTCCTCAAGATCTTCAGCCAGGAGAGCCAGTCAAAAGTCATCAAGCTGAAGCACTCGGTCGCACGCAACAGCTCCCTCTCCACCGACGACAGCTCGGCCGACACGAGCCCCAGCTCGCAGCGGCGCCAGCGGTGCACCACTCCTTCCGCCGGAGGAGCCGGCGCGGCGCAACAGCCCGTGGCGCCGGCGGACCAGCAGGAGCGGCTCCACAAGGAGCACATTATCTCGCTGAGTAAAGGAGGCAGCATGCGCCTGGCGGCCGAGTACAACCCTTCGAGCGCGCGGCTGCGGGTGCGCGTCATCACGGCGGAAGACCTCTACGACAAGCACTGCGACGCGCGGAGCATCAACTGCTGCGTGGCTCTCTACCTGAACCCAGGCAAGCTGCAGAAGCAGCGCAGCACCATCATCAAGAACAGCCGCTACCCGGTCTTCAACGAGGATTTCTTCTTTGACGGGCTGGGGTCCGGCAACGCGAAGAAAATGTCCCTCAAGGTCAAGGTGCTCAACAAGGGGGGCAGCCTCAAGAGAGACACCCTGATGGGAGAGAAGGAACTCCCCTTAACCTCTTTGCTCCCCTTTTCATAACGCTTCCCGTTTGCACCCGTCCCCCCCGTGGAACGGCTCGTTCCTCCACCCTGTAAATACAAGGTGGTGGATGGTGGCGGCTTGTCAGTGTCCCCCCCCCCCCGAAAAAAATGCTTGCTGCATGTGTTAGGGCAGGGAGGGGGGGACTAAGCATGTAATCTCGCTGGCTGCTGGTGTGACCCCTTTCCTTGCGAGAAAGAAAATATAATCGCCTGTCCAGGGTGGGGAGATTTTGCCCTGTGCACAGCGAGGCGTTCTGAAGATATGGGGGGATGACTATAGGGCTGCAAGTCTGGGAAGGGGTCCTCCGAACGGATTTTGCTGCGGCATGGTGATGCATGTGCGCAACGGGCTTTTTGCTCTGCTTCCTCCTCCCTGTTGTCCCCGGACCCCCCCTTGAAATGCATGCAGTGTAGCAAACTGGCGGTCCCCAACGGCCGTCCGCTGAGCTTGACCGACGTTGTCTGAGCAAAGGTGGTCAACCGACAGGAATTAATCCGGTGGGAGACAGCGTGAGCCAGGGGTCGCCAACCTTCTGGGATCTGTGGGCGCATTTGGAAACCCGGAGAAATGATTGCGGTCACACGGCCTGTTCCGTTGGGTACAGCGGGACACTTCTATCAAGAACTAATTTTGGGTGGCGGTTAGGGTAAGAGACTTTTTTCGCAGGTTGCCTGTGCTCCCACAGCTGCCGTGTTGGCGACCCTCGGTGTAAATAACCCAGTTGCCTTATGTAAAAGGGGACAGGGGAAACGACCCTCGTTATCCGAACATCCTTGCCTTAACAACCTTTCGCAAATGATGGATTTGCGTCTGGGAGCTGGGGGCGGCTCGTTCTTTTGCAAGGAGGCGCCCTAGCAAGGAGCTATGGGCAGTGGGGAGACTGAGAAGAACACCACACACACACACACACACCCTTTCCAAAGCTGTAAACCTGCTGTCATGAAGGCCAGCACCAGATGTTTTGCAGAACTGGGGGGTTGGTGTGGTTTTTTTAACCTTCTTTTCCCATTGGGAAAGGCAGAAACCCAACAGGTAGAGCCACGATTGCGCCGTGGGGAGTTTGTGGCTTTCCAGGGTCTGCATAATTGTGACGGGCCTCTGATATGCTGCCCGAACAGGTAACTCCCCCCCCCAACCTTTCTCTGGAAGCAGGGAAGCCCCCTTAAATTGCCTTACACTGCTCTGGTCCATATCTGGTCCAGGGTTTTCGGTCAGAGTAGGGTCTTCCTCTTCTCTCCTGTGTTCCTTCTAACTGGAGATAGAGATTGGGACCTTGTTGCAGGCAAAAGCAAATTGCTGTACCGCTGAGTTACGGTCCCACTCGCTTAGGAAGTGGAGATCTCAGCACAGATCCAGACCTCCCACATGGCAGGCAAGGAGATAACGGGCGACACCAGGATTCGAACCTGGGACTTCTTGCATGCAACGCATGTGCTCTGTGGCTGAGCTATGGTTCTTTTCACACCAGGGATATCTGATTCCTATCACCCGCCGTCACTCCCCCCCCCTTTCCCTTCCTCCTACTTTTTGGGAATTCTCGTGTTGTCTTTGAAGTGCTCCTTCAGGGTCCCCCCCCACTGCCCACTTCACGCTTCCTCAAAACCGACACGCCCTCCCCCCACTTTTGCACAAAAGAAAAGCACTTTTAAACGTCTCTGGGGATGGCTAAGAAAGCTGGGTGGCGCGGTGGGTTAAACCAGAGGTCGGCAACCTCCGGCCCGTGGGATGGATGTGGCCCACGAAGGCTGTTTTACCAGCCCAAGAGCCACCCGCCAACTGAGGGGCCCGCTCGTCAAGCCCCCACGCACGCTGCGCTAAACCAGCAGGCGCAATTTTCGGCATCTGGGCATGCGCAGGTGCAATTTTCGGCATCGTGCACCTGCGCAGACGTGATTTTTGGCATCGCGCTGCGCATGTCCGTTCCACAGACACTCTCCGTGGGCTTGATCCAGCCCATGGCTGGATAACCTTGCCGATGCCTAGGTTAAACCACAGAGCCAAGGGCTTGCCGATCGGAAGGTCGGCGGTTCGAATCCCCGAGACAGGGTGAGCTCCTGTTGTTCGGTCCCTGCTCCTGCCCACCTAGCAGTTCGAAAGCACATCAAAGTGCAAGTAGATAACATTAAAAACTTCCCTAAACAGGGCTGCCTTCAGATGTCTTCTAAAAGTCAGATAGTTGTTTATTTCCTTGACATCTGATGGGAGGGCGTTCCACAGGGCGGGTGCCACCACCGAGAAGGCCCTCTGCCTGGTTCCCTGTAACCTCACTTCTCGCAGTGAGGGAACTGCCAGAAGGCCCTTGGAGCTGGACCTCAGTGTCCAGGCTGAACGATGGGGGTGGAGACGCTCCTTCAGGTATACTGGGCCATTTAGGGCTTTCAAGGTCAGCACCAACACTTTGAATTGTGCTCGGAAACGTCCTGGGAGCCAATGTAGGTCTTTCAGGACCGGTGTTATGTGGTCTCAGCGGCCGCTCCCAGTCCCCAGTCTGGCTGCCGCATTCTGGATTAGTTGTGGTTTCCGGGTCACCTTCAAAGGCAGCCCCACGGAGAGCGTGTGGCAGTAGTCCAAGCGGGAGATAACCAGAGCATGCACCACTCTGGCGAGACAGTCTGTGGGCAGGGAGGGTCTCATCCTGCGTACCAGATGGAGCTGATAGACAGCCGCCCTGGACACAGAACTGGCCTGCACCTCCATGGACGGCTGTGAGTCTAAAATGACCCCCAGGCTGCGCACCTGGTCTTTCAGGGGCGTTGAACGGAAGGCGAATTTTGGTACTGAAATCTGACACGCCAAGGTCCGCCACTGAACACAGACACACAGACAGAGATGCTCTCCCTTCCCCCCTTATAATTTTGATGTCGTCGGGCCCCAGCGGACCTTTGGGGCCCAGGGTTACCAGGGCATGTGCTGTGGGTGGCATTCTCCAGCACCGAATCCATGATTCCCCCACCCCATCCCGATACACGGGTAGTGCTTTCCTCACCCGACAGGGTTACCCTTCCGCAACTGCAGAGAAGCACAGACCCCTCTTTGTCCCCCACCCCGCCGGGTCGCCAAATGCTGTATACAGTACAAACAAGGCCTCCCTGGAGTGTTGCACAAAGCACAAACAGCTGGGAATCCGATCGGAGCCAAGAAATCATTCGGAGTCCTGGCCTCTCAAAGAGAAAAAAACAAAGACAAGGTTGGTGATGTGGTTTCCCCGCTGCCATTTGTCGGTTTGCGGAAAACCTTTTGGCGAAAACGCCTGCTGCATGTTTTGGGACGGCGAGAAACGGTTATGATCTCCCCACATTCCCACCCCCCACCCCAGGTTTGTAAATCCGAGTGTCGGAATTGAGCTGATGGTTTTCCCGAGTGCGATTAATTATACCTGCTGGGGGGAACCTCTTCTCCCGTAAAATGGAGACGTCTTCCCACTCTTCCCAGAAACCCTTTTCGTCCCACATCCCAGATTCTTTGACAGCGGTGAGGACACCCCTGTGTTTCTTGTTTGACTTCCACCACCACCCCTCTGCTCCCCCCTCCCGCCCCGCTTTCCTCAATTCAACCCAAGCTCTGCTTGCTTCTCTCAGCCGCTGATTAAAATAAACAGATCAGCCTCCGGTCTGAAACCCCAGCAGACAGTAAACAGGCACACAGAAGCGAAATAATAAAGCCCATCTCTGCAAGCAGCGGTTGAGGCAGGCGATGGGAAAGAACGGTCCCGACATCTTTTAATCTCTCTTGGGTTGCTGTAGGCCAGGGACCAAGTGCAGAACCTCAAGGGGAGCTGAAATTTGGGCGAATCCCCTCTGCTTTCTCTCCAAACTCCCCCACCCAAATATCTTGTTAACAGAGTGCCAACTGATTTTTATATACATATATATATTTATATATACAGATATAAAACCGTCTCTCGTTTTCTGTTGCTTGCAAAAGCCTCAGGCATTCTGGAGTTTGTGTGCCTGCCAAACAAAGGAGATAATCTTGTTGGAGTGTGTGTGTGTGTGTGTGTGTGTGTGTGTGTGTGTGAATTTGGGGAAACAACAATCTTTTGTATGTGCTTGCTTTATTTCTATTGCACCTGAATTAACCTACCTATTTAATCTCTCTATCTAATCTGTTTTATCGGGCAGCTTCTGCATGGTTGGTTGCCCCGCTGGAGATGTTGCAAGCACACCAGTTCGCCTTCCTGTTGCCCTCTTGGCAAACAATTTGCTTATTGATTGTTTATAATAATAATAATAACAACTAATGATGGTAATATTTGGGGCAGGGCTGTGAACTTCTGTCAACTGTATTTTGACGTTGTGCAATTCGGACAGTGGCGGGTGAATTTTGAGTGTAACCTCTACAAAAATGTTTCTTTCCTATGATCCGATGATTCCTTGTTACTGTATTACCAGTTGGTTCCTATTTCATAATTATAATAATTATAATTATAATTGTTATTGTTTTTTAATATATTATATATATATATGTATGAGACTTTTGCACAGAGCATGGGATTTCTAAACCTTTCTCCAAGTTCTTGCATGTGCATGGAGTGATTTTTCTGGTCTCATTTTCTGGTTTCAACTCAGAGTGGATAAGAGCTGGGGGGACCCCCCTTTCTCAGCCTGAGTCATCGCCCCCCTTTTCTTTCTTTCTTTTTTAAAAAAAATCCTCACCACAACCCTGCGAGGGAGGCCAAGGTAAGAGGGGGCAGTAAGCTTGAGCAAACTTCATCCCCAAGTTGAGCCACGACGTTCAGAGAGCGGCTGGGTAAAGATTGCAACCTGGGGGGGGGGACACATCTCAGTCCTAGTCTGGTGCTGTAACCATTGAACACTGCTGCCTCTCAACTGGTGTATGGCAGCTGGGACTCTGAGTGCCTTAGGAGCAGTATTATGAAAGACTATATGCCCGGGGTGGATAGCATTTTTCCAGCTTGAAGGCATCATTCCCAAGGTCAGTGAGGGGAGTGGCTTGGTTGGAGGGGGTGTGGCCTGGGGAAGGGGGTGTGGCCTGCGGATGGCTCCAAGGGCCTGATAGAAAGGGATGCGGGTGCCGCTGTGGTCTAAACCACTGAGCCCCTTGGGATTGCTGATCAGAAGGTTAGCGGTTCGAATCCCTGCGGCGGGGTGAGCTCCCGTTGCTCCGTCCCAGCTCCTGCCAACCTAGCAGTTCAAAAGCACGCCGGTGCAAGTAGATAAATAGGTACCATTCCGGCGGGAAGGTAAATGGCATTTCTGTGTGCTCTGGTTTCCGTCATGGTGTCCCGTTGCGCCAGAAGCGGCTTAGTCCTGCTGGTGACATGACCCGGAAAGCTGTCTGCGGACACATGCCAGCTACCTCGGCCTGAAAGCGAGATGAGCGCCGCAACCCCCTAGTCGCCTTGGACTGGACAGGGGTCCTTTACCTTTTACCTTCTTTATTGAATTGGGGGCCTGAGGTCTCCAATCCCCCCGGAATGAGGAAATAACTGCTATTTTCCCCTCCCCAAATCGCAACTTCTTCAGCTCGCAAACTGCATCGACTGCTGGCCCGTCTCAGTCCCGCCTGATGAATCGAAAACATCGCCAAAGGAGGTGGATTTGTGGCCTGAAACGTTGGGAGGATAAAGTAACGGCAGTTCGGACCATCTAGGGGCTTTGAAGTGGCATAAAACAGAAACATCCTCGCCAGGCCTGTTCTACGCGGCACGAAAACCAGCATGTGGAATCTGCAAGTTTGTTTTTTTAAGAGGATTAACCACTACACTATACTACACTACACTCAGGTACACGGGTGGTGCTGTGGGTTAAACCACAGAGCCTAGGGCTTGCCGATCGGAAGGTCGGCGGTTCGAATCACCACAATGACGGGGTGAGCTCCCGTTGCTCGGTTCCCGCTTCTGCCCACCTAGCAGTTCAAAAGCACGTCAAAGTGCTCATTTTGCTCTATAGGCCGAGAGAGCCGGCGTCCAGCTCCCGGGTCATGTGGCCAGCATGACTAAGCCACTTCTGGTGAACCAGAGCAGCGCACGGAAACGCCGTTTACCTTCCCGCCGGAGCGGTACCTATTTATCTACTTGCACTTGGTGCTTTCGAACTGCTAGGTTGGCAGGAGCTGGGACCGAGCAACGGGAGCTCACCCCGTCATGGGGATTCGAACCGCCGACCTTCTGATCGGCTAGCCCTAGGCTCTGTGGTTTAACCCACAGCGCCACCCGCGTCCCATCTACGTATATTAGGGGGTATTTAAAATGAGTAGTCCTCTTTTTTGCTCTTCAAAACATGGCAGCTCGTCACCACATCTTAACCACGGCAAAAGGACTTGTTCTGCCTTAAACTGGGTCGTCCCAATGTTCCTCCCTCCTGATCCACTTTCTGCGGTCAGGGAAATCTCCCTGAGGTCACCTCCATTGCTTCAATCTCATCCACTTTCGCTCTGAAGTGGCCTTAATTCCAGACAATCACCCACTAATTAGCTATTTAACCAGCTTCCTTTATTGACTTGCATTACCCAAGCGCAGCAATAATTTTATTTATCATTTAACAGTGAGATTATATAACATTTCCTCTCTGGCTTCACCTCCTATTTACTCTTACTTCTTTTATTTAATTTTTTTTTAAAACGGCTGCTTAACGCGAGCTGTTAAGGGACGCGGGTGGTGCTGTGGGTTAAACCACAGAGCCAGGGGCTTGCCGATCAGAAGGTCAGTGGTTCGAATCCCCGCAGTGACGGGGTGAGCTGTCTGGGGCTTTGAAGGTGAGCACCAACACTTTGAATTGTGCTCGGAAATGGCTTCATCATTTCCCAGCATCAGGGTCTTTTTCCAGGGAGTCTTCTCTTCTCATGAGGTGGCCAAAGTACTGGAGCCTCAGCTTCAGGATCTGTCCTTCCAGTGAGCACTCAGGGCTGATTTCCTTCAGAATGGATAGGTTTGATCTTCTTGCAGTCCATGGGACTCTCAAGAGTCTCCTCCAGCACCAGAATTCAAAAGCATCCATTCTTCGGTGATCAGCCTTCTTGATGGTCCAGCTCTCACTTCTGTACATCACTGCTGGGGAAACCATCGCTTGAACTATACGGACCTTTGTTGAATTGATGACACTTTTTTTGGCACAGAAGAATGGACATAGATGCCCATCTAATTGCTTCTGTGTGGACCCGGCATTCTGCAATCACACCTACACCAAAATTGTGGAGAGCTCGTCGGTTTTTGTGGAGTAGCAATCACATCCCTGACAATCCAATATAAAAGACTTGACAGCAAGCCGAACTCTGTTTCCAGAAAGTAACACGACCACTTGCCTAAAAAACACCCTTTATAAATAAATAGCGTTTGTAAAAATCACTAAAAACAAACAAACACCAACCTTTTTTTAAAGCAAAACCACCCAATTATGCTTTCATGCTGAAGTGGTCTAATGATGAAGAATCAAGGGAGGAGACACACACCCCCCAATTTTGTTTGAAGCAATATCGACAGCCAAGCTATTCTTCGAGCGAGCGGCCAGGAAATTCCGTTGGGTGGTGCGGCATAGTGGTCGGAGCGTTGGGCTTCAGGGGTCAGCAAAGTTTTCCAGCAGGGGAGCGGTCCACTGTCCCTCAGACCTTGTCGGGGGGGGGGCAGGGCGGACTATATTTTGAAAAAATAAAAAATGAACGAATTCCTATGCCCCACAAATAACCCAGAGATGCATTTTAAATAAAAACACACATTCTACTCATGTAAAAACACCAGGCAGGCCCCACAAATAACCCAGAGATGCATTTTAAATAAAAGGACACATTCTACTCATGTAAAAACACGCTGATTCCCGGACCGTCCGTGGGCCGGATTGAGAAGGTGATTGGGCCGCATCCGGCCCACGGGCCTTAGGTTGCCTACCCCTGGGATAGGACTTGTGGAGAAACCATGGTTCCAATCTGGACTTGGACATGAAGCCTGCTAGGTGACTGGGGGGGGGGGACAGTCCCTGCTTTTCCCCAGCCACTTTTGGCAGCTCCCAGCGGAATATTAAAAACAATGAATACCTCAAGTAGAAGGTGCACGGAAGTTACTGTGATGGCCCAATTCAAAGTACTGGTTTTGACCTATAAAGCCTTAAACGCATCAAGACCATAATACCTCAAGGACTGCCTGTTTCCATATCAGCCTACCCTGCATAATCTACTGAGGCCTTCCTTCGAGAGGTCTAGAGGGCGGCAACACGAGAGCGGGGCCTTCTCTGCAGTGGCTCCCCGTCTGTGGGAATGCTCTCCCCAGGGAAGTTCGCCTGGCACCTTCATTACACACCTTTAGGCACTAGGCAAAAACGTTCCTTTTTAACCAGGCCTTTGGTTGATGAGGCTGACATTCCTATACCCTTTTAAAACATGGCTCGGTTTTTTGGGGGGGGGTGTTACCGAGTTATTGTTCTGATTTTATATATTGTGACATTTTCTGCGAACTGCTCCGAGACCTCCGGGTATAGGGCAGTCTTTAAATTCAATAAATACAAATAAAAATGGCTAAGGGAGTTCCTGGTTCGAATCTCACCCCTGCTGCGAACTAAGTGGTCTTTAAACAAACATGTTCCTTTCAGCACCAGGTCAATAAACGCCGTCTAAAAGCTCAGGACCAGTGCAGGGAGATAGATTTCCCACCAACCTGCTAGAGATGGGAGAGGATTCGATTCAGCTTGCCTCCGTTTGCTTTTTGAAGTTTTGTCAAGTAACATTTTTTTTTTAAATGGTCAAAAAAATAAACATTGTCGCTGAAGGAAAATTACCACTATGGAAGGAAAAATAAGCACGCTATTTCTGACAGTTCTTAATGGATAATTATATTATTGTGAAACAAATATGTATTTTAAAAGCAGACTGGGTCAAACATCTGTCACGGTTTACCTACTATAACTGCTGGACAGAGCTGGAATCAAGTTCTAGTTCTATTCCAAAAAGAAATATCATGAAACAAGAAGAATTATCATCTTCACTTTTTGTAGTTAAATCCGTAACTTGTAGCCCTCTTTGTTTAGCTTCTGGAGGCTGGGAGCCGAAAACCAGTTTTCTTCCCATCTAAAATAAAGATGGAAATTATAAACCTAACCCCCCCCCCCGACAAACCCACCTAATTTGCACTTTCCAAAAGAATCACAGAATTGTAGAGTTGGATGTGTCATTTAGTAAAATCCTCTGCAATGCAGGAATCTTAGCTAATGTGTGAACCAAAGCACGGCCACCCTTAACAATTTGCTTTTCTATAGGGGATTCTTTGGCTGTGATTCCTGCATTGCAGAGGGTTGGACTAGATGACTCATGGTTTCCCCTCTACAATTTTGCAATTCTACAATTCGATGAATTTCGCAACACAGATCTCCAGGGAACGCAAGGGTACAAAATTCATACACTCGGGTCCAAGTGTGCATTTGATAAATGTTGTTGTTGTTCAGTCGTTCAGTCGTGTCCAACTCTTCGTGACCCCATGGACCAGAGGATGCCAGGCACCCATATTCTCCACTGCCTCCCGCAGTTTGGCCAAACTCATGCCAGTTGCTTCGAGAACAACTGTCCAACCATCTCATCCTCTGTCGTCCCCTTCTCCTTGTGCCCTCCATCTTTCCCAACATCAGGGTCTTTTCCAGGGAGTCTTCTCTTCTCATGAGGTGGCCAAAGTACTTGGAGCCTCAACTTCAGGATCTGTCCTTCCAGTGAGCACTCAGGGCTGATTTCTTTAAGGATGGATAAGTTTGATCTTTTTGCAGTCCATGGGACTCTCAAGAGTCTCCTCCAGCACCATAATTCAAAAGCATTAATTCTTCGGCGATCAGCCTTCTTGATGGTCCAGCTCTCACTATTTGATAAATAGGTCGGTGTAAATAAGATGGGGGAATCCATGATTTACGAGGAAATTGCTTTGCAAAACACACACACACACACACACACACACACACACAAACGTTTTTTTTTGGGGGGGGGAATCGTACACAGGCATGTAAATATTTAGGAGACACCCTCTCTTAAAAATGCTGGCGAATTTTCACGAGGACTTCAAAAACCAAGTCTGAGAACTGAGTTTAAGATTGGGAAACATAAGAGACGGGGAAGAAAACCGAAACAGTTTTGCCCTCCTTTGCAAATCATTTTGATTTCGCACCTTGATCCTGTCTCTTGCAGACAATATTTCGCAAGAAAGGAAGACAATATTTCGCAAGAAAGGAAGACAATATTTTGCAAGAAAGGTTAAACTTACTGCCCCTCTTTCTAGCGGAGGAGAGAAGCATTCTGTGAATGCTGTAATAAAGAGGGGAACATCCTCATCGCACGGGTTTGCGGAAATCACATCCTGCCCATGAACAAAAACAAAAGCTGGTTCTTTCGCCCTCGGGCTCCTAGCAATAAAACAGCTTGTCATCCTTCCTCTGTGTCCATTTTACTGCCTTTTTCCACAGCTGTCCTTAAGCAGAGCAGAACAGAGTGCAATTCTTTGTCTTGTCTGAGGGATTCATCAATCTCTCTGTTCTGTCAGGGAGCGGGCAGGAACCTCCTTGAAACCAGTTGGATGGGAGATTTCGCAAAAAGCTTCCAGGCGCCTCTTGCCAAGAAAGAAGGCTCTCTCTCTCTCTCTCTCTCTCTTTCTTTCCCCCTTCGCTCTTTAAACCAGCTTCCCTGCTTCCTATGGTGCTGGAAAGAGCCAATGTCTCAGCGAGCAAAAAGACTCTCTCTCTATTTAATGTACTGTGGGATGAGAGGCCTCTTTGGGACCAGACCTTTTGATTCTTCGAATAAAGAGTTAACTTCACTGACTTTACGTAGTTTACTGTTTGATTGCTGACCTACACCTGGAATAATAATAATAATAATAGGAATAATAATAATAGGAATAATGATAATAGGAATAATTTATTATTGGCCAAGTACATTTGCCAACATACTTGGAATTTGTTTCGGCTACATTGCAATGTAAACATACAGACACTGTTCCTCTCACAATACAAAGAAGCAAAGAAACCCCACCCATAATTTACCTCCCCTTCAGCTATACAACTACGAATTTAACAATTTAATGGCACAAGGGAAAAAACTATTCTTGTGCCTGGCCGATTTTGTATATGAAGTCCTGTAGCGACGTCCAGATGGAAGTAAATCAAGCAGATGATGACCGGGATGTAAAGGATCTGCTACAATTCTCTCTGCTCTCTTCCTAACTCGGGTAGCATAAATTGTCTCTATTGAAGGCAAGCTAACACCAGTTACCCTTTCTGCAATTCTTACAGCTCGTTGGAGTCTTTTCCTGCTCTCTTGGAGGCTGTACTGTACCAAGCTGTTATAGAATTACAGAATTATTATATTATATTATTGTAGAAGATAATAATATCTTCTCCATGCAAGCCAGATGCTCAACCACCGAGCAGTGACGTTTCCCTTTAAAACGAAGCAAGTTTCTAGTCCTCATGATGATAAACAATGGGTTGGCTTAAACAGCCACATAGGAAGCTGCCTTATGCTTAGCCTAGCTTAGGGCAGTCTGCGCTAACTAGCTCTCTAGGGATTTGGGCAGAGTCTCTCCCAACCCTATCCGGAAAGGCCAGCAGAGGGGGATTGAAGCTGAGAAATAATAATAATAATAATAATAATAATAATAATAATAATTATTATTATTATTATTATTTATACCCCACCCATCTGGCTGGGTTTCCCCAGCCACTCTGGGCGGCTCCCAACAGAATATTAAAAACACAATAAAATGTCAAACATTAAAAACTTCCCTAAACAGGGCTGCCTTCAGATGTCTTCTAAAAGTCCGATAGTTGTTTATTTCCTTGACATCTGATGGGAGGGTGCCACCACCGAGAAGGCCCCACTGCCTGGTTCCCTGCAACCTCGATTCTCGCAGGGAGGGAACCGCCAGAAGGCCCTCGGAGCTGGACCTCGGTGTCCGGGCTGAACGATGTGGGTGGAGACGCTCCTTCGGGTATGACCTGAGTGCTATTCCCCACCCTGGCAAATCCTCTCTTTCTATCCCGTCTCAGAAATGTTCCGGTATCCAGCGAACCAAACCCTTCCCTCTCAGAGTTTGGAATGCTTGTGAACGTTCCGTGTCAGCCATTCAAGCAGCCCAGTCATTTCTCAAACCCTGTTTCTGGTCGTACGTGGTGCTTGTGGACCCCGGACACAGATTTGTCGCTTTCAGCGGACAGAAACGGTTTGATCCCGGCGCTAAACTGGCTTTTCATGAATGTACAGACCGTTCCTTTTGTTAAAAGCTCGGCAAATGGCTGCATAATTTGGGAAGTGGGGGGCGGGGGACACACAAATAAGCAGGCGTTCGCAGATACCTCTCTTTGCCACCTACCCTGCCACCCCCCTGCTGGCTGTGTTGTCAAGATGCCTGCTCATGGCTGGGGTGTCTCAACGGGACGCTATTTTTAATTGCTCCCTGCCGCGTACGCACCACGACACTTTTATTATGCACCGAGGTGCTGTTGTGACTGCAGGGGAGGAGGCGTCGTCGAGTCAGGAGCGGATCATTTCCCAGACGAGGGAGAGCGTCGAGCCTCAGACGGACCAAGTCTGAACAATAACCAGATTGACAGCTGACACCCAGATTCTCCACCCCCCAACCCCCCCCCAGCCAGAACGAAGCTTCAGGGTGACATTTGGGAGCAGATCTACTCCACACTGTGCCGAGGATTCTTCTCGTAGCAAGCTAGATGAGTTTTATAAATATGCCAGCCGCCAGTGCTATTTTCCTAAAAAAATATAAATATAAATATAAATAGGACAAAATATATTTATTAGAGATTATCCTTCCTTCCTGACATTTGTGAGTTCAGCATAGTGCCATCCCTTTGCAACTTAAATAGCTTTGAAGCTTAGATAGGTGTCACCTGTAAAGCAAAGAAGAAGAAGAAGAAGAAGAAGAGGAGGAGGAGTTTGGATTTGATATGCTGCTTTATCACTACCCTAAGGAGTCTCAAAGCAGCTAACATTTTCCTTTCCCTTCCTGCCCCACAACAAACCCTCTGTGAGGTGAGTGAGTGGGGCTGAGATACTTCAGAGAAACGTGACTAGCCCAAGGTCACCCAGCAGCTGCATGTGGAGGAGCGGGGATGCGAACCCGGTTCACCAGATTACAAGGCTACTGCTCTTAACCACTACACCACACTGGCTCTCATAGGTCTTCAACCACACTGGCTCTCATAGGTCTCACAGGACAAAGGTCTTCAACCTCCCCAGGCAGCTTTTGGGGTACAATTATATGTTCTATGGGAATTTGAGGTCCATAGAAGTAGTGAGGATCCACAGCACGGTCTCTAGCAAGGCAGGACCCTGGACAGCTCCCAGTATAGTGGAGCTTGAGAAGATGTCGTCTCAGCAGAGGCAGAGCCTAGGTGCGTCACAGCAAAGCTCAGGCTGATCAGACCAAAGGAGCCCCCCCAGGGCTGTCTGGACTACGACGATGCTCTTCTGATGAGATGCTCAACCCATCAATTCTCACAAGTGCTGCAGAAGAATGGCAACAGCCATTTTCAAAAATAAGATACATATTTCCACGTGTGTGTGTGTGTGTGTGTCTGGTTTTACAATTTAGTTTTACATTCACAGAAAGAAAAAAAGAAAACCCCGAAATTGATAGAATTCTCCGAATTCTCAGACTTCCACCCTCCCTTCTGTGGGGGGTCCGCTAATAATCAGTTTCACTGCATATCATATTATCCTCCATTTATCCATAAATCTCTTTTTTCTCCTATAGTTCTTGTCACATTGCAAGCATTATTTAAACCCCGCTGACGGTTTTAACTGTTTACGGTGTTCTGCCAAATATATTACGATTCTCCCCCCGGTCTTCGTTGAAGTTTTTATTGTTCTGATTCCTGATTTCCCCCAGTCATTTTGGCCATCTCAGCATAGTCCTTCAGTTTTACTGTCCACTCTTCTCTTGTAGGTATCGTGTCGTCCTTCCATCTTTTGGCTGAGAGCATCTCAGGACCTGTAATTCCATTTTTAAAAGCTCATTATATATAGAATCATAGAATCCTAGAGTTGGCAGACACCCCAAGGGCCATCCAGTCCAACCCCCTGCCAAGCAGGAAACACCATCAAGCATTCCTGACAGATGGCTGTCAAGCCTCCGCTTCAAGACCTCCAAAGAAGGAGACTCCACCACACTCCTTGGCAGCAAATTCCACTGTCCAACAGCTCTTACTGTCAGGAAGTTCTTCCTAATGTTTAGGTGGAATCTTCTTTCTTGTAGTTTGAATCCATTGCCCCGTGTCCGCTTCTCTGGAGCAGCAGAAAACAACCTTTCACCCTCCTCTATATGACATCCTTTTATATATTTGAACATGGCTATCATATCACCCCTTAACCTTCTCTTCTCCAGGCTAAACATACCCAGCTCCCTAAGCCGTTCCTCATAAGGCATCGTTTCCAGGCCTTGGACCATTTTGGTTGCCCTCCTCTGGACACTTCCAGCTTGTCAGTATCCTTCTTGTGGTGCCCAGAACTGGACACAGTATTCCAGGTGAGGTCTGACCAGAGCAGAATATAGTGGTACTATTACTCCCTTGATCTAGATGCTATACTCCTATTGATGCAGCCCAGAATTGCATTGGCTTTTTTAGCTGCTGCATCACACTGTTGACTCATGTCAAGTTTGTGGTCTACCAAGACTCCTAGATCCTTTTCACATGTACTGCTCATCATCTTTATTTCCTTACACGTCCACCTCATTTGATAAAAGGTGCCCTCTTTTTCTTTACATTTTCCCGGCCAACCACATGCTCCTTCCCTTCTCCTGCCCCATTTGTGTAAGCTATCTTGGGAATATAAAATAAAATAATAATAATAATAATAATAATAATAATAATAATAATAGGGATGAATCAACCATTTCTGACAATCAAGGGCTTGTTCTCCTTCTAAATACAAAGCTCACTAAATGTGGGTAGATAGGAAATGAAGGTGAAAGCAAAATGAGAGCTGCAGAAGCTCATCTGTTTTTTGTTTTTGTTTTAATTTTTTGATTGTTTGCTTGTTCCTTCTCCCCCTCCCAGGGAGCTAACCTGAGATGATGATCGCTGCTAATTAGGAAATGGACAGCTGCCAGTTCCTCTCATCCTGCCATCTCATCCCGGCACCTTGTCGCAAGTGACGTCATTCACCCATCCACCCCTTTGGGTTGCCTGCCAACCCTCCGGAGGGGGGGGGAGTGTTAGGCAGACGTCCCCCGGAGACAAAGAAGAGAAAGCAGAGGGGGGGTCGTGCTCCCCTTTTCGAGCCAGCCGGAGGAGCATTCATAGGGGGCAGCCCCCGGTGACTCACGCAGCGTTCACACAAACACACGAGCTCTTAAGGGCCGCCAGCCTCCGAAAGTTCATTAACTCAGGACACAGGTGCAGCGCTTGGAAAAGGGTGGCGGTTCGGATGTTCCCGATCTGCGTTCATTTCCCTTCCTGTTTTCTTCCAGTTATTATAATCGTGTTGGCTTCTTTCCCTGGTCTGCTGCCGCTCCTTTAAGCTAGCTTATTCACATTGCTTCACCTAATGTCGTACGGGCTGGTTTCTTGCTTCCACTTATCGATCTGGGTATTCCTTACCACGCTCTGATCTGTCGTACCCAACTTCACGTTTGTGGGGAAGTGTAGCCGAGGTCTTATTTAAAACCCGAAACGGCCTCGGTCCTTTGTGGTGAGAGCCAGTGTGGTATAGTGGTTAAGAGCAGTGGACTCGTAATCTGGTGAACCGGGTTCGCGTCTCCTCTCCTCCACATGCAGCTGCTGGGTGACCTTGGGCTAGTCACACTTCTCTGAAGTCTCTCAGCCCCACTCACCTCACAGAGTGTTTGTTGTGGGGGAGGAAGGGAAAGGAGAATGTGAGCCGCTTTGAGACTCCTTCCGGTAGTGATAAAGCGGGATATCAAATCCAAACTCCTCCTCTTCTTCTTCTTCTCGAAGCTACCAACACGAGTCTGACCAACTGTGCGAGGCAGTGGAAGACATGAGTGCCTGGCGTGCTCTGGTCCACGGGGTCACGAAGAGGCGGACATGACTAAACGACTAAACAACAACAACAATAATCTGGTTGGCCACTATGAGAAGAGGATTTTGGGCTGGATCTGCCCCCTTTTGGCTTGATCCCGCAGCCAAGCTTTTCCGACTTTGCCTGCCTCCTTCGCTCTCCTTTGTGGTGGCACATTTTGCACCTCCTCACCTTCAACGCTGGGGTGGGGGTGGGGGGGTGGAATCAGATCAAATGATATTTTGATTATTATTTCGGTCAGGCCCCAAAAGAGAGGAGAAGGCAAAGTTGCATCCCGTTGCTTAGCAACACATCCCGGGGCCTGGAGGCTTTGCAGCCCTCCGATTCGTTGCCTTTGATGTTTGGTTGGTGGGAAATACTGGGGGGGGGGAAGGAGGTCGTGTGCATGAGGGGAGGAGGGGAGGTCCATCGGGAGGGATGCATTTCTTGAGAATTGGAGAGAGATTCCTGGCCTTGCTAAGCAGCTTTCCTCTGCTCCTTAGCTCTTGTCTTCATCTTCCCCCCTGCACTCCTCTCAAACTTTCGTTGGGTTCAGTTCTGTCCCCACTCCCACTGAGGTTTTAATAGGACCCTCCAATGAAAGGTAGGGGGGGCAGCTGTTGGGAGATGCTCCAACTTCCTGACATCTCACCTTCCTTTTTTTATTTTCGTAGGATCATACAAGGTGTGACCGGAAAGTCCGGTGAAATCGGACAGAGAGAAATATCAGAACATACAATCAGCCTCGGAAAACCCAGGAAATGCTCACAGTTGTGTACGGAGATGAAGTCAGAACTCGAAAGACAGCGTGTGAGTGGTTTAAGCATTTCTGTGAAGGGCGGCAAACCGTCAAAGATGACCCTCGGTCTGGCAGACCAGCGGCGAGCAGAATGGCAACAAATGTTGACAGAGTCCGTAAGTTATTGAAGAGAGATCGGCGTTTGTCCGTCCGAATGATGGCGGAAGAATGGCATATTCCATGCGAAATCGTTCCCGAGGTTCCTGAGTTGTCCCACCCTCCGTATTCTGGCCCCACTGGATTTCTTTCCTTTCTCCATAACTGAAATCAGCGCTGAAAGGGCACAGATTTTTCCAACATTTCACACGCCCAAGCAGCTGTGACGAGGGAAACGAAAGCAGTATGGAAAGAGGACTTCTCCAGAAGTTTCCAACAGTTCTACGAACGTTGCCAACGGTGCACTGTATCAGAGGGGGCCTACTTTGAAGGCATGTATGTTCGAATATTTCTCGCTGTCCGATTTCTGTGACCGTTCGCCGAATTTTGCGGTCACACCTTGTATATAGCAACTCTGTCCCTGTTGGGAGTGTCTCTCACAGAGTTCCCTCTAGCAAACTGGCAGGAAAACTGCAAGTCAAGAGTGTGATGCAGCAGCTAAAAAAGCCAATGCAATTCTGGGCTGCATCCATAGGAGTATAGCATCTAGATCAAGGGAAGTAATAGTACCACTGTATTCCGCTCTGGTCAGACCTCACCTGGAATACTGTGTCCAGTTCTGGGCACCACAGTTCAAGAAGGATACTGACAAGCTGGAACGTGTCCAGAGGAGGGCAACCAAAATGGTCAAAGGCCTGGAAACGATGCCTTATGAGGAACGGCTTAGGGAGCTGGGTATGTTTAGCCTGGAGAAGAGAAGGTTAGGGGGGATATGATAGCCATGTTCAAATATATAAAGGATGTCATCTAGAGGAGGGAGAAAGGTTGTTTTCTGCTGCTCCAGAGAAGCGGACATGGGCAATGGATTCAAACTACAAGAAAGAAGATTCCACCTAAACATGAGGAAGAACTTCCTGACAGTAGAGCTGTTGGACAGTGGATTTGCTGCCAAGGAGTGTGGTGGAGTCTCCTTCTTTGGAGGTCTTGAAGCGGAGGCTTGACAGCCATCTGTCAGGAATGCTTTGATGGTGTTTCCTGCTTGGCAGGGGGTTGGACTGGATGGCCCTTGGGGTCTCTTCCAACTCTAGGATTCTATGTGCCTGTCTAGCGATACGTGAATTGTTGGTTTGACTACACTTTAAATATCCTACAGTTCAATCCCTGGCATTTCCAAGTAAAGATAGCAGAGGCTCTGTGCTTGAAGCCCCAGAGCTGCTGCAGATTTATGTGGACAATAACAAATTTCTAACTCGGTATAAAGTCAATCCCTATGGGTTCCTTTTTCCTGGACTGCTGGGGAGAGGTCTTCATCCTCTTCCCCCAAACCACGTTTCTTACTTTCCGTCACCGGATTCAGAGTCTGGGCAAGTGATGCTCCTTCTCTCCCACCCTCTCCGGGGAAGCCCAGCCAAGGACGGCTGGGAGGAGAGCGAGCCGGGGAACATGTTGCCAGGCAGATGGGAATGATGCTAGTCCATATGGAGACTCGCAGATGCACAGCCATGCGTGGAGCTATTTTGGGTTTCGCCGCAGAGCGAGGCGGCGCCCCAAGCCAGGAATTAGGTGTTGATTTCGTGCGGGGAGGAGCGGCCTCAGAGCTGCCTCCAAAGTCAATGCGAGCCTTTAAATATAAGCCTCTGAATCGCCCGCCGACGTTATTTAAAGCACACAGTAATTGAAAAACGGGGTGATTAATTGCTCCCACACTGGCGACATCCACTGGGGGGTTTGTTATTTATTTATTTATTTGTGACAAAACACCTCCGCTGTTCAAGAATAGAAACTCGCAAATGAAAATCTGGGAAAGGTGGAGAGAGAGGGGGGGGGGAGAGATAAGTGTCCGGGAACCTATAGAGATCTGGTAACCAATGAAGAAGTTGAAGGAAGACTTAAACCAGACATACAGGTGAAACTCGAAAAATTTGAATATCGAGGGAAAGTCCATTTATGTAAGTCCATTTATATGAGATAGACTCATGACATGCAAAGCGAGATATGTCAAGTCTTTGCTTGTTAT